>RSEF01000013.1:13097253-13201306 GCA_003993805.1 Himantopus leucocephalus
GTACGAGTACCATGGACTCAATCCAGAATGAGCAGCACTGCAGAAATCAGAAACATTCCCAGACACCTTCCTGCATTACCATCGGAGAAACTGTAGTTCCCTCTGCCGTATAGTATCCTGCCTCCTGCTGAGGTGCTTTGCTTCAGTTTACACACAGAAGGTTGAAGATATGAGGACGGAAGAGCTATTGCACTCTGAAATTCAGGGAACTTTCCCCTCCTGCTGAAGGTCACAAGAGAGGACTGGAGGATCTGCAGAACTCCCTTTTAAGCAGACAGGGCTGGTTTCCCTTCCCTGCAGGTTACTTTGGCTAGTTTCCAACTACCAAAACCTGAAGTGCAACCCCTCATCTGGCATTTGTTTACAGGTTATCCCAGCCTCCTGTCCCTACCCTCCCACACGCAGACATGCTTGTTTAAGATTACAAATGAATCCATTCGTCTTTACTTAGATACTTGGCCCTAACGTGCTGTTTAACAATTTAAGAACAAATTATACTTCTCCTGGATCTATCACAATGTGCAAGCCAGGCCTCCCTGAAATAGAAAGCTCTATATCACTGAAATTAACTTCTCTCCTTGTTTTGGTGCAGATGAGTAATCCTTTTAAATAGCAAAATGTGCTGTTACCCAAACAGGCAGCGCTTACACTAGTTTTAATTTTCTTTCGATGTTTTCCCCCTCTGATCACTGTAGTTGGTTGGGAGGATAATAAACTGATTTAATAAATTGTAGTATGCACACCAGTTCAAATAATAGCAAACTGATTAAGCTGATCACAGCCTTCCAAGATGAATCTTCTTACCAACAAAGAAGAAAAGGCCTGGGAAGGAAGAAAATTAATATCTGTTGCTTCACTGATTACTGTTCTGTGGTAGACTCTTAAATGGGAGGGGGCCCAGTTTCCACTGCCCATTCTGCAGTGTTGGGTCTCAGCACATCTTTACAAACGAAAACTGGGGTGGGGGGGAGAGGGTTTCTGTGCATGGGACAACAGCTGAAAGTGTACCACCTCACTTGCTAATATAGCAGTCATCACTGTTTAGATTGCAACAAAGATTAAAAGAATTAGGTTTCTGGAAATCCTACTGGCTTTTTTCTCTTTCTAAATGTTTTAAAACTAAGCTTCCATTTTAAAGTGCACAAAAGCGGAAGCGTGAGACCTAAGAAATAAGCCAGACTGCAAGTTACTGGGCAAAGAGCACTTCTGGGAGGCTGTGCTGTGTGCTTCGATAAAGTGAAGTGCATGAACTTCTGCTGTCCTCCCTGTATCATCAATTACTTCCTGAATTTGCAAAGGGAACTCGCTCATACCCTCCTCCACCCAACAGCAGACAGCCGAACCCTGCACAGTTATGGCTTCAGGAGATACTAGTACTGAACGCAGGGACAAAGGTGTAATCTTAAAATGAGAAAATTCACATTTACTGGTATTAGCATATAAATACACCCAGACCCTAGGGAAAGTTTAGTAGGCTGCATTTCCAAGCAGGGAAATAAACATGGAATAATCACCTTTGCTTCAGCATAACGTCTTAATCTCTCAGGCAAGTTTCATTTGTAAAGGAAGTCTATTCCAACTGTTTCTTCCTGAGGGAATCCAGAAAAATCCATTTACTCATCCTTCCTTCATGCTGTAAGGTTTAAGTACCTTTTGTTCGTTAGAAGCAGTGAAGCCAGCCTGTGGTGTGTGCATCAGTTCTTAAGTCCTGCATACTGACTCCCTGGTCAGCCAACAATACCAATTTTTCCTCCTGTGCCATAACCCATCTTTCCCAGGGGGAACAGTCATTCTCATTAGTTTACTCTTCTCCCTTCCCATTTTCATTAAATATGTATCAAGATTAAAGCACCCACTTAGGCTTTCTCCTCTTCCGTTGACTACATTTGATCTAAAGAGGTGATTTTGTGACTCTCAGTCATTTCCTTGTTGATTGCTTTTAACATCAGAGAGAACGTTTTGCTGACATACAATGTAGATAGCTGCAGTTTTTGGCCTGCGTAGCCTTTGTAGCAGCTGAAACAGGACTGAACTCCTTGAAGCACACTTAATATTCAGCTCAAGTTTGATGTAGCCATGGTGACTAGCAGGAAGGGTATTACTGTCCCAAATACTGCCTTCAAACAAGGGAATCTGTGCCCTCATCTTAATGCCAAATAAGTGTTTTTGATTATCCAGTTGTTTAACCAAGTGAATGCCTGCACTCCTGCTCAATGCCAACGCACTTCTAAATTGATAAACACTGTATGGGCAGGTGAAAACACTGAAAAACATTAAGACAAGCCACCACACCAATGTCATCACCACTTCCAGCAGTCCAAGACTAATATACATACCACACACTGGTTCAGGATCTTGCGAATTTATACTCCACTTTTCGTACTAGAGTTAAAAATCGTGAGAGACCAGCTTAGTCTTTAATCGCCTTTGATCTACATCATCAACTGTTTTCTGAGCACTGGAAAGACAAGCAGGGGTACAAAAGTGTTCTAGAAGTTCGCTCATAGGACTGAGCCAACCCAATTGAACACGACACCTCTGTAAATCANCAGAAGTTTGCTCTTAGGACTGAGCCAACCCAATTGAACACGACACCTCTGTAAATCGCAGGCTTCAGAACAGAGCGGGTGCACAGGGACCGAGTCAGAACAAGCTGCTGTGCTAGATGGGTTAGCTGCATCTAACTTCTGGTGAGCATGTTAGTATGCATTCACTGTTGATAGCAATGTCCTGGATAGTATATCATGAGATGAACCTAAAGCCTATGACCGACAGCAAGACTTGCCATCGTTTGGGGAGATGCAGGCAGAGGAAGCGTTAAGACATTTCACGCAGAAACATTGTGGAATAGATCAAAGTTGCAAGATTAAAGCCTTAAAAAGTCACTGAGTTTTGCTGGGGAAAAAATAAAAAAAAAAACCAACCCCAAACAAACCAGTCCTCAGAGATTCAGCTTTGCCTTTATCAGCAGTATTCATGTACAAAGAACTTCTTGGCCTGAAAGTATTTGCTCTGTGCAAACCAACAAAAAGGGAAAGTTTCCAGAAAGAGCACAAGAATTAACAGAAAATTTTACTCCAGACTTTTGTCTTGTTAGAGACTACACCATTAGGTTCAAGATGTAACCCACTTGAAAGTTGCTTTGATTTGGTAGCAATGCATCCCTTTGGAGTCCAAAGGCTTTGATCTCAAACGTCTAAGTGAGGAAGAACAACTATGAAGCCTAAAATTAATAGCACAGACCTACAAAATTTTTGCTTTGGGGTTGCAGCCAATTGGAACATTGGAAAACTGATAATCCTTCATCCCTACAATAATGCTCATATGTTAATAACCACAAATGACAAAGAAAAAACATGTTTGTCTTCTAGTCTGTATGTCAGAACAGAAAAGGAAGTATTTGGCAAAGGAAAAAATTACCAACACAGCTGCAGGGAAAATACAGGTACATTTGACTGAAAGTAACCAACTCTGGCATGTCAGAAGTGTATTTTACAAACTCACACTTTACTCTTCTTCTAGACCTCTTCGCCATCAGTTCCAAATGCTCTTGTTTACTTTATTGGCAAGAAATGTAACTATCACAGTAAGTCAGTGACATCTGACCAGAAGGCCAATAAATCTATTAAATCCTGAAGCACAAACCCAGGACTGTTCACAGCTGTACTGAAACCAGAACTAAACCATCTCTGAGACAATACTGTTCTCAGCTGACGCATTCCTTTTAGCTGGATGACAGCGGGGAGACAGTAGTACCGGTAGCTGAAGGTACCCTGCTTTTAAGTCTTGAGCCTTGGCTTCCACCGTTCAGCAAGGTAAACTACCGTGTTCCACTGGGACATCAATGCATACTTAACTTGTGGGTAATAGCAACAGCGGTCCTCACGACTTTTATGAATAGATGCTATAGTGAGAGAATGAGTGTGACATTTCTTCACTAAGAAAATACAATTGCAATTAAAACTATATAGAAAAGGAATGTGGTTTAGATTATCCACTTTTATTTTTAAATTGCAGCAGCATCACCTTCCAATTTTCTCACAGTGAAGAAGTTTCCACCTTTATCAAAGTCCCTATGTAGGAACAGCTGCTTTGTCAATACCACCCAAACCAAAATGCTTGCTTAAATAGCAGAAGCTATGATTACCAATAATAGACATTGTAAATGAGTACTGGCAGAGGGTGTTTGAATCACATTTCTAATTAACTTCTATAGAGAAGCAGCTGTAAAACATTAAAATGCTGTTTGCACTGAAGCTGGCAGGTATCTAGATTTTTGACTCCTAGCAGATGAGGACATATACTTCAAGGTGAGGAGAGTAAGATTAAAGCTGTTTTCCTGCAAACTTCCACTAATAGAAGCTACACACATAGGGTTTCTTAGGAGCAAGCAATGCAGTTAGATTTATTTAATGAGCTGTAATGGAAACTCTGCTCCTCAATTATTTATTTTTTTTAAACTTTAGTTTGCCAGACATCCTTCACTACACAATAATTAGCTGAGAAAAAGGTCATAGTAAACAGGACCATTTAAAGCCACCTCATCTCTTTTCTGGAAGAATCTTCCGGCTGTAGCAACTGATCTGAAAGTAATAAATACAAGATGATGAAAAGTAAACTGGTTAGTTAATTTAGGCTGTCATAAAAAAAACTGCAGTAAACAACTACAATGGGCCCTCAGGTCCCTTAAAACACCAGAGAATTTTTTTTTTAATACTCTCCAGTCATTGCCTAATGAACAATGCAGGTTTTAGATATGCCTTTATGAAGGGTATACACAAGTACAGAAATGGTATTTAAAGACACATTAAAAATGAATATTCGAAAAAGGAAAACAAAATTGAATCCTATCCACACTTCACTACAGATCCAAAGCAAGCTCTGTCACTAACAGTTCTCTAAAGCATCCCACACAACGCTGCCAGAAATGGAGAATAACAAATTACTCTTTTCATAACCCAGAATCGGACATCTACATCAGGTTTTTTTTTTATTGCTCCACGCCATTTGCTGCTAACTATCAAACAGTATTGGTGAGTTCACAAATTCACTCTTACACCAGTACAAATGCTCTGCTGTGCTACCTGTAAGTCACAGCAGAGTCTGGATAACAAACATCACATCTGGACTGTGGGTCACAACCACTTAAATGACTTTGAAGCCCTTTTCACTTTGTAATATTTGTGAATCAGTGATATTTACCAAAGCCAAGTCACTTTCTGTGTGGAAAAATGACATCGGTATTGGCTTCCATCAGAAGCATTTTAACAGTGAAAGTCTTAGAAATTGACCATAGCCTGAGAACTGCTCACTGTGACTTTACGCACCTGGTGGTGTTAAACCACAAGACAAATGACCAGGCCCACAAACAGCATCATCAATAGCCTGAGATTCAATGAGATACAGATATCAAAATGAGTATGTTTCATGACAGAGAATTTCATTCTAATGAAAGTAAAGAGTACATTTGTTTTCTCAGGCTTCTAAGTCTCTCTACCCAGACGAACCAACCTTCTTCCCGTTACACAAGGGAAGATCTCCCTGACAGTTACTTTAAAGCTGTTATTTATGAGAGTCTAAACAGACCAGAGATGGTCTGCAATGAATTCTAACAGAAAGGAAGAAATCTCTATTCTGTGACTTAATTTTTTTTTTAAAAAAAATATTTTTATCAGTTGCTTGAGACAATAGTTACCACAACTTCTACAACAGATGTTGAAAGCAACATTTAAGAAAAGGTTGTGGAAAAGCATAGATGTCTAACAAAAGCTTAGCTTTTTCTTTTTTTTTTTTAAGGTAAAAAGCTTTAAAAGAATCATATTCAAATTCAGTAAGAAAGACTGTCACCACTTTGTCCTAAGCACAGTCACTCCATATTCAGAGATGTACTAACCAGATTCACTTTAGTGCATTTAAGAGCAGAAAAAAACCCCGACTTTTACAACGCGTGTGCCTAAAGATGAAAAGATAATCTCTTTAGCTGCATAAATCCTTTACTGTTCCATTTAAAGATCAAAAAGAATTCAAGTATTAAACCTTTTTCTATTTCAAATAGTAAGAACATGATTTCTTTCAATTAAGGCTTGGCAGATGTGGTTAATGGAACAGAGTTGTATTTGCTACATACCTGATGCTGCACCAAATGACGCATTAATCACCCCTTATCTTCTCCCTTCAGTACACTACTTACTGACTTCTCCCCTTCAGACCAAATTATGCCGCAGGGTTCAGCCAAGTGGCCTCACCCACATTTGTTTTTCCATTCAGATTACCCCATAAGGCTACCTCCAGAATTACTTGTACTGCAATATATAAAGAGAGATTTAAAGAGTCACGGGGATTTATCTTTAAAGGGGAAAAAGAGGGATTTGGCTGTGACTCCCTCTGACATTTGGTGGACGGACAGACTCTGAGGCTCGCCTGCCAGTAAACGTTCAAGCACGCTACAGGACGGTGTGGGGACAGCACAATGGTGCAAAGCAAAGGAAGGTGACCGGCCCTACATGAGGGGTGAGGGCAAATGAAGGGAAAAACGTTGGTCAAAACCAAGGACTGAGATGACACCGCTTGGGGAAAACACTCCTTGGACTCCTTTATTAAAAGGCCTAAAAGCCTCTTGCTGCCTTTCAAAGATGAGCAGTGGCCACATGCCAGAGTCTGGGCTCATAATGCTTCACTGTCTCCCAAATGTCAAAGAGCAGCTCTAATTCTTATTGCACAAAGTCCTGCTGAAAACACACAACTGAAAAAAGTGAGAAGAAGTGGTGAAAGAATAAGAAAAAAATAAAAATGGCTGAACAAGTAAATCTTTTCAGGACTCCTACATAGATAAAATTCTCACAAATTAAAATAAGGCTCAAGGAAACGGGGTAGTCTTGGAAGAAAGACAAAAGCTGAAAACCAGAACCTCCCTAATCACCTTCCCAAGGGAAAATGAGATCCCATACACCTTGCTTATAACAAAGTTTTCTCCTCAAAATCAAATATAGCCAAGTATGCATGCCTCTTGGATAATCACATCCTAAAATATACCATGTTTAATCTAAAAGCCAGAAGGTTGACTTTGCAAATGACATTGTCACATGGGGTTAAATATATCCAAGTACTTCAGCTGAAACTGTTACTGCCTCCCAGTCACAGGTGCAGATTTTGACTGGTTGCTGCAAGAAGGATGTTAAGTCTTCATGTATTGCCAGTGTAGAGGCATATGATGCCGGAAGGCAGACAGCCCAGCTGGGTTAACACTTCCAGAACAATCCTGATGTTTGGAGACTGCGGTATTTTCAGTGCTGCCACATTCAACTTTATTACGGTATCAACATAGTGCTTTGCATATAACGCGTGCTTTAGAGATGACTGATGCTGCAGTTCTCATTCTTCAACAAGGGACACTTGTTCTAAAACACTGTCACTTACACAAAAGTAGTATTAAAAATGAGTAAAAACAGTCTGTCAGTCAATATGCAAATAATTGAATGCTGAAACGTGTCTTTTATATGAAATTTAAGCACTTAGCCACAATCACTGATTTCTGTCAAGCTAAGCCATAAAATAAGATATACCCAAAGTACTTGTGAACCACCTGTATGGCGTGTACATTTTCCTCTCTGCACATAACTAGCCCCAAGTACGCAGCAAGATGTTTCTTTTAAATGACATTCAGCAATTAAGTCACAGCCTTCTAGCACGCAGTAAGTGTACAATGTCTTGGATAATTTAAAATTTTTCATTGCTGCCAAGGGTGAAAAGGTAAAAACCCTACCCTGTTTTACATTAAAGGAAGGGCTGAAGAATACACAATGCTAGTTTGTTCCAGATAAACATACAAATGCAAACAATTAGTTTAAGTTTTAGAGGCATTGGTGTTCCCTAGAGAGTTATACCTTTTGGTGACTTGAGAAGGGAACTGGGGGGCATACAGGATACTCATGCAGCCCATTTTATTACATCTGCTCTTCCAGTACATTTGGATTCCCTCATTCTGAATTTTTTCTTACCTATTTAAAGGCATCTTGACTTTCAATACTGCCTCCCACAACATTGTCGTGGACAAACTAATGAAATCTGGGCTAGGTAAACAGACTGCAAGGTGGACAGAAAACTAGCTGAGCTCTAATCAGCAGCACAAAGCTGAGCTGGAGGCCAGGACTGTCACTAGCTGTGCATCCCAGGGGCAAATATCAGGGCTAATACCATTGCAAATCTTCATTTGAGACCTGGATGATGGGACCAAGAGCACCCTCAGAAGGTTTGCAGATGATACAAGCCTGGGAGGCATGGCTGACATGCTGCTCAGAGGGACTTGGACAGGTGAGAGAAATGGGTTAACAGGAAACTCGTGAAGTTCAAAAAAGGCGAATGCAAATTCCTGCATCCGGGGTGGAGTAACCCCATGCACATGTACTGACTGCAGACCCAGCAGCAGGAAAGGAGCTTTGCAGAAAAGGACCTGGGAGTCCTTGGGCACAAGCTGAAGTACAGGAAATACTGCTTAAAGATATTCTATTTTTTTTAAACTAAGTCACTGTAAGAGTGACTGAACAGCAGAACAGGTTCCCCAGAGACATTATGGAGTCTCCATCCTTGGAGATTTTCAAAACTTGAGTGAATAAGATCTCAACAAACCTCTGTACCTGAGCAGAGGGGTAGGGTTAGATGATCTCTAGATGCCCTTTCCAACCTCAACTATTTGTGATTCTGTACGTGTTCCAGTCCAGCCTCCACCTGAAAGAGATCTCTTCATCAAAACAGACAGAAGAGAGGAGAGTTTGACTTCTGCCTTTCACCCAATAGTAATATATACTTGATGTTCCACTGCTGTGCAGAGCTACCAAATATGTAACAGGTGAAAAGCAAAGAACATTTAGACAAGCATTTCAAAAAGAGAAAATGTGGCATCCTCTGTTCCTTCACCTTAAGGCTGTTCATTTACCTAGCAAGAGACAGAGGACAGCTTTACGTTTGTTCATGCAAACATAGAGATAGCTTATACAGCAGAGGTCTCCACAAGCTACAAGAATTAGACAGAGACCAGCAATCCATTTTGTACAAGACAGACACTAGAGATGAAGGGCTTGATTTCTTACAACCACAGCCAGATTCAGATTCTAGGTCTAGGGACTGAAGCAGACCCTGAAGAATCATGAACTGCCTCTCTGTTATTCGTTGCCTGCTATCAATAATAAAATGCCATCAGAGCCAACACAAAAGTGTGCAGTGTTACAAACTGACCTGCATTTCAACTTCTCTTCCCTTCCTCCCATTTCTATGATATAATAGAACCCACTTACCACTCAGCAGCATTGTAATTAAATAATCAAAAAGCAAACAAATTTCACATCTGACAGTCCCCAGGAGAAAACTGATATACATGAAAAAAGCATTTTAGTTTACTTAGGGCCATTCTCATAACAAGAAGCTCAGAGGGATATAATTAGTACCCTGCAAGCCAGCATATGAAAAGGCTTAATTTAACTGAGATCAGAACTAAAGAATAGCTATAGAAATTAAAAGTGAAGCCACAAATCCACACAGGACTGCCACAGCTAAGCGTTTTTATGATCAGGAATTCTAAAGTCATAATTCACATGTATTGCATTCTGATTTCTGCTTATCCAGAAGGGTAGGTGTTATTTGGGACCACCCGGAAATAGCTGAGGTTAATCCAAGGAGGTCCGTTTCTGGGTCTTTACCAATTCTCAGCAGCATGCAGGACGAGGCAGACAATGCCAGGCAGGTCAATTCTTATTCTCCAACAACAGTCCGCTGAATTGGTGCCTTCCTCTTCAATAACACCTATATTCTTCTGCACATTAAATCCCTACAATTGTTTTGAAATGCTTATGGTCAGGAGAAGAAAGTTCTTATAACACAGACATCCCAACTAAGTTTGTGGGGAAAAAAAAAGCACAAGCTATCGTAGTCTTACTGGGAATGCTACATTGATACTAGAGACTACTATTAGAGAAAGTAGAAAATAGCCCCACAATACTTACTCTCTTGTGACCAATGGCACATGCTGGAAAGCAGCTTCTTTTAAGCTAACCCAACCTAACAAGGGAATCCCCACAAAGAAAGATTCAAGTGTCAAAGACAGCTGCTGGAGGTGACAACATGGACTGCACCTCAAGGCAAACTGGATGCTACCACTGTACTGCGTTAAGCTGATCGCACTGACAGGTAGCCTTTCCCAGACCACTGTGGCTCAGGTGGAATCCAGCACTAAATTTCTTTGAAGTAAGACTACATTTTGATCGTTTATATTATACTACAGGCATGCAAAAAAAAATTCCAGACAAAGTTGTTCCAGCACATTTTGATTTTTCAAATACAAAGCATAGGAAACATTTTAAAAACACGACTCATAAAGCTTTTGCTGCTTGCTGTTAAGATTTGCTGTCATCAGGACAGCCTTTTTTGGTTGAAAAATGTTTATTGCTAAAGGTCACAGAATTGTCTCTCTCAAACAAATTAAGAAATAAATGGCTGTTGACACTTCCAGATGATGATTCATGTCTGAGAGCTCCAATAACACAAAGCAACACAGCTGCCTCTCAGGTACACTGCAGCCACCAACTAACCCAGAAATCTGTCTTCATTCTCCTATCACTCTGTTAGCCAACTTCACAACCCTCTTCATAGTTGCACCAAAAATTCCTCACTCTCAAGCTTAAAAACAGATGAAAAACATATGAAAGTAACATCTGTCAGAAAAAAACACTGGTATGCGCAGTAGCCATGTTTCCATACTTACTATTTCTATTATTAGCAAAGTCTTCTCTATTTCATGTGAAGCAAAGATTCACCATGTATGAGACACGGATGAAAGAGGCTGATGGATTAGCACTATCACCACCACCTACAGAAACCAGTGCAATAGCTGAACGAGAGCGCAACACTAACAGAACCTCAAGGGCAGCTCTGCAAAGCCCAGTACATTTAACCCCAACGCAGATCAGTACACAAGAAATGCTAGCAAGGGGGAGATAGTCTCCTTGCCAGGGAAAGCCAAGTTCTTGAAGGTTAGTCTTTTTAAAGAGTTATTAAAGTGCTAGAGGTCTGTTTAGACAACCCCCAAGTGAAATGCCATCACGAGGTACAGCAGAGTATATCTGATATTTTATCTTGTCAGGGTAACCTCTCGATAAAAAAATTAATAATAGATTTTTATTGAGCGATTATCCTTTTCATCTTTTGCTTTTCACTGGAGTTTATGATGACTATTTGCTGACCTCTTTAGGGAAGCAGCTGACATTTACTGTTCATGAGATCAGAGAGGAATAGTATATGTGGCCTCTACTATCACTACGTCCAACAGTGATTCTATAATTTTAGAAGAAAGATGCTGTTACAAATTTGTGGGACTAGCATTTGAAACAGAAGCACAGCATTCCACCTTGCAGACAATGCAGAGAACTAATAATTTATGATTTTCAAAGAAAATTAAGAGATTTCTCCTCATTATTTTACTGCTCACTGGTTCTGTGGCACAGCAGTAATGATCATCAGCTTGGACACAGGGTTTTTAACCACCTGCCCAATTTAATCATGAGGAACAACCAGAGCAGTGGCCCAACAGTCCAAATCAAAGAACGTGCCCTTTTCAAACATACAACATGTGAAGCAGAAGTTTTCCTGGAGCCTCCACTCCTTCCTGCAGTTCAGTTCGACGTGTTAAATTATCAATTCTCAGGTATTGGATTGAAGTGTTTGTTTATTGGGGTTTTTTTTTGTTTGTTTTTAAATACATACAATGGATGTGTTAAAACCAGAAATTTGAACCAGCAGCCTTTCAAGTCAAGATCATGTGTTTAGGACTTAACAGCCTCCTGAAGACTAAGGATCTATTTAAACCCAGGGAGGGATGTGGAAGCCAACCCCAGTGTGGTTAAGGAAGAATGCTGACTGCTGGAAAAGGAGCAATAGTCAGCAGGAAACGCTACAGTGCGGATACAGAACTGACAGCAGTGAAGGAAAAATGTTTCATCCTACCCACCAATTGTCCCAACATGCATAGATCAACCGAGCTAGCATGAAAACACTGATTTACAAAAAAAAAAGTTTAGGTTTTTATTGGCACTTTATTGCCTGTGTGTTGTTTGCTTCCCTTGACAATTTAGCTCACTGTCCAACACCAGTAGTCTTTTATATCCATCTATAAATAGATGCTGCACACAAATTACTTCTTGCAACCTTCGTATGAAAGACGGATGACTGATGGAAAAGAGCTTGCATCTTATCAGAGGCAGGTGGAACAGAGCAAGAGAGCTGGACGAACAGCATGTGTACAGACTGATGAGGAGCAGGGGTGGGAGAGCCAGGAGTGCTCTCTTTCACCTGGTCAGAAGGGCACATCTAGAGAACAAGGAAAATAGATCCACAGGAAACCAGATTTCATTACTTTCACTTCTCTCAAAAGAAACTTGTTTGTACAATTCAGCTGTGGTTACAGCATGAATTTGCCTAATTTACTCCTAGACTGAGTAGCAATAAAGAGACCTTGTTGGAAGGGTGCTGGTTTTTTTTCCCTCCCCAGCTTAGTCTGAAAATCCTCTAAAGGAATACTTATTTCATATAACATTGATTTGTTCAAACCAGCATGCCTTGCTTGCAAACTAATTAGAGATGTACTTTAGAACAAATACTGTAGCTGTTGGATAGTGCTTATTTGAAACTCAGTATATGTCAGAACACTAAATACTCATGAGCTTGTTTCCAAGCTCATTTTAGGAGCTTCCTATGTGTCAGATTTTTTGGAGGTGTATCCGTTAGTATTCTTATAGAGAGCTCTTTTCTCCCAGTTGAGTAATTTCAGTGGCAGGACTTGAACTCTGCAGCTGATAAAGCTAAATAGTCTTATTAATTTTAAAGGAGCAAATAGAGTTGCTACATCTGATCACAACCCCTTAATGTCAATGTACCCTCTTCAACACAGGAGAAGAGCTGCTACTTCAGAGGACTTTCCATGTGATTATCTAGCTATGCAATGTCTGCATGGTAGAGGCACATTCATTCCTCCTTCACTCAATTGCCTTTTACACCATAGCAAGGGCACAAACTAAAAGACAAAGTCTAGCTTAATTTATATCACATAATATTTAAATGTTTCAGAGAAAAAGATCCCTTGTCTTTCTGCTACAGAACAAGTAAATTCAGCAAATACATCTACACATTATTGCTGCAATTACAAGTGGTTGTTCCATTTGTGGTGATGCAGTATGCTAGTGACCATGTCTTTGCATGTAGCACTTAAACCCAATCCCAAATGACTACTGCTGGCAATGCAGTACAAAATAAGGAGCGTAGCTGCAAGCAAGTCAGCAAGCAAGAGCAGTCAGTTTTGGACGTTGCAGATTTACTTTTCAGAAGCACAAATTTCAGGGGAAAAGCAAGCCAAATCATCAGCAGTCTGAGATGGAAATGGTAAAAGCAGCCTTGATAAAACATTTTCTATGTCTAGGAAAAAAGGCAGAAAGTGAAGAGTAAGCTATTTCCCCCCCCCCTTTTCTTTTTTTTGTATTCCAAATGTCAAATATTTAACCCTAGGGTTAAATGTTAAGGACTACACAGGCCCTTAGCAGAATATTAAAACCATCTTCCCTGTTTACTCACATTATTCAAAACACAGGACAGCCCATACTATCAGCAGCTAAACCAGCACAAACTGAATACGGAATGTGAGGTTTTTGCTAGCCTGGCCTTTCAAATGTACTGGAGCAACATTCACCTGAGCTGAGCTGTTGGCAAGTAAAAAAAACCTCGAGTCATTATACACATATTTGCAAGTTCATTGATCCCTCAGGTAGGTAAAGCATAGGTAGGTAAGATATAGGTGGAGATGTTACATACAAATTATCATACCTCTGTCACTGAAGTCATCCACCAGCACTATCTCTGCTATCAGCTCAGGAGGGGAGCGGTTCAGGACACTGTGCACTGTCCGGAGGAGAGAGGACCATCCTTCATTGTGGAATGGTATTATCACGCTAGTGTTCGGAAGCTTCTCCAGGTACAGCTTATTCTTGCAGCTGGACATAGATAGAGTAAGGGTAAAAGGTGGTGTTAAAATAAAACTACCAGCACTTCCATATTAATTCCCATCAAGTAACTTAGTTCATCCTTTACTCCTCAAATTGATGCAAAGTGCCTGAAGAAAAACCACCCCACCTTTCAGGCCTTATCAAGCCAGCGTTGACCTGATCTAATCTACGTAGCCAAAAAAAAAAATTCCATGTGAAGTGATGACTGTTAATGGCCAGTGACACTTAGCAACACAAAGTCAGAGGAATCTATTAGGTGCTGAAGTTGCTTTTAAAGGAAACTCCAGTTATAGCTTAAGATACAAAGGTCTCTAAAATAATTGTTTTTCCTGGCCTTATACCTCAAAGATCACTAGGAAGAGGAATTTCTACAAAGTGGTTTCAGAAGTTGAATGTATCTCTTCTAGGCACTATCAGTATATTGGTTTCGCTCACTTATTCCCAGTTTTCAGGGAAGCAAATCACTCTAATCACATGTATAACTGTCATCCAAATTTTGTAATCAAAATGCACAGGAAGTCAGGATTTTGCGTGACAGCATCTTCCCTAAACAGTCCCAGAAGTTCAAGACATTATGAGCAACAGATAGAAGAGACAGGATAATTGCACGGTAACAACTGCTCAATAAACAACCCACCTCTCTCCGTAATAGATCGACCTCCAACCTCTACTAAAGGCTTCCTTTGTCATGCTGGACAGATTATTCAAATCTTACTTTTCCTAACCAATTTGTCTTGTGTTCTCCATTTTTCAGCAGGTCTAGTTTGACACCTGGGATCAGTTCTGCAGACAGAAGTGAAGGAAGTTGGGCTTTGAACACAAAGCACTGCAGAACTTGGGTAAGGACGGAGAGTCAGCTCTGCAGAGTCCCTGTACGGCCCCCTTGAATTTGGAGGTATTTCCCCACAGCATTAATCTTCTTAATTTTGAAATAGGAGTAACGCTCCCTTGCCTCGTGGGAGTGTTTTCAAGGTAGCTTCATGAAGAAAATTCCAATTGCAGCAATAAATGCAGTGTTTATTTTCCTGCAGGTGTGGCCCTAGTAGCAGAGTTTGAATGTTGTTAAAGAGGTAAGATCTAAAGCCATACAACGAACAATTGTAGTTAAAAAATACTCAGCAGCTGTTCACTAGGGGACAAAAACCTGGGACAAAAAGCCCAGAACCCCACATGTCCAGGGTAAAACAGGCAGAAGTAGCTACACGAATAGAGATTTTTTTAAAAATATATTAATGACACTGCCAGCAGGACAGGCTGCCGTCTTTCCTCGAGCACGGTAGGGAGGTCGTACCCTGCTCCCCGCCGCAATACCAAACCTCTTGCATAGCCTGCACCAGAGCTGATTTGTAGGCTCCCTCCTGCCAGGCCCTTGGCTAGGCTTTCACTACGCGCACAATGCAGTGCATGCACAAAGGTAATTCCTTCCCTGTTCCCCGGAAGGGCAGATGGGAACGAAAGCGGCTCTGGCAGTGGCAGCTTTTTCCTGGTACCTTTCCCAGGGAACGGAGAAGGCTGCACCTATGTTCTACAAGCTCAATAAATCTGTGATTACAGGAAGTGCCTGCGTGAAAGGACAGTAAGCTTATTCTGGGTCTAATGAATTGTCTTGGGGTGCTGCCAAGAGCCTGCAGGCTACGGCTGCAATGCACAGATGCAAGATGCAAAATATAGCTGCATGGACGGCTTTCATCCAGCGCTTGGCATTGCAATCTTAACCTTCTTCTGAGATAGCTACTAGCTGTAATTCTATTCCAATATGAAACAAGAGCCCCCAAATCTCTTCTAACTCTTCTTAAACTGGAATTCTCCTTTTCTGACTAACTTTAACGTGGCAAACTTTACCTATTAAGTTTAACCATTAAGCATGGAGAGAAATTGTTTCCCTCCGGCTACCACATCTATAATTGCTTTACAAGGCCTGCAAAATTAGTATTTAATAATAAAAAACCCAGCAGCACTTAAAGGAAATGTTAGCAGGGAAAGACACAACTGTTGAAACAAACAGCTGTATGTGTGCACGAAGGAGATCTAGTACACACCCTCCCCCAGTCCCTTGACTCCCATGATTAACAGAAAGCAGAGGTGACACTATTTGGTATATAAATGTCCACACAAACCACCTCAGAAGTGAGCAAACACATTGGCTGCCTCTTTGCCCTTCCCCACCCAGGCCAGCTGTTGGGGAAAATCCCAACTGTGTCCCCAAAGCTTAGGTAAAGGACAGGGCGGATGCTGCATTTTTCCCCGGTTCACCTTCTCCTTACACACCCTGCTGTCTGCAGGCACAGCTCCAAAGTCTCTATTATCTCTTACTATTATATGTAAGAGGCTACGCAAAGGAAGTGCTCTAAAACACAGCTTGCTTCTTTCTAGAATGCTCTTTATGGACTTCACCTCAGCCAAACTTCGTTATACCATACCATTTCAAGTATATCTTTTTTTAATGGGCACAGGGAAAGCACAACAGACCTTTTCAGCCGTGAATTCCTTTACTGCAAATCGCCATTATATGTAACCCCACTCCCTGCCCAGCTAATCCTAGCATCTGTTATATACACGCTGTTTATCCTCACCTTGAGACCTCCACAATTCTAACTCGCTACATTGGGGTAAAGGATGTGTCAAGCAACAAGCAAACCAGCTGCAGTGGCATCATTAATCACAGCTCAAGTTGTTGGTGACCCAGTCACTTCACTTATTAATTTTAACCAGGGACTGGAGTTAGAAGTTTCACATTTTAAAAAAGTTTAAATAGCAGAATTAGCAATGAGGAGTCAACAACTTTGGGAAACAATGGGGAATGTGAGGTAATATATTAAATCCTCAGATGAGGAAATACTGGCATTGTCTCATGTTTAAATTCTCAGAGCCCATGACAGCCCTTGCAAATGGAGGCCAGGTATAATTTAGGTTAGCAAACTCAAACTGTTTGCTAGAATGTGAGTATGGGCTGATCAACAAGCAACTTCAATTACCTGATTTATCTCTACATTTAAACATTTCAGCTGCATGCCTAAAATATTTATGGAGCTATAATCACTACTCTGGTTTATGAGTATATATTGAGAAAGGGTGTCAAGCCAGTGTATTTGATTAGTTTGCTGTGACAGCTGAAGAGGTAAAATGTGCAGCTAACAAATTATAAAACCTGACTTCTGTAAATTACAGCTCATGAATGAAGTAGATGTTGAATTCTGATTCACTAAATTGTGATAAGAACAGCTTTACACAAAGCAAGCTTCCATTCAAATGTCTTAACAATGCTTTCAGATTAACAATCGCACAAACAGTATTTAAAAACCTCTCAGCTTTGTATAAACAAGGGGTAAGTCCTAACTGAGCACTTTTGCTAATGAATAAACTCCTTCTGGCTTGCACAAAATCCAGTTTGACACCATCCTAATGGATAATGTCCAAAAATAGATGAACTCAAAAGCCAAAATTCAATTGGAACTAGTTTCTACTCATAAACCCTGATGAGGCTTTTATGAGGAAGATGTCTAAGAAACTAATCCACAAATCAAAGATTTTTGATAAAACTCTTCATACATAGTTGAGTGGAACAATTCAAATCTTGTTCTACTCTTGAGCGTTTCATGGTCATTTCCAGCTGGTGGCCAACATAAGAACCAGGCACTTGTTTAGTGACGAAGTCATCACCTGATGACACTTAGGGCATTTTCCAACTGAGTCAGACAATTACATCAGTTTCCACTACAGAAAGAAATTGCTCCACCTTATTAGTTGCTAAAAGCTGTTGGCTATGTCAGTGGGAGCAGGAACTGAACTGTCACGTTGCAAGAGGTGAAGGAAATAGCCACCTCTGGGTTAAGTTCAAGATCTCTTCTGTGTAGGGCTGCAAGTTTTTGGTAATTTGAAGTCTTCTGGAATTGAAAGGTTTTTTTTTCCCCCAAATTTGGTCTCCTCTATTTCCCATTGTAATTACTATACACTGTCCTTTATTAAGGAGCCAACAGGACTCAGCTGTCAAAGGACTGTATTTGATGAACAACGGACAAGAGTCCATAACAACAAAAAAAAAGAGCACACTCCTGCAGATGTGGTAATTTAGGGCTTGTAAAGTTTCACTCGTAGAAACGCACACTATGTACTCACTTTGGATGTCTGATGTCTGGAAGGGAACGATTCAGAGAAATTTTATCACTCACGAAGATATTAAAGCCATTTTCCCTGTATGCCTGGTCCACTCGCTCTGCATCAGTCATTGGGTAAGGTTTTCCCTGTTCTCCATTTCCTATGCATAGACAGAAAATAAACATGCATCACTACTACTAATTGGCACTTAACTGGCCAGAAACTAATCCATATATCAAAAGAAGAGCAGTCATCTTCTAGCTCTTCGAAAGGTCCTTCATTACTTTTGTGCTCTATGTCATATTTATCACTGGGTCAACCATGTCAACCTAACAATTTTATTTGATACGGAGTTTTGCTACAAACCACTCAGCTGTGCAAATCGTAGAAGTTAAAAGTCTTCCTTCTAACATCAGAAACAGATGAAGGGGCTACAGCAATGCTGGGGAGGATCTATAGAATGTTTTTTGTTTCACTGCAGAAGAATACATATGGTTTGAATACCTCATCACTGTTGCTTTTTTCAGCACAGATGGATATGTATATTTAACAACCTGAGCTCTTGCACAGAGGAGGTAGAGCCCTTGCAGACACACCAGTGTAGAGCTGTGACGTTCAAAATGGGCCCTTTTATGCAATGCAAGACAAAACCCAGAACTATGGACTAAAACTTGCATGAATGTTATAATCTAGAACATTTTTCTTATCCCCCTTCTTCCTTTCCGCATCTCCCATTTTTGGGAGAGGTACAGGCACACAAATTTTTGGTAAGCTTTTTAAAAACGAATGCTGCACCTATCCTAAAAGTACCAAGATGTTACCAACATACTTTCACCTCAAAATGGTTATTGTGGAGTTGGGGGAAAAGGCTTTAACTGGGATTAACACACAATAACTGTTGCATCATGTCAAGAACATCATCTTGACCCTGAAGTGAACATGCTGTTCTGCACTCAAGCCTACCAAATAAAATCAAACTAAATTACAATCTGTATTAAAACATTTTTATATTAATCTTACATACCTACACGCTCCGAGTCCCTCCTGATAGCTTCTTTGTTATGCCAGTCCTTTTTCCTTTGTCCATCACCAAAGTAAGGGTCTTTCTTTTGCCTCACGTATGATGCCTTTTAAACAAAAGATTAGATATATTAAAACACAACATGTGAAACCTTTCCTTAACAGCTTTCCCTTCCTGTAAGAGGACATTAAACATCTTCCTTAAGGTAAGACCATCACAAGCAAGTAGTTTTTACCCTGAAAGGGGTGAGAGAGGAAGCAAGTTTTGCATGCCTCAGAACAGTACTTTATCTATAGCTGTTAAGTGATATTTTTTCAGGGCACCATCGTGTATGCAGGCCAGTATTCTTAATCAGAGAATCTATTAAAAACTTCCATTTTCATTTTGAAAACATCCAATACATCTTACATCCTTTTTAATTAACAATAAAGCTGTAATGGGAGACCTATTGCAGGATCTTTATTAATGAGCACGCTACTATACCTGAATAAAATCAAAATAAGATTTAAAAGGTCATTTATTAAGACTCTTGCTGCTCAACTTAAAAGCAAATTTTACACAAGGCATGAGCCTGTACTGAACCCAATTAGAGCTCCTCTTTTCAGGATGTTGTTCCTGAAATTCAAAAGCAATGGGTGCTTTGGGAACAAGTTAGCAAATGAAAGATGAGGTGAATTCAGGATCAAAGAGACTATGGTGTGTGGAAAGAAAACCATGATACATCTCAAACACTGACAACCCCAAAATCCAAGGGAAATATATATATAAAATATATTTAACTAGGTTTTAGGGTCAAGAAGATAAAATCTTCTCTGAGAATGAGTTTTCAATTATGTTGTAATATGCTGGTAGAGTATAAACGCAAGTCATTTGTAGCATCATTACTGCAGAAGTAGTTACACAAAGAACTTAGAGGTTTCTTCCTTTTAATTCCTCATGACCTGCAGTGAGAACACCACAGGCTAGAACTTCCTAGAAAGGAAAAAAAAAAAAAGCTTCCCTCCTTGGAGTGCAAGAGGTTTAAAGTCTCACTAATGGGTCAATCAAACCAAACAGCCACCAAAAAGCAACAGTTGGCATAGTAACCTTGCACGGTTATCAAGCATCTTTGGCATCTGGGACACAAACATCATTTGCCTGACTAGGTAAATTACAAACTCTTAATTTTCATGCCCAGATTTGTCTTGGGAAAATAGGACATTTGGACATTTCACTTGTTATTCCAAGGCACTAGACTTCAGCCTGATGCAGCTCACCTTACTGCAGTCTGACAGATGAGCTCTGGTGAACCTTGCTGTGAAGGTTTTGCAGATTATCCCCATCACATCACCCCTCTTCTACAACAGTCAGCAGGAAGGAAGCCCTTTGTATTAGCTTACAAAACCATCAGTGACGATGTCAAAGTGAACTAGAGCAGCTGAACACACGTACACACTCTGCTCTGCCTGCTCTGTTATGGGTGGTAAGCCTTAGCAAAGGAACTGCATGAAAACCCTAAGTTGTGCTGGTTGTATTACCATGCCAAAGGGTCAGAAGACAGTGGTCTAAAAGTAATAAAGCTCAATCTGATTAAACACCGGCTTGTGAATTATTAGATTTTTTTTCCCCGAATAAGAAATTTTTAAATCAATCTAGATCCTTTCAATCACAGNAACAGTAGTCTAAAAGTAATAAAGCTCAATCTGATTAAACACCGGCCTGTGAATTATTAGATTTTTTTTTCCCCGAATAAGAAATTTTTAAATCAATCTAGATCCTTTCAATCACNGACAGTGGTCTAAAAGTAATAAAGCTCAATCTGATTAAACACCGGCTTGTGAATTATTAGATTTTTTTTCCCCGAATAAGAAATTTTTAAATCAATCTAGATCCTTTCAATCACAGATCATAAAATGATTTACATTCAGCTTCTTGACATTTTGCAGATTGTAACACACCTGGCAGAAGTCGTTTCATCCATGAAACCAGACACTCAGTTACACATTTCCATTAACTAACATCAATACTTGGAGCATTCCTCTTCCTGCTCCCTGTAATTTAATTTTATTTTCACTGAAGGAGAGCTGATGGGCACTCATGATGGACAAGAAGTCAGTCAGCTAGTTCATGATGTGAACAAGTATTAAGGAACTTCCACTTGTGCCACCTGGAGCTCACAAGGATATTCTCTGAAAAATACTTATGATGTAGGAAGATGGAGGGAAAGGAACTCCCAGGGTGGCATGGGAAGAGCAGGACCACATTACAGGATGCGATTAACAGTGGTGAAAACCAGACAACTGCCAGAAAAGGCTGGTTAGCAGGAAAGGACAGTTACACCCAGAAGAAAAGCAACCACTTAAAGAAAAATCCCAGTAGAGCAATATTTATATGATGTACTTGATTTCCTTTCATTTACCCCATGATGCCTTAATTTTCTTCATTTTTTTTATTTGTTCTTTCATTTTCCATTCTGGTGAAGTTATAGGAGTCAAAAGCAATAGCTCATTTTCACGTTGTTAATTACTGTCCCTTTAGCACAGGAACTCTACTCTTCTAAATCCTTACTTTTGTTCAAATACAGAAACTGGTAGTGTATCATCCTGAATAGGTGCAGAGTGAACTGCACCTATTAGGACATAAAATGAAGATCTCCACCAGCAATCCAATGTCTTCAGTTCACCTCTGACTGCACATGCTGAAGACTTGCATTTGCTGAGGGAAAGAGGTTTCATGAGAGGCACTGCAAAAGCCTCACTGATTCCCATCATCCAGAAGGTAAGCGCAGCTCCAGAGCAGCAGAGCTGTGGTGAAGAACCATGCTCACCTTTCTGGAAGGGCTCACCTGAACTCACCAGATACAAGTATCAAACTAAATTGCTTAATCAGCCTGTGGTTTTCTAGCCATGCCATTAAACACCATGTTTCTTGTGTGAATTTCTGCCTGCTGATAATGAAAAAGTACTTTTAAGTGTCAAGATGAACGTGTAAGCCAGGAACCAAACATGCAAGAAAGCACTGGGAGGACAAGCCACAGTGAACAGCACTTCTAGGCACAACTAAGCATGCAACTAGCCTTTGGGTCAATCTGAGGCTGGTGTCAGCAACGTGATCACAGATCACCTTGAAAAACATACAGGGTATATGCCAACACCAGCTAGAA
Organism: Himantopus leucocephalus; assembly: GCA_003993805.1. Lineage (NCBI taxonomy): Eukaryota > Metazoa > Chordata > Aves > Charadriiformes > Recurvirostridae > Himantopus > Himantopus leucocephalus. Next base: position 13,119,551 of record RSEF01000013.1, read on the forward strand.
ACCTAATGTTTGCTCCACTGCAGGAGGCTGCTGCTGCTTTTGCATAGGGGCTGTGAGCAGAGGTGGTTTGAGATGCCTCCTCAGGGTACAGTGAGCCAGGGCATGGTGTGGACGAGGGGCAGGCAAACCCAGCTCCAGCATCTACCCATGGCTCTGTCCGACCTAATGTTAGCACAAATAATTTATGCAAACTCTGACTTTTGCTAGCTCGTGCCAGCTAATATGAGGAGGTTTGGATGACAGCTGTGTGACAGGCAGACAGTAGAAGCAGCAGCTTTGTTATTTTTGGTGTAAAATGGATCAAATTTTCAGCACTGTGAAGCAGCCACCCTGTGCTACCACAACAGTCCAGCACTTCTACTTGTCTGGCCACCACAGCGATTTTTAATTTTTCAGACAACATGCCACCCTCCTGATCCTCCCCCCGAAACAACCCGCAGAGCACACTACTGTTCTGTAAGATCTGAGCTTTGCCAGGCCTGCTCACCAGCCACTTGCCTCCCCAGGATACTCCCCTGCCAGGAAAAGTCCTGGAAAGCTCTTGCAGACCAGAGCACCTCCTTGCCAGGAGAGTTTTTGCCAACTTTCTGAGCACTAGGCTTGTGCACAAGTGTCATACTGGGCACAGGAACAACTGGCAAGTCTGAAACCTCAATATTTTAAGTCTCCTTTGTCTCTTGTTTATGGAGCTCTGGACTGAATGAGCACACAAGGAGAATCGTTTACAATGCTACTATCCCTTCTGCCATTTGCTGCGATTCTACACATGTAAACCCCTTCCAAGCAGTTACTCTAGAAATCCCACCCACCACTGAAAAGGAGAGCACTGTAAGAGTGTCTAGTGACTAGATCTAAAAGGAGACATAGATAGTGCAGCTCTGAGCCTCACAACACCCACTGTGCACATGGCAACCCACCACCCTATGCCAAGCCCCTACGATGCAATCAGGGGAAGTCAGGCACCCTGGAGAAAGAGACGGGGGGGAAACAAAAAACAAAAGAAGAGACCCACCAGCAAGAAGGCAGCCAAGCTGCCTAACAGGGCACTGGTAAGAGTGTTTTAAATCCTACCTCTTCTTGGCACTCAGGCAAGTTAAAGTATAATTGCAGAGGCACCCCCGTTCCCTCTAAACTCTAGTCTAGTCTGAAAACGTCCCTTAGAAGATACGCATCCACTGCTGCAGGTACCTGTGTGGATTGCTCTCCTTTCGAAATACGCTAACGGGATGGATCTTGAGCTGCCCTCTACAACAGCTCTCAGGATATGGGAGACAAGTTCAAAGTATACACACCAACATCTCCAGCATCCTCTGGAGGGAAGCCACCCCACTGGGCTATCAGCTGTTTCAGGAGGGGCATCTCACACCATTACAAAGCTCTACCACTAAAGCAGCCAACGCTCATCAAGCCAAGCAGCAACCTAAAAGCCATTAAAAAGCAGTTCCAGCCATTCCTGCCCAGGGTGAGCACACCCAGGCTCTGGGCTGGAGTCATGCTTGTGTTTGTGTGCTCAATATAGGATATCAGGAACAGGGAAGTAAATTTTCTGCATAGCTTCAAGCCATTCTTCAGAGAGGTCAGCAACGCGCATTTAAATACCCTCAGCAGACAACAACCCGACGCAAGCAATTTCAAACACTGCGATATTGAGTGAGAGCAGGCAGTAGCACGCCATCCTCCAGTGCTGTTAAAAAAAGGAAAAAAAAAGAAGAAATCAGAGATACTGCCACTGTATTATGTAAAGAGCCCAAATCAGGCAGGCAGACAGCAGAAAGTCTAGCAGATAGATGTATTACTTCTCTCAGTCCCAAATAAATTTACGTATGAAGACGTCTTTGAGCTGGGCTAAGCTAAACCCTGTCAAAGCTACACATGTCAACAGAAAAACTTCAGTAATTTGTAAGCTTTAAATTAAACAAGAGGGGAAACTATGGAGTACACGCATCAGTTATTCAGACCTTTCTGAACTGTAGTGTTGGACTTTGGAGGCACATGGAATAAGATTTATCGAACCTTAAGTCCTGAGGAACGGGCTCTGTATGGCTCTCAGTCTTGCGGGCTTACAAGGAGTGACTTCACGTTAGCACCAGCATAGTAAAATGAGGACTGTGTAGGGTGACTCATTAACCATTCTTCTGCCTGGAGTGCTCATGATGTTACCGCCCTGTACAACTAGAGCCAAACCAGATTCACACAAGATAAACACAACATTAATCTCTGTTGGATCGACATACTTCTCTTTAAGTGGCTTTTAAAATCTTGAAGGGTAGACATAGCTGCAGATGGTCACGACAGACATGCTGCATGCTGGAGCTTTTTTGGTCTTGGGCAGAGAAGTTACATTAGTTAATCCAATTCAGAAATGCTCCATTAAATTTAATTCAACTTGGGTAAATGTTAAGAGGTTAGAATATTTCTAACTGCATCCCTTGCAAGCAAACATACAACGCTTACTATTGGTCTTCCAGGTCGCTATTAAAACAACGTATCTGAAAAGTCTGCTGTGAGTCACTGACAACTTCTGTCAACAATGTCTGAACATTAATTTTGAAGTGACTTTCAGTGATAGAAAATGAGTATCAGTGCCTTCGCTTCAGTGACCTTGCCAGCACCCGCGATCCACATAGCCCCAAAGGGAAGGCGTAGCTGCAACAGGCTGATTAGCATCATAGTTCTTGTTAAGAATCACACTTTCAAGACCAACTTAATTTCAGCAGGCTACCAAAAAAAGTCAGTGTGAATGATAAAACATTGCCTTCCCCACCTCGACTGCAATTTTTATGCTCATGTCATCACTACTAGCAGAGCAGTGTGTAAAGTTGCGGGCAACATGCCATCATGGGCAGAGGGAAGATATGCAGATGCACGCTCAAAGTCTCTCTCATTGTGAAAATGGGCAGGTTGCTGACATTGATGTTATTTTTTTTCCTTCTTTCTTTTTTTTCCCCCATCTTTGTTAAAGATGTCTGAGCTCTAGAAATCCAGACACAGCACACAGGGACCAGAATGTTGCCTTTTTTAGTGGTTTCCTTCAGGGATGCTGCATGGGATTTGACTCAATTATGCAAATTACATAACTTGATGATACCCCTTCAACAGATGCTCTAGACTGTGATATCTAAGCAATCTGCAAAACACAGCAAGTTTCCTAGGACTGACTTTTGCTTTCACTATTAAACAAGCATCTCATTTGCGAGGAGCTATGTCTTACCTGTAATACTATATTTCAAGTAAATTTTCACTTTTATCCTAATTTCTCATTAATTCTAACTGCATAGCAGGAGACAATGTTTTTGTCCAAACACCGCTAGCACACCCCCCCTTATCTGCATTTTAACTGTGGAATACAGTGACCAGTATTTGAACATTGCAGTTGTCAGTTAGGGTAAAGTTATCATGGTTAGGTTAAATTGGCATTACGGATCTGTATTTCTGTCCCTATAAAACAGGCCAGCAAGACCGTTCCAATTTTCTATTTTGCTCTACCTTAGCTTCTCATTTTGCAAAAACGTCTTTGTTTTTGAAATGGTCAGTTGTAAACAGCAATGCAAAAAGGAGATTTCAAAGCATGAAGGGTTCATTATGATCATCTAGTCAAGCCATGTAAGTGCACAAGCCACTGAATTTTATCCATTAAGTCCTACAGCAAGCCCATAAGTTCTATGCCAGCTCAAGCACATTTACTTTTCCTTAAGAACTGAAAGTTGTTTACCACTAAGGAGTGATTACTTCTCCAGCAATATTTTAAACTAATCTCCTGCCTGTTTCCATCCTTCATTTTTTAAAAACTGAAAATGAATTAAAGTAGAAAGGCATATAAAGCAATACATTGAAAATGGATTTAGACAGATTGCTGTAAATAAGCCCCTTCTGTTGTCTACCATGCTGTTACTTAACACGCCGCCAAAGCAATTGATCAGCATTCAAACACCAAATGCACAAAAATGGAATTTTAATCTTTTGTGTAATCACTATTTAGTGTGCCTGGCTCCAGCCAGAATAAAAGAAGGGTGGATGGAAACGTAAGCAGACGTAAGACAAGTTTTCTGTACATGAGGAAAAAAGATTTGCTGAAGTGCATACGCTAATCATAATGCTGTACAGATCTCAAACCATGTGGAAACATTTTTTGTTGATTTTCTTTTTTTTTTAAACTAAGGAACTATGATCATACCCAAGAAGCTATAATCTTTGGAGACCGTGTTAAAATGGGTCTCTGTTCCACCCTAGGTCTCTTCATTTATCCCAGCACCTCAGCAAGTATATCTTGCATTTATATCATACAACAAGATGCTGAAGATAACAAAACAATCCAGAAAAACAAGAAAAGACAGATCAAATAGAAAGCCCTCTTCTATTAGGTGGACTCAGTGGAAGACTCAAGACCATGTACTTTGGGTACAACCCAGTTGTCGTGATCTGTGCCACAGCAATGCAGAAATAAGAAACACCTATAGCCAACTTCTCTTCAGTCTTCTAAAACCTAGAGTACCCGGGGGGTTACAGAAGGCAGGAAACATGAGAGAAGCCAGGTCTGGCAGAAACAAGGAAAAATCCTCCCCCTCTCACTGCAGCAAGAATCATAGGTTTTAATGATGGTGGGACCATCCATGCTAAATGTAGGCAACCTTTTCACAAACAAATAGATATCAAGTCTTACTGCACCATGAAGAAATAAAAATCTTTTTTGGTTTGTCAGAGATCTATTAGCATGTGTTGAACAACAAATTGGTACAACACCCGCGCAGCGCAAACAGCCTCCATCCTTCGTACTGGCATGAAAACAGCTGAGACTTTTAGATGATCTAATGAAAAATAAAAATATCTCCAACATCAGCTGGCGGCATTCATCCTAGGACAGGAAGATGAGCACAGCCTCGGTCAGTCAAAGCTCTTCATTTACTGGAACAGGAGACAGTATACTAGAAAAAGAAAACTGCTAAAAGCCTTGTCGTGCAATCTACCCAAGCGTTTTCAAAAGGTTAATTTTTGAAGCTATTTCAGTCCATAAAAAATTTAAAAGCTCCATTAACATAATCCATACCTTCAGCATTTCAGGAACTATTAAAAGGCAACACAGGACTACATGGCAGCACATCATGTTGAATGATTAAGTGCTTTCTAAGACAAAAAAGCCAAGTATATCTTCACAGCTGTGTTGCAACTCAGATCCAAGCAACAGATTTGAACCAGACCTAAAAGTTTCCAGCACAATGCCATGATGCTACCATTTGGTCATCGTCCTCTTCTCTCCCACCTGAAACACCACTAACATTGAAATCCACATGTTCAGATTTGTGCTTTTCTATGAGAAAAGGTGTATGGAAATAACTTGCCTGCTTCCTTCAGAAAGTAGAGCCACAAATACTGTGGGCAGTCCTGGATCAGTCATTACCCCAGGGCAGCTAATTAAACCACAGCTCGACCAGAACCAGCTGAACGGGTCAGCACATACAGACGCAAAGCAGAGCCTTTTCTGCAGAATGGCCAGGGACACTCAGTAGCTGCTTGTAAAGATATTAAAGAAATATGTTTGTTGCAGAACACCAGGCATTCAGCTCCTTGGTGGACAGGAAAGCCTACTGCTTAAGCATTACTCAATTTTAGCTGACTGTACTTTTTAATGCAGAAAGCTTTTTGTATCAAGTGCTAGAACAGTACTTGCTGGAACTGAAACTCCCCCCCCCCTTTAAATTCCTTCAGTTAACAAGTTTTATTCAGCTTCAATTGCTGAAAATCCCTTAGCGCAAACAAAATTTTATCTAGTAAAAAATCCTGGTTCATCAGCCAATTAAAGTCTACAGACATCAGCCGAGGACAGCGATATGACATCTAGCTTAGTCATCAATCTCTAGCAAACACCTTATACTTTGTTCTTTGCTTTCCCTTAGAAATAATATTACAGTCTTGCTGTTCTAAACTTACTGTTTGACTAATTCAATCCAGGCCTCCAAATGCACGGTGCCCTTCCAAAGCCAGCGCTGACCACCAAGCAGTGAGTTCGTCCCTGGGTTTTAGCACACCTTGCGATAGTGGAGCAGTTTCAGTCTCAGACTTCTCTTTCAGCTGTTAAAAACCCAGCTGGCCTAGTTTTAGACTTCAGAGCAGGACTCGTTGCTTTAATTTGCCCACAACAGCTTTCTCATCTTTTCTGTTCACTAAAATGCTTACAGCCTTTCCCATCTACCGAAACGCTCCATTTCCCACATAGCAGCACGTCTCAGGGATCTGCTCAAAGCTGTGGAATAAGCTGCTGCAGGCATTTAGTTGAATCAGAAACCTCCTCGTATTCCCCCTCAAGCGATAAGCACATTTCTTTGACCTTGCTTTAACATACAGCACATCATAAAATTCCCAAACAAGATGTCACTCCCTGGGCTACCCTCTAGTCGAGATGGGAGACACAACCCGTTACTCACCCTGCCAGGGGTACGACAGCCAGGAGGGGCTTTGACAGCAAAAATGTGAAGTATGAAGATGTAGACAAAAGTCAACTCTGAACTGCCATTCTAAATGAGATTAAAGATTCCCCATGTCTCCCTCCTTCCTGTTCTGTTTTACATGCTTTCTGGAAACGTAAACCAAGGTGAGCTTTCCCAAGGAACCAGGATACGTGTAGCATTTTAATATGTGTCAAAGAGCTGTTTTTTGACCACAACTCCCGGCAGAATCTGAGAGGATGAAATTCGTAGAGATGTACATTGTTTTCCATGGCATTTAGTTCTATCTGAAGCTGTCTTAAATACCACAAGCCTTGTATTCACAGAAAGAAGGTGAACAACCTGGTTCAGAGATCAATTTGAGAACCGGACATTTGAAGCAGCACCCTCCAGATGTCTGCATATATCCACGCTCCATTTAACAGGAGTAAACGGCACACAAGCTGTAGCAGTTTCCTATAAGGACATACTTCGGAGCACCATTTCTGAAATCTGACTTACCAGTTAGATTTACAGATTATGCTGCATCTGCAGAAACACTTAACTAATGTGCATTAAGATTTAATAAAAACAGAGGATACCAAACCTATTAATTCCATCATTTCCATGGATTCCCTGTACTTGAGCTATAAACTCCTGATCAGATTATAGGAGCATTATGCCAATCAAGAACTGCTCATATGAACACAACTTGCAAATATTTGGAATACTAGCAGAGAATCAAACCATATATCATACCAGCAGAAATCTCATTAAAGATACACCACAATGAACGTCCGGTATGTCCTCAACATAGAAATACTACACAGAAGTGAAATTCACAGCACTCAGACAACCCATACAAGATTGCAACTGGGCCTGCTGCTGCACAGAGCTGGACCTGGCAAATGTCTGACTGCAAATTTGACTTTGTTCCATTTACCAAAAAGAAAGAATTACAGCATTTGTAACTATTTGAATGATGAAAAAATTGTGACAGTTTGTGCCTTGCATGAAATGGAATCTACCAGAGCAAGCACTGGGTCCTAGGGAAACCCTGGTGTAACTGGTATTTAAAAAAAAAAAAGAAAGAAAAAATAGGTAATGCTCCAACAATCTTTGAAGCAACGACAGGACAAAACCTACCTGCTAAACACCCAAAGGAAGGTAAGTATTTTCCACAGACACAGACAAATCAAGAGAAACCCACTCAGTTCTGGGATTTACCAACATGCAAACTATACTATGATGCCTTGCACTTTGTGACAGGGAAAGGCAGAAGTAAGACAAGAGACTGCATTATAACATGTTTTCTGAGGTACGATGAGCAAGGCAGTTTGAAAGTTTGCCAACAGTTATAGTTCATAATAGTAAACAGAAGCAATCTGGGTTTTGCCTGGAAAAGCAGACAGAGCACTCTAAGGTATCCATAAGCAGAGCTGCAGTCGTCTTTGGAACAGCGGACAACATGGGTCAGATATTTACCTTTCTTCATGGAAATTGGGCTGATGCCAAACTTATTCAAGTAAAATTCAAGGGCACATTACGGAAGTTTGATGAGGCACAAAGATTTGTCAGCATGTGGACTACGCTGGCTTCAGAAAGGTTAATAGCACTGTTCTGAAATGCTCCAAGAGGATAACAAACACCCCAACGTTTACTGCTACTGAAAACTATATTCAATCCATACAAAAGCTATGTAACAGATATGATGCAAAAACTGGAATAAGAACCATAATTCCCATTTAGTTCTGTGCCAGGTACTGAGATTTTGTGTTCTATGTCAGCAGAGTGCTTTCCATAGCAAGCTACATATCAAGCTTAGAAATTGCTTTGTCCCTAATCAATTTTGAAAGATACTGGAAAAAAAAGTCTGTATTTTAGCTTTTTTCTTGAGGCCTTATCCATCATTAGGAGTTACACAAAATTATAGAAGCATCTCCTATCAGAAATTCAAAAGGAGGCACAACCTGACTGAGAATGACATCGTCTGCCAAAAAGCCAGACCCAAAACCAGAGGATGTCAAATCATCTACCAGCAGCATTCACCTGCTAGTACAGGAAATAATCCCCGGACACGCTGCGCCAGCTCAGCTTGCTCAGCAAATCAACAATAAACTGTCCCTGGAAATGTGGCCAGGTGACACAGGAGCCTGTCACACCTCCCCTGCTAAAGACCCAGGCCAAGAGGATTCTAGGGAAAACTTAAGACATCAAGAGGCTTACAGGTATTTTCAGAGAGTACTTTTCCCCCAGTTATCTCCTGCTACCAGGAACAATACCATGCTCACGTAATACTTAAACATCACTTGAACAAAACAGTTCCGGCTAACTCCAATAAAGCAAAGAGAATCACAAGCATTTTTCTATTTTATTTTCCATTCTCTTCACTCCGTACCTTCAGTCCTGACACTGCTTGCTTGCCTTCCAGTCACTGGGCAACCAACAGTACCCATAACGATCACTGTGACAGCCTTGGCTTAAGAGAAAAAAAAATAATCATTGTTTTCAATTAAACATTTACTGTTGCTCCAGGTGGTGCCTGAAGGAGCCCACCTTTTGCTTTGCTTCCCGATTCATACTGTTAGCGTCAGTCTCAGCCCAGCTTTTTGTTAGCAGCAATGCAGCAAAACCACATTTTTCTGGTTTTCAGCAACAGAATACCACTATTTTCTTTTTAGTTATTTTAAGGATTTTAAAGTAAATTCTCTACCAACTTCCTGGCAGACTTGATGCTTCTTGACAGTGTTATGTTAAACTGAAAACATCAGCACTAAAAAGCAACATTTAACACGCCTCTTCTTCCCAAGAAGTTATTTAACTGCTGCTCAGACATCTAGTACATTGCACCCAGCAATAGCAAACGCACAGATCTACGCCAGGATTAATCACACTCCTCTCAGAATCAGACTTACTGCTATTACCCCAGTTACACAAAAAAAAAAAATATCCGAGCCATGCTACCACCAATTTTCCCCTGTTTATGTTGTCAGTTCATTTGATGTACTTGTGCTTTGTTTGCATCTCCAGATACTCCTTGAACAGAAGGCAGCACACAGAATTGCTGCCCTGGATGGTGAGGAGGAGTCCTGCTGTAGACTGCAGTGCAGAGCAGCTGGGCAATAGCTGTAGAAGTCTCCTGTATCCTTACGGTGTTCCTGTAAGCTGTTCTCACCAGGAAGCACAAGCTGCTCCTTGAGACCAGGCACAAGCTGCATTATCTCACTGGGAACAAAAAGCCAAGCACAAAAATCTTAACTTCAGTCTTCAATCTCTTCTAGGAAACCAAGCCACCACTGATGGGTTGCAAACATGACTTGCAGAACATGCACATCCCATGATTAAGGACTAAAACCCCACCATGAACCATATGGGGAAGGTCAGCCCATGGAAAGTTCTGGGCACCTTAACAAAATTGTGTTTACAATAATGGATAGAGATGTCTCACCGGTTAAAAGCTGACATGCCAAGTACGCGTACCCAGCAAGAGAACATCTACCACCCCTTTACCACTCCTCCCTCCACAAGGAAAGCATTGGCAGAACTCCCCACAGCACTTGTGTACAGTATATGCCACCTGGTAACGCTTCCCAGGTTTAATATTTCTCTCCTAAGCAAGCCGCTCAAGAGGTCTGCCTCTACCCCTTTTGAATACAGCATGAAATTATGAACATCATGCATCTTTATGCCATCCCAAGGGTTTTAATTGTCCACATTTCCACCCTGGGCTGAGATGAGGCTGACCCTAAGGCCAGGAAAGGATCAAGTAATCTACACCGAAATGCTGAATCCAGAGGCTAGATCCTGCGTAGGTACATTGGTCCTCCTAGAGATGCCCTCTAGTAGTGATCACCGCTTGACATGGACAGCTGCAAGTTGTAATATGGCAACAAACTCCCTGATTGCTCATAGTGCCAGTGTAGCAAGAGTGCACACTAAGACTGGCTAGGGTACAACAGGGAAAAACTAGAAACTGGTAAGATAAATTGGCTGGGTCAGGGAAGGAGCTGGTTGACAGTCTCAGGGCCATTATCTCCAAGTGCCTGTGGAAGACAGATGAGGTTTCCAATAACTGAAAGATGACAAACACTTCTGGGGAATTGAGGAAAAGCAGGGCTGGGGATGCAGATACCAAAACATTGTACATGCCTAAAAAGTGACAAATCCCTTTTAGGTGTCACCTTAAGAATGACAAACTGCTACTAACTACAGCAGCGTCAGGATTAAAACAAAGAAACAAGCAGCTTCTTTCTGGGACAGGTAACATCTGGGCAGACAGGAGAGAGAAGAGATGCATCACTTCACTCAACGACACAAACCTGAGTATACCGAGTCTTGTTATTGTTAATATCCAACTTGGAATTCACTCAAGTCTTATAAAAACGTACACATTTTGATGCAAACATTCAGGTCATGTCAAAGTGAACTTTGCCAGAATCCTTCCAGCCCCTGTAAAATTATCTATTGATTCCAATACTGGAATGAAAAGCATGCTTGTTAAATCTGCTGATGTTGCCAGCGAAGTGGAGAACAGGATTAAAATTCAAGAGTGGTCCTGATAACAGAACAACACATCAAAAAATTTGGGATACAATTCAACAGATGAGTAAAGGCGGCATTAACTTTACAAATGCAAGACTTAAATGGCTTCTTATGCAGCTGTTCTATCATCATTTCTGCGTGATGACAGATCACAGACTGTATGAATCTCCGTCCTACTGTTTTAAAAAAAAGCAAGTTTCATCCTGAGATATTTACAGAAACATCACACACAGAAAAATGCAAAATAATGGGTGCTGACTAGGGCAGAAAGAAAGGGCAAGTATTACAAATAGTCCTCACACTTTTCCACACTGCTGCAAAGTAGAAAATGGGAAGATATGAAAATAAAAGCACAACACATGAAATTATGGAAGAGGCTTTTCAGCTGCATGAGAAACTAGTATGTTCCATCTTGGTCCAAGAGGCAATTAGACTTTGAGGAGTCTCATTTTACCACAAGGGTCTTAAGGGAGGTCTCGCCCTTGAGAGTACACTGAAAACATTAAATTCCAGAAACCTTCACTGTCTGCTTTCTGGACAGGGCTATGGCAGCCAAACAGTCTCACAAACATCCAGCTGAAATCACATTAAAATACACCACAATATTTTCTATTTTCCTAGATCTACTCTAGCTCCTATAGCACAGTAGAACTATATTCCACACAAACGGAAGTATTTGGAGCATTTACTGTCCTTCAGGGTCATTACAAGACCACAGCAGTTAGCCCTATAATAAAATATAAATTCTCTTCTCTATGGTGCATAGTCTGACCTCACTATAATGAAGCTCCATGGGACTGAGAAAAATTGCTGTATAGCAGGACGTTCCCTGAAATAGATATTTTGAAGCTTGTCGTACCAGAATAAAAAAGTACCCAATTTGACACGAACATGTTATATCTTGTATTTTTTGAGTCTCACTTCATATTGAAAAACTATTGTTTAAGCATCAACAAAAAAAGAAAAATCAATAAAGAAATAAAATGCATAGTTGTACATAAGATACAGCAGAGAATGACCAATACAAACACCTCACATTTGGTTAGGTGTTTGTTCTACCAAGTCTTATTAAACAGGCAAAGAAAAAGTTCACACTGCTACGACTATTTGAAAGAGGGTAGGCTATTAGCAGGTCTTGTTACAGAGCATCCGAGTAATTAATTGTATAAATGATCTCTCTCATGTCCTCTGAAAATTTATGGTGTAACACCTTGTGTGAAAAACAATGCTGGCAAAACAGTGCTATTGCACAGCTTACGCAAAGCGTGCAGAAACACTGAGCTCCGTTTCACCTATTTGGAGGAATTTTGAAGGTAAATCTCTGTTCAATCTTGTATACAAGTAGCTTAAACTATTTTAAAGCCTTCTTTTAATGGGAGCAGGGAGCGAGACATATCCTGTATCCTAGATTTTGTGTGTTCCCAGAACACGAGGACAGTTTTCTGGGGAATATTCAGGCGATGCTCAGACGTTCCTTTTAAGAGCCACATGCACTGGCTTTCAGTACAGAAAAGGATAACTACTGAAAGGTGTTATGGTTAGGGCTGTCCCACACAAAGAACAAAGCAAGAAGTCCCACTGCCTCTGAAGAATACTGTCCTACAGAAGAGCAATGGGAAGATCGTGGGTGTAACATGTAGCCTTTTAAACAGGTTTTCAGAACAGCCTTTGTGATGTTGGTTATATTTTTTTACCCTCCCCCAAGAAGCACGGATGTTTCAAAAATGGAGCGCTGCATGCCCTAAGCACCATTTAAAACTGCGGCCTGAAGAGAGGAAAAGCTACCTCCACTTTGAAGTTTGACCGGACACTTACATTTAACATTAGTCAGACTTACTCAGTTCTGTGACGTGGTTAATTGCAATGGAACAGAATTTCTTTTACAAAAAATTAATCTACTTCAAGGTCTGTGGTTTTTAAAATGTTCTGTCAGACATGCACATCTGTTGAGTGGGGAAGTCACCTTGAAGAAGTAAGCAGGCTGAGGAAACCGGGAATGAAGAGATGCAATTAGTGATGATGAACTGGTCCTATTACCATAGAAGACTGAAGTTCAAGACTCGATCTGTGTCATAAGTGAAGAATCAATCTGATTAATTCTGCCAATATCCATTCTTCGGAAACAGTTTTTCATCACTGCTCAAGAAAATGCCCTGACCTGACGAGTGAGAGCATTTACCAGAGCAGCTTAGGACAGCCAACACTATCCGAGACCTATCGGCCTTTAGGCCCATCTCCTGACCACAGAAAACTTTCACAGCGAACCCTTTTGTTCGTGACAATGGCCTGTTTCACAGACACTTCCTGCAAAGTCTCTTAAAAACCCTGCCATTGCCAGAGTACTACTAGATAATAATTCAAGACGAAGATAATGGGAATGGGGGTTCACCCTTCTTTCTGCAAGTCAAAAAATAAGTTTTCCATTCATGAATTATTTTGAAGGAACCATACCACATATACAGATATAGCAACACAGCTTATTACAAGTTCTTATCAAAAGCGACAAGCTCAAGGCATGAACATTACAACACCTTAAACCCTTCCGGCATAAATGAACGACTAGAGTTCTGAATGACTTTGCTCAGGGGGTGGACATCACTATGTGCTCCATCTGACCTTACTAATAATCATTCAAGCTTCACATCTGCTACTAAAGTCTCCATTGTAAGCAATTATTTGCCTCTGTGCAAAAATGCTAATTTCATGCTCTGTAAACACATCTCCTTGTGAAAGACCAGCCTGCCCATAAAGATTGCTTTTGACAGCCTGGTGACCACCTCCTGCAGCAAGTGCCTGAAGCATCTTTTGGTACGTAAACATCTGTTCTCCCCTCTGTAAAGGAGAGGGCATATGGGGATGACACGTTTACAGGTGAGCCACATAAAATGACCTCTACAAAAGCGAGCTGCAGTTTTGGGACTTACTTAAGACAGAGTAACTTGACACTGTAAAATTAGAGACAACATCAACTGCTTTCAAGTAGCTGTAATAATTTGTCATAGCATTTAATCAACTAACTTGTTATGGAAGACATCATCTCTGCAGTGCTACTCTTAGGGAAAGGATGCATGGAAGATAGAGGCTGTGGTAAGAAAGATTGCTTTTTAAGTAAAAGTGGAACTGCAAGAGGAAGGCTGGTTGTCAGGCTTCTGGATAAAAAACACCACACAAAACCAGTAGCAATAAGTAGGCAGATTATTTAGCCCAAGCCAAAGTCAGCCACACCTAAAGCTGTGAGCAATCTCTCCCCATGAGATCATGGAACATGATGCCACATGGCAAGCTTTTTTTTTTATGCCCAAGAATATTAGCCTGAATCCCAAACTAAATCCATTAAATACATACAGTTCTAGTTTTGGATGTCGGCACATGCAAGACCGCTAAGAGACAAGCTACATATTTTAAGGCAGTATAAAAAAGCAACTGCCTTCTGAAAATACAAGTAAAACGCTACATGTGAAAGTTACCACCTTTGCTAGAAAGGCAAGAGAATCATAAATATGCCAGGCGTTTAATGCCAGGAAACAACTCAACTTTGAATAATTTTATGCCATTAAGAGATGCACACTGAATATGGACTCAGATCACTTCATAATTCATACCTACCACATACTAAAAGTCAGCCTCAATATTGCACAGCAAGTTGCCAACCAGAGTGGTCTTTCAGATGCATCTAAATTCACTTCAACAGGCATACAGAGCAATGAAATACTTTCACCCCTCAAGCTTTTACTTCTATCACTTCACAGACACGTTCAACTAGACCTATTTGCCCATGCCTCATGTTATAAAATACTCTGAGGGCCACCCATTAAGTGAACTAGTCCTTTTTACTTCTAAGAACATGTCTTGAAACTTGAAGTAACAAGCAAAGAGACTTCAAGATTTAAGTGTCCATATGATGCTCCCAGATTAGGAAATATTTATGTATTTCCATAAATTTACCACTGTGCAAAGAGGCAAGACAAGTTCACCGTCCCCAAAAGCATAAGCCAAAGCAGTTGGCTATTATGAATTATAAAAGTAAAAAGCTCAGATAAATGTCAATGTTTCAGTAATCCCATTTAGGACAGCAGCTCAGAAACAGCCTATGTAGGACTGGATTTTCACAAATTACATTAGGAGGAGGAAGAACCATAACACTTGCTGTAATGCTGAGATGTCAGTCTTGCTAAAAGTAAAAAATAAGATTCTTAATACATGCAATTTAGTGGGTTTACTTTCCAATTTGCATAGCAGCCTTGATTTTGTTTTGTTATGTACTTTCAAGTAAACCTAATTTTAGATTCGTAATTCCTGACACTGTTATTCATGGTCCAAAGTAAATCCTTGCAAATTCTTTGAACAGGTAAGACCAGTCTTTTTCTTCTACACAGCTCAGCAAAAACAGTTTGCTGAATTATACTGCTATTCTATACTCGTTATCTCTGGGAGCAAAACTCGGTTATAAGCTTTTTTCTTGTTTCAAATCCATCTCATTTCATCAATCTAGTTTACAGTAGGGCCCCACCCAGCTGTACCAGCGCAATGGGGGAGAAACCTGCAAAATGGGGGCAAGATCACCAAATCGCCTCTATTACTAAGGCAATTTGGGCCAAAGCCCTCCTTAACACAGTTAAGTTACTAGATCATTATTCATCAGGCAGGAGAGCATATTCAGGCAGTTAATTTACTATTCTCCCTGCTATTTCTACCACTAGCAAACTTAAATTCACACTTTTATACTCGCTCATACAGGAACATATATCAATCTCCACTTCCCCTCAGCTTTCAGGCTTATTGAACCAAAGAGGTTAAAAACCTTCTGAAGCAGAAAGTTGCTTCTGTAAAAACAGAAGGGAAATCTCTGCGCCAGCCTTAAAGGAATCAATAAATGCTTACTAGTAGGTGTGAAATTCACCAGATTTTTGGCTGCTTAGTACACCTATTTTTAACATCTCCAAACAGCTGAATCTAATTGGTTGCTGCAATTTAAACCACCTTCCCTATATAAAACTTTAAACAGGCTCTTGCTTTAGTTTTCAGAACTGCATCAAGCCCATGCTAACATCTTAATCTCAGTGACAGCCAAAGAAGATCCTGATTAAACAACAATGACTCCACAGCAACACCGTTCTATTTAAGTAATCTTCTTTGCAAGCTTCAGAAAGATCACTGCATGCAAAAAAACCCAATGCTCATATAGTGAAAAGCCTTCATCACTTAATCCTCCATCCTTACTAAGAACTATTCTGACTGTCTGGAACAATTTACATAGCAGCTCTCACTACAGTAAGCTGAGCATTTCATCCAAGAAGTGAAAGTATGAAGAAACTATAGTACATGGTGGTGATGTGGGAAAAATCAAATATTTTAACTGCCAAAGTTCCTTTAAATGCATTTTCAAAAAGCAGCAGCTGTTCTGGACAAGCCAAAATATTCCACTTAGACCACAGGGATGAGAAAACACCCCAGTTCCTTCAAATCAAATAGAAGCCAACTTTCTGCTAGTTTCCACTAAAGGTAGGATCATTTTCTTTTCCTTACAAGACACAAGCCAAAGTTCATAGCTACTATGGATTTCAAAGTATTCAGATCAATCTTCTGAGTGCTGCATAAAAATACTGCATGCTTTTGATTGATGTTTCACAAAATGAACTCTGGCTTGTCTTTCAGTCAGAAATGCAAGGACTTTGGGCCCCGTACACTGTACAGAGAAGGGACCTCTGAGAATAAGTACATTAAGGTAGCTGCAGCTGAGGGGCACATACTGTCTTTGAGATTTTTTTTTTCTGACAAAGTCATGGCAAGAAACCAGAGCAAGGTCTAGAGATGGTGGAAGCATCCTGGGTGACTGGAGAAAAACCTTCTTCGTGGCTCAGGTGAGCAACCACTAAAAAGAGATTGATATTATGAACAGAAACCTTCAATGGAAGCTTTCTTAATAATAATTTGTAAGACAAGAAAACATGTCCAACTAAAAACATGCAACCAGTAGCTCTACAACAACTTAGCAGAATTCCTGTCCCCCCCCCCAAGTATTTGATATATACATTTCCCAGAGTCTCTACACAACTGGCAAGTATCAAAACCAACCCTTTGACTGAATGTTTCATTTGTTACAGCACATCGATACAAAGAACCATTTTATGCTCCTGTACAAACAGAATCAAACATGAAAACTTCTCTTCGCCAGGCATCAGTGAGAGCCTTTGTTCAGCTGCATAAGAATTCAGTATAACCAGTTCATACTTAAAAATCAGCGTGCAGCGGTGAATGTTCGCCATCTCAAAGCATGGAGAGATTTGCTAGGAGGATTATACCTAAGCAGTTTTAAACACTAATGTGAAGTAGCAAAATCCAAATCATTAGACTTGCATTTGCTTGATTCGGCTCTCCGCTGCAGGGCAGCGTGCCATGTCCCTTCAAGCAAAGCATGCAGGTCCCTGCTCAAGTAGTTACCCATTGATGCTTGCCATCTCTAATCTTCTCTTGGAATTGCTCCCTAGTGCCAGGCAGGCTCTAGGGATTTCAATGAGCACAAGCTGGCTTATATTTAAACTGGTCCAAAGCTGGAGGAAGGCTGTTCAGGGGTAAAACAGACAGGCAAGGAGATTCCCTTTGGTTACCCTGTGTGGTACAAATTAAATGCATCATTAGCCTTTATATATAAAGGTACACACCTTGTTCTGAAATACCTTTTTATCAAAAAAGTCCTTGCACAAAAAGCTACCAAGAAAACTTAAGCAATCCCCATTTCCCTTTAAAACTCTCTATAAAGATTTTTGGCAAAACCCCCAACCATTTCAAACAATTAGGACCACCATTACTTGACAAACTGCTAACATATAAACCATCCTTATCAGATGTATTGCCTGTTTGGCACTTCCCTGCCTAAGGGGGGTGTTTTCACTACCTAGTTTCGAGCATTCAGCCTTAAGGCACTCAGCCCGTCCTCTCAGGATGTCTCCTTTCTCTCCTCCTGCCTTGACCAGACCAAGAACTCAGGGTGCTGCATACTGAATCAGATTTTAATGACATGACTACAGCAAGGCACAGATATTTTCCCAGCCTCTCTCAGGGTATGGAAAAAGGAGCGAATGGTTTATGCAGTGATGAATCAAGCTGTCTGAATTTTGGAAGTCAAGGACACCTGATGCAATTCCCATGTCAATGATTCATTTAGTCCCTCTCCACCCCAAAGCCATACATTTGAACATGCAACCAACATTTTGTAATGCACATATATATATATGAAGATAACATTCTGGGCAAGCATTCAATTCAAAGCTATGCAGCAAAGACAAAAAGCACAAAAAGTTCTTTAATCCTGAACAGAGTAATTGAAACACCACAAAAGNGAAGATAACATTCTGGGCAAGCGTTCAATTCAAAGCTATGCAGCAAAGACAAAAAGCACAAAAAGATCTTCACTTAAAGTTCTTTAATCCTGAACAGAGTAATTGAAACACCACAAAAGTTTCTGTAGTAGAGGCCTATGCTGTTGTCACTAATGCACTAAACAACGCTTTCATATGTTCAAATACATACTTCATGGGTTTTTGCCTTAATGCAGAGAAGTTGCATACCTGTTATAAATTTCAGTGCAGCATTTAGATAAATGTTGAAGTACCCTTTCAAGCAATGTGCACCTTCCAGTATTAGCAATAGAGGGCCAGTAAATAACATACCATGCAACACCATCCGTGGCAATATTTGTTCCAGTCTCTGTATGTGTCCCAACTAACAACTGTGCATGTCTTGCAAAAGAATGTTTTCAGCTAACAAATTCCTTGACAAGGGCAGAAAGTAAATTTTCTTTATTCAGACACTGAACATTTAATTCTTAAAACTTTATTTTCAACATTTCCTCAGAATACACTGCATGTAATATTTAGAGCTGCTGGCTTCCAGGAGACATTTGTCAAAGCCCATTTAGAAGCGATAATGTCTAAAACATCTGCAGCTGGTTACAATACATCAGGAAAATAAAGTTGTCTGGCCTCAGTATGGTGCCAGTGTTTGAAGGAAAAAAAAATATAAAATCAAGACCATATGCCTGCTCTTAGTTTAGTCTCAAGTGATCTATATTTTATAAGGTAACTTACCATTAATTTTTAAACTCCTATGAATTGAATTCTACTAATTGGACTTCTTGGGCTTTTTAAAAAAATACCCCTTCAAATTCCCATAATCCAGCTGGTTTTGATTGTACCAGTCAAACATCCAAAATCTTTCCGGTAAGAGGCCTAAGCTCCAGAACTTATCATAAAAGTGCCATGCCCAGAATACCTCTCTTCACGTCTCCCCCAGAAATAAGTTTCCTGCGATTGTTTTATCCAGGTTATCACCACTGTTGGTGCACAAAATGACATCCCTTCCCGAGTAATTTACATTGTGGTTTTTAAATTTAAACTCTATCTCAAATAAATACTGGCTTACTACTTCATTTGAAGTGAATGAGAGCAGGGATCTTAATCCAGTCAGAAACTCAATTTTGACCCAGGTCTCCAATTCCCTCTGAAAGAAAGCCATTCAAACAAGGTGATAGTGTTTTCCTACTCCAAAGGTTCTTGAGCTATATAAAACAGCACAGATACAAAGGCACACAAACACTGAGACTGGAAAAGCACAGCCACTTGCATCACAGGTATCGCTGAGACTTACAGGGCTGTGGACGCACTCCCAGCAATACAACAGGGGCAAAGTTTCACTGCTGTGCATGCAGCCAGCTGCTGAGAGGTCACTCTGGAAAGCCTCTCCCTTCCTTTTGGGACTGCTTCTATACAAGCCTTCAACTGCCACCAGCTCACCGCGCTTTGCCTAACTTTGCATTTAGTCCTTAAGACCTCCACGGCTTTGGCTTTAGAGACAACTCAAGCAAAACATTCTGGAAAACCAACTATTTCAGCTGTTCCTATGGCACAAGCAGGCATTGAAAGGTTGAAGCCAACTGAAACAACTCGCCCAATAGGCAAGCAAGCGTGTCCAACTCAAAACAAATAGCACATGTTCAGCACAACCTCATGGTCTGCAAGCAAATAGCCTCACACCCCTGAGGACAGTCCACTGTCCAGATCCAGAGTGAGAGAAATGGGAGAATGATATACTGCAAGTGGAAATCCCCTGAGTAAACACGTAATTTGTGCTTCAGATTGCAGTGAAGCTGTCCAAAAACTATGTAAAACTTCCCAATTTATGTTGTTTTGTGGGTCAGAGAGCAGCAAGTGTGTTATTGTCGTGTCTTTTTAATGCAAGCAGCTCTAAACCTCTTTTTACCCACGCTGCTCTGGAGGAAGCACCTCTCACAAACAAGGCAAATCTGCAAAGTGCTTTCAAGAAGAGAGCAAGAACAGAGGAGCAAGGCTTGTGCTGGGAACTGACCTCTCCAGACAAGATGTTTTACAAAGAAATTATCTAGTACAGTGATAGAAGAGGCTGAGGGCAACACATTTTGGGTTCACACCTCTTGGGAAACTTAAGAGAGATAAACAGCCCTGTCATATTTGTTCTCTTAAGAAAGAAATGTTTTTCTCAGCCCCATAGATTAATGCACTCACCTTTTGCCTTCATTGCTTAGTTTCTGATCTCAGTGCAAAGCTCATAAGAACTGCCTCCCATCCTTCTTTCAGAACAAAGACGACACTTCAGAATTTGTCTTCAGCTTTTAAGTGCTCAATAGCCGCGTAGTTTCCCAGTAATGGTTTTGCTGACTGATCACTTAGCAGGCTTTCCTATTACTTAACAGTAATTGCACAGCAAGTATGGAAACAGTCATCCATTCCTACTGCAGAACCTTTAGTAAGGATAGATAATTACATGGTTTTTGATACATCAGAAGATTGCAAAGCAAATAGAAAAGAATTAACATTTCACTTATTGTAAAAAAATTTGGGATTATGTACATGACAATAGAGTTCTCTATAACCCCATGTTTGTTTTGGGGCTGAGTTCTAGTCTGACATGCTCTTGCAATTTCCAGTCAGAATCTGAACGTCAAGTTGTGTTGCGGTTTGGGCTGGACTGGCCACTGAGATGAACAACAGAGGTCCTCAAACCAGGACAACTTGATAAGTAGTTTCACAGCTGCTTGTGGGTCCCAGCAGAAGCAACATAAACTGACAAGGTTCCAACTTCATTTTTTTTTTAAACCTTTTGCAACTTTGTAGAACTGAGCAGCAAAATGTCAAAGGCCAACTGCAAAGCTCAGAAAGACATGTCTGCACTGACTTCATCTTCGAACCAGCAGCCAAGTTTTCCTAATGCTGGTTGAGTAAGGGGAGATGGAATATCACCTTCTGCAGAAGTTAACTGCACTCACCAGGAAAAGACAACTCTACTGAAGCCACTAGCTCCTCCAGACTACCCATAAAATGCAAGGAAGAACATAATCTATGCAGAACATGGATTTGGAAAGAGAGCAGACACAGAGCTTTTAATTTAAGAACTCTGCTTTACTGTTACAGAAATTCACTTCCCTCCAATAAACAGCCTTTTCCCTTAGATTCGTAAAATACAGCTAGTTGGAGAGTGCCTTTGAAATTCTAAAACCCTAATTAAAAACACAAAACAGAAGCACAGTCCAGTAGAAGCACTCAATCCATGTTGGTACACATATCTAAAAAAGTCACAACACAGTTTAGGTTTGAGGCTCTAATCACTATTCTAATGGCAGAGAACCACCTCTTCTCACAGATCTTGGTAGGGACAGACCCGGGACAGTGCAACTTGTGTTTGAAGGCACATCTCTTAAGCACTTGTTATCTTCACATCACCTAAACAGGGTATTAAATACTTGCAGCACCACAGCTGTGTGAGCTGCCAACAACTCCACACAATGCAATTTTTCCGTAGAATACAAAACCTATCATGGATGACTACCCAGTGTTTTAGAAGCAGCCACAGGTTCTGCAAAACAAAACAAAAGCATTTCAGATGGCTGTTAGTCTATCTGCCTGTCATGCCCAGGGATTTTGGAAATGCCCTCCCAGGAACACTAGACATTTTTTTCCATTACTGCTAAAGGACCACAACCAAGCAATTGCAAAATCCTGAAGAGTGACTCAATGGCAGTGTCAAGTGCACAAAAAGGCAAACTGCTGCAAGAAAAAAATAAAATCATACACTTACTTGAACTTATCTGTAACCCACAAGCAGCACAATATTACTTTGTAACCCATAACAGGCAGTAGATCAACTTTGAAAGGAATGTACAGTCAGCTTTCAAAGACTTCTAGAAAATGCCTGGAACATTTTAATAACTTAATTCTGACTTAAAGAAATCTTTAATTAAGACAGCATTTAGAAAGTATTTTCAGAACAATCTGGAATCCTGTGGAATGTGTTAAGGCCTCCAAGGAAGCTTGCTCTGGCTAAGAGCTGAGATCAGTCATGACTTAGAGAAGGAAAGCAGCAGTCAGAAGTAGCCAGCACCATCCAAGTCTTAACAAGCAATTTGCCTGTCATGTCGGTATTTGGCACCAGGATCACCCCTGTCTGTCCTTTATCATGTTCATTCGAGGATTTTGCCCTGTTTTTGCCCTATAACTGTTACCCAAGTTACAGTCATACAGCACTTGACTTACAAGAATTAACTGCTGCTTACTTTTACACTAGCAAGCCACTGCTAATCCGTGCTTCAGTAAAAAAGAAAGAGAATTAGGTCAAGGGAGCTTAAGCACTACTAGAATACATTGCATAGCACCTTATATCCACAGCTCAGACAGCACTTCCTCACCCACAAGCAAGCAGCAGACAACATCTAAGTCAAGTCCAGATGGCCAAAGGGTCTTTGTCTGGATACCAATGAACTTTCCTTTGCTCTTCAGAGAAGAATTATGCCGTGAAATGTCTATCAAGTACGTGCAGTTCCCAAGAGATTACTTTGAGGAGATTATACCCTGCTGGGGTGCTGCTTTGTAACTTCTTTCAACTATAACCTTTCCAAAGTGCAGCAAGTCTCCTTCTAGCAACAGAAACACCAAGATGGAGCAGCAAAAGCCACAGCAGAGACACTTTTCTCTCTTTCTGAAAGCTGCTTATCCAACCAACACCACTGTTTCTAGATGGTTCATTACACTGCAAGATACCAAAACAGCTTAACATTTACAGTTTCTGTTTTATATACACAAAAGACTAGTGTTTATGTGAGACATTTTCTTCCAATCTCAAGCTGTAGACCACTAGAGAAACGAGAGCTATTCTGGCACATGAGAGCAAGAGAGAACACGCAATCCATCAGCCCCAAGACCGCTGCTTTGGTGCAAGCACTTCCTGCATCAGCCACGCATTAACCAGCCTGGCAGAACGTGTTTTCCACCTTTGAGCTGGGTGGGTGCCTTGGGAGCGTGTATTCAGTCCCAGGGACTTGACGCATCCACCTTGCTGACTCCACAATGAAAAATTAAGGCCACTCAAGCAATGCCATTAACACAGATTAATAGTTATGTCAAGCACTGTCAGATCCACGGGATGCCAGCTGTCTAGTGCTACAAAACCACCATCCTTGCTAGAGCTAGCACCCAGTGTTTGCCTGATGCAGCCCATTCTGCCAGCTGGGTTTGGGATAGGATGTCGTCTGAGGACATGATGAAGAAATGGACATTTACTTCTGCTCCTTGAAGTCCACTGCTCCAGAGAAGTGCATTCAGTCTCGTTCCCACATCAGCCTATGCAGTTGGAAAGGGGCACAGTTAGTGACTCTCCTGTGGTCAGGGAATACGCGACTGGCAAGAACTACATCAGTTCTCTTACTGTCCTGTGTTGGGCTTGAACGTAAACCACCATGAAAAGCAAGAATCACTAAAGTAGCATTTCAGACTAGACACACACCTATTAATGGCTGGACTTGATGATCTTAAAAGGTCTTTTCCAACCTAAATGATTCTGTGATTCTATTCTATATGCCAAAGGTGCAAGTGAAAAACTGTAACAGTTTGACTATCCATGGAATAACATGACCTTCCCTGCCTATCCTTTCAACCCCAAACACATGAGTTACAAAGATCTGGGGTGCAGCAGTCAGAGGATAAACGGCTCAGCAGCATTCCTTGTGTTCTCTTATTGTCACCTCTCAGCAAAGGCAGAGTTGGTAAGCAGAAGCCAACAGCAAAGCAGCAAAAACCTGTAATATTGCAGGACGGACTGAAGCAATGGTACAGCATCACATAGCAGGGGTGTACCTAAACTAACTCTTGACCAACTCCTGCTGCAAACTGTGCCATTTCTCAAACATTCAGCATTCCAGGGACACAAGCCAGCATTTGTGGCTACTGGTTGAGGTACAATAAATCCCTTTGGAAAGCTGTTCTGCAGTTCTTTTGCTAAAGAGCATTGTTTAATGCTTCCACTATTTTGGCTGCAGATCACAGTAATCTCTTACATACTCACTGTAGGTTGTCCAAGCCGTTCTGCAGACTAGTAAGGAGGAAATTTTCCTAACTTAAGCTAAATCCAAGATTGCTTTGAACCACAAAAGACACTTAAAACTTGAGGTGCTTCAAAAAAACCAGGTATCTTTGCAACTGCTGCCTCTCCCTCCCTGCTTTTTCAAGTATTAGTATTTGTTAAGATTAAGATCTTTTGAAGGAGATTCATTGTTGCACAAAGAGTTTAGCCCCATTAGGTACTCAGCAGAATTGCTAAAGTCAACATTAAATTCATAAGCCCAGACATGCAATTAAAATGTTGGATTATATTTCATTAAATTTTAAGGGTACTCTATAACCAAGCAGTTTTCAGGGTCTTCTCTGCCAATCAGCTTCCTCTTTTGAGGGGCCACTGAGAGTTTTGAGAGGCTTTAGAAGCTTTGTACCTTGTGATTTCAAAAAAGATCCAGGTGCACAAACTGATCTCCTCTTTAATTCCTGACCTTTCTTGCTGGCTGCACACAGCACAGAACCAAGAACAGATTACACACACACTGAATGGTGATGTGTTACACATTGTTCTCATCTAGGAAGCCAGAACAGAATCCTAACTGCATAATCCAGCAGCACTGAACACATGCCCGAACTCATTCATGTTAAGTTGACAGAGTTTATAAATAAGATGGAAAAAAATTTCTTTGCTACTCTTTTCTACCTCCTGAATGGAGGAGATTGCTGGAGTCAATGACCAAGTCTACCTTAACAGCGCATCACAACACTTCACGAGCAAGAGACACAGATAGTTTCAATAACCTGCTGTCAGACGAGGAGGGATGAACACCATGCCTCATTGCCGATATTCCAGTCAGCGCCATTGCCTTTCCTTTGCTACCCAGGCCTTTGAAAGAGCCACTTGGACAAATATTTCTGCTAAAAAAACAGGCTGTATCTGCAGATACAGCCAAAACCCCACATGAACCCATTACTAATGGATCCAACTTCAATGAGCTTTTTGCTGAAGACATCCTGTTACTGTGAAGGTGTGACTCACAACTGAGGTAAGCCGGTGCTCCTCTTAAATATTTAGACCTTTAACAGTTGTAAGGAATTAAAGAGAGATTAAAAATAATCAAGGTTGCAAAGTTAGATCCTTTCACAGCTCTGACAAGTTAAAGAAGAAGAAACAGGATCTGGAAATCTCATGCCTGAGCCAGCAGATCCAAGTATGAAGCAATTACAAAACCTAGAGACACCAGACATCATAAGACTGAAAATGCCCAAGATCTTTAAACACTGGATTCAGTCACCAGTGAAAATCCAGCTGTCCCTTTCAGAAAGCTGTGCAGTACTTGTGACACGGTATAAAAATCAAATTATTGCACTGCTGAGAAGCTGCTTTTTTTGGTATAAGTACCCACAAACAATCTAATTTTTAAGGCATTTTCTATAAAGCAACTTTAGGGAAGGAAAATAAATACACTTTCAGTTGATGTTACTTTATGGGAAGCAGTCTTCCTTTGGGTGTTTTACTTCTTGCAGATTTCTGACTGGGCCTCCTGCGTGCTATAAAAATACAAATCAATCCTCATGAAGCCATCACTTTTCCCTGAAGGGCCCAAAGAATTTAATTCCATTTTTCTAATTATCTCAAGAGTTACTCAAAAGCAAGAACTTTAAAGGTATTTTAGGTCTGTTTTTTGCTAACCTGTAAAAACTCTTAAATGTGAGGAAAAATTCTACACAAAAAAAGCATAAGATAGGTAAGTCACAGCTGTAGTGAGCTCAAGACAATTATTTCATAACTTGGATTTAATTGGAAATAACTTGGCTTCTTGAATTATTTCTTTAAATATTAATAGCCAAATGTCTACTCTACAAAAAGTAACGGTCTAATTTTGATACTAGCAGGGTAATGCTATGCAGCAGTCTAATACATTCTTTTTCTAGTTTTCAGGGATTCTCTAGCCTCTTGCTACTTCCCTTAATCCAAGTTGTATTGAGCTGCTCTGACAAAAAGATTTCAGAGAGGAAAACAAGCAGTTTTCATAAACAAATGCTGGCAAAGTTCAAATACAGACATCAACTGTGATAAAGGGAACAGGGCATTTTCATTTTGCTCCCATTTATATTGAACAGAAAAATTTTGGCGTACTCCAACATCACTGACAAGATACGAAGAACAGGGTAAGGCAGGAGAACATCTTTTACAGCATTTGAGTGATGACTACAATATGATGTCAAGGGCTAAATCTACAAGAAACTTTGATACTGCAGTGCTGTGCATCTCAGCTCAACTTCCAGCTTTGGGATTCCCGCAGTGGGGTCTAATCTCCTTGAGTAAGGTCTGTAGGCACCTTCAGGATCAAATTCAAAACAACTGGGTAAGACAGGCTTTCAACCTCTGATTTCTCCAGGTCTTAGGTGCATGGCCCTTACATACAAGGTGGCATTTATGTCGCATAAGAATCAAACACTCATACCTGTTTGCATGCTTTGATGCCCGAGTTGTTCCTCTGAAACACAGAGCAGGGGTTATTTGCTATTTTGCATGGTCAAAGCATGGAGGCAAAGTCAATCGAGTGCTGTAGCTACTGCACTGCAACTCTTGAGTAAAAGCCATCAACGATCCTTGTGTAAGGGTAGCAGGGCACCACCCTCCTCTCCTTTCCACTCCAGGGCTTCAAATGGAAGTACCTAGAGCCCTACACGGTTTGTGCAGAACTCGGGTCCGAGAGCTGCACTCTAAACTCAGCATCCTTGACAAGTGGTGGTCAATGCTAAGGATGGCAGCTGGGCTTCAGGAAGAAGGAGGCGGCAAGACCTACTCAGAAGCAAAACGTGAGCATGCACCCCAGGGGCTTGACTGGCAAGAACTCTGGACCCAGGATGTCAGGTCTGGAGTGGATTGGCTGGTTTCTGAGGATCACACTCTGACTGAGCCCTTAAATCCACAAAACGACTTAGGTACCAAAGTCTCTCACTTCCTAGGGCTTTCAGTTCACTCTGGTGTAAACAAAGCATGCAAATACCTGCTTTGGATAAACAGTGATAGATTCAAAGGGCAAACAGTTTTCTAAATGAGGAAGAAATTATGGGAAATATACAGAGAAAGGCACTAGTCCTCTGAGTTAAACCTCAGCTGATTTGGAAGACTGTCAGTTACATACAGATAACCCTAAAAATAGTTATTTTCCATTTCTACTGTAAAACCAATCCATAAACCGCTACATTTCTCATGTTCTGTCCATTCAGCTTTTTCTACACACAACCATATTTCTCCCACTTCATCCTGCAGCACTGGTCCCACTAATCACTGACATATGCTCCGGCGCAGAGCATTTCCTCTGGCATGCTTTAAAAAGAAGCACTGTCACCAGAGCAATGTAAGTGCTGGCAAATATGGTCTGTCAGGTTTTGTTTTCAAGGACTATAAAAATAGACTTCACTGCATTAGGCTTGAAAACTCATACCCTCTAGAAATAATTTTATAAAACACGTTTTCAGATGACTTGTTATTGTTTTCAAATATCCAGAGAGAAAATCTGTAGTTTTATATTACACTTAACATTTTCAGGTTAAGCCAATATTTGAGTTCTTTTACGTGACTGACAAATCCCAGCTAATTTATCAGCAATGCTGGTGTTCTCTGCTCCCATGCATCAATTCACAGCTTCTCAGATGCATTTCTGCTATGAGCAGCCTCCTACTATAAAAATATCAGCACTTGGAAAGCCACAAGACGTCACTTCTTTCCAGAGCTTAGGTCTTTCCCCCATGGTAACCAGTATTAGTTCATGCTGATAACAGCTTTGGCCAAAACACAAGGAAATGGGTCTTGGCACAGATTAAGGTTCGAGACACTTTCTTGTTAGTTTGTAATTGCTTTGCCAAGGACTCTTTTTCTGTTCCTATTTGCCGAAAATATGCAACTACGGTGAAAGAAAACCTATTATCTTTTATACACAGATACTCTGCAGCAATCAAAATCAAGGACAACACAAGTAGGAGCTTCACACATTGCAGATAAGACTTTTCTAATCTTCCACATCCCCATTTGCAGAGTGCACAAGCCACATCTGCAGACCTGAAACAATCTGGGGCAGAATGGGGAAAAGAACCACATTTCCAAAGAATCAGCAGCAACAGCAGGAAAATGGCAACAATGATAACTTGGATAGTCCTCTGGTCTCTGTACATATATATATAAACACTTCTTCCGGTTTCTGTATCAAAACCCCAGATCTTCCAATACTTTACAGATGTTTTAGCAGCTTACTTCCATGCCCTCAGAATCAGGCAAGCAAAATAATTTTGAGAAGTCTCATTCCAAACACTTTAATTGTACCAATATAACTTCTTTGCTGCTGTGAACAAGACCTGTGAACAGATGCTGGTTTTCTGAAGGGAGATTTTTTTTTTCAGGCTAAATTAGTACCTTGAATCAGATTCCAAAACAACAAAAAAAATCAGTCAGCATGCAGCAGCAAAACAGCAATAGGTGTTTTAGATATTTCCAACACAGTAAGTCACAGCCTGAGAATCAAAGAGAAGTGGTAGTCCAGGATGTATTTGGTGGATCAGCAAAACTAACATACGCAGGAGTGGAAAAAAAAAGGGTTCTTCCTTATTACTTGGCTATCACACACTAAACCCTGGCAACAGGCCACCTGGAAGATAAATGAGAAGACAGAAGATAATCACAGGGTTCACTTATTTTTGAGATCCAGAATAATCCTGTTACATAGTGGCTAACACGAACTGACAGTCGGGCTAAGTTTAAGTGACCTTCTGTAATGTTACAGAAAATAACTTACTTGCCTAACTGAAGCCCTTTACAACATAGTTATGCCTGTATTTATCTAGCTTTTGGGGTTCTGATTTTCTTTAGTGAGGGAATATATTTTACTGTTACTTATCTGAGCTGAAAGTACAGTCTCTAAAGAGAGCCACTTCCAAGGAAGCAGAGTTAAGATTAAAGTCAGTCTGAGCAGAAGTGAAGGAGCTGCTCACTCTTTAAAGATAATAATATAAAAAAGAGAAAACAAAACAAAAATATCTTATGGAATGCCAGACCTGGTTATGTGGTTATTTTTGTATCATACCCTAGATCAAAGTCACTAAGACTCTTATTTTTCAAAGGAACATCACATTCTAAGACATCTTTGAAAACTTTGGTCTAAACATTAAGAACACTCAAACTGTTTCACCTGTTTTATTTATTAAGCAACAGCTCATGCTTACTAGTCCCTGTGAAAATTTCTTCTTTGGACTTCATCTGAAGGCTGAGAAATGTTAAGCAAGCTCGAAAGAAAAAATTACCTCTTTTCCACCATGGAGAAAAAATGTTTTCTTGCTAGTGTCATGAACTAGGTGAAAGTAACTTCCCAAATGAATTTGAACACAAGTCAAGGTAATTTATACAAAGACAAGCTTACACGATCTTTCACTGAGAAAAAACAAAACTGGCTACTAGAGGTTTTAAATGTGAGAGCTTCCAAATAATCATAAGCAAAGACAGAGAAGAGGATGACTTTCCGTTGAAAAGTCACCCTAGACACATAACTACAAGCAAAGGATTTTAGGCTTTAGAGATCAAGCAGAGCAGAACTTTTCATAACAACTTAATCTTGTAAAAACAGTTGTTCAAGAGGGCAGAAGCAAAGCAGCTCTGCATGTAGGAGGGACAGCTGACTGTTTCCAGATAAGATCTGACAAAGCCCTAAAACATTACAAGACTTTGACTGACAAAGACAAAATGTCATTCTAATCAGATTTTTGGAAAGGGAGAGCAGTCAAACAAGAAGGAAGATTTCATGCATCCAGAAAGTTCTTGCAGGAGACAGACCGATTTACTGTTTTTCTGCAAATCCTTTATTTTTATTGTCAAATAGCTCTACAGCAGGAAGACAGAGTTCATTTACAGACATCCAAGTTTAAGACACCAGTTCAAATATTTGTACCTGGAAAACCACGCTTCAACATTTGTTTGAAACTTAACCCCTTGGTTGGTCATTATTTCAGTAAACAGCTGCAGTTTCTGTGCATTTGAAAAAAATACTCTTAAATGCCTTTTGGAAGTTTGACTTCAGCAGTCAACTTGTGAACCACAACCACACAGAATGGGCCAAGTTCTCTATTTAAAAGCTACATCAGAAAAACCTGTCAGGTCACTGCTACATCAGCTACACATGACATACATGCGAGAAATACATATTAGTGTTGAGGGGAGACACTTTAAACAGAAATTAGTTATCTTGCTGCAGAGGGAATGCTCAGCTTAACAGGGAAGGATGCCAGCATTCACTTTTTGAAAGACACTTTCTTAGAAGTTGCTTTCTGCTACTTGTGCTAATTGGGAGAAAAAAAAGTATTACAGCTGAAAAATTAATAAAGAGTTGAGACTGGAAGACACAGTCACCAAATAAACATTAAGAGTGAACTTCTCCATCAGGTTGAGCATTGCTATGTAGTCAAGCCTTCGCTGACTCTGTCCTCCCTTTCCTTTGCTTTCTATTTCTGGCCAAGGAAAGAATCATAATACCCACAGGAGTTACACCAACTCGCTTAAAATAGGGTTTCCATTTTAAAGCTTTAATATGTTTAAACTGTTTATCATTTCACTTTGACTCAGTAGTACAGAAAAGCAAAAGACATAGTAATATAAACTAACTTTTGTAGGTTGCAAATTTTAAGCCATCAGCTACTGTTTAGTAATTGCCGCTGAGCATGCTCTTGTCCACTGCAGTTGTAAGACCTCATGTGTCTATATCATGACCTCCAAAGAGAAAAGTCTGCTGAATGCCACCAACCATCGGTGCAGTTAATGAAAGCTATGTTTTAGTTCAGATGCCTGGACAGAGTAAGACCTACAAAATTCAGACTTTAGAAATGAGCTGGATGACATTTCCTCAAGCTTTCTGAATATACTCATGAGGGACACTACTCACAATAGCTGGCAGCCTGTGTTTCTAAGAAAATGACCAGCAGAATAAACAAAATATTTTTATCCTTGTGAGCTACAGAAGATAGGCCATTAATGGTCAAAGTAAGAAGGCATGAATCAGTATCAGAGGGAACTCCATGACTAGGATAACAGAGTTCAGTTATAATAACATCAACAGCTTTTCTACTGAAGCAAGTTTCTTCCCTGGGTACCGGCAACACCAGAGCACTGCTTATATTCCACTGTAACTGTGGTTAAAAAGCCTTAATTATAGATATATGCTCTAGAGAGCTCTCTTTTAACCCTGGAGCTAAGATTAGAGAAAATGGAGGAACTGCAAAAGGGCAGAGAAAAGAGCTAATTATTTAGAAAGAAAAACAAACTTAAGGACCAAGAAACGGTAGACCTTCCTTCTTTGAAGCTGTGATTTAAAGCTTTATCAAGTTTATGAACAATAAGGAGACATGTCAAATGACATATTTCTTATATTTTAGGGGCCGCACAGGACTTTGGATGCAGAACTGCCAGCAGATCTCAGACACAGTAGAAGTTACTCTTCCACCCAGGCATTTGAGAAGGAGGGCTGCCTGGCAACATACATATTGATTTACTTATCTGTAGCTTTCTCCAATCACTTGCCAGACCCTTTAAATCTAACAAAAGGGGCACAGTCTGACAAGTCAGCCATAATATGATATCCAGTACTACTTATATTCTTAACAAAGCTGTGTAGATAAACACTCCCTTCCTTGTTACCTATTCATCATCTAGCCAGGGTAACAAAATGCAGGAAATACCACCACAAGCGTAAGTTACACTGATAGAAAAGATACCATTACCACTGAGAGGCTAGGCTTCATGTTGAACAAAGCAGGACCAGTAACACCTCCCAGCTCCCTAAGCTGTAAGAAGTCATGAGCAGCATGCCAGATCTGAAGGTAAAACCACAAGTAGACTCTTAAAGAGATAACAGAGAATTCATCGCAAACAAGACAAAAGGCAGTCCGAAAGTAGAACACAAAAAATTTAAATTAGAAAGGAGGGGGACAGACAGGACTATTATCCCTGGATTTGGAAATAAAGCATCATGCTGCTATACTCCTGAAAGCAACTCAAGCATCAGGATTTGTTCAGGAGTCTGTGAAATCTTATAAACAGATTCACACTTTCCGTTAACTGCTAAAAATTCCCATTGACAGCTATCAGTTTTGCAAATAATCCAGGACCTGAAGTCAAATCAGAATGTCTTTGATACTTCCCTCTAGAAGCAGAGGAATACCAGTACAAGCTTTATCTAGAAGGAATATGTGGGTGGCCAAACTACACTAGGACTGACCAAAACTCTTCTGTCTTGGGACATTAGCTCAGGTTAAGGGAAAGTGCGAATGTAGGACAGAAAGGCTCTTTCTGATTTGATTCCAGAATAGGAACAGATAGCTACCGAATGAACAAAAAGTAACTATTCCGCTTTAACCCAATCTACCTCAGTCTGATTGCAGTAACATTTAAATAATATTCAAATGAATGATTATTATTTAAATAATTATTAACATCTGTTTGCCATCACAGTATATCCCCTCAGAATAGCCAGGTTTTAATCCATTCAGCTATGGGAAAAATCCTTTCCTGTTTCCTAGTAAAGGTGATCCAGAAGAAAAACCTAGGCATACACTCAGGTCACTTAACCTGAGAGTACCTATTACTGTTAAGAAATTTCATATGCACATAGTCACTGAAGCCACTTCTCTCCCTGTGTCTACACAGTATCATGCATTATTCATACTACTATCAAACAATTTGAAGTGGCGTAACTTAGAGGTTACTCTACAGAGTTAACAGGATGGAACACACGGAAGCATGATGGACACTAGAGAGAGACAGAGTCCTCTGACAGTAGATATCACAGCAGCGTTTACATAAGCATTTACACCATCCTGAAGTACCATGAAACTCGGCACAGTGCACTCCAGTTAAGGTGCACTCCATAAAAGCCTACTAACAACAGCCCTGCTAAAGTCAACAGGATACCAAGCTAGCAGGTTGAAACGCCTGCTTTCATAGTGGATCAAAACAAATTTCTGCAGCACAATTGATGTTTCAAGCACACAGTGGAATACCTCCTACAACCTCCTAACGCACCCCATCAGTTCTTTACTTTCCATAAGGAAGCTGAAGACTACCTGCCTGCGTCGCCTGGTATAGGAAAAGATTGCAAAGAAACAGGAACAGCGTGCAGATTGCTTTTACACCTGGATAACAATTTCCTCAAAGTTTGAGTTAGACAGGGTCTGTTCTCATGCAATATAAGGTTACAGTTGGCTCCGCAGGGAAGCAAATACAAAAGTGACAGGAAGGTTAACTGCAGTTCTTTATCTTTTTATAGTGATGCCTGTAACTGTATTTAAACAGCGAGTGGAAGATGATACTTGTAACTGAAAGTCTGGTTGATAGCATTTTCCTGCCTAATTTCACCAACACTCCTCACTGGTGGTAAGAAACTTCCCATTAGTTTATCAGTCCACTTAGTCAAATGCACAGCAGTTACCTGCCATGAAATTTATAACTATAGTTGCTCTTAAGTCTTGCTGTCTCTCACAAATCGATCCATATTCATACAGAAAAAATGCACAGTTGTGGAGATCACTGTGTGATTATGGTTTTCACCACTGACTTAAAAAGTAGTCCATATGCCAGGAGCCAAAAAGTTTTCTCGCTGAAATCTTCCTTCCATGAAGAAAGGTAATCATTGCAGCTATTAAGAACTGCATACGGAGCACGTTTGAATGGCAAAACACAGAACCACTTGTCCGATAACAGGAGCACCTGCTCCACAATAGATACCTCCCCCCAAAGAAGAGCAAGTATAATAAAACTTTTATTTTCACACAGCATAGGAGACCTAGCATACAGCCCATTTGTTCATTCAGCTCTGTGTTGCTGTTACAGTGAAGATCACCAGAAGGAATAACGAGACTCTGAATGAACACCACTGAAAGCTCCAGTTCCT
Source organism: Himantopus leucocephalus (assembly GCA_003993805.1). Classification (NCBI taxonomy): domain Eukaryota; kingdom Metazoa; phylum Chordata; class Aves; order Charadriiformes; family Recurvirostridae; genus Himantopus; species Himantopus leucocephalus. The sequence continues at coordinate 13,153,808 of RSEF01000013.1, forward strand.
TAATAAACATCTTTTCCAAATTTTACTTTGCACTTCACAGCTGTGAGATGGTTTAGCCACTTCATGTTCACTACAGCTCACTTTGCGAATCAGAAGCGTGGTCCACACTTACCTAGTCAAGGAAAACCTGCAAGTTTCACAAGTGCACTGATCAACTTTAGAGCAGCCCATACTGGAAATCACTCACTCTTAATTTAAAACAGGCTTGTTCAGCTCTAGCATTTGCACTTCAGTCCTTAAATGCCAATTGTTTTACACTTTGGTTACCAATATCAGCTTTGCTAAGTTTGCTTTTATATCAGCAGATGAGTGACAAGCAAATACAACTGCCAACACGGCAGTTTCCAAGAGGTCTGCGAGGAGCCAGAGTTCAGTGGAAGCAGCAAGGTCTAGGGCACGACCAGTCTAATTGCCAAAGAAATCTGCATAGGAAGTGCGGCAAGTCAGTTGTTCTATTTACCTCTGGCTGGCAGAGAGCAGAAGGGTTTTCCTCTCACTTCTCCCAAGCCCTTCTCCTCCCTCCCCAGCCTTGGCAGCACAGAGTCTGCGAAACCATGCTCTTCCTTATTAGCTTTCACCAGCTGCAACCTGAAGCTGACAATCCTTGACAGCTTCATAGCTGCCCCCAGGTCAGAATGGCAAAGCCGATCATCTTTGTCTGCTGAGGAGGACATGAGAACCAGCAGCAGTCCGGAAGGCAGCACAGCATCGCTCCCCAATCAGCTCATCATCAGGGCTACATTTTCAGCACTATGGGCTGGAAACTTTAAGCTTAATTGCACTGAAGGCAAAGTTTACGACCCCAAAATTTCCAAGAGGATCATTCTCGCAAACCATTTTTCACTCACAAGTTTGCAGTTGATTTCTCATTCACAACCTACCAGCAGGCAGGTACATCCCACTTCAGCCGGCTGGCAGCAGAGGGCACCACACAATCACCTATGTGATTTATATACTTCCATCATGTTCACGAGTGAATTTATAGAGCACAAATTACTCCTACAACAAGCTACAGGGTGACTCCATAAAGCATGCATCATATCAGACAAAAACGCACGCAATGAAGGGCTGCTAATTTGCTACAATGCCTTTAGCCGGCTATTCAAAGAAAGAGATGTTCAAGCTTAGTATCTCTCTGGGTTCAAACGCCATATTCCCATAACAGCAGATATCACACTAGTGCAGATCTCCAGCCTGGCCAGACAGCTACACAGTAGTATCTCTGCAGAGCATTAGAAGTCACATAAATACTTGCATTAGCTCAAGCATAAACCAGTAGACCACAAACTTAACTCATCTATGTTTTACGTACTGCAGGACTACACATCAGTTGAACATTTCAGCTGGGGATGTCCAACAGCCTCTGAGGCAGACAGCAGATTCACAAGACAAAAGGAATAGCTGCATTTCTGTTCTTTTGCTCTCTTCTAGAGATCATATGGTTTTACCTATTGAATACTTGTTAAGAAAAAAGAAAAAGATTAAAAGACACAAAAGTCGATCTGCATTACATGAGCATACTGATACAAGCATACTGGTGAGCAAAAAAAAGTACAATCATGAAGTATAAGAAGCTTCTAAGCCCATACTTCTGCTGTCAGCAGAAGCACTTTAGTACCTCGATACCATCATCCCCATTTAAAGCCACAACACTACCCAAACCTGTTACACACACCATGAAAAAAAGGACTTCCCAGTTCATATCATCTGCTGAGCAACTGTACATACACAACGATAAAAGACACTTCCGAACATGCAGCTGTAGTGAAGAGTAACTCAGTGCATCAGCTCTTCTAAAGAGATCTGCAGCACGACCTTGAGGCCAAGACCTTGATGACTTGAGGCCATCCCTTCTCTGCGGAGCAAGAAGCACCCAACAGTGCTGCAGAAGAACAAACTCAAAGGCAGAAGGAAAGAACACAGACCTAATCCACCTTATTAAAGCAATACATTATTTTCAGCCACCATAATGTTTCCCCTGAACATGTAAATACAGAAGCAATTAGCTGCCTAGGCACTTCTGCAGAAACCATTTAGCATAATCTTTCCTAGAATATATTTACACGGCTTCCGATTGCTTAATTTTCTGACACGTTTGTTTCAGGCACTAGAAAGATTAAATAAGGCAAAATCACCCACACTGATATATTGCCATTTTGAAGGTAACACGCAGCACAAGACAGACAACAAAACAAACTCCGAGCCGGTTTTAAACTTCAAAATTTTAGCATCACAACTCTATGTCCTAGGAATTGCTTTATAGCTTTAATTCAGTATTTCTTAAAGCCTTTTTCCCCCCTTTTGCTGTTACTCTGAGAGATAAAGTTACTGACTGAAACAGCAGGCACCATTTAAAGAAAAAGAATGAGCCTGGACAGAGATTTCATTGAAAAGCTCAATTCTGTATCACATCCGAGATGTCCTCAATTCAAAGATTAGCCTGCACAAAAAGGCAAATTAAAGCCAGAAACAGAAGAAAATCTTTTCTGACTGCTATGAATATAATTTTTCATGATATAGCTTCCTATCATCTAGAGTTTTGGTATTAAGAAGTCAGCTCTACCGAATGGCTTCATGAACAAGCAGACAAACAGCATACTCATTTACAAGCTGGAAGTTGATTAGTAGTACACAAATCATGAATGCTTGTCAGGACCAAGGAAGAGAGGCTGCAACCACTGAAACTGAGGATGCCCAGAAAAACTCTCTGCAGTCAGCTGGCAGATAAGTCTATGACAACAGTAAAAAACCCAAACATTTGGTTCGTCTTTATTCTGCTTCATCTGAAATTATTTTTATCAAGACAGCCAGTTGTCCTTTAGGGTACGTTTTTCCTTGCTCGGTATAACAGGAGCTATCATTTCAGGGCCCAATCCTTAAAAAAAATGGGCATACGATACAAGTATATCTTCACACACAGACCCACTGCAGCCCATAACTCCACATTAATTAGACTGGAAGATGAAGCCTTCAGCCTAAACCCCAGTAACTCTGATTTACACAAGTGCAGAGAGGTTTTATTGCAAATTCTCCTGTAAGCTGCACAGACATTTCCTGCCCAGCTCAACACACCATCAAAACAAAAGCAGATCTCAATTTATTGACAGCTGCCATACTTTAAACAGACATAAAGAAAAATGGAGTTAACATTCTGTACAACACAGGCAATACAGGATATCTAAATACCAAGAACACTGAACATACACAGAAATCAGCATTAATGTACTGCACCGTAGGAACTGCCTGGCTTACAGCTACCTAAAGCCCACAGTACAAGGGCAATACTAGAAGACCAAAAATAAAAAGTCAGCTTGTCGCTGTTTTTTCATCCCTCACGGATTTAACCAGAACCAACCGCTACCTCCAACTTTGAAGCCTCCTGAGAATAATTACCAACTTCCTCCTCATAACCTCTGGAAGACACGTGATTTTATAACGGTCTTCATTTCGCCGTAACACCATACCATGTGAAGCTATGGAGCAGTGGACTACAGGGTTGATTTTCATCAGTCACGCAAAATAGGTTCCCTGCATGCAACAGAAATACAAGCATAAGGCAGTAACATCAGGAAATCCAGGCACATATTGATCACTGTGTACATTAATAGGATTTCTGTGCAGATTTGAGGATCTACTACAAATTTATGTGTTACAGCAGGTAAGAGCTGACCCTTTTCCCTACCAGCATGGGATATGATGAGGATATGATCACGGCTATACCTAGACTTGCAATTAGTGCTTGAATTTGAATAAAAAACATTTTTTCTGGGAAGGAAGAGCTCAGTCTCAGTTTGACTACACCTCTTTTTGAGAGCTTTCTCTCCCTCAGAGCAGAAATTGCCATAGTAGGTTTCCCTCCTTCTCCATGGAGGGAAAGATTTAGACAATTAAGAGTTTTAAGTGGTTTTGAACAAGCAGAGCCTTGTAGAGTGGCAGCTGAACTGATAGTTACACACTGACATTTCAAGCTTTCAAGTCCCAATCATTCTTAATGGTACGAAGCCAAACCCATGAGGGGATAAAGCAATTACATAGCCAAAAGTAAACGGAGCTAAACTGAGCCTCCAAACGTCTAATTTGGGTGATCCAGCCTTCCTGTCTCACACACTAAGCAGAAGGGTTTGTCTGTTAAATTTACTACTACACCAGCGGGACAAGAAAGGAATGCAGTCATGTGCTGCAATATCGTCAGGCCACGTATCCAGCAGGCATCCTCTGCCTCTCCCAGGAAGAGTTATCCGCTCCTCTTTCCCCAAAGGAGGATCAGTACACAGGCAGAATCTTCAAGCTCCACCTGGTACTTTCTGCGAGCCCTTGCCTTAAGCTCTGTGGGGACCAGAGGTAACGGGTGATGCTCATTCCCCGTACCTTTCCAAGGCAGGTAAAGAGAAATGGCACAGAAGGCACAGCCTTGGAAGACAGAATTACCGTCCTTTTCTTTGCGAGGATGGGACAAGCTCCCCTTCCTTACTCCTTGAAGCAACGAGCAAAGACCTCACTTTATTCCCTTACCGAGCTCAGCCAAAAAAGGCAAGCAGACCCTCCGGTCCCTGCAGCCGCGAACTGCCAAGAAAGTACTCACGTTCCCCCTCCAACCCAGACACCGGCTACAGAAAAGCAGCTCCTTCCTCAGGGACACAGGAGCCCCCCACTCCCCCCCTCACTCCTCTGCCTTCCCTCCTTCTCCTCCTCCTCCACAAGCGGCGGCTGCTGCTTCTCGCCCCCCCTCCCCAGCCACTGCCGAGGTTTCCCTCCGGTGACACGGGAGAAGGGCGCACCCATCCCCACAGGAACCCTCCCGCCCTCACCTCACGGGAAGGCGGCTGCTCCCGCTCCCACGGCGGCCACCCCCTCACCCCCCCACACACCCCACGCACACGGAGGGCCGCTCAGCCCCCACACCCCGCGTTTTCCCCCTCTCCTCCCTCCCCAACTCCACCCCGCCGCCACTCACCGGCGCTTCGCCGGCCGCTGCCCCCGGCGGCCCCGCGGCGGCCCCCTCCCCGCCGGCCGCCCCGCCGCCCTCCAGCTGCCGCTCGCGGTAGAGGGACCAGAGCCCCACGTTGGGCAAGAAGACGAGGGCGGCCAGCGCCAGCCCCACCGCCTGCAGCAGCCGCTTCTGCTTCCGCCGCATCGGAGCCGCCACCGGGGAGGAGGAGGCGGAGGAGGGAGGGGAGGGAGGGAGCGCGGCCCGGCCCGGCCGCCCCCGCCGCCGCCCTGAGGGAGCCCAACTTTCCCCCGCGCGCTCGGCGGCGGCAGCGGCGGGCGGCAACTCCGGCACTTCCGCTCCGCTCCGCTCCGCGCGCGGGGGGAGTGGGCGTGGCCTAGGCCGCCCCGCCCACCGCCGCCAGAGGGCGGCCCCGCCCCGCCGAACGCGCGCCCCCTCCCGCCCCGTTCACTCCCCGCTAATGACTGTTCTCCCTTAATGACTCTCTAATAACGGCTCTGGAAGGAGGCCGTGGCACCGGCGGGTGCCTGGGTGTGCGCGGCGGGAGCGGGCTCCGAACCGGCCGTCGGTGTGGGGCGGTTAATTGCTTTAGGGAGGCTCCGCAATTAGCAGCCCGGCGGCATTAATCACGGTCATTAAGCGACGGGCCCCCGCGGGAGGAGCTGGCCGGGCGCTGCGGGGTGAGCAGGCGCTTGGCGCCGGCTGATGCTCTCCCTAAAAAAATATCAGGGGTTTGCAAGGGATGGCGCAACTGGGGACGGGGCCGGTACCGGAGGAGAACGGCGAGAAGGAATCGGGCCCCGGGGTTAAACGGGGCGCAGGGCGGGGGGGCAGAGCAGCTTGAAGGGGTGTGGGTGCTCCCCGAGGGGCTGCAGCTGGCCCCACGGACACAGAGCTCCACGGACGGAGATGCCATGGGTCCCCTTCCCTGGCCTTACCCACGGGCGGGATTGCTCCAAATCAGGTCCCTAGTGACGGCTCCCATCAAAAAGGAATGCTGTTCATTCGGGTACCAATTAGGTGGCTTCCACTGTACCATAAGCTAGATAATTTATAGGCAGGGGATGGTGGTGTGTTTTTTTTTTTTATTTTAAGAAGAAAACAACGGCAGTACAGCTTTTCAAAAACGAGGAGTGGATTTATTTCTTAAGTGAAGAGCAAACAGCCCCCGTGATTAGGAAGATGCCCTGCCAGCGGAACGGCCGTGTGGCACGGCTAATGTCAATAGCAAAGCTGTGACAGTCCAGTGCCCTGCTGGGGAGACTGGCAAAATAAATATTAGGTCTCTCCCCACGTAAACCCCCGCAGGGAAATTCTTATTTCTTAGGTAAACAAGAACAGAAAGTCTCCAAAAACCATTACACACCCCAGCATCTGCAGTTCTTACCACCCTCACCCCGCTACCAGCAAGTGGATTTAAACTTAAATAAACTTCCATAACCCGCTAGATGGCATCTTCCAGCAGATTTCAGTGCCTGCTGCGATAGCCAAATTATCACGGAAAGCATTTAATTTAGAGAGCAGGTTACAGTTCCTAACTCTAACTACATGTTAAGGCAGGTCGTACTTTCATTTTAATTATTGATGAGAATTTGTTGCCAGCTGATTTCTTTACTAGAAATGTTAATGCCTCCATTGTTCCTCCGTGGGTGGAGAGGATACCGACCCGTGAAATCCCTTTGCTCCTGCCTTTAGAGCAAAACGTATTCCCTTTATCATCACTGAATCACCTCCGGCAGCGCGGAGACTTTGGCCGCTGTTGAATAATGCATAGCCACTAAAATTGTACAACAATAAAGCTACATATACGTTACCCGGTACTGTGAGAATCTAGGCTGGAAAGCTATGATACCTCTGATTTAATACTGCAGTGCCAGCGTACTGCCATATGGACCCTTATAATAACATCCACATCCCCTTGCCTCTGCAAGAGCTCTTCGAAAAGCGATTGTGAAATAGCAGGCGGTGTCGTAGGTATGCACACAGGATTACAGCCTGCCCTTGGCAGAACATCCTCATTTATATAAAGAAATGACAGCCACAAAGTTTGAGAGTTAATTAAAACAAAGCTACTAGCTGGTTTGACATATGTTTAAATTTAGGATTGTGTGCCTGCTTGCTAAATTAAATGTTTGCCTCAGAAATTGACTTCAGAGTTGCGCAAGTTTTAACTGGGAAAGGATTATGGCTCGTGCCGCAGGTAGATCAGTGTTTTGTATTTGAGAGCATCCTGAACAATCAAACCCTCTGAAGAGCCTCGCAGGAATTGAAGGCTGACTGCTCCTTGGTGGTCACACTGCAAAAGGATGCTCCAAGTCTTTCCTTCCCACTTTAAGACAGAGTGAATCCCATTGGGGTTACCAAGTAAAATCATTTATAGCCCATGAGCTGCCTCAGTCCCAAATAAATAGCTGTGTTTCTTTGATTAAAGGGCCAGCATTTCTCCCTCTCCTCTTTCTCCTGCAGTGTTTTGGTGGAGACAGAGCTCTGATTTTGGCCTGTTGGATGCAAAGCCTTGAGGATTAATTGGATACATGCAAAATAAACATGGATTTATGTTTCTGAGAAAGAAGAAAGCCTGTGGCTGTTAAGCCTCTAACTGGAAAGGGAAATGGTGTACCTTCCCAGGGCATCTTTTCAAAACAAATACAGGATAAATTAACCGCAGCTCAATCCCCGTTTGGAAGCTCTCTTTGCTAGCGAGCTGCGTTGCCTCGTTTGCAGCTCGTGTGCCGAGATGCTGCAGGGCAGGGTGCAGGAAAAGTGGGCAGCGGCGTGATGAAACCTTGGATGAAGGATGGGGAGCAGGGGTGCGCAGAGGGACTTGGTCAGCAGATGCTGGGAGAGGGCAAGAGAGCATTGCAAAACGCTAACGGGAGTGGATGTGACAGGAGTTCCTGGGATAAAGCCCACAGATGGCATGACAGCATGGAAACAAGATGGCATCAGGAGGGAATCAGTGCTCTCCTGCCTTCTGGTCTCCTCTGGCTGCAGCTCCTCAGGGCAAGGACTGACTCATGTGAAGGGCCAGATTCTGACCTCGGGAATCCTGCTGGAGTGGGTAATGGAAAGCAGTGAGTCCTTTGCATCCCTGCAAGAGAGCTGAACGGTTACGGGATCCCCTCTCTCCTGATGAGTGGGCATGAGTGAGACAAGACCCGGCTTTCTGTGCCTCCAACTGCTCTGCCAGCAGAACGGCACGGGTTAGAGGAAGAAAATACTGCCAGAGGGATGGCATATCCGCCTCTAATAGCAAAGGGGAAATGGGGAGCAAAATATCATGCAAGAGCCTGTTAGGTTTTTTTCTTGGATTCATGGATGCTGCAGCTCCATGTTGCCACTCTGGGGGATGGAGAGGGAAACTGCGGTGCAGGTCTCTGTGTCCGCACTCTTTCCTGTGTCAGACGGCTGCACCTGTAGGGAAAGTCAACTCCTCTGCTTATCCTTTCAGAGGGGTTTTGGATAGATATTTGTATGCTGGGTGATGCTTTCTCCTTTCTGCAAACCTTGTTTTTAACCAGGAGGAGAAAAGAAAAGAAAAATTTTAAAAAATGAATGAATCTCAGCCGTGGCTGTGTCACACCAGGACTTGCTTTTCCACGGCACTTCTTTATCCTTTCAGCTCAATTCTCATGTGAACAGAATTGATTTGTTGGGTTTTTTCCCCCCTTTTTCTTTCCTGATAAAAGGCAATGCCCAGGAACCAGCTCACCTGTTGGCAGGAGCATAGCCCTCCTCTGCAGCTCAGTGGGGGGTGCCTGCCCGCACGGCCCCCACAGCGGTCCTGCTGGGCTCCCCCGAAACCTGGAACTGCTTCCAGCCGGCACTCGAGATGCTATAAAACAATGCAAATGCTTGAATAGCTCACAGAAGTGAAGATGATTATAGGCTTTTAAAAAGAAATTGCAAGCCCTGGCACTGCGGGAGGGAAACCAACCCTCTCCCCATCCCTCCCAGGGATGGAGAGACAGCACCAACATCCATGAATCCTTCCACCCTGGCTGGGAAGCAAGGTAGGGAGTTATCTATGGTGTGACTAACCTGGGGGTTTATCTGCATAGGATGGAACTATGCACAGGTTTTAGCAGAAAAATAAATAAAATAGAAATGCTGATATTCCCAGTGGAACCACCTGAGCAAGCAAAATCCCTGCGGTCAACAGGGAAATCTGCCTGCATTTGCTTTGGACAAGCAGAGCCCAGCAGCGTGGAGCAGGAGAAGGCGGCTGAAGCTGGATGCTGCTGGAGGATGCTCAGGGCCTTGATTGGAAAGCGGTGCCGTTGCCAGCAGTCGCTCCTCCAGCCTGGTGCAAAGTGGAAGGAGCAGCCGGGTCTGTCTGCAGCCTGAAGAGGTGCAAAAGCAACCAAGCTGTTGGAAGAGTTTCCCGGAGTGGAACAGTCTTTTAACTCCCCTGTCCTTAAATCAGGTGGGTAATTTCACTGATCACCCGTGGCAGGGGAAATTGCTGATGTCTAAGTTGAAGCACAGACCTGGAGGATGAGGCGGCGATGGCTTGCTGGGAGGATAAATACTGGAACAGAGAGCGAAGCAAGGACGGATGTGAGCCTCATGCATTCCACATTGCAAACAAATACACCAACATATCCGGAGATTCGCTTTGCATGGAAATGTGCTTTTCCCCCAGGAGTAAACTGAATCCCTTGCCCACCTCTGGGCCAAGTTGCTCAACTGGCAGGACCATTAGAGGTTGAGGAGAAAAAGCCCTTGCTGCACTTTGCAGGGACTGAACGGTCCTTGCTCTCCCCTCCGGGCTTTGGGGGTTGGCGAGGACCCCGATTCTCCAGGCAAAGCCTTGCACAGAACCACGTCAGGCTGCTTTAGTTCTAGCACTGTTTTCCCAAACCAGCCCTGATAGTTTGTGCTTAATTATCAGCGGGGCTCAGTTTGGGGATGAGGGGACAGAGGGTCTATTCCCGGCCATCTACTCAAGTAAACTTATTTTTAAAAAAATGAAAACCGAAACTGTTGTTGCAGTCTTTCTGGCTGGAATAGGCAATGAGCCTTGTCTGCTCCCTCTGCTCTGAATACAGAGCTGCTGCAATGAATCGGACTGATTCCAAGTCCAACAGAGCCAGCCAGGCAGACTGCAGTCAAGATGTCCCCAAAACTCCCTGGCTCCTGCTTCTCTGAGCACACCGTGACTTTTGAGGCCAACATTTTCTGCGCTTCTCGAGGGACTCGGAAGCTCATGCTCTAATAATTAAGGCAGCTTTGAACATCTTAGTCGTCAGCCTCACTTTTCTGACTGTTTCCCGTAGCAGCCGTTAGTGCTTGGAACAGGTACCAGCTTTCAAAATGTGCTCGCCATGGGCTCGCGTGGTTTTAGCAAGGAGGAACTTAAAGCAGATTCTCCCATGCATATATGAGAGGAAGACAGAGCTGATTTTGAGGCAGGTTTGCAGCTTTCCTATGAACATGAGTAGTTTGTGCATCACTGAGCTGTACCTGGAGGATAGGTCTGCTCTTCTGTCAGCTTGTTGGATGCACTCTGGGATGAGAGGAGCAGCGTTTGGGTCTGAGGTCTTCTTCAGGTTGGATCTGCAGTGGATCAAGAACACTTCTGTGTTCAAGCTCTCCTTTAACGGGTTATTTGCTAAGTGTGATAAACTCCACTTAAACCATTAAAAAATAACCTTATGGAAAGGGGAAAGAAGGCTAAAGATGCTTAACCCAGCACTAAAATAATGCTGAAGATGGCCAGGAGAAAGAGAAAAATAAAGCTGGTTATGAGAAAATTTAAGTGAAGTGCATAAAAGCTTAAGCGATATGAATAATATCATCTCGAGTTACTGCACTCAGCCCCTCCAAGGGGAGAGGAACAAGGGCTATAAAATATAAATAGAGGAGAATCAAACTCAGAACAGATGTCAAGAAGCACCTTCCCAAGTGGAGAATGAAAAACGCAGGGAATGGCCTGCCAGGCAAGGCTGGACCGAACACTCCGGGGCTTTCTAGGGTGAGACGTGTCCCCGGAGCACAAGCCTGGGGCTAAGCACAGAGCGAGATATGCCAAATGGCTTCTGCGGGATCCTGCCCTGCCTTCTGCACCTGGCATAAAATCAGCTTCAGGATTTTTCATACTGAAAAAAAAATGACTGCCATCAATGAGGTGAGCCTGAACTGCCCTTCTCATGGCAACCTCCTGCTTCTTCAGCTATGCGGATTGAAAGCATGAGATGTTCAGCCTTGGAGGGGGTCTGAGCCACCCAGCAGGTGCCCTACCTGTCATTCGTGGGGTGCCCACCCCGGGGAGAAGGTAGCATTGCTGCCACCCGAGCAGTGAACCGGTGCAGGGGGTGTGCGGCAGGGGCTTCTCCCCAGGACACGAATCTCCCCACTTTCTCCATGAATCCTGCTGGAGCACGTCTTGCAGGCATTGATTTCTGATGCTGCCGGATGAGCATTTGGTGGCTGAAGTGGCTGCTAGCAGGTGTCTCAAGTGCCCGACTGGAGGGCACGGCGCTGAGCCTGCCCTTACTGAGCTGCTTTTCCAGTGGGGGGAAGGCTCTCCTTTCTTAAAATAGGTCCTCTCCAAGGGCTCTTGTGTTCAAGAGCCAGAGGGAAGCCAGGTCTTTTGTCCTTTATTTTCTTCTCTAAAAAGAAAGGCGGATAAAACAGCATTTGAGAAGCAGAAAAGCAAGGCAGACGTGGTGCGGGATGGGATGAGAGGATGAGACTAGGAGGGCTGGCGTGCGCTGGCATTGCGGGACTGATCTGTGGTGATGCACCGGGGGAGCCAAGAGCTCTGTCCCACCAGGAGCGCACTGCTCAGGCCTGTGGGATGAAGTGTGCCAGGTCAGGTCAACGCCTCTGCTATATCTCAAAGACATTGCCCTCTGCATCTTCAAGGAGTTTCACTCCTCCAGGCTCCCAGTAGCCATCAGTCAGTGATAGAGTTGCTCAGCCACTCAGTGTATTTTCTCCCTGTTTTCTGTCTTTCAGATGTGAACTCATAGCATCAAGCTGGAGGTTTGGATACCCTCCCTTTTCCTTTCTCCTGTCCAGTGTCCCCAGGGTTGCTCTCATTCTTTCTATCAATATCACAGATTGCTTCAGAGTCTGCGAACACTTTTGGCCTCTGAGACACACAAAGACATTGTGTAAGGAATTGTACTGCTTCCCTTCTATCAGCTGAACCTTGTAGTTCAGCAGAAATCCCATTATTCTTTAATATATGGAAGTACACATGGACTATCCAGAGGTCAATGAAGAGGCAGTTGTCTCTCCAGAAGGTCCTGTCCTGACAGGCATTTCTAACAGGCAGATGCTCCTTTGGAGGTGTTTTTCCCTTCTTTGACTACAGAAGATGCTGCAGTGACTCGCTTGGACCGGACATTCGCACTTGAAGAGGTGAAGCTCAGCCTGCAGAATGGTGTCCTTGTCCTGAAGGTCCCAAACATCCTTCCCTCTCCTCCCCCTGCAGTCTGCAGTCCATCCCTCCCTCCCACCCTCCTCCTCCTCCTTCCTCTCCTCCTGCCCTGTGAGGCAGCCCAGCTGGTAATGAGTCTCCTGGGGCAGCGATGAACAACCTTGAGTGGCTGCGTGCATGAGAGGTGGTGATTAATCTGGGATGATCAGGAAAACTCTCTGTCACAAGTTCTCAGTGCTGGCAATCTGCCTCTGCTCCCCGGGCTCCTTCTGCAGGAAGACATGGAGGCACCAGCATGGAGCTGGGGTGGGCGTAGGAAGGGAGGAGGGATGGTGCTGCCTTTGGAGGAAGCCTGGGAAGCAAATGTCTGCGTGTCCCACATCCATGTTGCTTAGAAGGTGAGTCTGCAGGGCTGACAAGAGACACCAGAGACATCCCAGGCTATGGTTGTCATATCACATCACTGTTGTTATTGCTGAGGATTCGTAATTGAGCAGCCCCATGGTTAATTTGTAATTCAACAGCCCAAAGGACCCCACGGTTAAGACTCGAGCCTATCGAACAAGGCACTATGCAGAGGTTTCTGCCTTATTCCCAGGGGATACAGCAGGATGAAAGATAACTGGCAGCTTCTTCGAGTGTGCTAATAACCATCATCTTGCAGTACATAACACTGCAAGACAAAGCACTTCCCATGGGGTTCCCCCAGACACTCCCCCCTGGGAAACACACCTAAAAGCTTCAGAAGAGTCAGGAAAATTCATCCTCCCAAGGACACCTGAGGCTGAGCCTGCCCGTATCACAGAGAGGCAGCAGAGGGGAAATAAAAGCCACAAATGTCCCTTGGCCTGAGCTGTGTGGTCACTGTCACACAGGCTGGGGTTGGATGGGTGGTGTCGAGGGTTCCCCTACTACCAAGGTAGAGGCGAAGGGGAGGTCATCACGGCCTGCTGTGCCCAGCATGCCCAGCTGCAGATCTGATGTTTGCTTGCTTAATTTGTTGGAAATTGGAAAAAAACCCAAGGTCAGTTGTGGTACTCCCAGATTTCAGCCTGGAGCTGATGCATGGGTTTGCCCAGGAGAGCAAGTGAGGGAGGAACTGGGTGAACCAGAGTTCAGAGAGCAGCGTCTTGCTTTGCTGCTGGGCTGTCTGAGAAGGGAGAACAACTGCTGTGATTTATCAAGGTTTGAGAACCGCCCTGGGTCCCCGCCAGCTCCCGGCAGAGCCCAGCACTGCTCACTGCTGCTGATGCAGAGCAGGAGAGATCTGCCCTTCCTTCCACTGGAGGGTGTTTTACCCACTGCCAACAAAGGAGGACCTCACAAACGCACAGTAAATGTGTCCAGCACCAGAGAAGAGATCCTCTCAGTTGGGAAATAGTGTTTCCCTGCTCCTTGCACAGGGATTACAGCAATGTGGACTATCCTATGGTCTTACACGGGCTGTTTCTCCAGCTACTGTCATGTCCAGCTCCCTCTTCCCTCCCAGAAATTATAAATAGACAGACCGAGAAAGAGCAGTGCTACTGCAAATCTTACTAGAGAGCTGTGTCAGAGCCACTTGCTCTTGTAACTGTGTCTAACGGGGTATGCAATAAGCCTAATGAATCTCTGTCACGAACCCATGTGTGCATCCTGGCTGAATACATCGTCCTGCAGCACCCTGAAGGCAGCCGACAAATAATCAAATTAAGACGACACCAGATCAGTTGGCGTCGGTTCTGCCAGCTCCTGGCACAGCGGCTGCCAGGGCGGGTGAGCCCTCCCCACGCTGTCCCACTCCCCGTGGGACCCCGTTCCTCCCTGGGCCGGGATGGGGCCCGTCCCTGCCATGGGCATCGGAGACCGCGTAGGAAAGGCTGCCCGCCTGCACATTCCTGGAAGAGCCGACTGTTGGAATAACTAACAGCCGGAGCAATGGTGATGGACTGCAGCAGGGAATAATGCTGGAAATGAGTTGGGGAGGTGGGAGAGACGTGGGATAGAGGGGCCACCCCAAGGGACCACACATGGGGTGTGCATCTCTGCCAACACATCAGTTCTTGAAAGAAAAAGATGGTGACCACAGAGCTGGTTGGAAATGCTTCAACAGAACGTGACTTTTTTTCCCCTCAGAGATTGCCAATTTGTTAAATCCCAGTTGTTTTGCACAAGAAGATTTCAAGGACACTGTGACAAACCTCAAGCAGGTGATGGGCCACAGCTCCTCCCCCAGCTCTGAGGCTGGCTGACCTCAGACCTCATGTATGGGCTCAATCCTGGGGCTGTTCCTGTGGGAAGGAGGGGAGGGCAAAGAAAATGGGATACACTGAAGCTGCAAACCCCACCACTGTTGTTGAGAGCTGAGTACAGATGCAGGGAGGCCCTCCCGGTGTCACACAGCTGACATGTTCAAGATGTGCTGATGCACAGGGGCATCCCCAGACCCACAACCACCTCTGCCCCCCGAGATGCTTTGGGGGAAGCACTCAGTTATTTCATTGTTGCTGTTCTCTGATGGCTTTCCAGGACCGCCCGTGTGCTCTGCTGGGCTGCAGACAGGGCAGAGAGCGGGAGATGTTCGCTGTCTGGTTAAAGCAGGCTCTGTCCAATCTCTGGCTGGGGACTGCAAGGACCCTTGTCACAGAAAGCCACCCCTGCCTGTGACATTTTCCCCTGGTAGCAGATATTCCAGGTTGGGCTAACATGCCGAAGGTGGCTTTTGAGCTTGCTAAAACCATAAGCCTTCCCATCCCTCCTGCCTGCTGGAGAAATCACGCACCCCACCACACGGTCCCATGTTGGAGGAGGACAGGACACCCCAGTCCACAGGCAGACAGCATGGAGAGCAGCCCTTCTGCTGATGTAGAGCCTCTGGGAGAATCTCTGCGAGCATCTCTGCCATTCCGGGCACAGAGATGTAAATAATCGCTTGAGGGTTTCCCTGCCCCAGGCTGACATGTGGCAGAGCCTGAGGAATTGGTCAACTTTTTGCCCGACAGAGCCAGCCAGCCTGGCTGTTGGCTGGGACACCTGCTTTCCCCAGATCAAATGCCCTGCAGCAGTGTAGCTCTGCTGGGAGCGATGTTTCTCACCCTATGGTAGGACTGGTCCCTTGCTTCCACTTCCTAAATTTGTGCCTCTTGGCACCCGGATTTAGGTAAGCACGGAGATGTGTGGCTGCTGGGCTTCATGTGCTGCCCTTGAGCTGGTCCCACCTCCTTGGAGGAGAAGGCAGCCGGAGGGGCAGGGGAGACCCAGGGGGAACCTTCAGGGGAACCCAGAGGGCTATGCTGGGCTTGGAGAGTGTGGGTAGTACTGTGTCTGGACGAGGTGTGATAACTGGAGACCACCTGGGGTTTCACAAGCTAAAGAGAGCCCAGGCTACCTCCTCTGCTGAAGGAGAAATCAATAGGCTAATTTACGGTACCCAAATGAGAGCTCTGCCGGGAAGATACAGCTTGTAGGGCTGGCAGAGCTTTGTCAGGAGGAAGCATGGGGGGACTGGACTTGGAAGGGAAGACCTGGGCATAAATAGTCCCAACCACTCAAATCAAATAGCCCTGAGAGAAACCGAGATGTAAGAGAGAGATGGCACCATCTGATGTGCGGGAAAATGTTCAAAAAAGCAGATTCCTGTTTTACACTCCAAACAAACCCTCTGCTCTGCACTTAGGTACAGTCTCATCGGTGTGGGGTAAGTCAGAAGAAATCTGTATGCTGGTGGATGGATGGTGTGGCCCTTGAGCCACTTACAGGCAGGCTGCAAGGTCTCCTGGTGCCTGTGCTTGGTGGGAATACAAGCTGTGTATTTAATACATTCATCCTAAATGGGCTTTTTTTTTTTTTTATAGACCTGAAAGAAGTGTGCTAATAGCTTTCTCCTACCCTTCTTTGAGGGCTCTCAAGGCACTTTACCGAAGGGAAACAATATCTTTTCCATTTCAATGTGTTGTCAAGGGACTCGCTAACTCCTGTACAGCCGTTCAGCAGCAGATGGGGTCAGAAGCCGCAGTGCCCAGCCCCTGGGCTCCCGCAGCCAGACCCCGAGGGGGACGGCCACAACCGCATCCTACGGCAGGTACCGTGCCCCAGCCTGGGGCTGCTGGGCTGCCACCGCCTCCGCCACCGTGAACCTCGGGGACTCTGTAAGTCCCTGAAACCCAGGGGAGTGACTTAAGGGGGGATGCTGAGAGGAGGTAGATAATGCTGGACAAGGGGAAAGAAATTATAACAATAAAAAATCAGCTGACAACATTCTTTTGAGCTTCCCCAGACATAAACCCTCTGCTCTGCAGGCACCTGGGTGTCTCTCATCAGCTTGCATTGGTTTGCTTCTCTGTACGTTTTTAGTTGTTCAGATGAAGAGAAAAGAAATGTCATGGCAGAGAAGAAGAAAGATAGAAAAAGACTAAAAAAAGCTGTGAGCTGCTAGTATGTTTTGAGTTGCTTTATTCTGAATCAATATTGAACTGAAGAGGAATTATAAATCTAGCAGATTACAGCTGAAGTAATGCCAGAGCATCTGTTTCCAGATATTCTTTTTCTTTTTTTTTTTTTTTTACTGGCTAGAGCAGCTGTTTTTACAAGAATCCACAGTAAAAGAGTTATTAAAACAAAGGGGGGAAAGAAATAACAATAAAAGGGAGATATATAGCAGACAAGGAGTAACAGAGGTGTGAGGCTGGGAAATAAATGGAAGAAAGGAGGAAGAACCCGACAACCAACGGTTTGTAACCAGCATCAGGCGCTACAAAATCTGGAAGATATTTGTTTTACAAGACAGTGATCCCCAGCTCCAGGATTGTGCTCGATGATTTATGGCGCCTGGCAGCTGTTGCAGAGGTTGAACTGAGAGCAACAGAGAGAGAAAAGTTGAAAATCACCCTTAGCACTCGCTTGTTGTTTCCTAATGGAAGGAGATTTATTAGTAGGAATCCAATGAGGGTGGCTGGGGGTACTTGAAGGCAGATTCCCAGCTCTGTCTCTCCCTGCACCATGGCTTGCAGAACTGAGAAGAGGATTTTGACTTGTATCTGAAGTTGCTCAGAAGCCAGGAAAGAAAATCAGCTGTCAATAATCCACGTTGCTTAACTTCCTGTACCGGGAACGACCCTTGCATTTGCAAACAGCTCTTACCTGAGAAACACAGGGGGGATGCGGGAGGCAGCACTTGCTGCAGCCGACACAAAGCCGCCCGCTCGAGTTGTTGAGGATTTGGCCTTGTGTTTGCTTCGGGTTTATTGATTCATTTTGCAACAATGCACTGTAAATAGATTTATTCTTACATTTTATAATCGAGCCGATGAGAGCTTGGGAAGTGGAGACTGAAAGAAAGTTGAATAGAAATCAAGCCCAAAAGGAGACACTCGTGGAATGAATGCACCTCCTAGACGGTAGGAAAATGGAATGAACTTTTCTCTCTCTGTATACCACACCGAGCACGGCCCTGCACGTACGGATCCAGCACTGCCCTCCTTTGGGGCCGGCTCTGCTTACCCACGGGAAACCCCACTCGTGCCCATGGCCACGGCCCGTGCTGCGCCTTCACCGAGAGCTCTGAGCACTGAGTGCTCTGGTGCGTCCCTGGAGGGCGCTGTAAGCCCTGTCCCTCCCTCCCTGTGGTAATGCCCTGTCTGAAAACCTAATTTTTAATGTCTTTTTCACCTCAGCCCTCTCCATTAACTGAGGAGAAACAGAATTCTTTTCTTCCCCTTTTTTCTCTAGCTCGTGTCTCTAATTGCTGAATCTTCCATCTCTTCTAAAGCATCGGAGGAGCACGAAGAGCAATGGCCCTCCAGCTGCTGCCGCAGCTCCAGGGTGCGACCCAAAGAGAAATTATTCGTGGAAATTTGCAGTCAGCTCACAGATAGCTGCCGAGCGGGAAGGAGGCAATCTTCCCCTAATCCACAATTTGATGCAGATTATTCATATGGTGCTGCTGAAGAGTTAATATACTTGGCTGGGACAGGGCAGAAATGATGCCTACTTAATACGACAGAAAATAAATAGAATCCGCTTTCGAAGGATGCGTTGACTGAGCTGTCGTGCCTGATGCTGGGGAGACAAGTGTCTACAAGCTTCAGCTTAATGTGGCGTGGAAATGTATTGGGTTGTATTTATGCCCATATACAATACTTAACCGGCTATTGTGCTGATTAAATATTTAATTGGCTGTCTGTGAGGAGAAATGCACCATTAGTCTATAGGGAATTATGCTCTTCCTTGTGCCTGCTCTTAAATAAAATGTGTAATTCATTGTCACTTAAGCATAATGTTAAGTGCCTGTTAAGAAGATGTTTTCAAGGGAAGTAAATACAAAACTTGCCTGCTGGCATTGCCCTGGGTAGACCCCCATGTGTGGGCACAGCCCTCAGGGGCATCAGGGGACAGCAGGGATGCGCAGCCGGTCCCCTGCGTGTCACTGCTGGCCAGGGCACGGAGCCAGGGAAGAACCTTTGGGGTTCCTGCGCCGTCAAGTGGCTTTTGGAGGTGCTGGTCGAGGCAGACGGTGATTTCGATCCCTCTTCCCTTGGTCTTTCGCAGTATGGCTCATCCAGGTGCTGTAAAGGGAGAGAGAAGTGCAGAAAGCCCAGTGGGGGGCTCCTAAAATACAGCCCCTTGCTGTAGCCGGGTGACGGGAGTGGGCTCTGTCGCTGACCATCACGGGAGATTCTTTGCCTGGTTTTGTTTGGGAATCTGAATTCAATGGGGGGAAGAGGAGGAGGAAAGAGGAAGGGAGGAAGGCTTACGAAAGCAACTGTTTCTTCCCTTCCTCAGGGCTACCCTGGGGTACAGCAAAAGCAAAGTACTCAGAGCAGAGCTCACTTACCTCGCAGACTGCGCTGTGCTGAGTACCGGCAAGAGAAAAAACAGGAATGTGCTGAGTTTTATTCCTTAACATTATAATTTAATGAAAACCCCGGACCTCGTGATGCAAAAGCTAGTGATGCTTTATTGGAAAAAGACTCTGCTCTTAGAGCGCAGCATCGCGCCGACGGCTCACAGCAGCACGTACCCCCATGGCTGCGCAGCCCCTGCCGGCCGTGCGGGCAGAGAGTCCCCCTGCCACAGGCTGACACGGCTCTTTGATTCATCCCAGCAATGAAGCTGCCATTTCTGTTGAATAACTGATCCTTCAGCAGCGTAACTCTTTTTCCATTGACAATTTGGCAGCCTTTGCCAACTGGCTCCTTCTCTACAGCAAATTTTCACGTCCGTGCACGCGTGCCTGCTGCAGAAGCTGCTCCAGGGCAGCATCCCAACTTGCAGCGAGGTGCGTGCTCTGTTTGCTGCTTCAAAAGTGCTGGCCAGCTATTGGGATTCAATAGCAAAACCCAATATTCTGAATAATGCAGCTTCATCTGGGTCCTTAGAGCCGGCACTGGGCTGAACTATCTGATAAGTGCGGCTCTTTGCCGCTCCCCACGCTCCCTGTGCTCAGGGGGATTTTACTCTATGACAAATAGTCCCAACCTCCAAAGCTTCTCTTAACAGAGTTGACCTGAAGACACAACTATCCTGGGACAGATAATAGAGCCCCACCAGGACTGGTGCAGTGAAGGCACAGTGTTAATTTTAGCCGTGATTCACATCCTCATTAGATGTGGGCAAAGCAAATTAATGTTCCGCTGGCTGGTACAGACAGCTTGGCTTGCCTGGCACCAAGGGTGGTGGCTTCACGCCTGTGATGTGCTGCCATGTCCCCAAGAAGAGGCAGGTCCCATCAACCCCCCCCCCCAGCATTACCCTCCTGGCTGCTTGGCTGTCTCATCTTGGCCTGTGCTGGGGCTGGGAACTTTTCGGGGCATCCAGCCTCGAAACCCAGGTGGAAAGGAGTTGGCTTTGGTCCTGGGAAATTCCCTGGTCATGCAGGACCAAGAGTCAGAGTTGCATGCAGCAAGGTCCATCCTCCCAGTGTTGGCCGGGAAAGCTGCTCTGCCACGAGTGAAGCGGTATATTTAAGTGCCAGGGCTACCTCTGTCCTCTCCTCCACTCCACCCCGGTGGCAGGGGACAGCGGGACCACGGGGCATACACGAGGCTGGGGTGAGGTCAGCCCATACTGCCATAGGGACACTGCCCAAATCTGGGTCAGTGATGGTCCGTAGGGAAGTTGGAGCTTCCTGGGTTGCTCCACTCAACACTGACCAGCAGAAAGTCAGAAAATCCAACCTGGTTTTGCTGCAAACAGTTGTGGGACAAGGGACACAGCTGGGAAAGAGGGATGCACCTCATGGTGTCTTTGAGTGTCTGAGTCCCCATGCTGGGAAGTGAAGAGCAGAGGGAGGGTCCTGCCCTCCACTTCCAACGATATCAACAGCTGCCAGCACCCCCATCCCCACCCCTTGGCTCCCCTCCTGGTGTGCTGCGAGGTGTGACACCATGTCAGAGCTGCCACCAGCCCTGTGGGGATCAGCCCTGCCATGGCTGGGACCTTAGGGGAGATGTCACCACAGCTCCCTGGAGGTATCGCTCAGCTCTGAAATACCCTGACATGAGCCGGGTCCTCCCTCCCCGGGCTCCAAGACCTCGGGGGAGGCGGAGGTGGATGCAGATTGCCTTAGTCAGGTTGGTTGAGTTTTCTTTCTTTTTCTCCCTTTCTCCTTTTTTTTTTTTTTTTTNTTTCACACCTCCCCTCACTCTCTATTTTTGATCAGCTGAGTCAGCCCTGGCTTTGGTGTTCAGGGAATGGAAAGGTGATCCCGCTCCATCAGCGGGGCACAGCCCGCACGCCTCCCCTCTGCACTGCTCCCCGGCCCACACCGGCTCTGCACCGGCAGCTCCTCGCCATGAGCAAACCCACTGTAATATGTTTTTGCCTCTATGAAGGTGGGGTTGAAGGACTGAGCATCTGAAAACCCCAGTGTGGAGCTGCACCAGCCCTTGGGAGATGCAGAAGAGCATGGGGTGGGCATCCTACCAGCTCTGGAGGCCCCAGCCCTAAAACTGGGACACCAGTGGGATATCAGCTGCTCTGGGCAGGGGATGAGGGCTAAAGGAGGTGAGGGTCCGGAGGAAGACATCAGGGGGAGACGACATGGGGTCAAAAGCCCCTTCCCAGTCCAGGGACACATCTGGGTGAGCAGCTTCTGGGGGCTGCATGCCTGTGTCACCCTTCCCAGTGCCGGAGGCATATCTGGCTTTCGTGTCCTTGCTCCAAGCTTGGTGGTTTGAGCTGTGCAGGATCTGTGCGGGTCCAATTCCAAGCTTTGCTCGGCCACCGACAGGGGGCTCGACAGGACCCCATCGTTCCTGTCGTGGGGCTGAGCCCATCACTTGCACCCTGGGGAGCGGGAGTGAGTAGAGGCATGGGGGTTTATCTTTTCTTTAGAAAATTAATCACACTTTAATTACAGTGAAACCTGGAGACATGGCAAAGGATTAAGTGGATTATCTTCAAAGTAATTTGTTATCAAATATTTATCCTTCTGGGAAGGGAGATGCAGCCTGAGAGAATCTGCGTTATCCGTGCTGCTGGCCAAGGACATGCCGTGTCCTTCACGCCTCCACTGTCCCTGTCCCCTGGGCTTCCTTGGTGCAGGCTCAAAATGCAGACCAGGGTCCTTTGTCCCCTGGGGCCAATGGCTTCGAAGCCGGTGGCTTCCAAGCCAGTGCTGTGTCAGGACTTTGTCCCTGCAAGCCCAAGATGCTGCAGGAGGGGAGATACCGGTGCTTTACTGGTGGTCATTGGTCTGCGGGGTGACACAGCGAGGACAGCCAACACCACTCGCAAGCCCTGGCAGCGGGATGGATGCTCCCGGCCCCGCTCCCTGCCAGCGCCTGGCTGCTGCCTGCATCCGCAGCGGCGGGGAAGGGGCCGGGGGGCTGTGGTAGGCGGCAGCTCCATCGCTGCCAGAGGAGCCAGCGAGATGCGTGGTAAATCGGATTCAGCCTGAGCTCTTTATCCGTTCGGCAGACTGTGGGTTTAGTGCTTGGATGCTTCATTAACTAATAATAATGAGTCATTGTATTTGCCTCCTGGGCATTGTAAATGATCCAGTGTCAGGAGACACCACGAGGACGTGGAATCGCAATGAGGCTGAAACGGGCTGAGCCTCGGAGCACCGATAAAACCAACGCAGATGTACCTCTGTGCTCCCCACCTGGGGACACGGTCCCTGGGGCGGGGACAGCCGTGTGGGGACAGAGTCTCGCAGGGGCTCGCTGCCGGCCAGGATCGTGGCACCAGGGTGCTCCCACACGTGCTGGGACCTCTGCGATGTTTCCCTCTTCTCCTCCGCTCACGTGCCTTGAGCAGAAACTATTCTCTCCATTCCCTTCCCATCGACAAAGCGACTTTTCTAGCCTGTGCTGCCCTGCAAGCAGCTCTCGCAGTCCCCCTCTGGTGCTGCACCTCTAGGTGACGTGCCAGATACTTTGGGACCAGCCGGTGTAGCACACCTTTGTGTTTTCCTGTAAGGATAATTCCTCCTCCGGAGCGAATGCGGAGTGATGTGCAGCATGCCAGCAATGTGCAGTCCCTGGTAAAAGCCCTGCCATGGAGGGGGTGTGTGAGTGATGCCCACCCAGTGCCCACCAGCACCTTCATGCTGTGCTGGGGGTGAGGGAGCAGCCCAGCTGCAGGATTAACTTTCTGGGCCGATTACCAGATGTGTGTGGCACTACCAGACATGACACTGATGTCTGTCCCCTTCGCTGTGCCTCGTCTGCGGGTCTGTGATTTGGCTGTGTGTGTGCTGGCGGGTCAGGGAGAGTGGAGGGACTGACCACTGCCCACAGACAGACGTCCTCTGCAGCCAGTGTCACAGCCCTCATCCCTGCAGACAGCACCCGTTTGCACCCCAGCTCCACATGCAGAGAGGGAGCACTCCCCTCCGGCCCCCAAAATCCTCCTGTGCACCCCAGAGAGTGTGGGGAAGCATCCTTCTGGCCTTGGTAAACATGCAGCCCCTTCTTCTGCTTCGATTAACGTGGGTAACTCCAACCCTGAAGAACTTACAGGCTGGCAGAGCAGCGTCCCTGCGCGTGTCATGGTGTGCATGCCGCAGCCGCAGGTTGCCAGCGGGGCCAGGAGCCCCGGGGAGCCGGGACTGTGCAGGGTGAGGGTCCCTGTGACACTGTGAGCTGCTTGTAGCCCAGATTTCATCCCGGCTGCGTGTCCTCTGCTAACAGGCATTGCGTCAGTCTTGGGGGACCAGAACACCCTCCAGTTCAGAGCCAGGACCCCGCAAAATGTGTGCTGCTGCAGCGCGCGGTCACCTCTGCTAACCCCACTCATCATCCCATCATGGAATGAACCAACTTTGTTTGGCAAGACTTTGTTTTCTATAAACCGCGTGGACTGGCATTAATTAGATTCCTATCCTTTAATTCTTTATTAATTGAATCTTACATCAGCTTCTCTTTTATTTTGCCTAGGATTAAAGCCAGGCTGAGCAGGCAGCACCGATCTGGGTCATCCCACATCCCCTCTCCGGGAGCTGACTCACCTTTACCCCCCACTTACCTCCTGCAGCATCCCCGGCTCCGGGCTTTGCTCCAGGACCCGTGATCGCAGCTTGGGCAGGGCATGGAGCCAAGGCACCCTGGCCTACCGCTTCTCCAGGCTTTTTTCCTGGCAGATGATATTTAATAAGGCCACATCATTAATGAACTAGAAAGCGCTTCAGCAGCCCGATGTGAGACAAATATAGCTGCCTGGTCATTTCCAAATACCAAACAGAAATATTTGCTGCCTGTTTCTGCCTGTTATGTATCATCATTAGCAATTTTGCCATCTCTATTAAGCATTTGTCTGTAATAATACAAATATAATTTTAAAACCTCCCTTCTTATTGCCCCTAGCCCTTCCAGGCATGGTTTTTCCCTGGCATTTTCATTCTGCTTTTTGCATTCTTCATATTTCACATCTTCCATAACATAATGACCGCTATCTAGTTTTCCTTGGCTATATATACATTTTCCCATTGCAGCAGTACTTTCATTTCACCACCAAACCACAACAGTTTTAATTGTTTCCTTCTCTGACTCTGTAGCCAGCCTTTTTGGTCCCTCTGTTTGATTCTGAAAGCTCCCTCCTAATTCCCAGCCATATATTTTTTCCATCTGATTTTCTCCCCTTGCAGCCAGCCGCAGCATACGAGCCTTCCCAGGGATGCAATGGCTGTTTACACATTTTCCTCTCTCTCCCTCCAGGCAGGTTTATTCCCCACCATGGCAACGAGGTCTGCTGCAGGGATGCATCCCGCTGTGCCCGAGCTCCAGTTCAGAGGGGGCTCCTGTGGCCACATAGTGATGGTGAAGCTGAGCTTGCTCGCTGCCCTCCCGTGTCCCCCTCCAGCAAAGAGGGGGGATGGACCCCGACCCCCCCTGCCGTGACTCAGTTTCCCTTCCCAAGGGCGCCTGTTACACAACATCCCATCTTCGCTTGGCTGTGGGAGGTGAAGCAGCAAGAAAACTCCCACTGCGCTGCTGGAGGTGGGAAAAATAGTGAAGAGGGAGAATGTGTCAGCACGGTTTCTCCGAGCAGCGGCATGAAGACACTTGTGTGACTCCGGTTGTATTTTCTCCCGTGTGCAGATGCTCCGCAGCCTGCTTGCGACCCTGCGTGGGGCGGGATGCTGCCGGCACAGATGGGCCGTGGGTTCCCGGTCCCTGCGAGGGGAGGCAGAAGCTGTTGCAGGGAGTAAAAAGCAGGCAGAGACCTGGAGGAAACATGCTGTGGGACCTCGTGTCCGCTGTGGATGCTGCACATGTTGCACCTGGGAGATGTCTTGCTGGGAAAGGGGATGGTGCTGCTCTGCTGGGACTGGGACAGGTGTGTCAGGGTGTGGGAGAGTGATGGACATGATGATGTCCTACAGAGTCCCCATGGTGGGAGCCCCATATCGGCTCTCCTCCCACAGGGATGCCCTAGCAGATGCTGGCTGCTCCATTGTGTCTTGTCACTCAGAGCCCTGCTGTGGATGGGAATCCCTTCCCCAGAGATGGCACGGCGCAACATGAGCGCTCACCCATCCCTCTTGCTGCCACAAGGCATCCACAGGCCAGCCCTGCAAAACTCCACCCATGGCCAGGAGGCTGTCCCCATGCTTTAAAGACCTTCCAGAGCTCCCCAAACCAATGTGGAGGTTGAGGCAAAAATGCCGGCTGGGCAGGGTGATGGCAAAATGGGAACATATGTGAGCTGGCAGACCCAGCTGGGTCCCTCGCAGAGCCACAGCTAGTGAGGTGCCAGGATTAAACACTCTAAACGCAGCCCTGTGGCAGGGCAGATTTGCATCCTCTGTGTGCCATACTGTTGCATCACCCCCAAAAACCCTGCTGCAGCTGGCAGTGGTGACTGGCGCTCCTGCCATCTCCCGAGCCTGCTGTTAAAGCAGAGAAAACGAATCGCAGCAGGCAGAGCATCACACACACATATCCCTCCCTGCCTGTGCTCCTTACCTGGGCTGATCTCCCACCCCACCTCCCACCACACTGATAAAAGCACAGTGCCCCAAAACTTGGGTTTCTAGGGCTCTGAGGCATTGCCGTGTGAACCTGAGGTTGTCTGCTCGGTTCAGCCAGGTGACGGCGGCTCTGGTGGCCCTGGGGCTGGGCACGGCTGGGACCAATTCAAGAAGAAAGTGAGTTTTAAGGCTGTGGCGGTATGGCGAGGGACTGGGTCCCACGAGACCGACCAGGCGAGCCAGAGCTCATGAAGCCCTTGCACCCCTCTCGTCATTGCCCTGGGGCCAGTTTTGGGGCTCCCTGCCAAAGTCCCCATCTTTGAAATGGCTGTTTCCAGCCATCTGTTGAGCGGGGGCTTACGTCCGCCTTCCCCCCGATGATGAGAGGGGAAGAAATCTCCAGGCAATGAGTTATTGCTGCTTTGAACCTCCCTCTCTGACACAGTGGATGCTTGCACAGCTCGCCAGCCCTTTCGCTCTCCCTCCCCTCGTCCTTCATTGCCGGCGCAGGGGAACAGCCTTTTCTCATTAGATGGGCTGCAATCTGTGAGCCCTGCGCTGGGTAATCGGCAGCAGAAGATGCCACACCAGGAGAATTGCAGGAATCAGCTTAGGAATAAAAGTTGAGACTGAGGAAGCGATCCCAGCAGCAGCTGGTCCCGCCTCTGGGATGTCTCCCTGTGTATGGATTAAAAGAGAAACAAAGTCAATTAAGGTCCCGGCACCTCCAGCTGGAGACGCTTGCACCCGTGCAGAGCGCTTGTGCTGGTGCTCGAGCAGCCCTTTGGGGAGGCAGGAGAGGGAAGACCTGTGTGGGATGAAGTTTTTTGGGAGCTGGTGAGGCTGGACTCTCCAAAAGCAGTATCTACAATCGCCAGGGAGGAGATGGGCCAGTACTGCCCTGATGAAACAACGCAGAGCGTCTTGTCTTCTCTCTCTGATCCAAACCAAACTGATCATGAGTTTCTGTGTTTTAATCACGTTTTCTGTGATCTCAGTATTTGCCTTCAGGTTTCTGAGCTTTCGGTCTTGTTTGCATCATGATTTCCAGGCATTCTCCGCAAGTGTGAAATCTAGGAAGGTGCTCCCTTTCTGAAGAAAATCCACGAGCTGGGAATAACCACTGCTGGAGGAAGGCAGCAAACTCCCCAAGGCCGGTGGGAATTAGCAATTTCACAAAACACGACTTGTAAGCAAATTCACTGCTGGAAGTTGGCGGCAGCTCGGCCCGAGGCAGCTGCCTGCACAGCCTGCCTGCTGCCCAGCGCGGGCCGGCACACACATACATACGAGCATGCTTGGGTGAAGCAGGACTTGGATTTGGAGTCCCATTTGGGCACTGCAGGAGCTGGCTGCTGAAATGTTGTAAAGTCAGCCCAGTGAAAAACCTCTCCCCAGGCAAACCCCAGCTGTGCCTGCCTTGATGCTGCGGGTGTTTTGCCTGCAAAACCCCATCATTAAGCTCCTGCCCCATACAGGGTGTTGCAGGTTTGGGCTGACAATCCCATGGCAATGAGGAGGAGCCCTGGAAGCAGACAGCCGTCCATCCGTCCCATGAGACCGTGTTAGCCTTGCTTACTCGCAGCCGAGTGAGTGGATCAAAAGGAAAATATCAAGCTGCAATGATGGAGCGGCTGGGACTTGAATTTGTGTCACTGCACTGCTTCCTACTGGACAGGACTTCCTAAACTGGGGAAAAGCTGCAGCAGGATGGGGTGTCTCAGAGCAGGGACAACCCCACTTTGCCCCTGGGGTGAAGGTGGGAGAGGCGGTTCCTGGGAACACAGACACTGTTGCGGTGCCTGGAACAGGGTCCACCTCTCTGTGGGGGACAGACCATCCTTCCTTTGGTGGCAAAGTACCATCCAGGCTCCGAAGCAGGCAGCCCCCATGGCAGTCGGGGGTGGGCAGATGCGCAGGGCTCGGGAGCTCGGGGGCGGGTGGGGGAAAAGGGGCAGAAGAGGGAATCAATGCCCTAAAATGAAGCAGAAATGCAAAGGAAAATTTTTCTTCCATCATTTAGCTGGCAGAAGGTGACACTGGGCCTGTCACTCCCTTTCATTACGTCTCCAAGGCTTTTCATGCAAATTCAGGCAAACAATTTCTTGGTTCTCTTTTAGCGCTCCAGGAGGGCCGATTTCATTTCAGGAGCAGTGGGGAACAATAATCATCTTGAAGTGTCTTCCATCCTGAGAGACGCAGATAAGAGCCACGCAGTGGACTAACAGCACTAATTTGACGTTTTCAGCTGATAGCTTTGCAGATGACAAAAATCAGGCACCATAAAAGGCTGGTAAACTCTGTAGCAGCAGGGTTACCCCCTCCCGCGCATCCCTCCCACTCCCCTCCTCTACCCCGAGAGCAAGATGAAACCCTGTCCCTGAGTGCACCACTGCTCATTGCTATGGGGAAGCGGTTTCGGTGTGGATGGGTGTCTTGGTTTGAGGTAAAATAGAATCAATTTTATTTTCAGTAATTTTACTTTTCAGTTAAGTCTCTTCTAACTGACTGTACTCTCTGAAATTAACAGTATGTTTTTCAGACAGTGCCCGCTTCTAGCAGCAATCACGCCTGATGTTTATAGTTAATACTAAGGAATGGTGTGCAGAGAGGCTCTCACTTATACTTCCTGCTCTAACAACCAAGGTCAGCTAACTTTGTTATGCACCAAGTTGGAGGGTTGGAGGCAGAAGAGCATAAAGGGTTCACACCTGTGGGGAGGAGGGACAGGACAGGTGACCCAAACTGACCAACAGGGTAATCCATCCCATCTGCATCATGCTCATTATAAAGTTGGAGGGATCAAAGGGGTCAGCACTCTCATCTTCAGTGGCTAACATCTGAGGGGGGTTTTGTCTGTTCTTCTGCCTTTGAATCTGATCCCTGTGTTCCTGAATCCAATTCTCATCTGCTGCTGAATCCAGTCTGGGATTTTCCTAGTGCCTGCTAATGATGTGATCATCATCCTGTGAACTCTATATTGGTTTTGTATATATTTAATTATTTTCTTATTCATTATTTTCTTATTAATATTATTATCTTTTCTTTTTATTTAATATTTCATTAAAGCTGTTCTAGTTTTTTTTTTCCCAACCCATAAGTCTCTCTCCCTTCTCTTCTGGGTAGGGAGAGAGGTTAAAAGAGAGCATCTGTCATTTGTTTAGTGGCTGGTCCAGCCTAAACTGTGATAATAGGGCAGGTTTAGCTTGTGGCTGAGCCATGGGAGAAGGAGCAGGACACAGCTGTGGGATGCAGGGAAATGCAGGTCAGCCTGGTAGATGCAGTCCTGACCTTTGGTGCTGCTCCTCTTCTTGGGAGAAAATGTCCCGGCTGTCTTCTACTATCTTTTTGGAGAAGTCCCTGATCATATATCCAAAGGGAAAGTGATCACTTTAGTGCTTTGAGATACCAGTTGCACATTCCTGATCCAGTTGATGGAGCGAATCAAGAGAAACTTCACTTCAGCAAACCTCTCCAAGGTATTTTCCAAGTCCTCTCTGCTGTCTGAGCCCACGCAAAATTTGCAAGTGGGTGTCCTTATCCCCACTTGCTGTGTCCAGCCATGCGTGTTGCCAGCCCCTTTGGCTCACGTGGAGATGTGCAGGTTTGCCTGTGGCTCACGAAATCCAATTCCTTCCATGGGGTCCCACCTGGATGCCCAAGCCTTCTGTGGGTGCTGCTGTCATTTGGGAAAACAAGTGGTAAAGTGATAAAAGTGGCTGTAAACTGATCCCCCAGGGAGCCAGGCAGGGTCAGACCCTGGGCTGGACCAGTGGAAAGCGGAGCAGCAGAAACCTCAGCAATTTGTCTAGCCCAGAGCCCTGCAGCCAGGCAGGACCAGCTCCACCCTCATCTTTCCAGAGAGATGCATCTGGCCTGTTCTTCACCGCGACAGTGTGTCTGTCTTCTTCCTGACCAACCTGCCCCAGAAATCATTGCTGCCCTTAAAGGGTTTCCCTGGTGTCTAACCCCAAATGTTCTTGCTGCTGTTTCAGTCCATCCCACCTTGTCCTACCCGGCAGAGGATGAAGAACCAACACCTTCCTTCCTTGCCATCGCTCTTCTCATTGTCACTTTGTTACAAACCTGCTCTTCTTGAGCCTAAAGCCCAGTTTTGCCAGCCTGTCTTCATGTTTTCTACCCCCACATGGCCCTCCTGGCCCTTCTCTGCAACCTCCTGAATCTGGTGAGGGTGCTCTTCACCTCCAAAGTGCCCATGATGGGTATTAATCCCACTCTCAGGCAGACACTGGCAGCCTGGAAAGCCACGCATCAAGGCTCAGTGGAGGATTTGTTTCCCATAGGCCCCTTCTTTCCTATTTTCCTCCTAAGATAAAAGACAAGATGGAGTGACCGAGGCAGGTATGAATCCACCTGGGGCCATCTTCTGAGTTTTAATTTCTGTCAGGCTGAAGTCTTGGGGAAAAAAATGGGGAGGAAGGCACTGATGTCTCCCCGGTGAAAGCAGGAGTCCAGCTCAGCCAGTACAGCGGGGTCTATTTGCATGAGGTTAAGCTGAGCCGCAGGCACTGGGGATGGCAGTTAATTAAACTGGTGACACTGGGGCAGGCTGGGCAGGGCGACCGCAGAGAGCACAGGTTTTGCTGATGCAAGGTTGCTGCTGCCAGCTGGAAAATGAAATCCCATCCTATGCTCAAGAATGTGATTTTGAAGCCAATTTTTGACCTGAATTGGGGCAAAATGTAATATCCGATTATTTTTTTTTACGGAAGGAGATATTCAGATCGGGTGGAAAAAGCTTTAGGAGAGCTCAGTGGGGTTTCTCGGCTCGACGCGTGACTGCTCAACCAATGCCCATTAATTTTGTTTTCTCCCTGAAAGCAGAAATGGGACTAGGCGAATGTCTTCATTTCTCCCACCCCTTCTCCCAGAGGAAACTCATAATTTTTCATCAATCTTGAAATATTCCCGATGGAAAAATTTTCATTTTTATGAGAGTGGCATTTTCAGCCAGCAAACTGGTCTCCCGGGAAATTCCTACCTGGTTTTAAATTCACCTCACTCTCCTGGGCTTCGATTGCTTTCTGCCTCCTTTTTTTTTTTTTACTATTATTTTGACCACAGGCTGCTGAGGACAGGCGTTGTTCCTCCTGGAGCTGCTATCAGTCTCCTGTGGGATGAAGGACAGAGATGCCCAGGTCAGCCTGAGTCCTCCAGCAGTTTGGGAAAGATGAATGTTGAGCTGTGTCTCTGCCAAAGGTTTCTTCTACTCGTGTCTGCAGCTCCGCTTCTGTCCCGCATCCTTGCCCCCTTTATTTTTGATGGCCCCTTTCTTTTTGATTGCTGATAGCAAACACCCCTTTGAGCATCTCATCTCTCTGCTAACTCCTCCCGTCGAGCACACTCTCTCTTCTAAAGCTGGAAATGACATTTTCCTGTAATTTCTCCCTGCTTAACAGATTGGGTTTGGGTTGCGATGCACCAGCCCAGCCTGGCTTTGGTCCTGCAGCAGCTGTGTCCTGCAGATGCCTGGCACAGCGAGGAGATGGCCTCGGCTGCGCTCCATCAGCATCCCTCGCTGCTGCCCCGCATCGCCCAGTGCCGGCAAAGCCTGGCCCCTTCCTCCTCTGACTTTTTCTGTGGCCCTGCCAAAGAAACCAGCCCTATTTGCTTTGTCCCTTGCAGGGAAACCGTACAAGATTTCTAATCTCATTCCCAAATATAATGCGATAATGCCTTGCTGCCCCGGCTGGTTGCAACTCCAGGGAGGGAGGCTTTGCTAATGAGGTGATAATGCCTTGTTGATGTAGGTTATGTGTCACTGGTGAATCTAGGATGAATATCGTTATTTTTATTTTCCACAGGCAGATTTCATAGGAAGGGATCACTAGGTATCACCCCTCTCAGCTCTGGGACAGGACCAGCTCTACCAATGCCATATCTGATCGATATTTGTCTCCCCTGCTCTTAACGCCCCCTCTGTCTACTCTGCCCTTGGAGCTGGGACACACATCCCAGCATCTCCCCTCAACCTCCTCTGCTCCAGACTGAGCCCTTTTATTTTAATCCTCATCCAGGGGCTATGGGCAAGTGTCTCTAGCCCACTAAGGCCATGTGTGTGTCCCTGCAGTGGTTTCTATCAGCCTTGGGCCACCAGGAAGCCCCAGAGTTTACCGCGTGGGTGATGCTTTGCCCTGCTGCCAGCCCGAACAGCTTCCAATGACGGATGGCCACAAGAGGCCGTGGTGACCATCCCCAGGGACCTGGGTCTATAATGTCCCCAAAGGTCCAGCTCTCTGGTGATGCACAGATCAAGGGTCTGAACACACCACCTTGGCTGTGCCTCTGGGGCTGGCTGCAGAGCAAAGTGCTCAGCTGGTCACTTCATCCCGGCTTGTGTTCGCTTTGGTTTGTCCCAGCTTGTCCCCAGCCCTGTGCAGAGACAAGCGACTCACAGCCAGCCCAGCCGGGCTTTAGGAGTATGTAAAACGTGAAGGAACTCACCTTTTTTTTACATTTCCTTGAAAACTGGTGACAATCTGGCTGCATTCTCCTCAGGGTCAGGGGCTTGCTTTTGCTTCTGCACAGGACCCCGGGGAATTAGCGGCACGTCTGCAGGAGTGGACAGGGCAGTCACACATGGGAGAGACGTGGCTGAAATATTTACGCTGCCCAATGAGCAATTTCTCATCTTGCCGGAGGGCAGATTCAGCCCTGCCAAGCCCCAGCTGCTGCGGGGAGGAGGAGAGGCGAGCTCCGGCTACGGGAAAGGCTTTCTACGCCGAGGGAATCGGATCCTCTAAAAATTTCCTTTTCTTTTTTTTTGAGTGGTGAGGAGGGGGTGGTTGGTGCGAGAAGTGGCACTGGAGAGAGCAGCACTCGGGGAAGCCCACAAGGAGGTTGGGCAAAGCTGCGCCATCCTGTACGGAGCCGGCACGCTGCCTGCAGGGTGGCTGTGCCCCTCCTGTAAAACCCCCGGGGATTCCCCCACGGCCTCTTCCAGGGAAGGACTTGCAAGATAATCGTCTTGTAATTGCTAAGCTAAAACACAGCTCTGGGCAACGCACACTTGTAAGGGACACCTCCAGTCCTGCACTTGTCTTAGCGCTGCCGTGGACCACATCGCAACAGATTTTTCTCTTGAGGGGAAAAAATATAGTATTTGGACAAATGCGTAGGGCGATATTTGCAAAGTCTATGCAAAAGCATTGAAATATCCTCGTCTCTGCAAATTGTTAGAGATGCGGGTGTGAAAGGAGAGTTTGTTGGCCCTTGTTCTTCCTTGAAAGATGCTGAAGGAGCAAGTCTGTGGTACCCGTATCCCTTCGCCCTTCGGTGCCCACGCCGGGGCTCCAGCTAAAGGAAATCACAAGGCTCAAGCGTTAACTCCCCATAATCAAGGGGGAGAAGATTTTTGCTGGATCTTTATCCTCACACTCTTGCTGGGTGGGTGGGTGGGTGGGCTGGCGGGATTTTTAATGAGTGAATCTCATTAGCCCACTTAAGCTAAAACACTGTGTTTTAAGAGCCCTGCTTTTGAGATGGGGCTGGATTAAGAATCAGCGTGCAAAGGATGCTGGTTGCCCGGCAAGGGCTTTCCTAAATTCTTACCATGATCTCAGCTGAAGGATGGGATGCTCTTTGCTCTCCCTTCATTGCAAAACTGCAGGAAGGTTCATCCCCTCTGGCCTCTGGGGATCCCTCAGCCTTCGCGGCTGCTGCCCCCAAAATCACAGCCCCAAATTCACGGCTCGGCAGAGCCTTTGCTTCCTCGGCCGTGGGGCAGCTCCTCCTAAAGCAGCTCCGGCACACGCTGGAGCTCACTCACACCTTCCCCGCCTGGGTCCTGAGTTTGTCATCATTAAGGAGTAACACCCAGTTTATAGCTCCTGGCTTTGCCGCAGCTCTCAGCTGTTTTCTCGGTCCCTGGCTGGTCGTTCAAGACTGCTGCGTTAGTCCTTAGCCTTCCAACTGAGGATGCTTTTTGCCACTGTACCCTGTAAGCAGGGCTTTGCCCAAGACAGTGTTAATGGATGACAGCAGAAATACCTCAGAAGACTTTTAAAACCCTGCTGTTCTTGAAACTTTTATTTAGCTACAACAGCTCCTGTGTGATCACCGCTTGGGTTGCTCGAACAACAGCTGGAGACTAATGTGGGCTGCGTCTCTTGGGGACCACCAAAGCCAGAGAGAAAGGCCAGCAAGGGTAGTGACAAAAGTGATGATCTTGCTAAGAAAAGCAGTAACAGAAAACCCAGAGCTGCCCATAAATCCCACCGTCTTGTTATGCACACAGAACAAAAACCAAAACCAAGATAAAAACCCATCCCAAAAAATACCCTGCTGTAAAGCCTGTATATTATAAAACTTAGGACATAAAAATAATAATAAAGCTGCAGGAAAATCTGGAGGCACAAGCTCTGGCCACATAATAACGGACCATCCGAGGCAGGCTGCAGTCAGGAGAAGGCGGCCAGCAAGGTCTCACCTCCAGGCTGCAGGGTCCGACCTGCAAAACTTGTTCTGTATTTTCAGCTAATTAAAATTCCTTGGGCTAAAGGAATAATCATGTGCATTATGAAACGTTTCCCCCCTGCTAATATTTTAATTGCCAGCCGCTCCCTGCTCAGAGTGGGGAAAGGGAATAGGAAGTTGAGAAGTCAAAGCAAATCATCCGAAGGAACAGATGGAGCGAGGAGGGGACCGGGTAGGGATTAGCACTCTGCACACGCCTGCACGCACACACACCCGGGCACAGCAGGGCTTCTCTCTCGGCACGGTGAGAAGAAACCGGTTCAAACAACAGGTCTTGCATTAATATCTCATTCTCTATAAATAAATCAATAAAGGGAGCGCTGTTTGGCTGCTCCTCCTCCGAGTCACTTAGGAGCCCCGTGATGCTTTAGGTCCTGCTTCATCCCTGTGTTTTCCCTCCCCGGTTGGAGGATAGTGGGAAGGGGACATCACAGTCCCTGCTCCTGCAGAGGCTGGCAGGGGATGCAGGCACAACACAGCCCCCCTGAGCCCCCATGGAGCTCTGCAGGTGCCCCACGCTCTCTTGGGGGAGCAGCACCGCAGCCCCAAGGAGCAGTCTGGCTCGGGAGAGGTCACCCCCAAAGGAGGAGCCTCTGCCCAGAGGTTTGAGGCTGTTGCCATTTGTTTATAGCATTGGTGCTTTGCAGGAATGGAACCAAAAAGGAGGGGTTTAAGCCTGTTTCTAAGTTTCTTAGAAATAAGTGATTTGGAAAAAATATTGGGAGAGCAGAGGGAAGTGCTGCTGTGTATTTCCATAGAGGCTACGCAGGGAACTGGAACAGTCCTGTGGGAATGGGGCAGCATCATCCAGGAACCTGGGATCCTGCACCCAGGGTTGCCCCATCCCAACATGCAGGCTGCAAAACCAAAGGTGGTTTTGGCGAACAACGAAGGGGCTAATTAAGAGCCTCTAAAGACGAAAATGTTGTTTGACAAACTGCAGCGTGGGGCCGAGAGCTATTCCTGCTGCACGGCTGTGAAACAGCTGGGCTTTGGATCATTCTGCCTCCGGTTGGTTTGCAAATTTAATAAGACACTCAAGAGAGCATGGATGGGAAACCCAAAACTTGCTTTGCCTTTTCTCCATATGCGCTCACAGGCTCCCTCTCATTTTTGCGGTGTTTGCTCTTTTTTTTCCAACAGCTTATGTCTTATTGAGGAAATATGATCTAAAACACCGAGGCTCTGATGGACTGGGGCTCCGTGTAGAGAAATGCCATGTAACGCCTCCCAGGGCGGATGCTGGCAGATAATACACCAGAACTAGAAGTTCGGGTGGTTTGAGGTAAATCGCGTGTGCTGGGTTTTAAGGCATATGTAGAGCTGCTCTGTTTTTTGACGAAGGCAAGAAACTAGCGTTTCTGAGTCTGCGGCTCATAAATGACATACAACAAAAAATATTAATATAACCTATAGGAAGCTGGTGTGTGTGGCTATGCCAGCAGCACGGCATCCCCCGCAGGAGGATTTCTGCTTTCTTGGAGGATAAGCTCGGGTGTCCAGAGCTAAGGAGCTGCCTGAGGCAAGAGCAGATTTGCCTGGTGATGGACCAGCAGCCACTGGTGTGAGCTCTGCCAGGAGGGGCAGCGTTACAGGGGTGTCCTTGTCCCAGAGCAAGGAGATCCAGCCCTCCTTGCCCTCTCCCTTGTGTCTCAGCTTTTGGCAGGTCATCTGAGGGCATGTCAGCTCTTGTAACATAAAGANTGTAACGTAAAGAAACCCACCACTCAAGCCAATGGGTCCGTGGAGTGAACATTGCAATTCCCAGTACTCTTTGGGGACCTCACCGCAAGCCCCTTGTCTCGCTGGGTGTCCCTGTTCTGCTTCTCCATGTTTGGTGTCCCTTTGCTCCCTCGTGCACTCAAACATTGTGTGCCATCCCTCCTCAAATCCGGGGTTATCTTGCAATTAGCGGGGGGGAGCAGGGAGGTGGTGTCTTGACACGCTGGGACGATCAATAACACAATATTTCAAGGTGGGGGCTTTGGGAAGAGCTCCCTCTTGTGCGCTGACAGCCCTTCAGGGTAGGAGAAGGGGTAAGAGGGAAACCCAAAGCCAAACCAGAGTGAATTCAGTGAGGGGAAGTGCTGCTGCCCACTGCCTGCAATTTGACTTTTCCCGTGTCCTGAGCCCAACCTCGACTCCTCTCCTGCCTGTCCTGGGGGAGGCCACCAGCTCTCCCTCCCTCTCCCTGGCACGGGGTCCCTGTTAGAGAGCTGGGGACATCCCACTGTGCTCTCCTCGGGGTGAGGAGCTGTCATGGTGCCGTGGGACACAAGTGACAGCCCCAGGGCTCTTGGTGCACGCTTCAGATCCCCTGGACATGAAGCTGTGAGTGTGCAGCATCAACGGTACGACCTGGACCGAGTCTTCCTGTCTCGCCTCTGCCGCTGTTCATAGGCTCTGAGTCCACGACGGCTCCTTGTCCTCCTCGGGGATGCTCTAATTGCTGCCGCTGGTCACAGAAACTGTCATCAGGGAAGAGATCAACGCTCCCTCCCTCTCTCCCAGCGTCTCCAAAGCATCTGATGCTGCAGCCGCTCTTTCCTTTAATGTGCCTAATCGCATGAAGCGCTGCTGAGGGGCACAGTTCCTTTTGCCACTCACCTCTTGCCCTGCAACGTGAGGAGCAAACCCCCTCTGATATTTCTCCTACCTCCAGTATCCACAGAGGTTGCCCCGACGGCGCGTTCCTTGGCTGTGGGCCCCCACTCGCTTGCAGCACACATGTGGTTCTTGTACCCGGGTCCCAGGTGTGAGCTGAGTCCTTGAGCATGTAATTTTTAATAAATCAAAGTACTGTTTGCTTTTGGGAGACCCTCCAGCATCGAGCCTCCCCCTCTCCCCTTGCTGCCCGCATGTTTCATTAGGCAGCGGGTGCAAAGGCTGCTGAGACCACCAGGGAGATGCTGAGGGTGTTGGGGTGGGTGAGCAGGGCTGGAGGCAGCTGCCTGGTGTGAAGAGGGATCTGGGGGGAGCTCCCACATGCCATAAGTTTCTGCTTCACTAACGGGATAATTGAGTAGTGGGTTTTATCTGGATGCTGGCACTTGCTCACAGCTCATTACGCGCCTGCCTTGCAGCCACTGCTCCCAGCAAAATTCCTGCTCCTGCCTGGCTGGAGCCTTCTCCGCCTTGGGGACTTCAGGACAATTTGCAGATTAAATAACTCAAATATGTCCTCAGGAGGAGGCTATGGCACCAATCTACAAAAGGAACTGTGGAGGGTGTTGTGTGCTTTTTAGTCTTCTTCTAGGTAGAGCTAGGTAGAGCCGGGTCCCCCGTCAGGCACTCGTGTGGCCGGGGCAATACCAGTGTGAGAGGGGTGCTGGGACACAAATGTGGGCTGAGGAGCGGCTCCGGCATGTGGGTCTGGATCCCACTGGTGGGAAATCGGCCCCAGGCAAACCAAATGCACTGCACCAGTGCTCACCTCTGACTCAGGATAAATCCTGGCTACTGACCTCAAAGTCTTTAAAAACATAAACAACTGATTTCCTCTGGTGTTCCTCTCTTTTCTGGCTCCCAAATACCTCGAGAGTGCATGAGCGAAGGGCTGTGCTATACCTATAGCAGAATCCGCTATAGTGATCAGCTCTGTGACTAGTGCATTACGCTCCGTTAGGAGCAGGTGACTACTTTCAATGGCCACATTAGGATTTGCAACCTGATGGCTGCTGCCCCGGGCAGTAGCATGCAGAGTGGGAGCATGGGGAGCCCTCTCCTCTCCTCTCCTCTCCTCTCCTCTCCTCTCCTCTCCTCGGGAAGGGTGGCTCCTAAGGGCACACAATTTACCACGGCCAAATATTGATGGGCTCATAACTCGTGGCAGGTGGAGCGCAGCGCAGTCCTAGTGTGTTACAAGGTGATCAATAATAAGTAGAAATTAATGCAGTGGAAGCAATGGATTCAGAGTCAGTTCAGAGCGTGGCTGCAGGCTGTCAGCTTCGCTTGGCCTCGTGGGGACAGCACGGCAGGTCACGGGTCACAGGTGGCTGCCAGGGCATTTCCCTGCATCTCCCTAGGCTCTGAGATGTGCACATCACCTTGGCTGAGCCTTCCCAGGAGTCTGGGGGCATCTACCCAGGATGATAAAGGTGAAATGAATCCTCACCTCGAGGCAGCTCGCACCAGGCTCCCAGGCAGAAAAGCGAAGCTCCTTATGGATTGGAGATAAAATTCAGACCCTCTGCTTCTATAGGAGCGACTGGCCACAGCCCAGCATGGGCTGAGCAGCCTTGCTCTGGCAGCAGGACCTTTACTGACCTTTCCCTGGATCACGGCACAGCCTCGGCCGCAGTGGCTGTGCTCCTCCACCTTGCTGCAGCCCTCGGGCACGGCTGGATGAGTCCTGGCTCTGCGCGGTGCTGAGCAGGGGGAAAAGCAGCAGCGTTCCCTCTCCTGCAGCCACAGGCACTGCTAATCAAATGGCTTTTCATCCCCATAAACCATGTCCTGCTAATGCTTCCTGCAGACACAGGCTAGAACCCATCCTCTCCCACCTCACTCATTTTCCGCTTAGTCTGACCCTTTATTGCCTAATAAATGGCGTCTGATTCAATTCTGACATCTGCCTGTGAACCTACAGTGGCTGCGGTCCTCACCCGGGGCAGACACTGTCCCCAGCTTGCCTGGGCTCCTGAAAGCTCCCGGGTCCCTCCATCGAGGAGTCGGGAGAGCCCTTCGACAGCCAGGTCCTTGCGCCAGAGGAGACGAAGTTTTAGAGTGAGCCATGAGCAGGACATGACCTTTCTCAGCACAGTATTACTTTATCTCTATGGCCAAGTCCAGAGTGCAAAGTGAAGCCACATTTTGGCCGTTCAGCCAAAAGCAGGGAGCAATGGGCACCGAGGGGGACAGGGGCCATGGGCACTGTGTGACAATTCAGGAGATCTCAGCTCCAGGCTGGACCAGTGGCTCTCTGGGGTGATTACTGGCTTCAGAGCTCCAGGAAGGGTTGAGCATGGGTTATGGCAGGGGCACACAGCCAGAGGTGATCCCTGCCTCCGAGCTGCTGACTGCCAGGGTATCCTCCTGGGGGGCACCGTGAGAGGTGAGGGTGCAGCGCCCACAACACAAACACCTGCATCTTTCCTGGCCAGGGTTTGTCAGTGTTGCTCTCATCTAAATAGCAGTTTTGGTCTCTCCGCCATCAAAGAGAGATCCCTCCAGCAACGTCTGCAGCAAGCAGAGCCAGAGGGTCACGTATTTTCAGCAGCAGCTGAGAGGAGGAGTCTGCAGGATGCTCCCTCCATCGTCTGTCGTGGTGAACCTGCCGGCTCCAAATGTCACCCGTGAGCCGGAGAGAGCAGCGGCTCCTTTGGCAGGCTGAGCCCATCCTCCCACCCTTAATTGCAGTGTTATAAACACGAAATCTCATCACGGCTACCAAGGAAAAAGCTCCAAATCACAACTACCTGCCATTATAGTAAGATGGCCAAGCAAACAGCTTCTCGCGTCAGCGCTGCCTTTTAAATATTCTCGGCTGGGGGCTGATGCAGCTTCTTTGGGTTTGTCTTTCAAGAGAGAAAAAAAATCCCTTTTTATCTTAAACAGCAAAATCTTGGTCACTACCCAGCTTTACCGCCTGCTTGTTGACTCCAACACCTTTGGCATGATGAGTGCTTTCACCAGGGAGTGAGAAAAGGTGCTTATTTTTTGTGGGAAGGGCAGGCAGGTGCCTGGTTCCCATCCCAGCTCCCTGCGCATTCACTTTCTGGCGTGTGCTGGTGCGCACATTGCTCTCATCAGCTCGGCAGCGGTGCAGTGGCGAGGTTCCCCGAACACTTTAGTGCATAATAGGACCAGTTCAATAATCCCATTACAGTCTGTCTTCAGGATGCCAGGACTAATTGGCAGGCGCTGGGACCTTCATCCCCAGCTGGAATGTTATTGCTCATCACAATTAACTGTGACGCTAAAGTCTCTGGGCCGCACATGTGCCGTTAGCTCAGTCTGGAGCTGTGTCCTTGCTGGGCACTTTTGGGGCCCCACTGCACCCCGTCCCCAGCCCCTGGCAGGGAAAGTACATGGTTATTGCTGCAGCTGATTTGCCTTTACTTCATGCTGTTTGCAGCTTAATAGGATTTATTTTGCGCATGTCCAGTTGGAGCTGCTTGCTGCACGAAACGCTGGCTGGAAGCCTCCGTGTCAGTGGCACTGGGGAAGATGAGGACAGCCCCAGGCTGGTGCCTGGCTGTGGTGGTGGGACGGGGACGAATGGCCTGAGCTGGCACTGTTGGTCTGAGGAGCTGCAGGAGGGGCTGTCATTAGGCTGAGCCTTTGCTGGTCTGGTCACGTCTCCCTATCGCAGCTCTTGGCTTCACTAAACCGCCCCTTCTCCACAGAGCACTTGACATGTACTTCACTTTGAACATGGGCAGAGGCTCAGCTCACTCCAGTGCAATGGGCACATTTGTTTAAGTGTGGGTTTGGGTTTTTTTCCTGATCTAAAGCTGTTAAACAGCAATTGTGGCTCGTCCTGGCAGCTTGTTTTCAGCTCTGGGGTGTGCTTTGGGATGTGCTCTGGGATGTGCCTTTTCTAGGGCTCTGGAGAGAGCAGAGGGCTGAGGACAGACTCTGACAATGCGGCTGGTGACAGTTTTATTTCCTTTTAAGCAATTGAGACTTAGAGACTCTGCTCCCACTGTGCCACTTTGTAGTGATGAGGAGTAAACTCTTTGCCTCTGTGTTCGTGTTTCCCATCCTCGTACGTGACTTAGATCCCAGCACCTCGGGCTGAAGCAAACCTCATCCTGCAGTGTGCCCTTCAGCCAGGGACTTATTACCAGAAGATACTGCAAATGCCAACACTTTGCAAGGCTTCAGAAAGTCATTAGACAAATTCTAGGAAGAAAAAAATCCATCAAGAGCTATTAAGCACCAAGACAATCTCTGGGACGTACATGGGTGGACGCCAGGGAAGTGTCCCACAAGTCTGCCTGATCCCTCCTGCTCTCTCCATCATGCCCACTCTTGGCCAGGACCAGAGCTGGGATGCTGGGCTGATCCTTGGTCTGGCCCAGACATGCTGATCTTGGGATCCATCTCCTCTCCTCTCCTCTCCTCTCCTCTCCTCTCCTCTCCTCTCCTCTCCACTCCTCCCTGCATCCACCCTCGAGCAGCACAGGGATTTATCACAGGGTGTCTGTGCTGTGCAGGGCTGTCTTTGCCATTAGTTTCTGGATTTTTTTTTTTTATCCAGAGCTACATGATATCTATCAGCATTGGAGCAGGATTATCTGGAGTGCTGCAAAGAAGCCTTTGGGATGAGTATCCGTTGTGGAGCCAAAGAGGGGAAAGCAAAGGGTGGCTCTTCAGACAAAAACTTGTTAAAAAGAGGAGCAAAGGGAGGCTGGAAGAAATTTTTCTTGTTTTTCACAGCTGAGGCTGGCTTGCGGGACTGACAAAGGCTGAAAGCCCACAGGATGCAGCCGGGGAGGGCTGTGCCATCAGGCTGCACCAGTGGCTGGCTGGGATTAGGCTTCAGCTGCTGTGAGAGAAACCTCGCTGCAGGAACGATGGCTTTTGTGTTAAATGTGGGCTATAGGTCAGGTATCCACCGAGCAGCAACCTAAATTACATTTCAGTCCTCTCTTCACTGCTTTTTAGGTTGGCTAAACCCCTGGTTTAGTCCGTTTCAGCCAGCTATAACTGTTAGTCAAAATAAAACCCTCCCCTGAACTCATTCTTCCTGGCTCCAGGTCACGTTTTTTTGGTTTCGAACCCATCCCCCTGCCCCATCAGCACCTCACAGCGCATGAGATGCTGTGCCCAAACCCACGCCTGGGAGCATGCCGTGGCCCCGGTAGAGGCACCGTACCTGACCCCGTTTGGTACCCGGCTCCTGTATCTCCCCCCTGCCTGTGCCCGCCCCAGGGCTGCCTGCCAGCACACCCGCCTGTATTACAGATAACTGAACCGCCCTCACTTTCCCACTCCTGTGTCCATCATCTTTTGGAGGATGAGATCCCGGTTGTGTGGATGCCCCTATGGTTCATCGCCTCCTCCCTGCCCGGCTGGGAGATGCTGCTGGTTTTGAGCTGCCTGCCCGCATCCCGGGAGGGGACCCGGGGATGGGGAGAGGCGAGCGCTCCGCTCCTGCCTCCTCGGTTGGTTTTGAGGTTTGATTCCAGTGTAGAGCTGCGCATTGGGGCAGTATTTCATGCTTGCCAGTGTCGGCTGATAAACCTTTGATTTTCACTTCTGGGAATAATAGCATGGTAATGAATTATATTCACAAGAATAACTGTAATAGTCATAAAACTGCAAATAGAAGAAAACTGTAAATCAGTCACCCCCTTGTAATGTGCTTACTTCATCTGAATCACCCTCCCTGGGCAGATTATCAATTTTATTTGGCTTTTCCATCCTAAACTTTTATTAAGTGGGGTGCCTCATGCGTAAAGATACTGAGCACAAGCCATATGTTCCAGGGATTTATCTGTTTATTTTGTCTGCCTTCCCTCCCTCTCCCCTCCTGCTCGCAGCTCTCCGGACCTGCAGGCGGCTGACGTCGGACCGTAAAAGACACGTCCCCAGTGTCGCTTTACCTTTATTATGCAAAAAAAATAAGCTGCCGGGTGATCCATAGGCCTCTGTGCTGTGCAGAATTAGCCAGACCCTGCAGCACGTTTAGACTTCCATGTAATTAAAATAGAACGCCATTAGCATAGCTCCAGGGTAATCAAGGGGCCACATCCTGGACTCCAGCGCATCCTGGGCTGCAGATCAAAGATGCTGCTGCTCCCAGTCGATGGTACGATGCTCGCCCTGAGCCCCACGGGTATACTGGGGGCATGGGGAGGGGTGCGAGGGCAGCCGGGGCAGCATCGGGGCAAGGACGGTGACAATTTACCACTGCGGTGCTGAGACTGAGCGCAGATGGAGAACGTGGTTTTGAAGGCAGAGCTGCAGCACCAAGTGCTACCGGGTGTCTGTGCTGCAGCACTGACCACGCTTTTTCCCCCCTTCCATGGAGGGAGGCAGCAGCAAAGAAGATCTTCTGGGCCCAGGTGTCTTCTCTTGCTGGGTACAGCATGGCAACTTTTAGCAAAGTCCCTGTCTTTTCTCTTTTTATTGGAGAATTGTATAAAAAAATGCCTTTTTATTTCTCTCCCAGCTGTCTGCCCATGCCCGTTTCCCTGTTTCCTATCAGAAATCCGCTGGTTGCAGTTGTGTTCAGGGGGTGCAAGGCTGGCATGAGAACAACTCTGAATCAGCGCTGGTGCGAAAGGCGTCAGAACAGCCAAATGAGCCGGGGGAAAGGTGCAAATTACACTCAGCAAAATGCAGCTGTTGGGTTTGGTGACCTTTTTGAAGGCGAGGAGCAAGCTGGAGTGGAGTTTGCTTCAGCTGGACGTGAACTTGCCAGGGCCTGCACGGTATTTCATGGCTTTTGGAAACACCAGCGGCAATTTTCCATCGTAACGCAGCAGGGAAAAAGGGAAAAACCAAAGACCGTGTGATTTACAAGATGCCTCTCTTGGATAGTTCCATC
The DNA here is from genome assembly GCA_003993805.1 of Himantopus leucocephalus. Classification (NCBI taxonomy): domain Eukaryota; kingdom Metazoa; phylum Chordata; class Aves; order Charadriiformes; family Recurvirostridae; genus Himantopus; species Himantopus leucocephalus. The sequence goes on from RSEF01000013.1 coordinate 13,197,534, forward strand.
TGTGATCTGAAATCATCAAGTAATGTAGAAACCCCAAACTCTTACTCCAACTACTCCTACTGAGTGTGCTTTTGCCTCGATTTTTCCTGCAAGTCCAGCTCCTCCTCCTCGGTGCCCAGCAGCCTCCAGCGCTGGATCAGGCTGCGGCTGCCTCCGGCCGTGCCTCCTGCCCAGCAGCAGGCTGGTTTTGTGGCTCACACTGGTCACTGCATTTGCAAGAGGTGATGTAAGAAAGCGTTCAGGTGGCTTTTGTGCCCATACAGCTCGTCTTTGAATCCGAAATCCAGATTTCTTGAGTTAATGTAAATAATTTTGTCTATTTAATGATGGCTAATGGAGCTGAGCCCACCCACACCCTTGGAGGACTCTTGGCCAGTCTCCTTACAGCTTAGGAGGACCTGAAACACATCTGTTGAGCAAAGGATGTGCTGGAGATGAACACTTTCCGCTCTGGCAAGTAGCTCCTCGCAAGTCTCAGGCTGTTTTCCTTGGCAAGCGCTTCGGCTGGGCATGTGTGTGTTAGTGCAGGTGCCATCCTTGTGGGCTCGTCCTCCTGGCATTGCACACGTGGACGTCACCTGGGTGTTCATTAGTGCAGGCTCAAGGGTGACCAGAGAGGGGTCAGGCGGCTTTGCCCAGCTCCTCCATTCCTCCCTGCATCGCTTCTGCCGAGGGCCTGCGCCAGTCTTGTGACGTGGTTTTCCCAGTCTCCCTGGAGGAGATCGCAGTTTGAGCCTGGAAGATGTCCCAGCTCACCAGCCCTTCTCTGGCTGCCGCTGGATTCAGTCGGGCTTTTCCAGAGCTCCTGTTTGGCCTCATCTAAGGAAAACCAGAGCCTGCCAGGCGTGCGCTGTTGGGAAGGCTCCAGCCCTGCTGTGCAGATCAAACTGTTACTGGCTTCCGCAGGGCTGGAAAAAAGACTGAAAAAACCCGAACTGCAGAGGTGACTGAGCTGGGGCGTGGGTGGAGGACAGGCAGAGAGCGCAGTTATTGCTGTGACTCATGCAGGTGCTTCACTCAGCACCCATCACATGGCGTTGTCCCGCACCCATGCGATCACAGAGGCTTGTTGGGGGGAATGAACAGTCACGGGAGTAGGGAGAAGGGAATACCACAAGGCTGGAGTGGGAAAGGCTGGAGACTCCGCAGCTGGAGGTTCAGCCCAAGAGATGTTCCCCAGAGAGGGTCTCACTTGCAGGCTCCAGGTGATGGGTTGGCATGGGCTCTCCAGTCCTCTATTTCCAGAGGTCCCAGAGGCTGGGGGAGCCTGGGGTGACCAGCACAGGAGCAGAAAACCCCTTGTGGGATCTCTGTGGGGTGTGCAACCTGCCCTCGGTCCTCCAAGGAGGGCTGCAGGAGAGAGTTGTTTCTTGTGCTGCTTCACAGCTCTGCAAGCTGGAGCAGAGCCGTGCTTGGAAAGAGATGGGGGGAGAAAAACCTCGTAGGAATTGGATTTTAAAGGCAAGTCCGAAGTTCAAAAGTAGCTGCAATTTGAAGAGAAATCTGCTCTTTGCAGCCAATTAACAAGGCTGAGAAAGCAGCGGGAGCGTCTCATGTTTTGACAGCGTTAAAACGGCACGGAAACTAAACAGTGCGGATTGAACATGCCACCCATGCAAGCTGTCACTCGGGCATCAGCGACCCAGCGCCGAGACAAACTGCCTGTGTCCCCAGCAGTGCAGCAGGTCCTGGGGACCAGCAAGGCCCCAGCCTGCCTGCCAGAGCCAGCATCCCTGCCCTGCCCTGCCTGCTGGGGTGGTGCCGACAGGAGAAAACCACGCATTTTTCATTAACTCCAGCCGGAGCAATTTTGTATGCAAGTGCTTGTGTTTATACCACACAGCCCCCTCATTTTCTTCTTGGGTTGAAGGTTTTCTCGGATGGAAGGGTCTGGTTTGGGCTGTCTCTGCTGTGTAACAGGGATGCTCTGGCTGCCTGGCTCTGCTCCCACGAACAGATGAGTTTGCAGGTGTTTCACTCTCCCCGAAGAGTGAATCGATGGGTTTGGTTCCAAATCCATTTAGCAGACTTGGTCTTCGGAGAGTCAGACAGATCTGGCACAGCATCCAGGTTGCAGCCAAGGGAGGGCAGAGGATGAGGGGGACCCTTCCCGAGAGGGGATCCCCTGTGTGCAGGGCAAGGGATGCTCTGTTGTCCTGAGGATGCAAGAAGCAGGTCCTCAAGTGATTTCTCCAGGGCCTGTGAAACACTGAGGCTCCCAGAGAGACAGATTTGAACAGTGGAAGACTCCACGTCTGGNTGCTTCTCTCTTGACAAATGAACAGTGGAAGACTCCATGTCTGGTGTCTGGGGCTCACGCACACCCTCTGGGACCTGCTCATGTCAAGAGCCTCTTGGTGCAATCCCCTCACGGTTTCCTCGTGAAAAGAGGCTGATCTGATACGACAGTGCGGGGCGCCCATAGGTACGGTGCTCCCGAGGTCCCTTGTTGCAGCTAAGGCAAGAGGAGGATCTCCGGATACTTGTCGCACGTGGCATGGATGGAAACAAGCAGGATCTGAGCTCTTCATTTTAGCAACCGAGGAGAGTGTTGACCCCCTCCCTGGACCATCCTCCTGCCTTGCTGGTGAAACATGTCCCCCCTTCCCAGGATGCTTTCCGGAGAGCAGTGAGTGACAGAGACAGCAGCTTTGGGGATGGCACTGAGAAGGCAGCCCCGATCCTGGGCAGAGCCAGCCTGGAGCCCCGCAGTCTCCACACCGGCCCATGCCGGCTAACGCAGCCCTTGCTCCTGCTGCTGCGATCACGTCTCCGTTCCCTGCTCCGCCATCAAATTAACGAGGAGCAGCAGCGCAGGCAGATTGCGAGCGAGCGGCGAGGGGGTGGCGGGGGAAGGCTGGTGGCGGGGGGGGATGCTCTCGGTGACTCACTGCCCTGCTCCCCACTCGGGGAGAGGGTTTTCTGTTTTGGAGGTGAACACTGGAAAGCAACTCCCTCTTTTCCTCCCTCCCTCTCCCTCCCAAAGCCAAAAAAAGCTGTGACAGCTTGATTTAGGGCTGGATAATGAGGCAATTGTGAGGAGGATGGGTACAGCGGGAGTCTGCGCTTGCCAAATCGTTCGGCTTAATTGATCAAATATTTTTATGCATCGTTTATTCCTTTAAGGCGACCGTAAGCCTCCTCTCCTGCTGCACTGAAATGAAAAGAGCAATGCTGGAAATCACCCAGGCTGAGCCCCGGTGCAACAGAGAGGGGTGGGTGGCTGCCGAGGACCTCCTCGGACACCGAGGACTTGCCTGGCTGCCTGCGCTTGCCTGTGCTGCCTGCGCCAAGCAGAGGGTGGGCGAATGGATCCGCCCCCCCCAGGGCTCCCCAAGGCACGCAGCCGGCAGGAGCACAACCGCAGGCAGCATCCATCCGGCAGGGCACGTCCTAAAGGCCTGGCTGGAGCGCGGGGGCAGCCGTGTGTGCCACCCAGGCTGTGACTGCCCTTCCCTGGGGCCGGCTGTGTCCCCGAGCAGCGGGGCAGCGTGCCATGCGAGGGCTGTCCCTGCCATTCACGGTGTGAAGGGAAACACCCAGCGAGCCAAGCCGGACTCATAAATAATTGCTAGGAAATGTTTCCCCCATGCAATTAAGTCACTGTAATCACTAAATCCCTCAGTCAGAGCTGGATCTGTTAATCTACAAAGAAAGAAGGACAAATCAAATCCTTTCCTCATCGGCTTTTATCTCCTGGCCTCCTGCCGCAGGATGCCGGTGGCTGGGAATTGCTCTCGGTGTGGGCAGAATGGGGGGGGGGGGGGGGGGGG
>RSEF01000013.1:13201329-13235073 GCA_003993805.1 Himantopus leucocephalus
TGGTGTCTCACTCCTCGGACATCGCTGCTCCCAGGTGCCAGGCTTCAGCCCCCTGAGCCTCCCATGTCCCTTACAACCCTTTCTTGCCTGGGTTCAGGCTGGCCGGCACCGTGCTGGGGGTCCCCTCGCCCACCCAGGCTTTAACAGCCTGTATTTGCCACCATGGAGAAAAGCCGCTGCTGAAGGGGCTGTCGGACCCTGGGTGGGCTGTGGTGAGGGGCTGGGGGTCATCGGCGGAGGAAGGGCCGTGTCTCAGGGATGGCAGGAGCAGCCCCATCCCTCCTGCCTGCAGCTCAGTCCCTGGGCTGCAGCTCGGTGCCCGCGAGCGCCCGGCTGCTTTCTCCATGCTCAAAACAAGAGCTGCCTCTAGCGGTACCGGAGACGCCTCGGGGCTTGTGCGGGGCTCCAGGAGAGGAGCTCCTGCCCAGCCCGGCCTCGGGGACTGCTGCCTGGCTGTGATGTGCCCCCGCCACCCAGCAACCAGCTGGGGCTGCGCAAGAGGGACCTCACGGCTTCCCATCCCATCCACCACCAGCATCCCCCTTCAGTGCCCGCCTTGCTCTGGTCCCCGGCATGGTACTGCCCCTCCTGCCAGTGCTACTGTCAGCTCACATCCTGGCTCAGAGGTCACCTGCTTGTTCTTGCTGTTTGCGTTCAGCTTGGCACACAAAAACCTTGACCGGGGCTCTCTTTCAGCTAAACAAACCGAAAGCCTTGGGCTGCCGAGATGAGAGCGGCAGCAAAGATACGCCCGGCACTTTGCTGCGTCGCTTCAAGAACAGTTTGATGGGAAGCAAAGCGCGGGTGCTCACAGGCAGGGAGAGATCAGCAGCGCTGGCTGGCAAATGATAAGACACGTGGACCAGATGTGTGATTCTTTCCAGGGGTGGCTTCACTGGTGCACAGAGAAATGTCAGGGACCAAAGAGAACTGGTCTGCCCCATTGGCCCCACACCTGGTACATCCATGGGGTCATGCTCAGCCCTCAGCACTGTCCCCCTCATGCCCTGACTGTGTCCTGTCCTACCTCTAAGGCCACCTTTCCAGGCCAGGGGATGCTAGAACATGCTCTGGCTGAGAGTCAAGAGATGAGGCAGCTGATCAGTACAACGTATCTCAAGATGCTATTTTGGACTCTCCCCACCACCAAATTCTGTTTTTTCTTATTCAATCCTTCCTCCACGACAAACCTCCACCAAGTGTCTCCTTACTTTGCCTGGAGAATTAGCAGACAGAAAACCTCATGATCCTCAGCTCGAAAGGAGCTCCCCGCTAGTTGGCCAAGGCCAGGTGAGCTCCACCAGCATCCATGGGAAACTGAGGTCTCTTCTCTCCCAGATGCAGCTGTTCTTCTGCATTTTCCCCTTTGTTCAGAGCAATTTGAGTGATGTAAGATCTCCTGGATCACACACCCAGCGATGCTCCTCTATACTCCTGTGCTCCAGGGATGAGCAACTAGACCATGAAGCTTCAGAAGAAGGCTGGAAATCCTGGAGACATTTGAAATGAAAGGCAGGGAAGAAGACAATCAGATGGAGGTGAATTAACAGCCAGAGCTGAGACTCCCAGCCTAAATTCATAGGAGAAAGATGGCTGCCATGTGCTCCTCGCTGCCAGTCGAGGAGGACACTGTGGTTGAGGTATGTCAGGAAGAATTGCTGTTCTTTATGACCACTAATGGTATTTGCAGCTCTGCATTTAAAGATGATGATAAAGGTAATCAAACTGTCAGGAACAAAGACAGATGGGGAGCTCGCTGGAGCCAGCGAGGGATTCCCTGCTTTCAGCTAACAGCTGTGATTTATATTTCATTCGCACCTATGGACGCAGAGCAAGGAGCAGGGCAGCAGTGCTTTACAAAAACACTGTAGGGAGGAGAACAACAGACACGATTTATCTGCGCTTGAGCTACTAGACCTGTTTATGCCTTCTTTAGACATCACTATGAAATATCACAGGGGTTATAAACTTTTCCCAGAAAATATTTTGATGAGCAGAATTCCCCGATGAGGTAACAACCAGTAGCTTAACTTCCTGCAGCCGGATGCATCCTGACAACCAGCGACCCCCCTTTTCCCTTCCTTCTCCTCCCACGCAAGGTTCTGACAAGGTCCTGACAGCAGGCACTGCAGCCCTTATGATCTGTCCAAGCTATGAAGTACACGGTTCTTTCAGAAGTATAGGCTGCAACAGCAGCGGCAGGGATGAGGGAAGGGGAGGGAGCTGCAAGGACACCCCCAGATGCATCGCCATTGACCTTCACCTGCCAGCAAGTCCATAGCTCAGATCATGGATGGCTGTGGATCCCTAGTGGTATACCAGAGACCTCTCTCGCTATTCTCCAAGCTCTGGCTTTGTCATGATTCTGGCATCCCTCCCGTCTTCTGTCTTCAGATGTTGTCTCTTTTCTCATCTTACCTTTGTATGGTGTCACGTCGACAACAGGAACAGCCGGCAGCCTTACTTTCTTTGTAACACAAAGTCATTCAACAGGGTGCTGTGTCTGTGCTGATACCGTATCCATGCAACCTGTGTTTCAAGGATCGTGTTTGCTTTATTTCTGTGGATTAAAAACAAGCCCAAGAGTAAGAAAACAGCCTTACTAAAAAAGTTCTAGCAGTTAATTAGTTTCAACATTGAAAGGGCCACTGCCCAGCAGCTAAAAATCATCATGTTTGAATGGTGAATTAAGTCAGCCAAGCAATAAATCTGAGCAACAAAACAGTCCCTTTAGCTCAGAGGAGTTCTCTTTCCTCAAAACACTGATAAATGGCTTTTTCTGAGAGCCCACGAGGTCATCAAATTAATAAAGCATTTCAAGTAATGTATGGAAGTAAAGTGACACCCTGCTGCAAGAGATTTGCCATTAAAGCCAACTCTCTATAACAGAGTGTGATGCATATAGGATTTCCAGAGCAAACCCATCCTCTAATTTAGGACAGTTGTCCAAACTCCTTCATGTCTGTTCTTGTCTTCCTCCCTAGTCATTATTTAGGAGAGTTGAGCTTGAGAAAAATTCACAAAAGAAAAAAAAGGAAGAAAAATGAAAACTTGGGATTCTCCCATTGACCAGGCAGAATATTTACCATGAAGGAAAGTGAAGAGAAGGCACGAAGGAGGGAAAGTAAGTGAAATGCTGAAAAGCTCTTGAGATAACGGTGGGACATGCTCATATTTGCAGTGGCTGCTTTCCATGCCCTACCACATATATGTAGGAAGCTATTGCAAGAACGCTGCAACCAAAATACTGGATTTACTCATTTGAGGTGAATAGGGGCAGGGACTGTTGCCTGCCAGCACTAATGTCAGGGACATTTGCAAAACCCAGCACAGTTAGGCAGCAGGAAGGTCCAAAGCCCGAGAAGCAACACTCCGACATCCAGGCATTAAATAAACAAAAGGAGTTCCACTTTCAGTTAAATTCTGCAGGCTTAGCCTGCACACAGAACGACCTCTTCAGACACGGGAGGCACATAAAGCCGAGTATGGCCCTGCTTTCTCTCCCCACCCGATTCCTTTCCTGTGGGTTTGGGGTGGCCCTGATTTGGGCTGAGATGCAGCAGCAGTAGGTACGGCTAGGACGAGATGGGTGATGAATGCAGAGATGCTCGGGGGCAGATATTAGGGAACTCTTTCCAGTAGTCAGGATAGTTTAGCAGGGGAACAGACTGCCTGGGAGATGCAACATCTCTGCCAGGACATGTGTGGCTGAGAGCATGTCCTGGATGGCCTCTCATGCTCCCTTCTAACCCAGGGCTGTTCTCCGCGCCCTGATCTTCAGAGGAAGAGAAAGTAGTACGGGACACAATTTTTACTTTCAGCTCTTGCAGATGGCCCATCACAGGCCTTACACCAGAGGCAGAGAGAAGGAAAGGCAAGGGGAACTCTGGCTCGCTATCTCCAACTACTTTACTGGAAGTTTGTGTGACGGCAGCCTCTCCCTTAAACTTAAAGCTGAATATGTCCCCTCACTTTCCACTGAATTGGCTTTCTGCGAGCTTGTATTACACTTGGAACGATTTAATATGAAATATATATTTAATAATATGGTAGCACAAAGAGGCAATGAATAGGACACCCATAAAAAAGAGCTAGTGATAGCCTCTGCAATGTTGTATCCACTGGGTACCCTTCTTCACCAAATCCTAGCCCAGGTTTCATTTGCCTTTGATTTACTTAGAGCATAAACCTCTTGAGCCAGTCTCCAGTACGTTTATCCACCCCAGTGCTCTGCCCTCCGAGTGCTATCACAATACAGCGCTCGTAATTACAGCGGTGCTGCCTCTGGCACACGTCTGTGCCGTGGACAGCTGATCTCCGAGGGGACGTGTTCATCACTCTTCCAGCGTCTGACAACGGCTGACATACAAACCGGGCAGCACACACGCGACGATGACTCCAGCCTCTTTGCAGACTCATTGACATGCAGCAGAAGCCCCAGATACCATATGGAACGTGGAGGCAGATGGATGGACATATGTATAATCTGTGTGCATCTCTGCTGATGTAAACGTCCCAGCGCAGGCATTAACACTCAAGTATATGGTTTGCATTCGGGGCGAGAGAGAATTTTTCTCCCATAAAATAAATAAAATACGTTCTGAGCAACTTGGGACGAAGCCATTCCAATCCTTTTATTCTTTCCAAAGGAAAATGATTCCATATTCAGGGCACTGTGCAAACAATTAATTAGCCTAATGAAAATGAAAGGCCTAATTGCTCAGTATTATTATGATCATTGGCAGCCAGGCGTGACCAAAGAATAGGCACTGTCTTACCAGGGATAAAGCATAACTTTCCAGCTTTTGGGGCTTTTTTGATATTTGAACATCTAGCAAAACAATTTATTTTTTTTCGGAGTGATGGTGTAATTCTCCTTTCCACATGCAAAAAAGCTGGCAGTATTTGGAGACATCTGAATGAGCTGCTGTACAATAAAAAAACATGAAGAGGAGAGAGACCCAGCTGGTGTGAAATGACCTGGCTGAACGGAAGTCGATAAAGCTGTAACTTGCCTGAGTTGAATGATACGGTGGTGTCTCCACTGCCTGTCTCTGGCAGGAGCCTTGACTCACAAGACGAGAGTGCTGCAACGTTAAGAAAAAATGTATTTTTTAAGGAGCACACCTAAAATTAAAGTACAACCATCCTTAATGCAGCTCCCTTTTCAATGATCTGTTGTCATCCAACTGGAAAAGTGCTTTAAATTCATGCAAATGAGTTTGTTCACTGTGGATAGGATCATGAAGAGTCAGGTTAAGAAACTGAACTGTTATCATTCATGCATATCTCGTAACATGGAGATAGAAAGCAGATGCTGACTGAACATTGAGCTAGCCTGATGAGTATGGGTCCAATAATTCTTTCTTTAAGCAGCTGATTCTCATGGGAAAATCCCCAATATTCAGCTTTAATTCTATTATCTGCCTTGTGCAGAGACTGGCAACCAGAGACTATTCTTTAAAAACAATGTGGATGAAGTTTGCTTTCATTCACACTTGCCCAACCCTGCTGACTATATTATAGAGGGTTTCTCAGCAAGCTGGATTTTTTATGTTTGGTGGGGGGCGGGGGGGATTGCAGTTTAAACTTAAGTTGAGGACTTTTTCTCTGTGCTCCAGGCTGGCACCCCAGAGCTGCACGACATGCCCATACAGAAGACACCCATTATCACACAGTATCAGATGCTCACATGGGAAATACAGCTTCCTGGTCTAACCAGTGCCTCGCTTAGGGGCTTGGGATCTTCCCCTGGCAGAGTTTAATACTCTGAATTGATTGCAAAGGGATCAGGAACCCAAGCCTGGTCACTGAAATGAGGTGAAATGGTCCCCTCTTTCCCACTCTCAGTATGCTTAGCACAGCACTCCAAGGGATGTTATTCCCTCCCCATGTAATTTAATAAACTGCTGGCTTGCAAACAGCAAGGGTAAAGTCAGACCTACATCTCCTCCAGCTCTAGGGATGCAGAGCGAGAGCAGCCCACATTCTTCCTTGGCGCAGGAGTGGAAATTTCTTTATGCCATCTCAGCAACTAACTGGAAAACCAGAGACACAGAATTGGTCACTTGAAGGCTTTAGATACCCACATTTGTGCTGTGTTGCCTTTTAGGAGATAAGTTGTGTCCAAACATAGCGGGGTTTGAGGAGGATTAACAAAAAAAAGGTGATGACAATATGAAATAGTACAATCCTGTGAAAAGGTAAGAACTGAAAATACAGGTTTGTGGCTGATGGTCACTGCACTTCACAATCGCCCTTTTAGCTTGCAAAAGTGTAATCAAGGAGAACGCGTGGGCTTCCCTGAAACCATCTGAGGTTTGTTACCATTTGTTTATGTAGCTGGTAACAATTATTACAGGTGCTGCTGGGGACTTTGAGACACAAAAAAATGACAGACCCAAAGATGTCACAGCAGGAACAGTCTATCAGATAACTGGATATCCCACCAACCTTTGTAAGGCTGGCTAACAACCTTCTGCTTAGTTGAGTACAGCTGCTATTTAACCTCGGATAGACAGGCGCTTGTCACCCCTTACTGATAAAAAAGAAAACCCTAAACAAAATGAGGCTTTTGTTTTTAATTTATTTTGCAAATCTACCAATTCATTTTATGAAAGTATGAAATCCTATGTGGTTACATTAAACAGTTACATTACAATCCAGGTAATACAAATAACCACTACAAAGTTATTTTTAGGTACTCTTGGATAACAAGTAGATTTAACATTATTTAAAATAAAAATAAGTCACAAAGAAGAGAAAAATAGCCTTGTGATTGTCAAAGAATTTAGTTTAAAGCAAGGAAAACACTGTAGACTCTCCTTGTCCTACAAAAAGTTAAGAGAGAAACACTGCCGTTTACATCATCTTTCAATGTTAATGTTCAATTAGACGTAGCAAACAAATTTAAGTGCGTACATCTACTCAGGATAACAAGGATAGTTCACAAGTTGTTTGGAAACCAATGTCAGGTTTCATTCTCTGCAAATTGCATTTACAGTATAACATCACCATTATCCTTGCTTTCAGATGCATAAAAATCCTGTAATATTGTTTGCAAAATACACTAGAGCTTCAAGTTTGCTCTAATTGAATTCACTGGGAGTAGGATCAGTTCCTACATTTAATAAGTACTCCTGATTTACTGAAATCCTTACAAAACAGCCTCCTTCCCAGGAATGAAATTAATTTACTGAACAAAATACTGTAATAATTCAGCAAAACTCTTAGCTTTACTATCCAGCAACTGACACTGAAGCTGCATTTTTGAGGACCTTTATGCATGATCATTCTTTCCTCTCCACCAGCAACAAGACACATGAAGACACCGAGTAACTGTGCTTAGTAAGAACTCGGAGCTATGTAAGTAAAGTATAAAAATCAAAGAACAGATTGAATTAATCTAGAAACTGCTCTCCTGACACCCATCTGACACACCTCTAGTGTCATTCTGCTGCCTGTAAACTGCCACTTCTGATGAGACATCTGTCAATCACGATTGCATAACTGCTTCTTAGGAAGCAATTAAATGGAGCTTTGATTTTGCAGCTGCATCTCTACATTGTGTATGTATTTAGGGGCAAAATGTCCCAAGATGCTACTGCTGCATATAATGCAACAGTTTCACAGAAGCAGAGAGCTGTTTATGGGGAAAAAAGGCAGGTGCAGCTACAATCCTGATGGCTTGTGGTACAAAGGAGATTAAAACATATCATTCCCTCTTGTAGCCTTCACCTCTTTCAACTAGGACATCCAAAATGGTGAAAACCCCCAAAGCTCCACTCATGCATGTGCAACAAACCTGCAGAGCTCGCTGTAGTACAGAAGTGAAGCCAGCAGCATCTTAGCAGGGCTTCTAAGAGAACTAGGCATTTATCCACAAGAGTATCTTTTAACACTGATGACCTCAAAAAACTTAAAGAAACCCGACAGGTTACACAAAAGTATACAAACTTTTCACCTGGACATAAAGTGCCACCAAACCATGGAAGCAAAAAAGAAGTTACTATTGAGGGCAGTAGCTACTGTAAGTGTCTACAGAAAGCTTTATTCCCCTGAAGCAGATAAAGTTTGCTACAGTCTTGGAAACGGTTCCAAGCTGGTGGGAATGCTACTACAGCCAAGGCTAGCACCTTCCTTCCTGACAAACACCACTCTTACCCGACAAGCCAAAGCCAACAAGGCTGCATTTACTGGTGGCTGACTGCAGAACTTTCCCCAGAAGGTAGTTTAAAATGGTAATAGATGCTTCAGTTTCCCATTCTCTGATATGAAACCATAAATATAATTTGTTCAGACGCTTTGTTATGAGCATGCATTAAAACAGACGGCCCCACCCTGTTGTTACCACTGTACCTGCTTGTTTACCATCTCTACTCATGTAAATGTAATGTCAAATCCTCTTAAGAATCCTGAGCAGCCGTCCAGAATCACTTGTTCAACTGACATTTCTGTAATAATAAGGAAAGAAAAAAGAGTTGTGGGAAATTAAATGGTGCTCCTGTTGCCAAGTTGTTAAAATTATATGGCAATACGCTTCCAGTAGTTGTAAGAAATTAATTTGTGGAGTGCTTACAAGTCTTACATCTACTAAATCTCAACAGGATATAAAATGCTATTTAAGTGATACAACTTAGAAATGTTAAGGAAAAAAAAAATCAGCACCAAAGAGTGAAAGAAGAAACTACATTCTCATCTGCACTCTGATTCCTTGAGGCTGGATCTCTACAGCTGAGGAAGCCATGCGGGATATCCTTGGTGAAGCATTTATCTGTGCACATATGTCAGCACCTGCACCGCTCCCTTCTGTCACCCCTCTTCAGCGGATGAGACAGGGCACCTTCAGCGAGTTAATCCACTCCTGCAAACAGCAGCTGGCAAACAGCTCAGCCAGCCCCTCTGCTACCCACTCTCTCTTCAACTGCCTTCTGAAAGTGCTAGCCAGAGCAAAGTGAGTGTCATGACTTTTCATCTCCTGTATTATAATGTTATTCAGAAAGAAGTGCCCAAGACACCTGATCTGTAGATGAATTCATTTTTAAATTATGCCACTATGTATTACTGTCATTCTTTTCTCACAACAATAACAAATACAATATAAAACTTTGGATTTTCTATAGTAAGTGAAACAGCAAAGTCGAAAGAAAGACAGTGCCAGCAGTGCTGTTACTGCTCCGTTCTCTAAGACAGAACCAGGGTAAGGCGCTTTGGCAATCAGCACCAAGTTTAAGTGACAAGTGTTGTAACAACAATTCACTCTCCGCACACCAGAGTACACACAAGTTTCCTGCAGATGCATGGAAACTGAGACCCCCTGGTTGTTCTCTAAGCTGCTTTGAAACTGCAACAAGTCATTTAATCCAACAGCAGATCCTGGTACCATTCTTCTTCCTAAGTACAGTACATTTTGATAGCAACAGAGAAGCACACGACACAAAACAGATTTGTTCAAGCTCACCATGGTTCTGATGGGCTACACGCACCAAGAGACAATTGAAAAAAGAGCACACAACTCAATTCATCAGGACAACACTGACTCAAAGGAATTCCAGCTCCACTTTGTGGAAAAGATCTTATTGCAAGTTGTACTGCTCAGCTTGGCCACTTTTAATACAGATCAGAAGTATCAGAAGCTACCAAGGAGCCAAGGACAAAGAATTCCTGTTTTGTAAATATTTTAAGTATAGCAAGCTTGCTTTAAAAAGAAAAGCCACTGCACAATATTCCAAATGGCCTTCTCTAACAGACTTGAAATCGTTAGATCAACACTGACAGGAAATACAGATTTCAGTAGCAGTTCTGGCACTTTGCAATTTGGATAACTCTTGTGCATATGGGACTGAGGCAGCTTGTTTGCAGACCCCTTTCTCGCAGTATCCTAGGGTCAACTCTGCTTCTTTCACAACAGCGTATCGCTGGACTCAGCAGGTGCCTTCCTCGGATGGTGCAAACTGGCAGCTGTCATGAGAAACAGTGTCAATGCTCTGCACTTCTGACTGCGGGTGAATGGACACCTGAACGGCTATCTCTTGACCTTGCTCATTCATGGACCCATCGTCTGAATCCCCGGCTGGTGAATCGCTGCGCTTGATCTCTGGGTTGATGGGGTATATCGCAGCTTGGGTACCACAGACTTGGGTCTGTTTTTCCTCCTCACCAACTTCATCGGGATCGTCAACACGCACAGCCTCAAAGATCTCCTCCATGAACGCCCTGCAGTTAAGGATCAGTGGTGGAAGGGGAATGCTTCTGGCAAGCTCTTCAATGTACCGAGCAAACTCCATGGTCTTAAACTGAGTGACTTTGGCTAACTCCAGTGTTTTGGCAGATGTAATGATAGGGATACGCTTGGCTATCTCAAACGCCTTCTGAAGCTTCTCAGCCCCTTCCGTCCTGAAGAACTCATTGATAGCCTTCTCTGTTTTGCGGAGGTGACTGCTCATCATGCACAGACGGGTTATGTTTAAAATGAGGGTGATAGCAAAGGCAACGAGGCAGACAATCATGTAGTAGATACTCATGTCTCCTGAGGTGAAGATAACCCTCAGGGTGACTGTGTAATACAAGGTGTCATTACGATTAACAGCTGCACACGTGTATCGCCCCCGGTCAGCAAAGTTGACCTTTGTGATGTTAAGGGAATTATCAGCAATCCTCCACCGTCCACCTGGAGATTCAAAAGAAACAGACTGAGCTAATGAAATAAGAATAACTTGGTAAACTAGACACATGCTGTTTACTCCATCAACAGGAGACAGAGCTTGGAAGTATGCAGTCCATTTCTAGAATAACAACACAAACAGTACACCAAGGATGGAAATTTCATTTTCATGCTTCTGATACAGAAAGCCATAAACCAGGTAGCAATATTACTGCTTAATGGTAAATTATTTTGTGCACTTGCTACTCTGGTTCTACTGCTTTCTCCCATCTGCAGTTTCTTGTGTGCTTTTGGACTGCCAGCTCTTTCTGACAGGGAACCGAATTCTTAACTAGTGCTTCTCACCCACTGTGTAACACTATGTTGAAAGACTGTCTTCTATAAAGTCTAATTTTCTATACGTTCGGAGTCAAAAGTCAAGTGACCCATGAAAAAGACCAGAGTCTGTAAATGGCTCCGCTGGCAAAAGAACCCAGGATTTTCTTGAGACACAGTTTTCTGCTGAGCATGCAGTGCTGATACACAAAACTGATGTAAAAAGAAATCAATACAAGTTAGCTTTATACAGTATTTCCTAGGCGTTTATAACTCAGGGGGAAAACTGTTTTCATAACTCATTCTTCTAATTACTCTACTTCGAACTAATCTCCAGATGGCATTCCAGCTACAAGGAGGTTACTGAATACTTAAGGCAGAAAGATGGCCTCCAAGAAGATCCTATCAATTAGCTTGATGACCTTCATTAATACTAATAGAGTAGAGAAAAACCACATGCATCTCTATAAGACATTATTTTTTGAAAATTAAAAACTACAGAGACAGAACTATAAGAGCCAATGGCTAGGAAAATACATTCTCCCTCTGTACAAAAGGGTTAAATAGCATGTATTTCATCGTTGGCCATTACAAATTGTGTTAGTTTCCACGGTCTCGCTGGTGCATAAACCAGAAAATAAATGTAGTAAGTTACCCCATGCTTTAAAAAAATCCTGTAACAAAATTAAAGCACTGATTGCCAACTGGAAAAGGTCACAAGTTGTGGAGAATTTTAATTCATGTGCTTGGAAAAATATAATATAAACCAGAGTAATAAAAAATAAAAACATCAGTTAATATCTGGTAGGACGCAGATTCATTTCTTCTGTATTGAATACTGTGATACCTCTTGAACGAAATGATTCTGTGGGGCACCGTAGCAGGACGGATAGGCTAGGGCAGAAGAACTCAGGTATAATTCTCATGGCACATGCCAGAGGGCAAAGGGCTTTGTCTTGCTCTCTCCTTATCTCCCAACAGTAAAAATGGGAGGACAGGAAGAGAAAATGATAATAAAGTCCCAGAGGTTTTCAGACACTGTATAAAAGGGGAATACTGAAGGATAGAAAACAGGAGGAAAGCTCACCTTCATCTTTCTGTTCAAGCAGGTGTCCTCTGGAGTTATACCAAAGAATATATTCATACTGGCTGATGTTCAGTTTACATTCAATTAAAATACTGGTTCCCTCTTTGGCTATGATATCATGGTGTGCTGGAGAACTTACTAAAGCTTGAAACACTGTATGAAGCGACGTATTGAAAGCCCCAAAAGCAACTGTCCCATTAGAAGCTACATTTTCCAGTGTAAATCCAATTGAAAGATCAGCACTAACAGTCAAAATTAACAGGCAATAGCTGAGCTTCATGGAAAGCTAGAGAAAATTCTTTTTTCATTTAATTTGGAGAAATGAGGTCATATGATATTAAGCTGTCTGTATTGCTTTGAGATAGGAGAGGAGGCTCTTGATTTGTTCAGTGATAGAAAATGTCTTGGATCCAAATGCACTTTCAAGACCATCAATATTAGAAGTGGAAACTGGAAATCCAACTGGAAAAAAAAAGAAAAAGAATTAAGTTTATTAATGACAGCAAGCTTACAGCGTATTCAAATTTCATTTCCAGTAAACAGATTTTGATTAGCATAATATAAACTGTCAGCCAAGAGGTTCCAAATCAGAGCTTTGCTCAGAACACAGTAATGAAACAAGGGTAAGGCAGCATTAGCACAACCTTCAGTCCCCTAAATGTTCATCTTCCCATTCAAATAAATAATCTCAGGAACAATAATCATTAAGGGGAAAAAGGTTTTAAAAAAAGAACAAATTGTTCAGACTACTCGAAATGCATAACTATCTTTAGGGTCAGAAAGTGGATTCTGCATTTAATAATGGAGAAAAAGTGCCTTCTTTAATAGTGGAAGAAAAGCAACAAAGATGATATAATTTCTGCTTCCCTCCCCAGCAATATCAGTGCTTTTAAGCCCTGATTTTCTAAAGCCAGTCTTTCATTTAGCATCTAGAAAAAACGCAAAGCACGCAGACATCTGATTTTTAGCATTTATACGTTTACTTACTTGATTTTAGAGGCATGGTCAGTGTTAGATGTCTAAATACTATATAATATGCTTACAGTTTCTTGTGTTGGGAAAACTCTCTTGGCAGTTATCTAAAGCCACAGAGAGGAAGTCCCTTTCTGAATATCAGGGCACTGATGTCTTAATATACTTCCTCTTTTGCAATCTCTCTTGCTGGTGTTGCATTTTATAACTCTGCCTCTTTTTTTCCTGGTTTATTTTACAATAAGCCCCTACTGAAAATCTTTTACTTATGCTGCCACATCTCAGTGGTTATACCTTGTTCATCACCTCCTCTACCCAAATTCTGCCCCACATTTCACTGCAATTTGAAAATTTGTTTTTTCTAGGGACAGATTTCACACTCTTCAAATAATTGTACACAAAAGATTTTTAAGACATTAGGACATTTAAGACATTAAGACATTTAATTTTATATTTTTTGCTCACAAGGATTTTTCTTTTTTAAATATCAGAATAAAACCAACTTGTAACAAAAGGAGACAACACTGATAAAAGAAAATCTGTAATCAATTTTCCTGGAAGCCTGACTCAATAAAATTTCTAATCCAATATGCATTCCCTGAAGTTATGATTCCATCTAGACTGCACCAGAGCTCTAAAAAACAATTTACAAAGTACGAAAACCACAAGCCAAAATGTTATCTTAGTATCTCACTTCATCCCATTGACTGTGTGACTTCAAACTTATCATCTTGCCTTCCACCAATAACAAATGCTAGTAGAGTTGAATTTCGTAAATAACACAATACAAAGGAATACATTTTCACAATAAATAATGCAGACACTTCTCGTCCATCCAGAATCACTAGTTAATGCTGCCTACAGCAAGCAGAAATCTTATCACTTATGAAAAATACTTCAATATAAATAAATACAGGTGATTTGTACTAATTGTCTTTTCTCAAGAAAAAAATCAAGCGTATTCAGGAACTTGCTGGTAACACACTACCCAGATGGCATTTTTTTCAGTTAAAGATAATTTGTCAGAGGTCAAACCAGATTCCAGACCTGACATCTGATGGGAAACGTGTATCTGACCCATTTCTGTTGCGGCTATTGACAAAATCAGTTTAACAAAGAAGGCAAAGAAAACAGCTGTGTCCAACTCTCCTTCAAGCTTGACTAACCAACTCAGCCCCTGAATCCTGCAACAGAAACTGGAAAACAGGCCCTCCACTTGTTTCCCTGTAAACAGCAATCCCTTCGTCTGCCCTCTTTTTTTTTTAATTGGCTCCATTCTTTTTTCGATCGTGCCTCTTGTCTGTTCATTTAAGATGAGACCAGCGCTGAGAATGCAATTATACCATTGTGCTGAAGAAGCTACTTTCCCACAGCTAAACAGTTAAAAAAGTACCAAGGCCTCTTTCATTCCTGTTTTCCACCAGTCACACTTTAGGGAAAATGCTACTGCGTCCGGCACGCCTCTGGAGAACAGTAACCCAGCCACATCAACTGCACAGGTCTGAAAAAATCCCAACGCTGATTAGCTGATCAACAACTATTCTTTTGTTTGAAGGAGTGGGTTTAGCCTTCCTTTTTTAGCCCCCTAGTATTTTCTGAGGGTTTCAGAGCCTTCAGAAGGCTGCTGACAACTTGGTAACCTTGTGCAGATTTCTTAAAGGCAGGCTGTGGATTGTTAGCAATTTGTGGACCACTGACATTTGGATTGCCAGTGCTGCCATTTGAGCATCGGTCACGGCTTGCGCTACCAAGTGAGGTGCCGTGGTTGCAGATCTTCAACATACATCGCTCCACGACCCAGCAGCCTTCAGTTAAAAAATGCCACTGCACTTAATGGCTTTCGCATGCATCGGGACTTGACTTCACAGCATTTGATGCAGTTACAACTGATGATAGCTCTGCAGTGGAGACAAACCCTCATCTTCAGTATCGAATCAAAGGCACAGAATAAATTCCAGTCTTCCAAAACAATAATCTCCCAACTAATAATGTTTCAGATTTATTAGAGAATAATTCCAGTACCTCCTGTCTTTGCCTGTGTTATTGTCATTTTAAATTATTAAATTTAAATTGTTAGATTTCCAAGTGTCTGTGACACTCCTCCTAAAATGACATTAGGAACCTCAGTCAATTATTTAACACAAGAAATACTCAGCAATATTTTTCCTCATAAGAATAAGATAATTATCTTCAGTAATTGCATATGCTCTCCACTGTATTTGCACTGAGCTTGCATAATGTATAAAACATTGGTGACGGGTCATTGAATTTTACTATTAAACTGTTCGAGGTCTGATTTATTAGAAATTGTTTGTCACATTCCGCTTTTGGAAAAGCCATTATTGCTAAGCAGACAATGATCTCTCACTGCCGAGTGCTGGGGAAAATAAAATGATTTGCAAAATCCGTATTCTTCAACCATCACACTTATGCAAAACAGCTGCTGGAGCTGATAAAGGATCCAAAAAGGATAAAGCGTGAGCAGTGCCAACACCACAATTCTTCAAGAAAGCATTAAGCCCAAGCAAGATGAAATGTGCAGAATAGAAACTGGCTATTTCACAACTGAACCTGAAGTTGAGCTCAACATATTTAACCTTTATTGAACCATAAGTTGTAACAACAAATAACGGTGGAAAGATAAAAATCCGTGATGCATACACTTGTATGAGTCATCTTTGGCTCTCATCCTGAAAAAGCGTGTCTGTGTTTAACTTAGAGCACTATAAGTAGTCCCACTGAGGTCAAGGGTAGTACTGATAGTGCTTAAAACTACGCACATTTATAAGGCACTGCAAAATTGAGGCCCAAGAGGTTGCAAGTTATATGGCTTTACATTCACTGCTCATAATGTCATTTCATACCTGGAAAAAAGCGAAGCAATAAACCGAGACACACCTGACACACCACAGACCGCTCTAACCACTTCTGGCACACGCCGTGGAAATGTTTTTTGGCATTTCCAGCAAGCTGATAACGCACGCTAAATAGATCTAAACGGATCGCTTTTTGCATGGGACGTGGTGTCCTGCCGTGTACGTGGTGCCGTGGCTGCCTGACACGTCACGGGGTAACTCACGAAGGGCACGGGATCGGCTGCAGGCGAAAACATGCTGCTTTTTTTTTCCCCTCTATTGGCTAAAAACGCCCAGGGACAAAACTCCCCAGAAGGGAAACCCTGTCCCCAGGCGCCCCGGGCCCACAGGCGCCCGGCTTCACTCGTGGAAAAACCCCGCTCAGGCCGGGCTGCTCCAGGCAGCGGGAAACACGACGCGCATCCCCCCCGCAGCCGAGGCTTCATGGGCATGACGTCACGCGTGCATGACGTCACGCCAGAATACCGCCCCCCCCCTCCCCTCCCCGGCAGCACTTCCATGCCAAAACAGCGAGGTAAGACACAGGCCCCCGACACCTCCCGCCGCAGCGGGGAGGGCGCGGAGGGCCTGCGCGCCGCTGCGCCGTTTCCCCCGACTCTGACGTCACCAGGTAAAACCTGACGTCACCGCAACGCCGTGAGGTTAGGGGTAGGCCGCTCTCACCGGGAGGAGAGTGGTCGGGCTCGGCCCGTCCCGCCGCGCACCGACGCCGCCACCGGCTCCGCCGCCCGGACGTACTTCCCCGCGCGCCCTTCCGGGCTGGGCCGCACTTCCGGGGTCAGCCGGCCGGTGCCGCTCTGCGCCTCGCCTCGATGGTTACGGTCAGCCCGGAGCGGGGAGCGCGGAGCTGGCGGGGTGGCCCGGCCCGGCCCGGCCCGGCGGCGGGTGAGGCGGGACTGGGAGCGGGGCCTTCTGTGGGACGGGGAGTCCCGAGGGGAGGGGGCCTTTGGGGCACCCGGGGGTCCCCGGTGGGGCAGGGAGCCCCGTGGGGGGGTTATGGGACTCTGGGGGTCTCCCAGGGAAGCGGAGGCACAGGGAGGCCCCCAGGGCTGGGGAGCGCAGGGGGGGGCCCCGGGTGGGGACGGGCCCGGTGGGCTGCCCCGGTTCCCCCCGGTGGGAGCCGAGCGCGGCCGGGCGGGCCCAGGGGTGCTGCGGGGTCCCGCTAGCCACTGCGGGGGGTCACGGGGAAACGGGGTGGGGGTCCCCTGCGTGTCACCTGGAGCGGCCCTTTCCATAGGGACTGGTGTCCTCCCAACAAAATCCCATTCCCGGGGGTAGCTGCCCTGATTGCATCAGAGGCTGCCTCTCTGGGGACGCCGCTCGGTGCTGGGGGGCTGTGGGGTGCTCGGTGTGGCCCTGCCTGTCCCTGCCTGCTGCTGCCTGCACCTTGCTGCCCCGGAGCTGGTGAAGCGCTGCCGGCGGGAGGGAGAAACCCCTGCCCCGTGCGCAGGCCGCAGCATGGCAGCCCTGTTTGTGGGCACCGTCATCCCCCATGTGCCATGTCAGGGCTGGGGTTTGTGGCAGCTGGAGCACATTTCAAATTCTGGGTGGTGGTAATGCCCCGGTGAAGCTCAGCCCTAAATACAGAAGCGAACCAGTCACTGCCTCGCTCCCTGCCTGGCATTCTGACAGCTATCCCCATTCGTATCCAACACCCTTCAAAGCAGCTGTCCCAAGCAATTTGGTTTTGCTTTGTTTTGGTGAAGCAAGTCATGGATTTCATCATCTGAGGACCTTTCGTACCTTTCATTTGCTTGTTAGAGTTAGCAACCTGTTCCTTTCCTGCGGAGAGGGTGTGACAGTTAGATAAAGCCATGTGTTTCTGTGGGACTTTAAACTTCCAAGTGTGACGTTTCTTCCAGTCAGACATAACTCAGTGTACACAGTCCTTTAAAAACATAATCTGTTCATGTGGGTATGTGTGGCAACATAAAGGGATTTCTGTCTTAGTTGTGTTTAATTATTTAAAACACAAATGTGATGCTTTTGAACTAATGTTGAAGTGTACAAGGGAGTGATTATTTTATCTGCTTCGCTTTCTACGAATGTTCGTAGTCATGTCTGAGAAAGACAGCGGTGAAAATCTGAAAGAAGAAACCTCTTACAAAGATAAAAATGAACAGAAAGCAGAGGAACTTGGCTGTGCTGAGAGCAATGAAGAGAGACAGCAAGAGCTTGAACCTGTGCCTGTGACTCGGAAAAGACCTGAACCCAAACCCCCAAGCCAGCCTGCTGCCACAGAAAAGCCTGCAGCTGAAACCCTCAGGGTATGATCCTGTGCTTGCTCTGAATAACATGATTTCTTGTTTCATGGCTTTATGCACAGAAGAATTTTGACCATATAAGCCTCTCTGTTTTTTTTGAAAATTCACATTGCTGTTTATCTGAAAAGAAAAAGCTGTGCAAAAGTTACACATCACAGACCGCTTGTGTTCGTCTCCTCACCATAATACCTGCATCACTCTCTTCTGCTTTTCTTCATTAAAGGCCTCAGATTCTCCTGCTGCAGTTCAGACAGGATGGGGGTACTGGGGAAGCTGGGGGAAATCTCTTCTGTCAACCGCGTCTGCTACTGTAGCTACTGTAGGTAAGGCTCTTTCTGGTATTTGATAAATGTTTTAACCATACTTCATGTCTCAATCTAGTGCTTTTGAGCTTGTTTCTACAGAAGGAGGCTTCTGTTATAGGTGCACTTATTGGAAAAATGTCAAGAGAATCATTCAAGTAATGGGGAAAACTTGTACCAAAAGGTACAGTGAAATTAAGGAGATGCATACATCCAAAATTTCACGTTTTCAAGGTGTTAGCATAATTTTCAGCTGGTATTTTAAAAAGGTATTCAGCTGGTATTTACAACTTTATTTAAAAGCTGAGATGAAACCTAAGTTCATTATATCGGTAAGCAAGCTGGATAGTAGGTTTTAGTACTGGGTAAACTGTCTCGAACAGGAGGAATCCAGAATAATAAAAAACAATTTGCAGCCCTAATCCTGTTTCTGTTCTGATTTCTGTTGTGTCTTATCGTTAAAGTAATGCTGCTGTCTTCTCTAGGTCAAGGTATTTCAAATGTCATAGAAAAAGCAGAAACAACCCTTGGGATCCCCAGTCCTAGTGAAATTTCTTCAGAGACTAGAGATGCTACAAGAGGTCAGTTTTTACTGTGTAAGAACAACACTGAAATGTTTCTCATAACATAATCAGCCCCAAAATAACATCACCTTACCCTGCATCTTGCAAATTGAGGTAGATAGCTATGTGCTAAAAACTCTATTGCTTACTTCTGTTAGCTATGAAGAGTAGGTAGGAAAATAATCCCAATTCTAGTCCTGCTCATGGCTGACACATGGTGTTTGTTAATTTTCTCCACTCTGCAGCTGATGGGATCTTTTTTTGGGAGTGAGGAAGTTAATTTTCTACCTTCTAATGCAGGAAGCGAGAATGCTGGTGCTAGCAGCACAGATGCAGTTGATGATGGCAGTTCCTTTCCTATTGCTGGGGCTCTTGGAGTTTTATCAACCATCTCTACTGCTGTCCAAAGCACAGTGAGTGAGTTGGGAATGCAGGAGAAAATGGGTTTAAGAGAGTATTGGGGGTTTTGCCTTTCCTCTGAAACATCATAAGAGGAAACTTTTAATTTTGACTTTTGTGGGATGGATGGTGAGAAACTGTTTCAACCTTCAGACAGTCTTTATCCTGTGTCTTGCTTCTAACTGGCACTTAATGTGTTAGGTGTCTTGAATTTTGATAGTTCTGTATTAAATGTTGATACGTAACAAAAAAACCTAACAGTGGACTGTATGGTGTGTGCATTCCTGTGCATATCACCTCTGTACTCTGTTATCTCTGCTTTCTTCCTTTAGAGTATTCAGGTACGTGCAGGGTCAGACTCATTCCTGGAATATTTCCACTGATTTCCACAGAAATGTCTGGAGATGAAATCCATTCTCCTCTTCAAAAACTTCTGTGAAACTAGCCCAAATTGCTCGGAAATCAGCTTGCTCCTGTGACCATGAGAAATGCACTTCAAAGGAACCCATTACCCTTAGAAACTGTGCTTTTGTGATCTGCTGTCTTGTCAATTTGCCCGTGAATCTGAAAGAGCCGCAGATGGAAAGCTTGCTTCTGCTTTTAAGGCTTGAACAAGAGTTAGCAACCAAAACCCACAGGTCTAATGTTCTCTGATTGGAAGGATGAGAACTAAATACTGTAATACTTTAATATGCTGAGAACCAGCTTGTTCACAAAAGGAAAATGTGTTTCCCATCAGATTGCTGCAGCTCTCCGAGTGCTATATTAAACTGTTGGATGATAGTGTGGCTCTTTCCATGTCCTTCTGTTATCTTTGTGGCAACTGGGATTGAATTTTAGGGTTACAAGGAGCAATTTGGCTTGTATGTGAGTGTCTGGCATAACATTGCTGTATAAATCCCCCAATTCAGTGTCTTCAGTTGTATAGCCTTGTGACTTCTATGTGCTGTATATATCTAACTCTAATTCCTAGGGAAAAAGTGTTATTAGTGGAGGTCTGGATGCCTTGGAATTCATTGGGAAAAAGACAATGGATGTAATAGCTGAGGGAGACCCTGGATTCAAAAAAACAAAGGGCCTAATGAACAGAAACTCTACGTTATCTCAGGTATGGCAGTTTTGTATCAGTTCCTCATTGGTTTCTCTCATTTTTTTCTCCCTTCTTTTGTGGTCCTGTCATTAAGCAACCATTTACTGTTGAACCAAAAACCTTCTCCTCCTGTATTCTGTATCTTCTGGCACTGACCTGAGTCCTCTGCTTTTCTTTTTCAGGTCTTACGAGAGGCGAAGGAGAAAGAAGAGCAGCAGACAGCTACTGAGGTTACCATGGCTACGGAGAAGAAAGCCCATTATGGGTTACTGTTTGATGAGTTTCAGGGTCTTTCGCATCTGGAGGCCTTAGAGATGCTTTCCAGAGAGAGTGAATCAAAGGTAATGGCCTTGAGCGGTTTGCCTTCTATTTTGAGTTCAGCTGAGCAGGGCAAAAAAGATTAGAAATATATGTATATAAATGTAAAATCAAGTGCTCAGAACTTGCTATAACATGATTGATTACACAGCTTTACTTTGACCCCTGCATTATGATCTGGTGTTTACCTTGGGAGCATTATGTCCTGTCCTCAGCTCCTACAGCCATTCTCTTTACCCAGCTAGCCTCAGTTCCCATGTGTCTTCAACAATTTTTCACAAACTACTCTCTCGTCATACCCACTTGTTTGCTGCCTTGGTCTGGAGAAGAGGAGAATATTGCAAGCACAGCAGAGATAGTCCTCTTTGTCTCAGGGCAGGGAGTAGGGCAGATCAGCATGCAATTTCAGAAGTCATTTTATTTTTTAAGAAAGAAATTATTTTAATAACTCCTTAAGAATCCATTATCCATCAATGACATTTCAGAAATAGGTCTTTTTCCCTTTCCTCCTTCCTGTAGGAAAATACCACTTTCTCCTTTATACTGGTCTGTGATGTTTTTACACACAGTGTAGACCTGTGCTGCATCTTCCATCCCTTTTCTTTTTCTTGTGGGATTTATGATTCTCTCTTTGGCTGTGCTGCTCCTAACTAGGTGAAATCGGTTCTAAATGCCCTGTCTGGAGAAGAGTTGGACACACTGAAGGAGGAAATGGAGCAACTCAAAGAAGCATTTTCTTTACCTGAATTCTTTGAAGAAGAAGAAGAAGAAAAGAAAGGTAAGGGAGCCTCAGGTTCCGGGAGGAGAAACTGGTTCTCAGTTAAATTCTCAGTGTAGAACCAGCAAGCCCTGAGATTACTAGCAATGGGCATGATGCCAAAGTTAAGTTGTTCTTTAGCTGGATGCTTAATCCTAAAGCCGTCTGTGGCCAGGAACATGACAGGTAGCGATACCCTTCATCTCTGGAAAGCTGCTGTGCATTAATTCTGTAGCAGGAACAATTTCTTGCCAGAGCAAGATTAGAGTTGCTCGACTCCTGGGCAGTTCATACAACTGACCTTGAGCCAAGATGCAAATTCAAAGAGACGCTGGGTTCCCCTGACCATGAGAGAAAGACTGTGAATAGAGTTGTCCAACCTGAGGGAAAGCAAATAGCCTTTTCATATTTTTTTTTTTAAATGAGTTAGCCACACAGACCAAAAGGCTCAGAGGTGCCTCCATACACAAGAGCCATCTGATTCTTGAGGATTATGCAGAATTAAATGTAAATTTTTTGCATTGCTTTTACCTAAATGGCTCATCAGGGAGGGCTTAAACACCTGCATTTTCGATCATTTAACATTTAATGTACCTTTTATATTTGCACATGATGGATCTCACAGCCTTTCCCCCACTGTTAACATCTGCCCTGCTGTATATAATAGGAGAACCATAGTGATATTTCAGACTCTCTAAGGTGATGCACAAGTTAGTGTGTTATAAAATGCTGCCTGAAAAAAAAAAAAAATTAAATGGAATTACCTTAGCTACAAAACCAGGACTGAGAAAGCAAAAGCTAACCTTCTGGCACTAGTGTCTCCACCTTTTCAGAATTTACCTGATTCAAAGAGAAATAAAGGAAACAGTTGAGAGACTTGTGCAGAACCAGTTGTGCATTGAAGTGCTGCTTATTCCTGTATCTGTCCTTTGTGTGGATTCTCTAACCTTTCCTGTCCTTTAGGAGATGAGGAGTTCACAAAAGAAGTAACAGAGTTGTTTTCAGAATTGCGTATCTGTTCAAAGCCGGACAAACTGATCATGGTGAGTTATTTCCCATCTTCTAAAAGCTGGAGGGATTCCTCACAGGAACTGCTTCTCAGTCCTGCTTTGCTTGTGAAAATATCAAAGGCATGAAAACAAGCTGTGTTTTAGATCCTTTGACAATGGTAGTCAAAAGAGATGGGCCTTTTCCTTTGACTTTATGGGGCAAAACCGTGTTCTCTGGCTCTGAATCAGTAGACACCAGTGTGTCTTTGCCCTGTCACTGGGCAGTAATACGTGGTAGCAAAGACAACTGGGAGCAGTAAGCCTTCAGCCACCACAATGAAATAAACCTACAGTCATGAATTGAAGCCCTCCTCTTGGTACAAAGCCGCTGGTTTTATTACGTTCAGAATTTGGTATGAGGTAGAATTGCCTTTCTTGCCTTCATTTCACTACCCTTCAGATCCACCAAGTGGCAGCAGCATTCTGCAGACGTGTTTTTAAAGTACCTCTGTTAATCTTGGTCTTGCTGGTAAACTCCAGTACCCAGTGCTAGAGAAATGACTGCCTTCAACTACATCAGTGCATCCAACTCTCTACAAAAGTCCGGAAGGCACTAGGATCATTTGCCCTGGTTCTTCTCACTAGCTCAGGAGTCATAGCTGTTTCCTTCCTCTGGAGAGGTCCAATACTCCATGTTTTGTGGTGTGCAGGGGGGCTTCATTCCAGTCATTAAGTACTATGGCACATCTTCATACAGGTGAGGACATCTGCTTATGAATGGATAGCACGATTCAACAGTAGTCTTCCTAAAGAAGAAGAAGAGAGTGACGAAAGCCAAGAAGTGGAATCCAGAGATGGTGACCGTGATGCTACAAAATCAGTAGAGGTAACTCAGTAATGAAGGAAGAGAATATCTGGCTGCAGAGTGTTTATCTGGCTGCTAAGTTACAGCTGGGCTTCTCACAGTTTATGGGTTTCTATTTCTGTGCAGATTCCGAGGTCTGAAAGGGCAGTGTAGGGATAATACGGTGTGTGATTCACTTGTTTAAAAAATAAAAGCTGTTCGTTTTTGTATGGTATGAGGAATCTTTTTAAATCTTGCAGGATATTCATGCGTTTGCCATAAGAAGTCTGGCTGAACTGACAGCATGCTCCATTGAAATGTTTCACAAAACTGCAGCTTTGTTTCTACATGGTCAGAAACAAGAGGTGACAGCCACAGACAGAGCCAAGTCCCTCTCACAGTAAGTCCATTTTTTAGTAAACATGTAGCATGTAATTACTTACATGCTGATTAAACTGTATAATAATTCTTTGTAAATCCATGGGATGCGAGGCTCTTGAATTCTGCATATGTGTTCAAAGTTGTAATGGGTGATCACTATCTTCCAGCAGAATTCAGCTGTCTCTTTTTCCAGCTTAAAGGCTTTTCTTGATTGGAACGAGGAAACCCTACTTGAAAGCTTTTATATAGCCAAGGAAAATGTTTGCCCTAAGATTGTGCTAGTTAGCAGATAGACATTTTAAATATGACAAAGCGGTTGTATAAAAGTGATTCTTAATTACATCTCTGTTAATCATTTAGTATGTTAGGTATGTGATATTGTAAAATTACTGCAACTAATTAGTAGACTGGTCTTACCAATAATGCATAACACAAGATTTTTCTGTCAGGAGATAATTGGCAAGTATACGGAATATGCAATACTTTCTAAGTCAGAAAACTACACGTGTCAGTAAAAAAAGGCGAGCTAGTACTGTTCCTTCTTGAATGGATGTGTCTGTCCTCTGAATGCTGTTTCAGCTCTTCAGCTTTAATTCTTTATTTCTCCATCTTTCCCTTCCCTAATTTATTTGGGGAACTTCTGGATCTTCATACACTGTTTATATGCTCTATATCAATTTTGGTTTAATTTAGCTTTATGTGTGTGGAAACCAGATATTTGCGTTTCAGGAGAATGCTAAAAGAAAGTTATTCTTATAAATTGTAATTACTACATGGTTTTCCTACTCTTGTTCCACAGAATGACGATTGTGCTGTGTAAAGAACTGTCAGCTTTCTCTAAAGAGTTTACTACATGCTTAACGACTGCAGGGGTAAGAGTTACACAACAGTGCTTAGGAATAAGATGTGGTTAGTTGATCACAGCCTTGGGATCTTCACCACAAAATGCTTTTTGTGTTTGCACATTTATATATGCAGTTTTTTGCCCTGGGAACTGATCTTCTAGGCCAATATTCCACAAGTTGTGGCAGCTGAACGTATGTTGAGCTTTTGAATGCCTCCTGCTGCATTCAGCCTGGCACAGAGTGGGGGTGGGAATTGGTGCTGACAGTACTAAGGAGACAGAAGAAAATAAGGTTTGTGATCCTGTTGTGGATTTTCCAAAACACTCAGGTGTTATTGAAGATAACATCATTATCTCTAAATTCTCCAGTTGTCCACAGTTCATTTGAAGATGTAATGTGTGTATTCATATATGACTTGTGTTGGGCAGACGTGGGTTACTTTGTTCTTATTTGCACGCTACAGGGCAAGTCCTCTGCAGTTTGTGACTTAGCTTTCCTATGGTCAAGGGAGCAATGGTGATTTTAAACTTACTAAGGATTTAGCTTTATCTTGCTTGAAGAAATGTGATCAAATTTTCAATCAGGATAATATATGTTTGATCTCTGCAGGTCAAAGAGAAAGCAGATGTGCTTAATCCCTTAATCACTGGAGTGTTTTTGGAGGTCAGTTGTGCTAAAGTTAAAACTTTAAGCTAATACTTAAAAAATAGATATGCTGTTTTTTTCCACTTCAGTATCCTTATGCATGCCAAGTTCTATAACCCAAGGTCTAAGATTCTGCTTACCTATCTAATAACTTAAAAGTTTTAATAAACGTCTGTAGACTTGCACAAGAGATGAGTTACTTAGTGAAGAGTGAGCCTTATGTGGTCTCAGCTGACAGCTATGATGGGTCAGAAGACATGTATTAAATTCAGCAGTCTGGTTTTCTAGAATTTAAATGCCCAAAGTCAAACCTTAGACAAGCTCATAAATTAGCGTGCAAGAGTCCCAACACTTCCCAGCTGTTAAGTTGGTTCTCAATGCTTGTAAACTTCTGAGGTGTGGTAGGAAATGGGTGTTTCCTGTTGGTGTGTTCTTCCTTCCTGCCACAGCATGCGTATGCTTCACTTTGAAATAAATTCTTCTCATCTATTATCGAAAACAGAATCCTATATTTGGATTGCACCTAATCTTGTTTGGCAGTTTTTAAGCCCGTTGCTTTTTTGCCTACTGGCATAAAGCCCCTCAAAAACTCAAATTGATTTCTAGAGTGAAGCCTCAAAAATCTGACGAGCACTAGGCTTCTGTTTCTTATGTGCATTAATCAATGCTGTTTGAAATGAGTATGTGGTTAGTAAAGCTGATTGGTAGCATAATTATTCATGTGTGTATTTTGATTTTTGTTTTCATAGGCTTCAAACAGTGCTTCATATATCCAAGATGCCTTCCAGCTCTTGCTGCCTGTACTGCAGATCTCTCTTATTGAGGCTGGAACAGAACTATCACAGCAATAAAAATCCTTCTAATTAAGAACTTTTTGACCTTCCGACTACGTAGTTTCCATGCTGGAGAATGATGTAATGGCTCTTATTAAAGGGAAAAAGATTAACTCTGATCACTGCTGGTGCAAGAACGGTGATTAAATGCAGTCTGGCAATGACAGCTCTTACAGCACATTGTGAGATGTGATTAGCACAGTCCAGGCTGGTGGATAACGTGACAGACCTAAAGTGCAGATTGCTTCTCTGTTTTCATGGACTGTCTATATCTTTTCACTGAAATCCCTCTGCTATATGTGTTAACAAGCGCTTTGGAGAAGCTCTGGACTGTGAAGATAATGCTGGAGAAAGGAGTAGCAGCTGGCTAGTTAAAGAGTTAGCTAAAATCATGGTGTGATTTTTAAGTCAGAGAGACATAATTAGGTTCCTGATAGCTCTGCGTTGGTATTGAAATGAATATTGGATAGGAGGTGCAAGAAAAGGCAAATATTTATGATTATGAACCTTGCAGTTCCTAGGCTGGAAAGAATAGAGCAGAGAGGATTCCTTATCAAGCTGTTCTTGCTGAAGAGAAGCTCTGGCTTCCTGAAGATGTCTGTTAATGACTGGGGGATGTGGGACGGGGACTCTCACCTGGGTGCTGTTTCTCATTCTCTTGCAGAGTGCTTGCTTCAGCGCGAGCTGGGAAAATGCTGATCTGGCCCTAAGAATGTGGCTACTTTGCTTTATAGCAATAAATGAGAACTGGCTAAAAGGGAATGATTCATGTTTGGGCAATTTAATGAGAGAATTTAGCAGGAGGACTCTGCTTTTTCAGTTCAGCTTGACATGTCAGCCACTGACTGTTCACAAACTCAGGTACTGCTTTTCTCCTATTTCTGCGTAAAAACACGATAAAGCAATGCTCCTTCTTCTTGGAAGGTATACTGAAGTAGGGGGAGAGGAAGCAATTTGGTTCTGTTAGCAGGAGTCCTAATATGTCTCAGAAGCTGCTCCACATATGGTATCTGTTTCTTTGTGCTGTGAAAGTTCCCTGCTTTGTTCCTTTTTGCAATTTCTATCTTTTGAGCCTGCCCATTGGGAGGGAGCAGGCTCTGTTGGAATCACAAGAGCAGAAATGCACAGCTAAAATGGAACTTCAAGTAGTCCAGAATAGCTAACCAGAGGTGACCTAGTGTCACACCTGCCTCTGTACTTGCTCATTGGTAACGGTGATGCTCAAATCCCCTTTTGAAAATCCTCTGGGTTTTAGCAGGTCTTGCACATTTCTGCTGTACTGAAGGCTTAACATTCCTCTGCTCTATTTGTGCAGTAGAGAAGTGTTTTTATTATTAGGATACCTTTTGGCTAATGCTTCTCTGACTTTATGTACATGGAAAAAGCCTTGCCTTAGTCCTGGTTAGACTGATCAGATCTCTAAGGGGAGAGCCTTTTTTGCATCTTAAAACTAGACTTGAAAGGAATGTGTCTGGGGTAAAAAAAAACTGCACTACAATAAACTATATTTTTCTCATTTTACGTTGATAGCATTATTAAAGAAAAGATTTGTTTTGACAACTGTTTCGGTTAAAAGCTATCAAGATAGCAATGGGCATGAACGACATGAGAAGAAAGAACGGTGGTGTTTTTTGTTCTCAGCCCTGCCTGTGGTTTGCGGGGCAGGGCTGGGTGCTGCTCCGGGGCTTTTCTCAGGGCAGGGTACCGTCTCATGGGAAAGAGGGCTCTGATCCCGCAGCTGAGCACCCAGTTCCTGGATCACTGCGAAATGGCAGCTTTGCTCCCGCCACGAAGCCAAAATTTACAGAAATGTCAGAAGAGAAGAAATAAAGATAACAAAGTTTTATGAAGCAGCAGCTGCTCTTCTTGCAGATAAATTCTACTGACCCGCAATGCTTTAGTGCAGAGTAGTTTAATAATTAAAGGAAATGAGGTGGTGGTGGTTGGATATTTTTTGAAGATGCAGACAGTAATTCAGTCATATGCCCACCTGGATTTTGTTATAGCAGCCAATAATCGACTGTGCACCAGCTTCACTTGTGTACCAGCACAAAGACTGCAGTAGATCGCCAACAAAAACAGTTCCACAGTTGCTGAAATCCTCCTACCCAAAGGATTCATCAGAATTCAGCTTCCAACTGTCTGGAGGTCTTATTGCTCAGCCTTCACTTGCGCGTGAACCTAATGAGAGCTGGCAGTAATTTGAGCACTTCTGGTAGTGTTTGGGGAGGTGAGAGGTGGCTGAGAATAGATAAGAGTTCGCTAAGATGCTGGCAGTGACTTT
This sequence comes from Himantopus leucocephalus, assembly GCA_003993805.1. Taxonomy (NCBI): domain Eukaryota; kingdom Metazoa; phylum Chordata; class Aves; order Charadriiformes; family Recurvirostridae; genus Himantopus; species Himantopus leucocephalus. The sequence goes on from RSEF01000013.1 coordinate 13,229,757, forward strand.
GAGGGGAGGGAAAAAAAAAAAGCTTTCCACAATTATTTTCTTTCCTTGGGAGAGATTCTGTTACTTGCAGCTGTAAAAGCTGCTTCCTGGCAGCTGCTGTGGAAAGGTTTAAAACATAAAAAAGGCTCGGTCCTCCCGATGGGTTTTGGGACTTGCTCCCACCCCTTGCCCAACCAGCTTCCCAGGAACTCATTTTTCATTATTAAAACACGCACGTTCAGCAGCAGCAAAACCTCTGACATGGGCGGGGTGAGCAGTTGTCCTCGTTTGGCAGAAGCAGCAGCTATATTGCCACTGGTGGCCCCGAGCAAGGGGACAACTGTCCCAGGTCACCCGCAGCACAAATTAAATGGTCTGACTCAGAGGCAGGAAGGAGAGAGATGGCAGGAGGAGGAGGAGGAGAGCTCTGGCATTTCCTTCCCAGGTGTGCACGCTGGATCCTGAATAAACAACAGTCTGCGATGATGTGATTTAAGCAGAGATATTGGTCTGCTGTAGCCAAAGGCTCCTTGGCACAGAAATGGAGGACGTAAGTGCCCAGTACTGTGCTAATTAATGTTTTCTGGGAGTTTAGCTAGTCCCTCGCAGCTCTGCACTTTGACAGCAGCTTGGAGGTGGCCATGCGCGGGTGTTTCGGGTGCCAGGCTGGCAGGTTGCTTTCCTTCCTTCAAGGGCAGCTTTGTGCCTGCTGCAGGGCGAGAGCAGAGCCTGTGCAGTCTCTGGGCTGGCACCTAGCAGTGGCCACGGCTGCCACTCTCTGCTGTCCTCCTGGGTGGTGGCAGCCACCCCTGTGCTGTAGGACACTGGTGGCCGCAGCCTGGACTGACGGCCGGGGTGGTGCCTGAGAGCCAGGTCCCTGCGGTGCTGCTTCGTGTCCAGGGAGCGATGGCAGGGCTGTCCCTTGGGCTGTTCTAACTGGAGGATGCTGCAGGCTTTGGTCCCTCACACTAGAGTACTGAGCCGCCCGGTTGGGGCTGGCAGGGAGCGAGCAATGAGGTCACCAGTTAAAAATGAGGTCGAGCATGGTGTTTGTGGGGGAGGATCCTCCTAAGGTGGCAGGAGCTGCTCAGAGGAGTGCGGGTGGATGCCAGTCAGTCCTGACACCAAGCAGCCTCCCTGGATCTGGCCCAGGGCCCCGTGGTGTCTCCACCAAGCTCCCGTGCCATACCCCGAGCTCCCCGGCTGCGTCACCCCGGGATGAGGCAGGGTTGGTGCCATCGTTTACCCCCAGACTGAGCACTGGCCACCGGGAGTTCCCCGAATGATTTGTGTGTGCGCTGAAGCATCTCCGCTAGAAAGCACCACGGCTATCGATTGTAAAAATGGCAGCAATGGGGACTCTGCTACCGGTTTTGTTGAACTGCTGCAGGGTTTATCCATACTTGCCCTTAAAACTCATCCCTTACTTCTCATCTAAACCTGCTGAGGGGACTTTTGCTCTGCAGTTGGGGCTGGTGCAGGCTCCAGTGGAGGAGGCCTGGGGCAGACGTGGCCAGGTTTTTGGGACGAGCGACTTCTGCACAGCTGCTTGCTCCCTGCATGAGATACCCAGGGTTAGTCTCGCTCCATGGGAGAGGGCTCCACGCGTGCTGTAAATTAAAGTAAAATGACAGTGGGAGCAACTTTGTTGTAGAGTTGAAGGTTTTAAATGGGGCAAATCTTGTGGGAGAAGTAATACCTTTTATTAGGTAGAGAAAACAAATTAGCTTTCAGGTACACAAGCCCTTCTTGACATTATTGTTACTGTTATTATCCCATATTGGTGCTATTGGAAACGAGGGCATTGCGTTAGAGGGGGAAGCACATTATGCAAGTGTTTAGACCTGCTGGTAACTGCTCTCTGCTGACAGCTGTTTGCTTAATGATATGTTGGAGTGAAAGCCAGCAGCAAGGACAAGCATCGGAGAGAGCTGGGAGTGCTGAGCTCTGCCTCATCTGGCCTTGCCTGGACCTCCTGGAGCAGCCTGACACCTCCCACCAAGAGGGGAGCAAGGACCTGCTGGAGGTTCCTGGTTCCAAGGACACCCCCAAATTCCCTCTCCTCTACTTCAAAAAGAGTCCTGATCATAGCACATTCCTGGGTTGAGTCCCCAGTGCCCACCCTCATCCCAGGGCTGGTCCTTGCGGATGTCTGCAGCCTCCAGATCTGCCCTGGCTTGCTTGCAAAGGGTCAGGAGGTCTTTCTGCTCCTGCCTGCGCTGGAGGCAATGTCAGTCGGGCTCTTGTGGGTACAAATGGGACTGGTCATGTTCCTGGTGTCATGTGCTGCCCGTGGCGGGCGGCAGAGCCAGTTTTTCTGCTCTGAAAGTGGGACTGGGGAGGAGACCGCAACACTCAAATACCCAGATCCCTGGTAGCTGCCAGCCAGGCATCAAGGAGGCCACTTGCCTTCTTCAGCTCCAGGTAAGGCACTTTGCTGTCTCCCTCGTGTCATTGAGGGGATTTACAGAGTTGCTTATCAATTTGATGGGCTGGAGAAGCAGAGCGGGAGAGCAGGGTGCAGCAGAGGGTGCAGCAGGAGCATCCCTGGGAGGGCTCACACTCCGTGCGGTCTTGGGCGTCGTGCCTGAGCCTCGTGGGAAGGACTTCAGTCCTCTGGGTAAGACAGGAGCAGGCACAAACACTGGGACCCGTGAGCCCGTTGTGCCTGGGGGGTAAGGCCATCCAGGCTATTGTACCCGGGGGGGTATGAATACGCAGGTTTGCTTCATTAGCCAGAGGTGTGATCCACGGGCACCTCACGCTTTGCTTGGCCATGGAGAGCAATTGCAGCTTGTCAGTGGGGACCATAGACCCGGTCGCTGGGTTTTGCTGGTCTGCCTGTCCAGGCTTTAGGGAACCAGCTTTTCTGGGGCAGGGAGACCTGCTTGCCCAAAACGCGGGTGGCCGAAGCTACTAAGGAACAGGCAGAACTGGATCTGCTGGTCTGGGATGGGAAAAAGGGCTGAGCGTTGGCAGCCGTCATCTGAGCCACCACCCGTGGCAGGGGCTGCACAGGGTGCTGGGTGGCACCAACTCGGACAGGACCCTGGCAGAGCCCTGGGGCAGGGGAGCCCACCCCATCTCTTGGCAATCAGCTGGGTTGGTCCCCAGGGACAGGGTTGCCAGTGCGGTTGGGAATTAAAGGGTTGTAACCCCCCACGGTGGCATTTCGTGGTATGCGTTGGGGCAGCAGTACCCTTTCCCAGCCCTGGCTGCTGGGCTTTGGTCTGGTTGCTCATCTCATAGTGCAAAGCTTGAGGTCCACCTCTGTGTACCTTGTGCCTTTCCTATCTGCTCACCCCCCGGCGGTGAAAGCCCAAGGGGGGCATCTCCTGCAGATTTGGGGCTGGGTACACGCTGCAGGAGCTGCAGAGCAGCTTTGGTGCATAAGACCTACGGTCAGGTTATCAGCTGCATCTTCTCTTTCACCTTCCCCGGGGCTGCCTTTTCTTTTGTTAAGGTTTGATTATTTTTAATGATTTTAGATTAAAATGTAATTATTTTCAATTAGTAGTTGCACTTCTTAATTACAGAGATGAATTAGATTACTGTTCATTATTAATTAGATTTTAACTTTGCACTGATTACGCCTTTTATCAGCCATTTCCCACACTCCTGCCCTCCCCATCCAGCCTGCCTCTCCCCTGTTGCTGCCCCAAACTCTGCTGCTTCCCGCTGCCCTGCAGCATCCCGGGGGGTTTAAAACCTGTCTAGAAAATACAGATCAATGTTATCGGCTCAGAAACTACTCTTTCAAAAGCCCAAATACCAACCAGATGATGTCATTTGGTGGCTAAAAAAGCATTAAAAGAAAGCATTAATACCCTGCTTCCCTCCATCGTTGGCTGGAAGAGAAACTGTTGCCTAATTACCTGCTGCAGCAGTGACCCTGCTTTTCCCTGCAAGCAGAAGGGACCCGAACCCTCGCCCCTGCTGCCTTCCCTCTGCCCCTATTTCATGAACTTTGTTTGGTCCTACTATTTTTAAAGCAAGCTGCCGTCTTTCTTTTCTTTTCATCTGTCACCTTTCAGGCACCTAATCAATGCTCGGAGTTTTCTTGCCGTCGCTCTCGGTTTCTCATCTGCTCGCTGCTGCCTCCATCTCCCTCCCTGCCATCGCCCTGTCCCCGGAGGAGGTCTCCTTTCTACACGGGCTTCCTGGGAGCCCCAAAGCCTGCTCTCTATTGATTCATCCTCATTTAATTTTAAATATTTCTGTAATTTGCACCTGCTCACGGGGAGGTTTAAGGCATCTCCTTGCACGTTTGCCCTGAGATTTCTCTGTCTTAACTCGCTTTCCCCTCGCTGCTTCCCCGGGCAGAGGGCAGTGGATGCTGCCTGGGTGGGCGCAAGGTCTGGCTTTTTTTTTTCTGGAGGTCACAGACTGCTTTACCCCTTTCCCTGCTGTTCTGGGGGGTAGGAAGTGTACAGGGCCTCTTCTCTCATGGAGAAATGAAAACGAAATGGTGGGGTCCAGGAATGTGTTTTCATCCCTGAAAAGCTCAGCTCACTCCACTCTCCAGTTGCTCCTTCAGGTCCCCTCTGTGCCGTAGGTGTGACGGTCTTGTGCCCCTGAGCCCTTTGGCTTCGCTGAAATGTCGACAATCCTGAAATGTGAGTGTTCGGTGTGAACCCGGGGGGACTTGCTGCGTTTGCCTGTGCTGGATGCTGCACGCTGGCGACAAACCCCCTTCTGTGCCCCATCATAGGGTTTGGGCGGGAAGATAAGGAGAGAGAGGAGAAGGAAAAAGACAAGGAAGAAAAGAAGGAAGAAGAGAAGGAAAAAGAGAAGGAAAAGACCGAGGGAGAAAAAGAGAAGGACAAAAAGAAGAGGAAGAAGAAGAAGAGAGACGAAAAGGTAGGGGAATGATGGAGATTTCTGCAGATCAGCTGCTGAACCATTTGCCAGAGGGTTTTCAGCCCCAAAGTCCCCACTGCGGTGCTCAGGGTGAGCCCAGCACCTCCTAAACCATCTGATGCCGGGGGCTGGGCTGGGGCCGCCCTGGACCAACAGTGCCCCTGGCCCTGTGGTGTCTGTGGGGCACCCAGCACCCTGAGCACCCTGCCCGGCATGCGGCGGGATGGGGCCAGCTCCTGTGAGGATGATCGGTGTCCCAGGGGGACACAAGCAGCTGCAGAGTAGGGCCACCTCTGCCGGTGAGCATGGTGCAGCGGGGATGTGAATGATGCAGAGCCCCCAGGTTACCACCGAGCCCTGTGGAGAAGGATGCTTGGCACAGGCAGGCACGGGGCGGCAGCCAGGGTTTGTAGGGTGTTAGAATCACAGGATGGTCAGGGCTGGAAGGGATCTCTGGAGATCGTCTGGTCCAACCCCC
>RSEF01000013.1:13235173-13254311 GCA_003993805.1 Himantopus leucocephalus
CTGTGAGCAACCCAAGTGCTTGCTGTTGGCTCTGCCCTTGGAGCAGGGGAGGAGGTGGCACTTACCTGTCGCTGCCTTTTGGGCGACACACCACTGCGGGTGTCTGGGGAACCACAGCCCTGCCAGGACCAAGGGGTGCCGTGTGCGTACTGATGGGGTCCGCAGGGACCCAGCAGGGATGGGGAGCAGTGCTCAGGCCTGGGACAGTTCTCATCTTGCATCATTGTGCAAGTCCAACAGTCTGAGCCTAGACTTCTAATTAAAGGAATAAGCCAGTTAGGAGCATAATGAGCGAAGGAGTTATGAGCAAAGCTTAGCCAGTGCAGCTTTAGTGAAGGTGAGTTTTGTGGCTGTGGGCTTACCAGGGCTTGGAAGACTCAGAGTGAGGTGGCTTTCCATGGCATCGCATCCCTGCAGCATCACTGCCTTCAGTGCAGAAGGCTGGTGAAGGCAGCAGATTTCCCTTGAAATGGTAGGAGAGGACATGGGAAATGCCTTGTACCTGCTGGAAGCAAAAGCTCCTGCTCTCAGCAAGATGATACAAGGAAGGTGCAGNGCTCAACCCTTGCAGCGCCAGCCTGGACCTCTGCAAGTCCCTGGGAGCTTAGTGGGATCCCTGCGCCATGGGGCTGAGACCAGCCAGGGTTTCCAAAGCAGGGTGCTGAGCCAGGCTTGGGGAACAACAGCTTTGAGGGCACCCAGCTCTGTGAAGTCTCTCTGCTGGGCTTATCTGCGCTCCTTCCCTCATGTTGCTCTCCGCAGTCCATTAACTTTGGTCCCTTTGCAGGTTGTTCTTTGAGCCGGTGACGACGCCGTGCGGGCACACCTTCTGCAAGGAGTGCCTCGAACGCTGCCTGGACCACCGGCCCAACTGTCCCCTCTGCAAACAGAGCCTGAGAGAGGTGAGGGCATGTGTCCCGCGGGATGGAGCCCGAGGGAGAGCTGGGCACCGGCTCTGGCTGCCAGCAGCGTGCCCAGGGCTGGGGTGGGAAGCTGCAGTGCTCTTACGTTAGCAGCTCCCTAAGCATGGTGGTGTCAGCTCCACTCACGTGGGAATGACCAGACAGTTGATAATTAAGACCAAGAGATTCATTTCCACAAGATGCCACAGTGATTTAGTGAGATTGTAAACAGGACTCAGAGGGGGAGAGAGAGAGAGAAAGAAGCGAATGCTAATTACTTTTAAAAATGGAAATGGATGGAAAACCTGCTAGCCTGGAGATTTGATTTAATCTTTAATGAAAAGGGATTCGGATGAGACCATCAGGGAAATTAGGTTGTCATACAAGGACTGCATCACTGTCAGAGACAGGACGCTGCATTGGACGGGCCCTGGGTCTGAGCCGCGTCTGGAGGTCTCAGTGGAGCTGACATCCCGTCCTGCTGGATGGCGCGACATCCCCCGATAGGTTTTATCCCTGACTTTCTCTGATCTAAATTTACCCTCAGCTCCGATGAAAGTGAGCGTGATTCAGCACAAGGCAGGGCCTCAGGGCTCCCCCCCTGCTCTTCTCCAACCTAATTCTGGGTCTAATTTCTTTTAGTACCTGAAGGCTGGAAGCTACAGCCTCACCGTGCTGCTGCAGGACATCATGCTGGCCACCTTCCCCGCACAGCTGGCCGAGCGCCGGGAGCTGCACCAGGCAGAGATGGCAGAGCTCTCCAAGTACGCAGGGACCTGCTCCTGTGTGTGCGCGCATGTGTGTGTGTGCGTGGGGGCTGGGAGGGGCTCCGAGGGGGCTGTCCACATCACATACCATTGCTCTGGCTTGGTTCTGCTCAAGTGGTGTGTGTCCCACTTTTAGGACCGCGTTACAGCAGTGCCGGGTGGATGCAGATGTGCCCCACGGGGCACCTGGGGATGAGAGAGCATCTCTGCAAGATGTTTTCTGGGTAAAGTCTGTCCTTGGGCTCTTGGTGAGCCAAGCGGAAGCTTTCATGTTGTTCTGTGCTGGAGCATCACTTCTTGGGGTAAAGGACACATCTGGTTTTGGGGGAGCAGCTGATGCAGAGCCCTTGGGATGGGATTTGCTCCGGGAGGTTTCATAGTGGTCTCTCCTCCTGTCCCTCAGCCTGACCAAGAACATCCCCATCTTCGTATGCACGATGTCCTACCCAGGCATTGCCTGCCCTCTGCACGTCTTTGAGCCTCGCTACCGCCTCATGATCCGGCGGTGCCAGGAGACTGGCACGAGGAGGTTCGGCATGTGTATATACGAGAATGGGAAAAGGTGAGCTCCTGGGCGAGGTGGCTTCCCTCTGCCCCGGCTGATTTGCACCTCTCTGCCCCAGTCCCAATGTCTAAAATCCCGAGTAGTTCAGAGAGAAGGAACCAGGTGCCATTTCCTATCCCACTGCAGCCCGCAGATAAAATCAGCAGGGAAGGGGTGCGTTCCCCACACAGCAGAGTGAAATGGGATATTGCTGCCTCCCAGCATCATCACCAGCCAGGCAAGGAATGGGGACGGTGCTGGAGCTGGGCAGAGCCAGCAGTGGCTGTTGAATACGATGGTCTGGGAACAGCTTCTGGCTCAGGACGTCTCTGAGCTGCATGGTTCCCTGGTCGTGTCCTCCAGCTCCTCTTAGTGAGCACTTTAAAATTGCCATATTTCTTATACTCTGTCCTTAACAAGCTGCAAGAGGACACTGGGCTAAATGGGCTTTTGTTTGGTACAGCATGGCCATGCTTATGTTCCTGGTGGCACCTCCAGATCTCAGGTGAGCTCAGTCTCCAGGCTCCTAACCCAAGTACATGACATATCCTCCCTGTGCTCCCGTCCCGTTCAAGTGAAATGAGATAAACAACATTTTATGGGCTTTGGAAGGATGTCTCTGCAAGGGATGATGTCTTCAGGACCACTGGACATCAGGGCAGTGTGAGGACCTAAGTCATTTGGGTATATGGCAAATCCAAAGGAGCGTGGGCAGTGTGCTTGCTATGCCCTGCCCTCTTAGCAGCAAGTGGTAATGCAATAGAGTTGAGCGAATCTCCGCATTTGCCCCCTCCCAGCCAGCTTGTTTGTAGGCCTTTTCCTCCTTTGGAGGTGGTGCCTTCAGGAGAAGCAGCTCTCTCACCACTGATATCCCAGCTCAGCCCCTCTTTTCTCTCCCTGGTTCCCTTCAGTTTTGCTGACTACGGCTGCATGTTGGAGATTCGGCAGATCGAGCTGCTGGCGGACGGGAGGTCCTTGGTGGACACCATCGGCAGGCGGCGGTTCCGGGTGCTGAGCCGGGGACACAGGGACGGCTACAACACTGCCGACATCGAGTACCTGGAGGACAAGAAGGTGAGGGCAGGGCCAGGGCAAAAGCCCCCTCTGCGGCGGGACAGAGCCTCCACATGGACACCTTCTGCATTCCTCTTCCCTCCACGCAGGTGGCCGGGGAGGAGCTGCAGGAGCTGCAGTGCCTACACGAAAACACCTACCGCTTGGCTCAGCGGTTCTGTGAGCACGGAGACCTTGCCTCCAGGCACATTTTGATGCAGCATGGACCGCTGCCGGAGAAGGAAGAGGACATCCAGGTAATGTCCCGAGGGAAGGGATGCTCCAAACAAGAGAGGGTACCAAGAGAGCCTCTGAAGCAGCGCCGTTCCTGCCCTGAGCACCCGGTTTCCCTGCTTGGCTTCTCTCCCCCAGGATGAACAAAACAAACCCCGTTTTTCACTCCCGTTACCAGTTACAGCATCTCTCACTCGGAGAGATGGTAGAGCTTATTTCTTAGAACTGTTTAATATTTCTTTATGGTTTTAAACTGTTCTTGGAAACTAAGCACTGAGTTTTAAAAGTTTTCCTGAAGTCTTCCTAAATGACAACTGAGAAATTGAACAGTCTGGGTTTGAAAACACTTGGGAAAGAATAAAACACAAATAGGCAAAGAAATGAACCCCACAGCTCAGTGAGTCTGCGGTCTCCTTTCCCATCGTGGTCTTTTGAGACAGCCATGGCTGGCCAGAGGAGAGGAGCTAAGAGGGCAGGATCCAGTTTGCTTATTAAATTGCTCTCACAAATTCAGATTCTGGAGGAAAAAAAGACCCCAAATTTAGTTTTCACTCCTTTAAGAAAGTGTTTCCTGTCTGGATCATTACAAATATGCTCTTGCTGGCTTGTCCCAGGGTAAGGTTGTCCTGGCCGGCGGTTGCATCAATGCTGTGCTCAAAATTACAAAACGATTCACCCTCTTTTGGCTGAATTGAGCATTTCCCTCTTAGTTTGGCTCAAGTTTTTAAAAAAGCCGGTTTACAAAAGCACTGCCCAGCGGTCGTGCCTGCCTGGCCTGCACTTCGCCTCTTTGAGTGATGATAAGGCAAATGCCCCAAAAGACACCGGCTTCACAGGATTTGGCCTGTGTTTACAAAAAGCATTGCCTTAAACAAGGAAATGCACAAGGTATTTCTTTGTCTCTTTAGTGTAGACTTTTTCCCAGTTACATCTCTGTCTGGAGACTCCCTGGGGAATGCCTGTCTGGAAATTAAATTAGTTTATCCGACAGTTTTGAGCCTGGACAGATAAAAGGGCTGTTCAGAGGAATACCTTAGCCAAAGCGGGCATTGCTACCGTGACCAGAGCGACTGTTTCCCATCGGTGATGCTGCCCAAAGGCCGCGCATTCACCTTGCCGTTCCTCACACAGGGCTCTCTCCCTCTCTCTCCTCCAGGCTTCAGCAGACGGCCCGACGTGGTGCTGGTGGCTCATCTCCATCCTGCCCCTTGGCCCGTCCTACCAGCTGAACCTCTTCTCCACCACCTCCCTGCGTGCCCGCCTCACCCAGCTGCAGCGCATCCTCACCGCCCTGCTGCAGCAGCCCCCCGCCAGGCACCCGCTGCCCGAGCGCAGCCCCCGGGGCCGCGTCTGAGCCCCCCGGCCTCTCTGCAGGGGACACCTCCACCCCCTTGGGTTTCTTTATGTGTTGCTTCATGGGTTTGTGTGTGGTTTGAGCCTCCCCTCCCTCCCCAAAAGTGACCTCAGCAATGAGCTGGGCACCCTCTGCCCGGCTCGGTGGGGCTGGTGCTGCACTGGCAGTGACACTACACCGTCCATGCCGCCTCTGGGAGCTGCTCGGTGACATTGGCACATGCTGCCAGAATGGGGACCGGGATGGAAAGCTGGGTGGCATCTCGGGAACCAAAGTCACTTGTTGAGCTGCTCCGGTGCTAAGGAGGATTCTCCTTACGGCAGAGGACTGAGTGCCAGGATCGCCTCGGTTTTGGCTCTTCTGTTTTGAAGGACAACCTAGGGGATTTTGGTACGTGGTCCTGCTCCGTGCAGCACATTTAGAGGCTTGGGAGAGGTCACACCAGGAGTCAGAGAGGTCCCGATGGCTTCCCCCAGCCTCGGGAGCTGACGGCTCTGCCTCTGCTTACGACTTTGACTTAATTTCTATTTGAACGAGAAGAAAGGTTAAATTAAACAATCTGAAACTCATGGTCCTGCTCCTAACCACCTCCATGGCCACACAGCGAGGAGATGCTGCTCTCCGAACGTGCCCAGGTCCAGCCATCCCCTGCCCACCGCTCTGCTTGGCGCTGTGCTGTGTTTGCTGTGCCGAGCTCACCGGCCGCTTCCCCAGGCTGGAGCCGTGCCGGAGGCTGCCAGCCGCTTCCCCGGCTGCTGGCTGCACTGCCGTGAAGTGCTGTGGGAAGTGGGGGGGATTTGGCAGCGTTGGTGCTTTTCCCCCCCCGAAAAGGCTGCTGTTCCCGAGCCTGGCTGGGTTCAGGTTGCAGGGTCAGACCTGAGGTCTGGAAGGAGCCTCTGGCACGAGGGAATGAAGCCTGGAAGTGGTTTTGTGAGACTTTCTGCGCCTTGACTAGTGCAATTTTCCCACATTCAGTGTTTTTTGTGAACTTTCTGCCACCTCAGGAGAATATCTGGATCTGAGCTGAGGCCAGATGCTTGCACTTGGGACCCAGAACAATTCAGGATCCCCCAAAAGAGCACAGAATAAAGTCAAAGGGAGTTGAACCTCTGGAGAGGCGGGGAGGGGACAGGACCAGTGACCGAGGCTGTGAGCCCCGTGTCAGGGGAGCAAGTGCCTGTCTGCAAGTGCCTGTCTGCTGCTTGTCCCTAAACACAGGGCAAGGACTATCCCCCTGGACAACCAGGCTTTCCTCCATGGAAATCCCAAAGGTTTGGGATTTTTGTCTCCCATCCATAATTTCAGTGGCCTTGGGTTGAATTTTAGGAGTGACATCCACTTAGTTGTTGGATTAACGTTGCTTCCAGAATTGTATCCCTGCTTTTCTCCAAGGCTCCGCACCCCATCTCGGGGCTCAGTGGGCTGTGTGTGGGAGAGAGAATCAGGCTGGGGCTACAGTGCTCCTTCCTGCACGTGTTGCTGAGCTGAGTCTGGGACAGGAGTCTCTGGATACAGCTTCGGAGAGGTCCCTACCCAGGGCCACCACCTTTCCCTGTCCCACTCTCTCCAGGACTGGGAGATCTTGGTCCCTCCTCTCCAGCAAAGTGCCTCGCCAGAGCAGCCGTCAGGGGGAGCAGAGAGCTTGCTCCCCAGGGACCAGAGTGAGCACAGGGCATCTGAGGACAACTTGAAGATGGATTTGCTCCTCTGCCTTTGAGCCATGCCCTCCCCCACTTTGCTGTGGTCTCTGGGGCACCGTGACTCCCCCAAGGGGCTTTATCCCCAGGATGTCGGATTGGGGTGGGCAGGGGTAGGTGATGGAGGGACACCTCGCAGTCCCGGGGCAGGTGCGTGCAGGTGGCAGGATGCCACTGAAGTTTGGGAAGTGCCTTTCTTTTCTGCAGGGTCAATGTGAGCTCAGACAGTGACAACCTGTCCCCCCTGCCCCGAGCCCCTCACCTACCCCCTGAGTTGCCTGTTCCCCAAATGTGGAAGCTCCCTGGGCCGCTGTGGGTCCCTCCAGCAAGGGGGAGGCATGGGGGATGCAGGGGAGCAGCGTGGGTCTGTACCGTGTCCATGCTGGGGGAGAGCTGGGGACCAGAGCCACATCTGCCTGGCTGCTTTAGGAAGGGACTTGTGCAAATCGCTCCGGTTTGCTTGGAGTGCCTTTGGGGTTTGTATTAGTATCTTTGCTCTTTGAATGAAATTTTCTTCCTGGTCATTGAAATAAAGACCTTTTTTTTTTTTGTTGTTGTTGTTGTTGTTGTTTTGTTGCTGGTGTTAAATTTTTAGCTGCTTATTGATGAAAGTGCTTGGGCATCACCAGGGAGATTTTGGGATGCTTGGAGAAGTGACACCCTGGCCTTCAGACAGCAAGTTAGGTGAACACAGTCCAGCAAAGGTAGGTGGCAACAAGGGAAAAAAAATAAGGTGGTTTTGCTTGCAGAAACTGAGCATGTCAAACAAGGTGGGAGGGACTAGCTCCAGCTTGTCATCGCAGCTAAAGGCAGTGGGGAAGGATGGGAACCAGGAGACCAGTTTGGTAGAGATGCTGACCAGTGAGAGTTGACCCTGGAGGGTGTCTGTCATTTGAATGCCAGGGAGAGCATCTGTCTCTGTCCCACCTTTGCAACCGTGGGCAGAGGGCTGCAAGCTGGCACCAGGTTTGTTTTTGGCAGTCAGTGTTAGGGACGAGCGACAATCCAGGGAGACACGCAGGGGCTCTAAAATGAGAGGGTGGCCCTGGATGGAGAGGNTTGGAGAGGGGACAGTCTTCAACCTTGAGCATGGGGATGTCCTGCGAGGACAGCTCTCACCTGTCTGTTGCTTCTACATCACCACTTCCCTCCGACTCCCAAATGTGCCATCCAAAACCAAGGCCAAGAAGGGAACTTCTGCCCAGCTCTGCTTTGCACCCTGCCTGGGAATCCGGAACAACTGTGGAACAGAGGGAGAGAGCTCAAGTGGTCTGAGATGGTGGCTAACCCTAAAAAGGTCCCAGGGTCTCTTCCAGGCCATTAATGACTGGCTCCATGAGGAATTATACCTTGAATTTCACCCCCAGGAATTCTCTACAGAGAACAGCTGTGCCCTGGTGAAGCCCAGCTGTGTGCTGCGGCCAATGCCAGCCCCTTTGGTGGCTCCGGTAGCCCAGGCCTTCTGCCCGGCCAGGCAGCTAGCATGTATCTGAGTGTCCAGGAGTCTGGAGCTGGCACTGGATGCCTTTGCCGTGTTGCCCCGCTCCCACTAGGTGTCAGGAAGAGGCTGAGTGCAGACGAGGAGGAAGGCACAGTGGAGGGGATGTGCAGCATCTGTCGCTGCTGGAGCCTGGGCCATGCTTTTCTCACCTCCATTCCCAAAAGCAGCCCCGCTCTCAGGCCTGGGTCCGCACATAGAATAGGGCTGAGCTGCCCCGAGCTCTCCATCAGCACAGAAGTGAAGCTGGGGACCGGCGCAGTGTGTCACTTGAGGCTACCTCCTCTTTCGCAGGTGCACGGTGTCTGTCCTGGGAGATCCTTTCTCCATTCTGGCCAGTAAGGTCTTGTTTGCCCTCTTGGGACTGGAGCAGGGGACTGGGGCAGTTGCAGGGGTGTCCTCCTCCCCATCCTCTCTGGCCACCCTGCTGGTCATGGCCTCAGCTCAAAGGTGGGAGATGAGGCAAATTCTTGTCCCAGCACACAGCTGGGACAGAACGGTGTCCTATGACCCCTTGCAAAAGCAGACCCAGCATCTTGCAGTCCCACTAGGATAATGGGTTGTTTCACACAGCAGTTGGGATCTGGATGAGGGCAGTTGGGAGGGACCTGGCCGCATCCACGCTGCCACTGTCCCAACCTTTCCCCAAATGTCTACCTGGGTGAGGGAACCCCAGTATCCCCACCATTAGGTGGGTCTGTGAGGTGAATGTTGGGCTCATCACTGACTCCCACTATACCATCACCTCCTGAGATGCTCTTCCCTTCAAGATCCTCTTTGGGCAGCTTTTTGACCCAGGCTGCTATAGCCTGACCCTGTCTGTGGGGGCACAGAGGACATGGGGTGGCCAGGGGTGGCTCCTTCCCCAGCTCCGAGGGCTCCTGTTTAACCTTGTTCTCTGTCACGAGCCCACGGAGAGGCCAGATCTGGTCCTGCCTAGCTAGCATGGCTGGGGCTAGCAGCTACGGGCACCTCCAGACTCTCTGCCCCAGGCTCAGTGGTAGCATGCATGGCACCTTCACCCCCAAATCAGCAGCCAAAGCCGTGGGGAGGTAGGTCCATCTCTGCATAGCCTCCTTGGAGGCACTCAGGGTCTGAGGGGAGACGAGCCACCCAACCCTCCCGCACAGGAGATCCATCCCCCCTGCACCTCCACACTTTGCTGTCTGCTTTTTGTTTTGGATTTGTTTCCTCCCTGTATTTTTCCATCTCCACGTGTGCTCCTCCCCTGCACATCCCAACAATACCTAGTAATGATTTCTGGCCTTTATATAACACTCGTCATCATAGCTTTCCAAATGGACATCTGTATCTTTCTCTGGATTTTACAGGCAGGAACTGGGAGTGGGAAGAGGCAACGTGTTGCCCAGAGTCACCCAACAAGGTCCTTGATAATCAGGGTACAACTTTCCAAATAGGTCCCTCTTCCCACTTCCCACAACCCCACCTCTGTGGATGCTGAGACATATCCTGCCCCTGGAATTTACATCCCTGAGGAGATGTAAACCAGAACCAGCACTGGCCCCGCTCCCGCCATCCCAAAACACATCCTCCAGCTCCCCGACCTCCTCTCCAACAGTACCATTTCCTCCCTTCTCATTCAGCACCTTCAACTCAAGACTTTAGTGACAGCTTCCCTCACCTAATAGTGTGGGCAAGCAATTAGCTAAAGAGGCAAGTAATTAATACAGCAGGTGTCAGGCTGCGCCTCGTCTTTCTTTAACAAATGGCGCATTTCCCAACTAATTAGAGCAGCCGGTACTTGAGATAGCGGAAAATCAACATGAGATTGTTCGAGCTAAGATCTTCTTCTCTAGCAAGGCCACGCTCGTGCTACAAGAGGAGCACAGTACATGTTAAGGTTAATGAAGGTGGAAAGAAAAGGGAGAAAAACAGCACCTAATTTTTTTCCATCCTTTAGCAATACCAGTTGGTGCAATGAAAGATGGATCGTATTGTTCCTGCTTTTTCAAAAAAAGCATAAAGGAAAGCAATGAAGACAGATGTGCCGTCTCTTTCAAGAAAACTCACCCACGGGATGTATTCAAAGAGGGAAAATGACAAGTGATGAACAAAGCAACTCAAAGCCACTGCTGGAGCAGTTGCAGTGGGACCTTCCCATCCCACTGAAGAAACAGCTCCATCGCTTCCTCCATCCTGGCGTGAAATCAGTCTCTGTCCTGGGGCAGGGTGATTGCGGGCATGTGCTGAAGTTGACCCCGAGCAGACATCAAGCAGCAGCTGGACGAATGCCTTTGCCTCCCATTTGGTGGCATTTTGGAGGTGCCTCGCTGGCACATGCCCAGGCTGTGCTGCACACAGGAGCCATGCAAAGCTAAGCCCTCATCCAAGCAGCAGCAGGAGACCTGGGAAGATACATCAGGTGGAGCTGCCTCAGCGTGATCATGGGTCATTTACACCTTTAGTAAACAGGACAGGCTTTTCCTGCAGGCTTTATTGGGCTCATCACACCAGCAATACTGCCAACATGCAGTTGAGGAACCCTGGATTTGGTGCAGCTGCAACTGCCTCCCAGCCGTCCTGCACTGCCTGCTTCAGGGCCACCTCTCAGACCCCCAGGGAGCACCTGGAGGAGGAATTAACCCCTCAGTGTGTGACTGCCCCCAGTCCCACAACAGCAACACACCTGAGGCTGAGCACAGGGCCGGGGGTGCAGGATTACCCCCGGCATGGCCATGGCAGGGTCCATGCAGGACCATGTCTCTGGATGTCACAGTAACAGCGATGCTCACTGCTCTCTGGGGGGCTATCAAAGTCTTAATGAACACCAATTAGCTTCAGTCCAGATGTGGAGGGATTGTAAGAGTCAGAGCTGGCGGCTGGGAATGAGGAGATGTTTGCTGCAGCGGGTGGGAGCGATGGGCTCGGTGAGGTCTCCCTCGGTGTAGGGCACCACCACCCAACCAAAGCAAACCTCTGCAATGGAAGCTGTTGCTGGTGCTTGGTGGGAGCATGCCAGCTTGTGGAGAGAGGGAGATTATACAGGGCAATATATATATATACACAGACCCCTTGCCTGAGTATCTGCCCACAGCCCATGTCCCCCCAAGCGCCTGTCGGCGATTCGGTCTCTCCCTGCCCTGCGCCATCCCTGTTGATTTCTGACTTCACAAGACCGTTTCAACCCAGGCAAAATATTTACAGGACTGATTAAACATCGAGGAAATGGGAAACTTGTTAAAAGCGTGGAACTTATATAAATACAGCATTATTAAAATAAAATGTGACTTTTAGCAAGGACAGCTCTCTCAGCTGTGCTGTGTTTACCTTAATTGTTTCTCTCCATTAATTACGGTCTGAGAGGGAGACTTGTGCAAATTGAAATAAATTAATCGAATTTGTTTAGAGTTTTGTGTGGCTGGCTTATGGGGATTGCAATTAAGCCACTATGTTTGGGGTATTAAATTACATTGCTTAGATTTGTTCTTCCCTTTTCAAGCACCAGGAACGTGAAAAGGCAGGAGTCAGTGACAATTAGAAGGTAAACAGGCAGTGCGAGGAATGGTTATTTTAGCTCCTCCACTTCAAGAATTTCACTCCTTGCAAGTATTAAGGCTCATCCCTTAATAAATGCAGCCTGGCTCTGTGCAATGAAAGAGAAAGAGGAGCTGGTGGAATGGAGACCAGGGTGCATCTCAGCTCTGCCCTGGCGGTGGAAACAGCGATGTGGGTGGGAGTTTAGTCCGATTCTCCAGGAAAATTAGGCTACGTGACTCAGCAGCCTTGTGTGCGGTCTTGCTGGTTCCCACTAGCAGCTGCCCAGTACCACCCACGTTTGACACAAGGGAAGAAGCTTCCAGATATATCACGGTCCTGACAAGGTCTGTGAAAATGGGCAACAAAATAAAAGAAATGCATCTGCCAGCAGGGGGGGGAAGGGGATGCTCAACCCTTCTTAGGCACCAGAGAATCTACACTACAGTCTATTTCCAGATTGGTGTTTAACAGGAAACCTGGCTTCACTGGTGCTGTCCATGAGCCAATCTGCTCCAGTCTTGTCCCAAACCAGCCAGAGGAGTGGGCTAGTTGGGAGTTTGCTCTGAGACCCTCTTGCCCTTGGAGAAGTGCAACCACACATGGGGTGGGATTTCAGCACAAAGTAAGGAGAAAGGTGCAGTTTCTGCCCTAGAGAAGGAGGAATTTTGGGCAGAAGAAAAAGAAAAAGAATCTAAATTTCTGTCTTCAGAGCTGCATTACCCACACAAGGTGACGCCTCAAGGATGATGCCTGCAGCCCTGGCTCGGGCAGTGGGGCCACGCAGGCGGTGAGGAGGGTGCACCAGAGCTTCAGGGGTACACAGAGACCCACTGCAGCAGGGAACCTGCTGTTCAGAGACACAGCCAGGGCTTGACTCCCCCTCTCCTGCCTTGCGGCTCATTTACAAAACCACAGAAGATTTAAAACTTACCTCCTGTCACTTCTCTGCAGATCCCTCTCCCTTCCCTGCTGCCCTGAGCCACCCTCAGTCCAGCACGCTTGTTGCTGGCTCTGTGTTTGTGTTACTACTTAAAAATCACCCCTCATGCCCCAAGAGGAGCAGATTCCCCTGGGAAGCCCCCATTGGCACTGCTGTGCAGAACAGTCCCACACTATCCTCACCTCCTCCCGCCGCGCTGGGCACTGCTGGGAGGGCAGAAGGACGGCAGCCTCCTCCCTGGTCGTAAATACCGGGTGGGCAGGGATGCCAGGGACAAGCAGCGTCTGGCAGATATGTTCTCCGCAAGCAAACCTCTTCACCTGGCCGTTGCCTGTGCCCAGATGATGTATGGAGTGGCTGGTTTGCAATAGGATTTCTACCCAGAATATTGGCTGGATGATAAAAGAGTCTGTCTGTGGTGATAATTGCACCATAAATAGCGCTGGGTTCGGCAGTGACGAGTGAGGCATTAGAAAACCTCACCCTCTGGATTCCTCCCACTTCCTTCCATCTTCCTGACTGCTAACAAGCTGGAAGAATAGCTCATCGGTTTTTACCAGCCACAAGAGGTTTATTGCGCTCAGATGCAGCTGGGCACCTTCCTCCACATAAATCTTAATAGTGAAAAAGGATATGTAGAGAAAAAAAACAGCTAAATTGGGTGATTACTGAAAAGCAGCAGGTAGGGCTGCATCCTGCCGCGGCTGTCCCTCTTCATTCTCTCCACTGCGAGGATGGCGCCGTCCCACTCCCTCCTCCAGACTTCCTCTGGCTCTTCTGGGTGCTCTCAGGCACTTGAGGGTAACCATCAGCTTTACTCCACTGATGGAAACTGAAAACGTGCCAGCTAGCCCCAAACACTGAAAAATGAGGAGCTCAAACTGGGGAGTGCTGTAAAAGTGAAGACTGGAAAGAAATATAATTAATATGAATAGATTGGAAGCGCTTTCTGGCTCCTTGCTTTCTCAGCCTGCAGGAAGCACGTGGACCCTTGTCTTTTCTTCCTGAAGAAAAGCTGGGAAATGGATCTGACTCCACTGGCACATTAACCTGCTCTTGAACTCCAAAAGATACCTTAAAAACAGGGGTTTCAACCTTAAAAACTCCTTAGGTTAGGGTTTCTTACTCACATCAAAGTCAAGTCCACCTGAGCTCTGTCCTCTGGGCAGATTTGCTCACTGTTCACGACCAACCACCAGGTACTTTGGGGAGTGTGCTGTAAATGGAAAATGTAGCCAGGACTGAATGGCGGCATCTCCTCATCAGGTTTTATTCATGGGTCAGTAAATTGCTGCTGTGGCTCTTTTTTTTCTTATATGCAGTGCTCTGTTTTGCTGCAAATAACTAAAAGATGGACTGCGTAGCACAAATACTTTTCACAACCCCGGAGAGCTTGCAAGATCCTGGTCAAAAGTTAAACCTTGAGGAGTCAGGCATGATGTAACCCAAATGCTGGGAAAATCCCACTCTTGGTTCCTAGGTCCCAGCTCAGACCGAGGGGTGACAACATCCCACGGTGGACAGCCCCAGGCGGTGGGAAATGCCCTGCTGCCAGCAGACTCGCTCTGTCCTGCTCCCAATGCGTTGGAAAACTTAGAGAGAGGGGATTTGGCCTGTCCCCCTTTGTGTCTGCCTCTGGGAAATGGCTTAAGCTGTCCTTGTCCCTCTGGCCAGGCTTTGCCTCAAGGTCACAGCCCCTGCACTAGTGCCCCTGGCTGCATGTTCTGCAGCGCAGAAACGCCGCGGACAGTGCGGCTGGAGTGTATTTCCGCAGCAAGGGATGCAGGCAGTGTCCTTAGGCTGATGCAAACACCCAGCTTCAGCTGGCATGTGCTGTCAGAGCTCTTTAGCGGCGGGATGAAAATCTGCGCTGGCGGAGGAACCTCCGCTGACAGTCACCTCCGGCGCCGCTGGCAGGGCACAGCTCCCCGCTCTGCCGATCACAGGCTCCTTTGGAGCAGAGACCCGTGGGGATCCTTCAGGGGCTAGTTACCGGGCTGTCTCCATGACCACTCCTGACATCACTCAGGCACACTGACATCACTATTGTTTTTCTAGGAAGATGATTAAATTATTTTTTTTTTAGAATTTTGAAGCGCCCAGGAGTGAAGGGGGAAAATGATTCTCCTCCCTGGGCATTTATAAAGCTTCCACAAATAATTGCAGTAGGAGGAAGGCAAGTTTTATTCTGAGGTGGGAAAAGATATGCTTAAAAAGCAATTTTTAAAGGCATTGAGTAGAGTTGGGGGGAATCCATCCCCAGTGCCCACGTTGCAGCAGGCCCCTTCGGCAGGGGTGGACGGGCAGTGCTGGGGCTCACGCTGGCACACAAGAAGAGCAGCTCTCTCCTTTCTGCGTGCGTCGCAATGAAGGCTACTAAGCAGGCACGAGCTTTTCAGCTCCTGTACAAATCCATAAGCTCCCTCAAACCTTTCTCTTCTGCACATGCAACAAATCCAAAGGCCAAATATAGAACATTAGTTTTCTCCCTTTTCATTTTCTTTTTTTTTTACAATTCTGGAGTGTTTGAAGCAAAACTATTTACCCCGTTTAAGCTTTGGATTTGTAAGTTTAAAGCTTTCACAGTTCCAGGTGCACCCAAAAAGATAAGAGAGCTAGGAGGTGCACTGCTGTACTTAAATATAAATAAATAAAGCTGAGATTAACTCGAAGCTACTTCTTAATACTCGGTATTTCTCAGTTAACTACTGCTATTATGATATTGACCTCGCCTAAGCTGACATGGGATAGCACAAACCCCTTAAAACAACACAAGCCATGACCACCCTTCAGCTCGATGTTTTTCTCTTGGTTTTCTTTTTTTTTTTTTCTCTCCATGTCTCTGATACTTGTTGGCAGAAGCGCGGGCAGCGATTTTGCAGCCTCACGGGCGGGAGGTCCCCACTGCTGAACACCGCAGGAGAGGAGCGGGCGGGTGGGGAGAGAGGCAGGAGGCAGTTTGGAGAGGTATAACAACCATTTGAAAATGCCAGAGACCCCGAAAGCTTGGGACCAGGGAGGGAATGACAGGGCACAAGAGAGTGGTGTGTTCTCCCACAGCGGCTGCTGCAATGGGGCTCCTCCTGTGCCGATGCCAAAAGCTGCGGCACGGCCAGCGTGGCACGGGACGCGCTGGGCACCAGAGCCCCTTTGCAGGCTGTTACTGGGATTCCTGGCAGGAGATGCAAAACCTGACTTCATAAACCAGATCCCAGCATATACTTGGCTGGACACAGGGGGAGGAAAAGAACCAACCCGGGCTTGAAAAATGTAATGAGACTGAAGAAACAGCCTGGGAGTCGAGGGATCTGCACTGTGCGTGACTCAGTGGAAAGAGGCGAGTCAGGGCTTTGTGGAAGAAGCTTTGGGACAGGGACACCAGGGCTGAAATGAGATTAATCAAGTAGCAAGAGCTGCCCAGACATGGCTATTCTTGACTATTCTATTAGGAAGGAGATTACTGCTTATGGTTCCTCAAAATGAGCTTCGAGGCAATTAAACAGGCTGTAATGACAGGTCCCCTCCTTACTCAGCGGCTCTGCTTCATTCAGCACACCTGGCACAGGGGTGGATTTATGTGAGGACGGATGCTCTCTGTCCAGAGAAGCAGGACAGCCTCGTGGGAGCTGTGCTGGCTCCCACTTAGTGAAAAACCACCTCCCCCGAGCTTTACACCTTCCTTCAGACGGCCTTATCTCTGGCAGCAGCTCCACTTGTGCCGGCTGAACAGGCAGCTCTTCCTCCTCCTGCCTGCTTGAGGCTGGACTCAGAAGTCCTGTCCTTGAGAGGGTGGCGAGGTGGGGAGCTGGCACACAGCATCGTGCTCCTGGCATCCCGGGTCATTGGCGAGGACACGTGGCTGGTGCACCCACAAGCCTATTCTTGGGCGGGCACAGCAAATGCAGCAAATTCTTGGGGGGAAAAAAACCAACAGACCCACGTGACATTTCTGCAGTTGCAACAAATGACATTTGTGGTTTGGAGCTGAAATCAGCTGTCAACATTTGTCTGTCTCTGGGAGTTAAACCTTTATGGTAGTGGGATTTTAGTCCAGGTCAGGAAAAACATAGTTCCGAAAGTTATTCGTTTTCTTGTCTTGATATTTGAAAGTCATTCGCTGCATTTTATTTTGTCAGCTTTCTCACTCTCGAAAGCTCAATACCACCCACAGCACTGGGTACTGCTGAGCTCTGGCTCTCAGTCAAATCCTTTTGCCTTCAGGGAGATGGAAACTAATCAATGAGGAATATTAAACAATATGAAAGTCGCAATGATTTAACATTTCCCACAAAGGTCAGAGTCCTGCGGCAACTCCACGATAACACTGAGCTGAATGCGGCACAGGGAGATGACATATCTCAAAGATAAGCTTTTATTCCTCTGTTTTCTGCGGGAGATGTTTTCTTATGTGATGGAAAAGATCCCGCCGCTGAGCAGGGTCAGGCTGGCTGGGCTTCTGGGCTTGTGCTAGACTGAACTTAGGTTCCCCAGGTGCTCGTGGGGAGCCTGGGCTGCCTCAGCCCTGGGTTTGCAGGTGTGGGTTCACGGGGGCACGGAGTCCCACTGCGGCACATTCCTGCTTCAGTGCCTTTACCCAGTCTGAGAGTCTCCAGAGTTTTGCTGGGAATGGGGTGATGCATTCAGGTCGGCCCAGGGATGCTCAGCAGAGCTTGCCACTGAGATGTTGGGATCCTTCAATCGACCGAGTATAACTCACCTGCCCAACAGCTGCTGAGTTTTTAACCCAGATTCAGCCCTGGGTTCAGGTCTTGATTTGGCAGCTTACCTCCCTTTCCAAAGATGAGTTGTGTTGGGATCCAAGGAGCGCTCTCGTTCTCACTGTTCAAGGCAGGGTGCAGGATACGGCCCAGCCCGTGGGAGCAGGTGTACCTATTGACCATAGAAAAGTAATAGAAATATAAATCTTGAGGTCTATCCACATCTCTTGTTTTTCTCTGTACAAGTCCTGCTTCTATTTCTGTGGCAGCAATGAGAATTTTAAATAATCCCCAGGTGGAGATTAAATTTTTGGTTCGGCACTCTTTTTTCTGAGCAATCTTAACAAGTCACTTCTCACTGGGTCTGGGACTTCTGCCTCTGTATAAGAAGGATGATGACACTTAATTTTCATTTCTACAGCTATTAATATGAAGTGGCCGATAACGCTTAAGCACCAGTGTCAGCTGAGAGACTTCCCAAAGTGAGACCAGTAATCAGCCGATCCTTGTTTCCATTCTAATAGCAAACCTGGGTAAAATCTAACTCTTTTGTTTCGAGCATCACTGGCAGGGCTGAAAAGATGCAGACACAATAGTTCAATCCAGCCAGACTGCTCAAGACTCTTTTGTATTTAATTTTGAACAAGGGTTTGTAAAAAACCACAGCAATTAGCACCAGCGAGCGCAAGAGAGGAGCGGAAAGAACCCTGAAGGATGCCAAGCTGCAGCAAGGCAGAGCCCCCTGGATGGAAACCCAAGGAGCCAGGACGTTTTTGAGATTGCTGTGAGCCATTGCATTTTGCATTCCAATTATTTCTCTCAAGTGCATAGTTAACTGACTGTAGTTGGTCCCCATCGAGTTTCTTGACAAGCAATTTATTCTTAGAAAGAATGAAAATCAGCAGGTGCTAATTCCATCACAACGCCCCTCCTTTCCCATCCCAAATCCTCCCATCTTCTTCATTTGCTCCTCTTAATAAGATTTTGTATATTGCTACTGCACCTGGTTGCACACCACGGTTATGAATTTAATGTGCAAAGTTAAATGTAAACAGGATTAAAAAAAAATCTTAGTAATTATAGAACACTTGAAAGCATTCTCCCTCTCCCACTTTGTTTGCAGACTCTTCATTCTGCCCGTCCTGAACATCCAGCCATTGCAATCATTTCCTGGGGGTTGATTAACTCGTTCCAGACATTTCAGCCAAAAAGGAGCATTAATTTCTACGATAAAAGTGGGAGGAGAAAATGGCAAGTGTTTGCCTTTATTCAATGGGAATGGGAGAAGGAGTGAGAGCAAACTTCGTTAATCTAAATTCAAAAATATCAGGTGAAGTTTTGTCTCCTTAGAACCAAGGACAAAAATTTCTTAAAAATTCTGTGACTTCAGAAAAAAACCCAATACCCAACACACAAATAAGTGCTTTTACCTGAACAGAATTTGGCTGTTGACCTGTGCTCCTCAGTGATGTGCTTCTGTGCTGTTGTAATCTGGGACTTTTTTATTCTGAGGGCTTTCAGGGTCAGCAGAGATGTTTATTTATCCATCTCATTTGAAGTAATATCAGTTTTGGTGGACAAAAGCGTTGGAAGCGTCATTCCCTTGGGATCAGAGTTTAAAGTATACGTTAGGTCAGCATTTGGGGATAAAGACAGAGTTTCCCTGGGGTGCTCAGATCCTCCTTAGTGCAGTTAAACAACGGTTACTGAAATACTGTGCATTGGTGGAAACAGCTGTCATCAGACCATCACAGTCTGTGAAGGCAACTCAAGTTGTTTGGCCCACTGACCTCCCGTGGGAATGGTTATTTCTGAACATTACTCACTTCCTTCTTCAGTTGCACAGCGAGGAACATCTTGCTGTCAGAAGAGAGAAATTTAGAAACATCAGAGTTAGGTGGAATTGGGGGACATTAAGGAAAACCCAGATCTC
>RSEF01000013.1:13254357-13264440 GCA_003993805.1 Himantopus leucocephalus
TGCTGCTTAGTGGATGCAGTAATTTCATTTTCAAAGCAGGCTGTAGCAGAAGGGTGATTCACCACCCGTGTTCATGCCAGCCAAAGCACCCTGCAGGAGCTGCCCGTCTCTCCTGCTGCACATGGGGCACTGGCGTTTTGATTTTTGGGTAGCTGTATTTCAAAGCCTTCTAAGATAAGCAGAAAGAACTTCAAGTTTGCTTTAAGAATAGAGGTAATTGATAGGAAGTCAAAATTGTGGCTGGTAAGAGGATCAGTTTGGCTTGAGGGTGCCCGGCGGTTGCTGCCGGCCCAGCGCTGCAGGGAGTGGGTGCAGCATCCCCACGGGGTGCTCCGGCGGCCGCTCCTACCCGGCCACCGGCTCCCTTGCCTTAGCACGCAGCCACCGGCCACCGCAGCAGAGTCACGGGCAGGCTTGCAGGAAAGCAAGGAGCTGGCTTAGCTGAAAGGCACAGCGTAGCAACAAGCGCCGTTTCGCTTTCTAATTTGTCTGAAATCTCAGCGGGCTGACACCTTCTAATTTGCTGTTTGTTGCCGCTCTCCTAGAAGTCCAGCTGATCGCTCTGTTGGTGCCTGCAGATCAATCTCGCAGAAACAGACGCATTTTTCTTCTGGTCTTGAAGAGGTTAGTTTTCCAAACATCTGCGCTTACCTGCTGAGCTGAGCAAGATTGCTCTCGCTCGTCCATGCTGCTCTCGCACGCTGCCAGGCACACCCTCAGCCTAGGGCAGAGCTGGAAAAGAGACTTGAATCTGGCCCAGCGGTTGGATTTTTATGTGTGTGGTGATACTGGTGGGAGACCGGCAAGGGAAAAGCACACAGAAAAAAGTCCATAGAGCTATTTTCAATGTCATTAATTTTATAGTTCCGTTAAATTGAGTTTGGCTGGCCAAGACGTGGTGGGAGAGGGGTGCAGGGTGGGCTTGCACAGAGCAGCCGTGGGAGGACACATTGCAGCCCGGCACTGCAGAGGTGGGGCTATCCCACCTCTCACCCCACGAGAACTTTCAGGACCTCCAACTTTAAAGACCTGCAAAATCCACCTCCCTGGGAGTGTTCGCATATTGCGGTCTGTGCGCATTCTGTGACAAGAACTCCACTGCTGTGTTCCAGCTCTGCCACTGTCCCTTTCACTGATGGCGAACACACATTGCCCTTCTCCTTTCCACTGCTCAAGCTTTGTACCGGACTGGTGGAGCACCGTATCATCCCACTCTGTCCTCTGGGAGCAGGAGCTGCTCCAGCTCTATGTGTTCATGATGTCTGTTGGCACCTCTGTAGGGCACAGGATGAATTTTTCCATGTAAGGTGTCATCTGGCCTTTGTGGCACCATCCTTCAAGGGGAAGTTAGCAACCTGCTGCAGCCCAGCCTCCTGCCAGAAAGGGGCTCAAATGCTGTGTGAGGTGGTGAGGGGTGGGCAGGGAGCAGACCCTGCTCATCACCTTCCTTTTCTCAGGGTCCACACTAACTCCAGTGTATTACTAATGCAGCAAAGCTTCGCTGCTTTTATCTTAAGAAGGGTTAGGGAAGAAATATCCTAAAAACACAAGAAATAATCCTCATATAGGAAGAGCACTTAATTTAGTACTTTTTTTTTAAAAAACAAGTCATTATTTCCTCAACACCAGAATTTGCTGAAAGCACTCCAAGTTCTGTTTTGCGAGTGCCACGGAACAAAATAATTGTGCAATTAGTAATGCATCTCATACTTTGTGAAATGAAAGATTTTTTACTTTCAACAAGTACAGAATGTAACATTTTGCCTTTCCATGCTGGGAAAGCACTGGCCATTCCTTCCCCCTCCTCCCTATTTTAAGTGCACTGCCGTATGTAATTAATAAAGATAATGATAAATATCCTCCACAAAGCAGGAGGAGAGGCACGTGAATGGCACAGGCACAATGTGGATAGCCTGGGATTGCCAGAGCAGCCAACAGTTTCCAAATATTAATTATAGCTCTCAGAGGAGGAGCTGTGTCCTCTCCAGCCCTTTCCAACGCGCCGCTCCCAGGCACCGCGAAAGCGAGGCCATTTACCCAGGGTTGACCAGCAGATCCATGGCCAAGCCGGGATGGGAGCCCGGCTGCTGCCAGCACAGGGCTTGTGCATGCAGCCACAACCTCCTGATTACACAAAAGGGTTGCCGTTAATTCAGTGACCGGAGTGATGTTTCGGTAGCTCCAGTGTCCCTGCGCTCACGAGCGACTAGCCCATGTGTGTTAACAAGCGGCCCCTCGGTGTTGGCCTGGCCCATGGGAAAGGCTCTGCCCTAACTTGCCTTGCTTGTATTTGGGGAGGGAGACAAAACTGTTGCCTGGGCGATAGCATCCTCCTGCCCTGCTAGGTACCACTGGATAAACAGCTTTCCCCTTCTCTTCAGCTCGCAGCACTGAGCCTGCTGATGTGATGGGAAGCACTATCAAACCTGGTTTAGGAAAGATGCTCCCCAGAAGCGCGTCTCTCCCCCTCCCAGCTGCCCAGTCACGGTGGGCTGGGAGAGGCAGTGGGACGGCTGGAGGCATGGCAACATGGAGCAACCGGACATGTGGGATGCAGGAGCATTGCCTGGCAGAGCTCTGCCCCGACAGGAGCATGCCACCACCGCTACCCAAACCCCGGCAGAGTGATGAGGTTTTAGGGTGGACTGGAGCAGTGGGGGGACCAGGGGCACTGCGAGCAGTGGTCGGCAGGAGCTGGGCACAGCTGGAGACAAGCTGCACCGACATGGAGAGGTACAAGCTCCCATGCAGAGGCCACACAAAGGGATGTGTTCCCACCAGGGAAGGGTGTCCAAGCATGGGAGCTGTTGGGCTCGGCCCTCGGTCACCCCTGGTGAAGCTCCAGACACATTGCATTGACCTTTAGATGCAAATCAGTGCCGTGCAAGCAAGTTCACTTAATTATACATCTTTAAGTTGCTTACCATACCATACCCTACCCAGCCCAGCTGTGAGAAGGGCAGTGGGAATTTAATTCTGGAGCTGCATCTCTGTCTTGTGGGTTCCTGGGGCATCTCTGCAGCCATCCCTTGTCCCTCTCCCCTCTCACTTGCACACTCGGGCTCTGCTGAGCCTGGCAGCTCGGCCGGCTGTTTCCATGGCACGCCGGCGGTGTTTCGCAGGCAGGGCAGGGAGGGCAGCCTGGCAGGGTTGTAAGCAGGGGCTTTTTGGTGCATGCTAACGAGATGGCGCCTGGCAGAAAATAGAGCCAGCAGGGGTGGGCAAGCAGGAGCCGAGAGCGGCTTATCGCTCCTCCGCAGAAAGGGACTCTCGCAGAGAAGGTGGCTGCTAAATAAATAAATAAGGCAAACATCAAACACCTCGACTTCCCGCAGTCCCTGGCCTGTGTGCCTGCCCCGGGGCTCCCAGCCGCTTTTCCCCCCCAGCAGCTGATTAGCAGAGAGGCTGCTCTAACTCGGGATGCTGGAGGCAGGTGGCAGTGGCCAGGGGTGATGAGATTGCTTTTTGCCCAAAACTAAATTGCCTTAGAAATTAAACTGCTGTAGTCACAGAAGAACTGGAGTCCTGGGGGCTGGAGCAAGGCCCGTCGGTGTGATAAAAGGCTCACGGACTATTTTTCCCTGATAAGGAAAGGCTTATGCCGAGAGAGGGCTGGAGGACAGGACACCTGAGGTGCTTTGACGACTCTGAGTCTGAAGCCAAAGGCAACGACAGCGCAGGACATGGGTGAGTCTGTTCTGCAAGGCAGCTGTGTTCTCCTCTATTTCTGTAAGGGCTCAAAGATCCTGCTGGAGAAATGTGCCCTCTCGCCCCCTGCACAAACACACATGCACAGCACGTTGCTTCTGCAAGCACATGCAGCGTGGCTGGTGTCTGCAAAAATGGTCTGTCCTCTTTGACCTCAGCATCAAGAAAGGCCAACTGAATGAAAGGAGTATCTTCCCTAAAGACCAGGAGGCACAAATATTGCTTGAATCTTAAGGGTAAACCAGAATCCTAAACGCGAGTGGACACTAGGTGGCAAGGAGAGAACTAGAGATCTGGCAGGAAACACCATGGGGAGATGGGTGAGCTGCCAGCTGGCTGTGTGCCCATCACACCAGGGACCGGCCAGGGGACCTGTCCTTGTGACACAGAAGCACAGCCTGTCCCAGTGAGATCAGGTCTCCAGGCAGGGAAACATGTAAAAGGAAATACAGGGATGGAACAAATGGTCACAGGAACTATATAAAGACAGGAGAAGAAGTCTGGGTACTCCAAGAAGACTGGATCAAACGCCCTCAATACAGAAGTCTTCCTGTAGCATTTCTGCGCTCCACAGAGGCAAACAGAGGCAGTAAAGCCTCTTCACATGGCTACCAAACATTGTCCATGGAGCCTGACCAGCTTTCTTTCCCTCTGGAGAGGAAGTGGCAATGCTGTCCCAGTTACCTATCCAGGACCTACTTTAAGCTTTTTTTTTTTTTTCCAATTGCTCTGCACCATTTTGGGTTACTCACCCTACCCAGAGCAAGTCCTTCCACATGCTACACTGTCCATTTTCATCTTGCAGCTCACCTTACCTGGCTCTCGAGCTGGGCAAAAGCCAAGCTGCATCACAGTCTCCTGTCTTGGTGTTCTAGCAAACTTTTGTTGGCTCCTCAGATTTTGTTTCAGGCCTGATGTGAAGGTTCACTGCAATCCAATCAAACCAATAGTCCCTGGCTGGCTATTCCTTTTCTGGAAAAGCCACTTCCAATGGTATTATCACTTCAGCAGACTCAGAGGAGAAACCTTATGAGGCACCTGAGGATTTTCATGCTAATGAGTTCCAGTCTATCATCAGTTCCTCATTGCTTGTGTTTCACCTGCCTGTGCACAAAGTCAGTGATTTCTCTTGTAAGATCTCCTTCATTCATCATCTCTTGCCACCCTAGAAGGATCAGGTAATAAAGGAGTGGAATGAAAAGAGAAAAAAAAAAAAAAGATTTTAGCCCCCAGATCAAGAGGTATAGGAGTCTAAGTCTTAAAAACAACAGACATACTTTGTGCCTTCCTTCCAAGAGGTTTGTGCTACTTTATGTGCTTTTGAGATGAGCCATAAGGGAATGACAATGAAGATCATAATCTGTTGTATAAACAACCAGGAGTGTCAGGTGACTGAGAGCTCAGAAAACCTGCTCAGGGTTTCAGAAAGAGCTAGAAGGACCAAGATATCTTGAGAGGTTCCCATATGATCACAGGAAAGTTGAACACCTGGTTAGTACATCTCCTTCCCACTGGCCAAGCTTCAGCAGTGATAAAATCCACCTCTTTCTCCTCATCCATAAAAAACCCCCAAACCCTTTCTCTAGAAGGACATTACGAGGAGTGGTTGTCCCTCAACTGTTTGTTGTCAATAGGTGGCGAAGAGGATGAATTTATCCAGATGATAAATTTGTCTCTAGGATGCTATCCCAGAAAGTCTACAGAGGAGCAGCCAACCTGGTCCATGGCGTTGCTTGATATCCACCTGCTTGCTCTTCTCCAGAAGATTTTGCCTTTTGAGATCAGCAACGACCACAAAAATGATCGCAGAACTGTACTTAGAGGATAAACACTATTCTCTGAGTGTCTCTGTGTAATGATGCATGCCTGGTGCTCCCTGGTTGGACCCACCTCCATCCCACCTCCCTCCCCTCCAGAGCGAGCTGGGCTTATCAGTCTTCTTCTCATGATGCTCAATCTCTCCTCAGTTTCTAGAAGGAGAGTGAAAAACAGAGGCTCATCTTTTGTCTTTCAGTCTCTTTAAGTCTTGATGCTCCTATTTCTTTCCTTCCCCTGCCTCCTCTCCTACCACTGCATGCCACCATCCTTTGATGAGCCGCACTTATTAAAGACTGAAGGGGATTTACCACGTGTCGCTTTCAAAGGTCCGGGGGCAAGAAGCTTTAATTGCCAGATTTTTCACACAGGGTGTTAAAATTTATTAAAGTCAGTTTCTCTGATTTCCCTTTAATGAGCTGACGACTGTGTGTACGAGATAACACTAGGTTCAATTGGTGGGAAACTCACAGAGGGGGTTTAAGTAATCAGACCAAGAAAGAGAAAAAATGAAACCCAAACCTGTGGTAGATCTCATGTCTTGAGGACTTACTTTGCACTTAATTTAAAGGTAGAAACTGGGATCATTCTTCAAACAGTACAGCATGGCTGGCAATCTTCTTTTTAAGGGTTTTCCTTGGGAAATGGAGCAGGAGGTGGACTTTTGGGGTTGTTTGATTTTCAAGACACTTTTGACATTTCAGCTACTCTTCTTCAGCCACTGGAGCCACATCCTCCAGGAGGATGGCCACCCCTGTGAAAACAAAGATGGGATGAACAACCACTTAGTGTTCACACAGCACCTGAGGAAACGCATTAAACACATCTGCTTGTGCTCTGTTTTACTCAGGTGTGAGCTACTCATCCTGTGCTGCAGCGGTCCCTGCCCACACCAAAAATGTCAGTGGGAGCAGCGAGGCTAAACCCCACGTTCACGAGCCCTTCCAGCATGAGCCAGTGCTCCCCCCCGAGCACACATAACTCCGCTGACAGTGCGCAGCCAGCTGGAGATGAGACCACATGAGTCTGAGTGAAAAGAAAACCCCTTCCAAATCAGGACACCCTGAAAGCATTAAAGCCATTGAGAAAAAAAGAAAAAATAAAAGCCTGAACTTTTTCCCTTGGTCAGCGCGGCTGCTCTGCTCCCTCGGCTTCATTTCCCCCCTCCTTCTTTCATTTGGTGCTACCTTCACACTGGATTTCTTTGCCCTACTTTTGTCCAGCTTTCTCCTAGAGATAAGATAAACGCTATTTTCAATTAACAAGACTCGATTGCTGAAAGCAATAGGAGGCAGTTCATTTAGAGCCAGCAAATTAATTGAAACCTAAATGTACATAGTCTGTGTATTGCTGGGAGAGCAATTATCCCAATCGTTTGGCCCTTGCCACGCAAGGCAGCGTCTGCGGCACCGCAGCTGGGCTGTGCGGAACTGCACGAGCAGGAGAAGCTTGCCTTGCTGTCTTCTTTTCTGAAGTTCCTCTCTCAGCCCACTTTTATCTTGGAAGAGAAAACAATCTGTGGCTGTAACTGTAAATTAGAGAGAGAGGATGTGTCCTGGGACTTTGGCACTGATGGGACCCAAAGTTGGTTTCTAAACAAGTGGTCAGCTATGATGAGATCTTCCTCCACACCCCTCTCTTCCTTTGGGAGGGCCTTTGCTGCCATGTGAAAAACAGGATCAGTGGAATCCAGATCCAGCCATCTGGATCCCCTGCCCTTTACAGTGCTCACCAGAACAGGCATTTGTGGACACATGGTGGGATCTGGGAGCTTGGGAATACATTTTTCCTTAAAATATATTTATACATGACAAATAGCAGAGGAGAGGAGGGCAAAACAATCAGCCAGTGAAAGAAAAATCCCATCATAAGAAAGATCTTCCATGGCTTTTAAAGCCCAAATGCTTTTGGCCCTACTGTTGCCCAGCAGTCGCTGATTGCCGAGGGACCCACTGCAGCTTCTGCACCACCAGGTCCCTCATGAGCTGGGCTTGCCCCCTCCCATCACTTGGGGGAACACATCTTTCCATCCTTATTGTGTCAGGGAAAAACCTCGGCATGTTTTCTCTCCTAAAAAGAGTGGAAATGGGAAAACCTCAGGAATTGTCCAAACACTGACCTGAAACATGGAGGAGCACCCAGGTCTCCAAATTCTTCCAGGGTAACTTGCAGTTTGGGCGTATCCTCTTCTTCATTGCCAGTGACAAATAACTGCTCAGGGCTTCATGACTGTGGTGAGGGGGGCATTTGGGATGTGCAGCACCTGGACCCTGAGTAAGCTGGATCCAAGCAGCGAGGAGACACCACCCCACTCCACGGGGTCATCCCCGGCCTCGCTGCCGGCATCCCACAGCTCTTCAGAAACACCTCGCTAAAAAGCTAGTGCTCCACAATTTACATATCAGGGCACTGCAGGAAACAACCCACTCTTTAACACGCAATCCACCTAGAAGCGGTAAAAAGCAGTAATTACGAGCCAGTCTCTACCGGAGAGATGACAAACCCACCAAACAAAATCATGTTTTCCCTGCTGCACCTCGCTGCCTCCGAGCCAACTGGCACAAAGACACTGCTTTTTTATTCCTGTACAAATTATGCTTTAAAGCCTTCCCTCCCTGCCTCCCTGCCAAGCGTAGGAGGAACCCCACGTGTCGGCTCGGTAGTATTTCCGAGGCGGGCTGTTCTCAGCCCAGCGCCTCTCAAAGCCAGCAAACCTGGTGCTCGTATGAATTTTCTCTCACCTTCGAGAGATGCTGACAACGGGGGCCGGAGCGATGCCCCAGTTACATAGCTGCCACCTCTGAAGGGAGCCGGCACGTTCGCAGGGAGCAGCCGAAGCTTATTAAATCAGAAAAGTAACACCTACGGAGTGTCGCGGCGCTTTCCGCTCCCTCCCGGCTCACTAGGCACGGCGCTGTGCTCGCAGCCTTGCTGCGCCTCGTAAACCGGCTGGTTGGGGACGAGCTCCATCTCAGCTCATTATGAGCTACTCGTTATGCACCAGCGTCTGCTTTATCATCCTCCCCTCTCTCATTTTCTCCTGTCTACCAGCTCACTATGTCCTTGGCCCCTTCTCCATCTTGCTTTCCTGCCTGCCTAAATTTCAGGTCAGATTTCCCAGGCAGGCTGAAAAAGTTTTTGGAGAAACAATTTGGGGCTAGCTAGCCCAGGGAGGGGAGAGCCCTCCTGCCCTTGGCAAGCCCATGGCCCAGTAACCTCTGGGACACTGCAGAGAAGGCATCTCATAGATAGAGGGTGTTTAGGTGACAGTGGCCACCACACCACTGGTAGGCAGGAACATAAATGAGGCTGGAAAGGATTTCCTGCACCGTTGTATTCCCAGTTATTCCAGTTTCAGGTCAGCTTTCCCAGTGGTGGCTGACCAGGAGCGTGCATAACATTTTTGGTATCACCAAAGGTTTCTGCCAGCTGAAGCTCTCTTGCTGTGACCCTTGAATGTGTTTGGGTTTTTTTTCCCCTCTCCTTTCTTTCCTTTTTATGATGACTGTAATGTGTTGTCCCATTGGTGGCAAACATCTGTGCGGTGATCAGCAAGCGTACCCGAATCTTCATCTGCTCTTTCCAGCACTAGGTGGTCTTGCGGTCAGCCCCTCAATCATGATGTTGAACCACTGCCTTTCATCCTGTCTTTCTATCCCCCAAATTTAAATTCTTTCAATTCTTCATGTGAATTAACAGTGGTTGAAGGATAAATCCTTCAGAGAAAGTATATATGTCCTTTCCTTCCACTCAGTTGTGCTTTGCAGTACAACTCATTACCTTCTCTTTAGATGTCTCACTTTGACAACTCTTCTTTTATAGTCTTCATTTTAGCTAATGAGCATCCCCACAAAATCAAATGTTTTTGTGACGCTCATTTACATTAAACATACCACACCTCCCCAACTTAGAAACACAAGCATCTTCAGGAGAAAAACAGACAAACAAAACAAGTCACAGCAATCTGTCATGATCTATCTTTGGGAAAACACAGAGGGCTTTTTCTCTTGTCTGCAGACTGATTGCATGAGTTTGGTTATTCCTCTCTGGCCTGGAGATAGGCTATTCGCTCTTCCTGGCACGCAGCACTACCAGACACACTATAGTCACCAAAACGTATTTCCTGGCCTGGGAATTAGTTGGTTTCTCTCACTTGAGGGCATGCATTTCTGAGTTTTGCCTCTGCTCAGTGTATATAAATTCTTCCTTGCTGTGCCTTGATTCTCGTTACTGTTAATATCATTCACACACACACCCCACTTTGCACCAGCCTCCTATGAAACCCCAAGCACATTATTCAGCACTTTTCAGGATCTCTCTTGACCCTTTTTAATCTACCTTCCATTATTTCTGCACAGCAGCCTCCTGTCTCTGTCAACAGCTGAAGAGCTTCCTGTTACTGAAGGGATTAACCGCTAGTCCCCCAGCCCGGGATAAGGGAGCTTTCTTTCGTACCCCCCTGCTTGGAGACCAGCTCAGCAGCCCAGAGGAGGAAGGCTTTGACAGAGTTTCCCCTCCTACCTGTGGTATTAAAAGCAAGTGAGTGCCTTTTCTCCCACC
>RSEF01000013.1:13264792-13282292 GCA_003993805.1 Himantopus leucocephalus
AAAAAAAAAAAGAAAGAAAAAAAAAAAGAAAAAAACCCAACCCAAACAAAGAAGCCCTCCCCAAACCTAAGTTAGCGGACGCCTTATTCGGAAAACTTCCTGGAAATCTCTGTTATTGTCTAACCAGTCATTGTGGTCCATTTGGAGCTGGCCCTTGGCTGCAAAAGGTACCTTCAGAAAGGTTTTAATCCTGCCTGTGGGGTTGTGCTTCCGTGCTGTGGCTTCCCAATCATAGCCCATCTTCAGCTCCGCGGAGGAGAGGCAGCAAGAGGCCCTTATATTTTAATCGCAGTCATATTCAGCACTTAGGCAGGTGTTAGAGGGCTCAGTTGAGCTGTTAAGCGTAAGCTTCTCCTGACCATGACAAGTGTCAGTGAGCACGGGGCTCTCAGGTTCCCTCCTGGACCGCAATTGCTCCTGAGCTCACTCACAGCTGCCAGGCATGTGTCGCGTGGTGGCCTTCACCTCTTCCCCTTTCCAGCCCGATCTGTCTCCAGGCTGGAGGGGACATCAGCAGAAATCACCCTCCAGCGGGACTGGGACCGCAGCTTTGCACAAAACCTCTCTGTGTCCAGCGCTGAGCTGAGTTAGTCTGCGAGGAAGGTGGGTGTGAATAACCTGCGGCAGGTAAAGGCTCATAGTGAACTCACCCCTCTCTGTGGCAAAGAGGATGGCAGTGAGCACGTGGACCCCTGGGCACTGTGGTTTAGCAGCATGCTGGTGAGGTGCATCACCTCTGGGACGGCGCCCAGGAGCTGGGAAAGGAATTATATTCATTCCACTGCCACAGGGTCTGGGCTGGGAGATGCTGCTGAAATTGCTTCATGGGACAAACGCATGGCTGCAGGATCCCCCGTATCCCAGCTGAGGAGCACCAAGCCACGGCAATCTGATCACCACCTGTGGGGCTCAGGCATTGGCAGTTTTATCGTCCCTCCTGCAGTGATGCTGCTTGGGAGTGTGAGGGGTNTGCTTCATGGGACAAACGCATGGCTGCAGGATCCCCTGTATCCCAGCTGAGGAGCACCAAGCCACGGCAATCTGACCACCACCTGTGGGGCTCAGGCATTGGCAGTTTTATCGTCCCTCCTGCAGTGATGCTGCTTGGGAGTGTGAGGGGTTGCTGGTACCAGTCATCCCTGCCACNCTGCGGTGATGCTGCTTGGGAGTGTGAGGGGTTGCTGGTACCAGTCATCCCTGCCACCCTGCTGTGGGGTGAAGATGGGGATGGCAACTCACGGCTGCTCATCTCGGGGTTTAGCTCAAACCCACCGGTGGTGGTGGTTTCCCTCCAACGCAGTGGCTTTGCAGAGCAATGCAGTGGGTGGTTTGTAACGCTGTGCTGCTGGGAAAAGGGACATGCCACCTGCCCCGCTGCCGCAGCCGCGGGCCCCTCTCACTGCCCTCCTGGTGTTAGCGGAAAGAGCTGGACCAGCCCTGAAACACTTTTGTTTTCATTATTTTGGTTTACTTTTGTCTTTTATTTGTTTTGCTTGGAAAGTTGTCCCAAGCCACTCTGCAGCCAGCGGCAGCTGGAGTCTGTGAAAGGGCAACCACCTGTTTCCATCCCCAAGCATGGCTGTACTGGTCTAACTGGGTTGTGAGGCCATCCACCCCCCTGGGACTGGGTGCACTCCTGCATCTACAGACCGCTCTGGCAGTGCCAGCTCATTGCAATGGAGATCTGGGTCCATAATGGCTTAAATCACTGCAGCACTTCCCCAGGGCTTGGCTGCCAGGGCAGAGGATCTTCTTGCTGGTTTTTTTTGTGTGCTTTTGTTAAACTGGATGTGCAATGAGCTGAGTGAGGGCTCAGCAGCGTGCACAGGGGTGACGGGCAGGGAGGAGGGGAGAGGGGGCGGGAGGGCAGTAGCCCCCAGAAAACGGTGCCATCGCTCCAAACCCTATGGATCACTTTGCAGTGACACTTATGGATGAGGAGCATTTTCTTTAACAAATATGAATCTAATGGATTAGGTCTGATCTAATTATGCATTCTGCATTAAGCCGATGCTCCCACTGTCTGTGGCTGCTAGCATAATTAAACTTAATGTACTTTTAATGATGTCTTCTTAACTCATGCGTTCACATATGATTAGAATCAAACAGGACGAGCTGTCACGAGTCCAGGAGAGCTCTTTCGGTAGCTCCTGACGGGACTCATGTTGAAATATTAATAATGCAGATTTCAAGGTTAACAACATTGGTTTTGAAATGAGGAAAGCTTGTCACACAGTTTGAGCTAATCTGAGGCAACAAAACGGCTCCCCTTTCAAGTTGAGCCTCTTCCCATCTTGCACACGTGCTCCTGGGAGCAGGGGAATTTAAGTTTTACTTGGTAAAGATGTCGGTAAGTAAGTAAACTGCACTCTGGGCAGCAGCCACCGAAGAAGCTGGGACAGTAACTCTGCGGGCACGTTTTGGAGGGTTGCTGGGTGCTCTGTCCTGGCATGCTCAGTCTTCGCTCCTCTTCCCCTTTCCTGCCGCTTTTCTGAAAACTGGGAGCAGTTTGTTCTAGGGTCTGGCAATCAGAAGGCAAACTACTTTTGTCTCTGCTCCTATTTGGTCAAGTGAAATCAGGCTGCGCTCCCCCTCCCAGCTTCTGTCGGCTGTGTCCATAACCTCCTCGGTGCAGGGAATACGCTCCCTCGAGCTCTGCACCACCTTGTGCGGTGGGGCCTGAGGAATCTTTGGCATTGCTGCCCTGGCTCCAGTGTCCTACACAAAGCTGGTAACAATACTGCAATGAAATGTGGGTTTTTTTCCCCCTCTTTCTGTTTTTGTGGATTTTCTTTTTTTTTCCTTTATAGGCCCGTGGCCTGGCAGACAGGTTGTCTTGTGAGTTCCTGAGAGCAAGTTGTGAAATCGTCTGAAATCCTTCCAATGGGAAAGCATTGATTTATTACACTGTAATACTGATGCGAACAACACCATGTACCTTTCATCTAAAAAGTCAGGACTTATAGAACACGACATGCCATTAATTTTGATGCCAGCTCAAACAGAGGAGGAATTACTGCCAAAGGGATCCAGAGAGCATGTTAAACCAGCACTGCAGAGTAATGAACATACTTTGTGGCTGTTACATTATACCATATTGATCCTTAGGAACAAAAAGGTACCTCGACAGCTAATTTGGGTCGTCGAAGGCATCTCTTAATATCTGTGTATATGCATGTGTGTGCGTGCTATATAATTAGTGCATGACAAAGGGATGTGCAAAAATTGGCTAATTACATTTCTTGATATCCTTTCTGGGGGTGTTTCACTGCTCTAAAGACAGCTCTCCTGTTGAACACATTTGGCAGGTGAGTTCACTTGGGTACCAGCTCGGTGGAGATGATGCCCAGTGCCCTGCCTCTCTCCATCCCCGCGCCAGGTGTACCTCCTGGCAGCCAGACAGCGATGCCTCCTTGGGATAAGTGCACACCAGCAAAAGGGAGATTAGTCTAAGTGCTCTGGGAACAGCCAGATAACAGCGCTTTGCAAGACTGTGGCTCCATCTAACACCCCATTTGCAGAAAAGCTCCTTGCTGCCTGAGTACAGTGTGATGGGTTATGGGATCACTTCTGCCCATTGCAGGGCTAGATTCACATCTCTGCCCCATCCCAAAGGGATGTGAGTTCATTTGCTTTCTAAAGCTATATGGTGATATAGACTTCTCTGCAGTAAGACAACCACCATGTACATACCCAGAGCCTATTCCAGGTCCTGGAGAGGAGTAGCTGGCAGTGCTGACGGTGGGACTGATGGGGATGGACAGAAGGAAAATGGGAGGTGATGCTGCAGCTCAGGGCTGAGTGGAGAATTCCAGAGTGGGAACAGTCAGGATTTTGATGGAAAGATCAGCCTCGAGCTACCACTCCATGCCTCAGAGAACCTTTCCAGGTCCTTGCACACTAAATTCATCCCTCTCATACGCTCAAACTATCAGGACCAAGTGCCTGGAAAAGAACAGAGCAGCAGGGAGGGGTGTCATCTTCGTAATGAAGCTGGAGCAACATGGAGCCCAAGCAGTTTTGGCACTGTCTGGCATCTTTTGAGCCGCGGTTTGCATGTGGATTTTGCCCCAAAAGCCCTGCCCTCCTGCAGGCTGGTGGGCAGCTGTGAATGGCACAGTGACATCCCTGTAGTTCTGTTAATTAATTAACTGTATGGCAGAGATGCAAGCATGGGGGCTTCAGCCAGCAGTGGGCTGCTAAGACACAAAACCAGCACAGGTGGCTGACAAATTGATTTGTGCCCGTAGGTAACATGAAGGCAACTGGGGAATCTGTGTTTAAGAGAAAGCAGCAGCTACAAAAACCATCAGAGAACAGGTTGCTCAGGTCTCTAAAAGGTATTTGGGGTTAATCTTTTACCTTTGTTGATGGGAAGGGCCTGAACTCCTCCGATCTCCAAGGCGGCGTTCCAGAGCAACCTCCACTAGCTAAGCCCCAATCTGTGCTGTTATTTTTCATACCATGGCAGTGAGGAGTACCAGCACTTTCCCAAAGGTTTCAACACACCACTGTGATGGGTCATCTGAGCTCTGACATGTGCCTCCGTGGTGAACCGACATGTTAGTTGGAAACGTGCACAACAATGTTCTCCTGGGGACCCAGAGCCATGTGTGAGACAGATGACTGACCATGTCATTAAATACACAGCACAGACCTGTGTTCACAGTGAAAACTTCCCCATGTCTCCCAAAACTTTTGATGGAGGTATATGGCTGAGTTGCTGGAGCTGAGCAGGTTAGTAACCACTGGGTTACAGCAAACACAGATGCGCCCCTGCCCCGTCCCTTCATTGAGCTTAGATGAGTACGTTCTCCTTGCATTTGATCGCAGGCAGGCACATGGACAAACAAGTCCAGCCAAATCTTTTTGGAGCATACCAGCTCTGTGTCCTGATGCCAGGGTTATCATCCCATAGCAAAGGACTGGGTGATGCATCTGTTCCTCACCTGCTGCACTTCAAGGTTACGTGGTTCTTTGCTTCAACAATTGCTGAAGATGGTTTTGGATTCTTGCTGGAGACTTGCTTACAAGAAATATTTGCTTCTGCCACTAGGAAGGAATTTTGTCCTGTTTATGCCAAGATATAGAGGAACATTTCTTGTGCATTTCTGCAAACCTCACTGGGAACCAAGAGTGAACTACTGAGCAAGAGGAGAGTTTTGAGACAGGATCCAAGCCCACAGTACAGTACTTAATGCCTAAGCAATTGTGGAAGACCAAAATGGGCTGATCCAGCATAGCCCACCCATGGGAAACCTCTCCTTGAGGTCCCATTGACTGGGAGTCTCTTGTGCTTTGAAGCCTGAGGGTTCACAGCC
Source organism: Himantopus leucocephalus (assembly GCA_003993805.1). Taxonomy (NCBI): domain Eukaryota; kingdom Metazoa; phylum Chordata; class Aves; order Charadriiformes; family Recurvirostridae; genus Himantopus; species Himantopus leucocephalus. The sequence goes on from RSEF01000013.1 coordinate 13,270,114, forward strand.
CCTTTCAAAACTTATTAATTCTGCCCCTTGCTGACTCTATCTTTAAAACTTACCAGCAGGTAAAAAAGCCCCTTGTGAATGTTGGAGACTTTGAATCTATAACCACGGCGCTGTGGGGTGAGCTGGGGCGCCTGGTCCAAGGCACTTTTGTGTCTCAGCTTCCCCAGCCAATAAATGGGAATGATGATACAGGGAAGGGAAGTCCTTCCAGATCTGTGACACCAAGCACTATGTAAGAGCATGACGTTAATGATTATAGTTAACCTCAGCAGCTGTCAGCATCTGCATAAATGTCCAAGGCCCTTTAAATCCTGCTCTCTTTCGTCCTTCAACAGACTTTTGGATGAGGAATTTACCAGAATAATTGTATGAAAACTGAGTGAGAAACGTCTGAAACGTCCAAGCCTCTGAAACAGCATGGGAGCTCCTAGGAAAGCTGATCCTGGTGAGGATTTTTGGACCAGTGCTGGTTCTGAATTATCTCTGAGCTGACCATGTCTTCTCTCTCTGTAAAAACAAGCTAAAATCCTCTAATAGCCCTCCTCAAAGAATAACCCCACAAAACTCAAAAAGAAGCAAAATCATTAACTTTGAACCCAGTGAATATTTAGTTTCCTGACTCTGGGGTAAATATTAGATAGATTCCCAATTTCAACCTGAAGCAGTTTATTTGGCTGCTGTTCACAAGTCAGACACAGCAATAATCAAGGAAATTTCGTTTGATTCAGGTTGGGTAATATTGCCTGAGGGGTAACATCATTTTCATTTCCACACATCCAGCACTGGCACAAAACGGCATGGACAGGTATGAAAAATGGATCATGGATCCTTGGTGCTAAAATTCCAGCTGATAGTTTCATTTTTGTGTAAATAATAATTACCAATAAAAATTTTGCTTGAAAAAAAGAGAATGTGAAAAGAAAAACACCATTGCATTTGATAAAGCAAAATCCTTTGCAGTACTGCCAAAAGAAAAAAAAAAAAAGAAAGAAAAAACAAAAGAGAGTTAAAACAAATATAGCTGTTAAATAAAAGATCCAGGTACCAAAGAGCAAAATTTAATGAAAGCCAAAACTGTTAAATATGGATTCCTGTTGAGAAAAAATGTCAATGTCTTTAAGAGTTTTACCATTACTCTATTTTTAAGAAAAGTGTAGTAAAAATACATATTACAAGTTAACATTTTCCACGCTTTTGTCCTATTCATTTTTTTTTTTTTTAACCCCTCCACTGATCAAAAGTCTTTGAAAACTGCATCTCACATCTTCATGTCACAGGCGGCCAGTCCTAGCACAGACGTGCTACTTCTCACGAGACTGTGTCACTGCCCGGTCGGGCTCCCCGCGACCTGCTGTCACGTAGTCCTGTCTTCGGAGGAGGACGGGGCACCGATGGGTCTCGGCAGCCTGCTCCCACCGCAGCGCCCGGCGGTGCACTGCTGTGGCAAGGTCTGAGACGTGGCAAGAGCTGGGTGAGGAGATGTATCCGAGGGCTCTGGGCATGGAAACAGGCTAGCTTGTGGGATGCCTCCACTGTGCTAACACACAGAACTAAAGTTAAAATTAAGGAAAACGGATTAAAAATAATGATAACCAACACAAAGTGACCCAAAGAGGTGTCGGAGTGGCTGATAACAGAGTTCATGTTCAGTGATGAGAGATGAAGATCACAAGGGTTTCCAGTGGTGGAGAGAGAAAAACATATTGGCACAAGACACGCTGTGCCCCAGCTCAGGACCTTGTTGGTCTTCAAAGTGTTGCATGACAAGTGGGTAAATGGAACAGATACTTCAGACCAGGCTGGTGTTAAAGGTGGTAAATGTATTGCTCTTCACATTCGTACACTAATGGAAACTGGTATTCAGGCAGCTTCCAGCTATACTTATGGATGGCTGGGTAGACAGATCCTCCTCATAGACCTGTGCCAGTAATTTGCCTGTATCACTCTCTTCATCTGCCTCCTTCTTTTCTTGCTCCTCTCTTGCTATGTTGCAAGAAGAAAAAAAAAAAAAAAAAAAAAAGAAAAAAAAAAGAGAAAAAGCAGCTCAGAACGCTCCAATAGCAGCTCAGTCCCCGGAAAGATATTTGCTGTGTCCTGTGAGAAGCTTTGAACCTTATTTGTCATCAGTGATGGACATGTGAGATGGGACAAGGCTAGGTGGGTTCACTGTGGTCCCTGCCCCACAGATCTTCTCTCTCTCCAGATCGTCCCCTGGGAATCCTTCACTTCTGGGGAGATGTCTCAGGCCCACCAGGGGGGAACCATTCCTCTGTCCATGCCAGTGATTCACAGAACGAATCTTTTGTGCAGTTCTGGAAAACCATCCTTGCCCCTTTGATCTCCATGCCTGTGGATGGACTCCCAGCTGCCTGTCTGGCAGTGTGGGTTTCTGCAATACCAAGTTTGGGGTCAGCAACCTGCTCTCCTGGCTTGTGGATGCTTCCCTCTCCCTAAGGATATGTGAGTGGGAATCTGCTACTTTTGGCTTTGTACCCAGACGGGCCACAACTTGACGGGAAGGCTGAGTTTGACCAGCCCTGATGCTGTCGAACGTCATGGACGCTTGAATGCAGCTCTTGTAGGGTGTCCTCCTTGTTTTGCTTCAGCAGTTCCTTCCAGGAAGCTCTTCTGGCCAACTATCTACAAAATGTCCCTCTTAATTAGAAAAATGGCCATAAAGGGATTTCAGAGCAAAAAGGCAGGGATTTTCCCATTGCAGCCCCATGACTTCTAGCATGTTTTACTGGTTAATAGGCAGCCATCTAGAACTGGATGTCTTGAGATAGTCTATTCCCGGCTCAAGGTGGTTCCCTTATGTGACCACCAAAAAGGGAGCACACACAGAAGCTAAGCAATGAAGGAATGGTTCACAATTGCTTATTAGCCCCCAATAACCTAGGCAGGAGAGTCGCATGTGAGGGGAATGCGGCATTTACTTTCTTCCATAAACAGCAGCCGACCATGATCTTAGACCAACCATCTGCTCCTGTCTGCCACGCATGACACTCTCCACTCCAGGCCCACGATTCTTCTCTTGAACCGCCACTCATCATCTCTGGAAGAATTATCACTTTGTCCTCAGGTTACCTGGGGTTTCCAAACTCACTCATGACTTTTCCCCTGTAAAACAGCCTCGTGTTTTTGTTCAGGTTCTTTCTCGCATCAAGTCCTTCCTGTTGCAGGGAGAGCCGTTCGCAGCTCTGTCTGCCTCATTGCAATAACTCTACAGCCCGAGTTCACAATAGAACAACGGAAGGCAGAATCACGATGGACAAAAGGCGTCGATGCTGACGCCCTGCAGGGAGTTCAGCTTGCCATTCGTCGGATTTTCTTTTTTGCTGTTAGTAGCTCAGACATTATGGTTTGCATCCCAAACTAAACCAGATTGAAGGACTGAGCAGGGAAGGGGGAAAGGGCTGATGTTACCCTGACACCACAGGAATTAGTAAGAAAAAATATATATATTGCACACACTAAGACTTATTAACAACCAAGTTAAAACAAAATGGCATAGTCCTCATTAGTGTTCCAGTGGTTCTTTGATCAGGGACGGTTCACCAGTCTGTTAAATCCCATTACACTCTCCTTATTGCAGTACAGACCTGTTTCTGTTCTCCTGCCGGTGGATCTGTTTTCAAATAAAAAGGGAAATAGATTTGATTTCCTTGAGAAGATCCATCCAATTGTCCCTTCTGTCATTGTCGTTTGTCTTGTTGGTGTTGGGTTTGTTTTTGGCTCTGGAGGGGGTGGAGTTGGGCTGCCCCTGCTCTCACCCAGGCAATGGGTCAAAAGGCCAATTATAATCCCGTAGCTCCCAGGGACATGCCGGTGCTGTGGCTCATGCACGGGATCGTCTGCATGGATTTGGGAAAATCGTGGCTGACCACACGTCCGTTTTCTCCACTGCCTCCTGCTGCAGCTGGCCTGGGAAGGGTTGATGTCCGTATGGCTTCGTTGATTGATTGCTGTGGGATTAAACAAAAACCCTTTTTAGGAAAGACGGGGGGGTCTCCCCCTGTCCTTAGCAATGTTGGAGAAATTACAATATAAAAGTGTTGTCTTTCTGTCACTGTTCTCTCCCTCCTCGTCTCCATTCAGACTCTTACTTTCTGCATGTCCCTACTGCATCTGCTCCGTTAATTCGCACCTCTTCTACATTCAAAATTGAATGTTTCAGCAGTATTTTGGGGTATAAAGCATATGTGCCATATGCAAAAACTATTCAAACTCTACAACATAAGAACAGTCATCCTGGATCTGAGCAGAGGTATTATACACACTTCCCCCATAGATATGCTATTGCTACTCCAGTACAGTTATGTATGGTGGACTCTGACTCACTGCAAGCATATGTTTAACTCTCCTCATGTGAGAAGCTGAGCATGTGCCTATGTTTTTGTCTACAGAGATGACTGAGGCAATCAGGAAATGCAAACCTAATTCAGGAAACCAAATCTCATCTTCGTGTTCCAGATACCATCCAAAACATTTGCTTTCAGAGATCTGAGGAAACCACCTGTTTAGAACAATGAAACTAAAAGATGAAGTCAATTTGGTTTCTTTACGTTTAGGCTATCTCTAAGGCCATCATCGTCCTTCCTGGACTGGGATATCCAGGTGAAGAATTATCCAGAACAGATAAACCTGGAACAGCTGTTCAGAAACAGTCAACTTAATGCCCTGCCAGGAGGGAGCAGCCTCCTGTGCTGCCGGGATCTGCCGCTCGCCCGGGGGGTCTGCAGGGACTTGCTGGAGCAGAGGTTGGGTTTAGAGGGGGATCTGGCTCATCTTTCTGGGCACTGGCCTGGGGTCTGCTGAATGGCTTTGTGGGGCAGCCAATGCTGGCGGGAGTCAGCCAAAGGGACAAGCTTAAACCAGATGTTAACGTTGGGAGCGATGATTCCTTCCCCCAGTGGCTGGGTGTAGCAAGAGCACCGCAGGCTAACCCTGACATGAATTAGTGGGTCATTTCAAGGAACACAGGGGAGCCAACAGCAGGGCAGAATCTCCTTAGGACTAAAACTATGGAGCCATTGCATTCTGAAACTCTTTCGCAGTGTATTTGTGACATACCTAGCTTTGCAGTGCAGACAGCAATTATAATTTAATTTTTGTATACTCAGGGACATTAATTGCTCGCATTATCTTACCCCTGTGCTCAATGTACCTCTCATTGCCTGTAGAATTTTCTGAACCTCAACGGGAAAAGAGCTGTTGCACATTTGCAGTGAGTTAGAAATGTTATTACTGCTGACAAAACATTAAGCATGTTGTGAAATGGTGACATAAAACCCAAAGAAACGATTGCTTATTTTCTTTTTGATTCTGGGTAACTTTCAGTCCTCAGGGAAGTGAAAAATCTCTCTAAATTTTATGAAACTCACTGCATACTTCATATACTCATGCCGACTTCCATGCTCTTGGGAGAGGTCAAGATGAGGAAGAAAAGGGATGTGTTACTCTTACAGCACAGATCCCACTGCACCCTTGCACACAATAGTATCTGTATAAGGGATCACCTCTGCTAGTCATCTGAGTCAAGATGTACTTGTTCCACAGATGCTGCATTAAATGTGTATCCCCAAGGCTCTCAAATCTAATCCACTCTTGACACGACACTGAAATTTAGGCACACCAGAGTTTAGGGCTGAAACAAATCTCCTTGGTCGTAGGAAGTACGCTTCTGCAAGACCATGACAGGGTGGATATAAAAACCCCCAAAACATTACAGTAGACATTAGAGGCCAATTTCCCTCCAGGATGACCCATAATTCCGAATTTGGAGACCCACATCATCTGTTCCAGGGCAACAACGCTCTGAGCATATATCACTGTTGCCACCCTGTAAATGGTGCCAGCAGGGTGCCAGCAAAGGGAACAACAGGATCTGATTCATTACCGCCCAGCCCCCGTTTGATCTTGCTGATAACTGCTTGGGTTTGGGGATTTTTTTCATATTGTACTAACGGCTGCATCAAACCAACTCCAGCACGCTTCATCCATGCTGCACACACGTTGCCATAGTCTGCTTTCATTAACTTTAAGGAATGGCAATGTGTTCCTGTTACAGTTTGTGCTATGATTTTGCTCTATATCTGGATTTTGAACTAGCGTTATGCCACATGTCTGATCTTGCATCAGCTCCCCACTTGACCCTCTTTTAGCTTCCTCTGATGCTCCTATTCCTTTCTAGCAAGTCAAGTGACACGGTCACTTCGTTATCCCTATGTCTTGGCTTTCCACCCGTGGTCTGGGCTGCATCCGTCTCTGAAGGCAGCTTTGGAGCCGGGGTAGGATCAGAGAGAAGGTGTGAAAGGCCGGGGAATGGGTTGCCACCTTCATCCGCTTTGATTCACTTCTGGACTTGTAACAAAACTCGATTAAGGCAACCAGCATGGCTAGTCCGAGCCCACCGATGAGGATATAGAAAACCCCCGCCACATTGCTGAGACTCAGCGCGCTTGTCTTGTCCTAGAAGAGAAAGGAGAAGGGAGGGAGGGGTGGGCATGTGGGAAGGAGAACGACAAAATTAATATGAGATTGCTCCAGGAGGGATGCTCCACAATATAGCAATGTTGGCATTACATCATCTCCCTCTTTACATGAACAGGTGACATTTCTAAGAGCATTTTCAATTTTTAATTCAGTGTCTAGTAAATCTAATGTTTCCCTCACACAAACAAATAAACGTTTCTTCAGCAATGTGACTCTTTGTAAAGGTTTGGGATCTCCGTTTTTCAATCAGCTAACTTAAATGCTTATTTTACCCAAAATGCCTAGTTTAAATTATTGATTAAAGGAGGAAAAAAAAAAAGAGTTCTCCGCCTCTTTGACATTTGCTTGTCCCTGATGTCTCGCCTGAAATAACCTGTTCTCTTGGAAATGCTCATTCCTTCTTTCCTAGATTGTTTCCCCCGCAAATTCTGTTGCTGAGCAACACATCGAAATGGTTGGGTTTTTTTCTTTTTTTTTTCCTCTTCAATACTGAGGTTGAGGTGACACCTGGGCTGCCCTCAGAAACTCATTTGATTTCTGCGTAATAAGACAGTTATTTCATATGCAATCAAGACCCGTTGATGCATGTCTAAGCTAATTATTTGGTTGGCAATAAATAGGGCTATTAATGGACCGCAACTCACAGTCGGTAGCTACATTCTGATTTTACAATTGCTTAATAAATCGTCACGGCTCTCCGGGGAAGAGGTGAGTCTCAGAAAGACTCATTTCACTGCTAGGGAAACTGAGTCCCCTCATCTAACCCCAATGTCACTCAGTGCAGCTCTCAAAGCCTTCTCTTCCACACTGAGCAGGTGGAGTTGGGGTGTTGGGATAATCCGGACAGCAGCAGGACCCAAAAGCTTGGCTCAGCTCTGTGTACCAGGCTCCTGTTTCTAGGACATGCTTTCTCTATAGTGCAACCAGATGGAGGTCCCCTGCTCCGTGCTTGTTGCTGCTCTGCAATATCGACTCGACACCTATTTGCCCGTACAGACTCCGCGTGGCAATCCCAACAGGTCAGTACAAATCTGTTGGAGCGACCAGGGTCTGACCAGCATTGACAGCCCCACTCCCTGGATGTGGGAGGAAAATTGCATACGGATCATTTGAGATGCAGCCACACAGTTAAAGAATAATATTTATGCCTGTAGAAGTGTCTGCAGTTGGAAACAAAGCCTCTGCACGCTTCTGGGTGTTCCCTGCTACTCCATGGACACGTGGACCGGTGGGTGGCACAGCTTGTTCCTTGCCCTTGTAGGACAGTTGATTCACTTGCTTTGCTTGGCAGGTTTTACAATGAGCAACCCACACTTTTCGGGAAGGGCAAGGATTCAGGAAGCAGAAAACTATATTGGAGCGATGTTGAAAGGGTCCAAAATCAAACACCAACATGAGGGCAGAAGGTTTTGATTCAAGAGCAGTCTGCCCGGCACTGGCACTGTCTTTCAGGTAAGTACGTTTTGCAAAAGAATTTTGTCTTTCTTTTGCAGTGTTAGGGTTTCACGGCAAAAAAGACCACAAAGCATGAAAACATTTCAATTTTCAAAATTAAAAAAACTCCTCCTGTTACAGAAGATTTTTTTTTTTAATAGGAAGAAAAGAGGGTTCCAGTCAAGAACACTAAAAAAAATGGGTTTTTTTCTACTGCTCCTTCATCTGGCCCCACTGCCCATGTGAGCTGCAAAGCTTCTGCCCAGCTGGAGCTCTCCCCGCAGGCTCCAGTGCCATAGGGTGCAACTTTCCATCCCGAACCCTCTGCTGAAAGATGCTGAGGTTTGGTTAGCGGTCACCCCGGCAGAGTTTCGGTCACGGGAAAAAACTGCACAAGTGATCTTATTTTCCATGCTTCGCTGATTGACATCGCTGCCAAGAGATTCGCCGCTGTCACCGCGAGCGTTAAACTGCTGCAGATGTGACAGTTGCTGCTGGCGGACAGGTTTGGGTTCTCCCTTGTATAACCTTCATACGCTGGTCAGTTTGTAATCTTGCCGATGCTTCCTGTGTGCTCTCTGTAATGAGACATTTCTGCAAATATCCTCCTAATTTCTGCCGTTTCCATATTTGAAGGATTATCTATCTGGTCTTTTATAATCTTCATGCATTTTTTCCCCCAGACTTGACTGTACCTTTGTTCAGTCATCTCTTCTCTTCAGATTACCAGGAATGCTTTTAAGCACCAGCTGAAAAATGTAGGGAGTTTTTTAGTGAAGATTTAGAAAAGCGGGGCAATTACTCCGTGAAAACTGGGTTACAACACGTCAGGTACTTTGCCTCTTCAAATTCAGTGGGAAGGAGCTGCACCAGCTTCAGGGAGGGACAAAGACACTAAAGGTGGGCTGCCCTCCTTGACATCCTAATCTTTTAGCCTGGCTCCTTAATGAAAAGTGGCTGATTAGCACATGCTCCGCGCTCAGAAAGAAGGAAGGGGACAGGGAAGGAGGTGGAGCAGCCTCTTTGTCTGTCTTACTAATAATTTTCAGCCTATACTTTCAGCTTGATTTGATAGAAGGGTGGAGATCTCCAAGATATCAGGGACCTCCAAGCTTTGTGGAAAAAAAATGACACTGTAGAGAAGAGGAAACCTATTAATGCTCCCACTTGAATAAATGTATCGGCGCAATCCACAATAGGCATCAGAGACTTCACATGGGTCTTTGACTTGCAGCCACAGATCCTTAGGAAACCCGGCTTCCTTGGCTCTGCTGGGCATGGGAATACACACATTTAAAGTTTTATTGGCCACAATATTCTTGTATTTCCACCCCCAGTTTGGGGTCATGGTCCAAAAGGGCACCTTCTCATCCGCCTGCAATGGCAGAGCAGTCTGGCAGCCAGGAAAGGCTGCTCGTTCTTAATTTCCATTTTCCTCCTGACGCCAGCAGCGTATCGACCAGTAAAAAATAGAAGATGACCCAAAGCAGTTCCCTGAACCACTCTTTCATACAATTAATTTCAGAGCTGTTGTATTTTTCTTGCATTGACTTTGCAGTAGCATCGTTATTATTATTGTTATTATTATTACTACTATTACTATTATTACCGGGACAATTTGGGTGAACTGAAAGTTGCCTTATCCAGAAGGCAAAGAAAAGTGTAGTGAGGCAGCGATGGGCAAATATGCCGGGAGGGAGAGAGCAGCCTGAGTTTCACCTCTGCCACCATAACTAGGTTTCTCCCAAGGAGCCAAAGACATGGGCAGCTTCAGCAGGGCACTGAGGAACACCGGGGCCACGGCTGATGACACAGCCCGCTATCATGAGCCAGGCAGAGAAGTGAAATTGCTCCTGTGGTGTCGCTTGACTTCTTGCTCATCCTCTCCTTTTTCTTTTCCTTTTTGTTTCCTTCCTTCTTCCAGCAGGACGTGCAGAGACGTTCTCTGGGTGGGAGCAGCATCTCATTGCTCCCATCAGCTGCAGGACCAGACCCACATGAAGGGTGGGAAACTCTGGATGCCCCACTGAGGCTTTGCCTGCTCTTTCCATGTATGCTCCTGCCCTAATAATGCTTATAATAATAAGTCCCATATTATGCTAACTGCTTGAGAGAACCCTTCCCTCCTCTCTGCTCGGGCTCTGTGACACCAGATGCTCTCCTGCGGAGCTGCCCATCACCAAACCAGCTTGTTAGTGGGAGTGTAAATGTCACCGCTCGTCTCCCGCAGCGGCAGAGCGCTGACGTGGGGGGGAAGATTGGCAGGTGAAAAGAGAAAGAAAAACCCATCTTTCCGAAAAGCCTGGCCTTGTTGCTGCAGCAACCAGGCACCTTCCCGTCTGTTCCTCTCAAGCATGGCACCATGTCCATCATCCTCTTTGTCATCATTTATCCTCCTTGGCTGAAAGGCATTAAGGCCCAATTTGCCAGGTTTCCCAGCAGGGCTGGTCCTTTCTTTTACCCTGCATGACCAGAGCCTGTTGGCAGCACAGGGTGATGGCACCTCAAGCTGTTGCAGTCTCCATAGAAGATGAACTGTCCTTAGAGCAGGTGGTGGCTCCAGCATTTGAGCTTTTACACCAAATGCCGTGCTGCTTTTATTCAGGCAAGACTGAAGCTCAGCAATGAAGGACATAGTGCTGCCCATCAACTCAGAGCACAGCCAGAGAATGGGTATGAGTACACGGATGGCCGGCTGCGGGGATGAGGCTGCCCACCATGAAAAGACACCCTTGGTTTGAGAACCAGCCAATTCCCTGCAAAGGCAGGGCAAGGTGGTAGCAGGATTTGTTCCCTATTTTTAATTGTGGGGTTTTTTTAAACAAAAGTGCAATTCTTGCAGCTGGAGGAGTGGGAGATCCCTGTGGCTTTGATGAAGATCCTTTAGGGTGCATGAAGCTCTCTGGCTGCCCGTGAAAGCAGGTTGCACCTTGCCAACCACCAAGCATCCTTTCTCCCATTGCCTTGCAAAAGCTCCAGGGAAGAGGAGAATCACATCTACCTGCCTTGACATTTAATGTCCCTTTTGTCATTACCCTCCAACAACCCAAGACATCCCTTTCAGGCCCACAGCTCATTTCATAGCCTGCAAAAAAAACTGTCCGTCCCATGCTCATTCGTAAAATAGGGTCCTTCTAGTGAACTGCCTAGTTACAGTCTGCCTTTCCTCTGGGCTTATTTCTGCTGTGGCAAGGAGAGGGGAAGTGCAGGAAGGATGGGAGACAGGACCAGGAATTAGTGGTTGGCTTCTAGCTATGTGAAGTGCTGGAAGCGTGTGCGCATGGAGAAACCTCAAGCCTGCAGGAAGGGGTGGTTGCCATGGGTTTACTGCGGGGAGAAGAGCGGCAGGAACACTGTAGCCCAGTGCAGGACACTGCCTGGGATTTCCCACTGTCTGGCAAAGGAGCTGGAGCTCTGGTGGTCCTGGACCAACAGCCCCTGAGTGCAGCTGCCCAGCGTCTCCTGTGATGGGATAACAGATCCAAATATTCACCAAAACAGAAGTGTTTGCCTCTGGAGTTTTAGTTCAGATCCACTAATGTATCTACTGCTACTATATAGGGATTTCTCTGGATAAAAAAACTAGGTGGGTGATAGATAGGCAAACAATCAGATTAAAAATAGGATGCACAGAAGTCAGCTGCAGGCATGGAACGTATTCTGGGGCCAGTGAACACAGGCCTGGGAAACACCAGAGGTTTTACTTGGCTCTGGCTAGAAACCTTGGATACAAACCTTACATCCAGCTATCCCCTCACCTCTCTTCATTAGCATTCATTTATCCTTCTGAAAGTCCTCTACCTGCAAACTAAGCTAAACTTGACAACAGACAGAAATGGGAAGGTTTTGTAACGCCTGTGGGGAGAAAGGTATGAAATGGCCTCCGAACTCTCAAGCTGTGCTCTGAACCTTGGCTATTAGGAGAGCTGCGTGGTCCGGCTTGTGCCCCCAAAGCGCTGGTGGGTTTTGTGCCCACCACGGGCAGGACGGGGGAAGCTGTGCCTGGTGCTCAGCCCTGCCTGGCCTGCCTCAGCCCCAGCACCGAGGGCACCACGGGGAAAGGGGGAGGAACTGCTCCTGCAGCAGCCGGGCAGCTCGCCTTGTTTGCGGTAGATGCAAAAGGGCCCAAGAAGCAAAAATAGATAAAACCCAGGTAGGCAATAGGTGGGTGTATTTGCCCGGCTGCGTTCATGAGAACAAGTGAGCAATGCGATTGCATAGTCTTTCTGTAGGTGGGAGAGGTGGTCTGA
>RSEF01000013.1:13287292-13300982 GCA_003993805.1 Himantopus leucocephalus
ATGGGTTATTCAGCTGCATGACTACCTCATGTCAGACAGGATCACATCTTGAACTAGCTGGTGTTGAAAGGTGTAATTTCTGCCTTCCCATCATTGCCCTTCTCAGCCATGCCTAAATGCAACTGAATTTTAACATCTGGAGGCCAAAAGATATTCAAAGCCAGATTCACCTAGGAGGAAGAAGCAAACTCTTTTAGCAGCCCAAGAGACCTAACTGATGGCCTGGGAGGGGGGTTTGCACCTGCTACAACACGTAGAATTATTTCTGGATTTTCAACCTTGTTTTCATTCATCTGTGGCATTTTGTAGCTGTGTAGAAGCAAGAAAAACAATGGTGAACTCTTGTTTAACATCTCTCTAGGATCCTTTCCTAATCACCTACCCTGAATGGAGAAAACCCAGGCTAGCTACAAAAGGGACAGGTCGCAGCAAAAATAACGCAGCCCAGCTTCTAAACCACACCTGATCTAAAACAGGTCTGGCTCACATGTACCTCCAAACCTGGCTCAGAGCTTTTACTCTGTGGATGGAAGTGAGTGAGGATGAAGCCTGAATAAGAGATAGGCTGACCGTGCTGTACAGATGCCTCACGACTGTCACCTTGCTCAGGGCAACCTCTCAGGTGCAGGACCCCAAGGGGAAAACAGACACTACATGATGACTGTAGGAAACTACTAAGATTAAAACAATTAAAACAACAGGAACAAAACAAACATAATGGGACAAAAACTGACAGCCACTGTTCCAAAGAAACACCATCGGATGGAAAATCAAGCATTCCTCCTTTGCCATTAGACCCATAAGAAATTTATTCTACATGCAGCAGGGATGAAAAAGAGGAAACAGAAAGAAAGGTTAGGAATTTTTGGAATCATGCCTAGCAGAGGGATGTTTGGAGCTGCAAAATTAAAATGATTGATGCAATTTTCTTTTTTGTTGTTTATTTTTCTTAGAAGTATGATAAATGGCTCCTTTACATGCCAACGATTACAAGACAGGTAGGATGTTCCCGTTTGTTTGTTTTCATAATATCAAAATTAGGATACAAGATTGATGTTTAAATAAATAAATAAATAAATAGAATCAGCCCTGTATCCTAATTTCCATATTTGCAAGACAGAAAACAAACACTGGAGAGAGTGCAAAAGAAAACGTCTCAAAGCTGCGAGAATATATCCACCTTCATTCGGAGGGCCTCAAGTCATTTCAGAGCCTGAACCCCGCTGGATGCAATGACTGCCTTCTGGACCACCTGCGCTGCACTCCTCAGCTTCTCTAAAGATACCTCCAGCAATTGCTGATACGGGAAGTGCTGAATCCAATTTGAGCTGATTTTATAAATGTAGTAATCAAAATCCTTGGGCCAGTTGATACCTCATCAATTCTTTGGGTTGGTTTTGGCTCAGGAGTTGTGTGACCAGACAAATGTATCAGCAAATGCTCAGCTGGTTGCTAGTAATCCAGAGACCATGGATTAAATGTCTTTGCGTTGGGTTATGTTAGCAAGCAAGTATAAGGCCACACATAAGATTTTGGTCAAAATATTTTGATCAAAATATGTTCAATAAATAACTAAATCAGTGGGAGCATTGATCAGATCACTTAAAGCTATGGCGTCTGAGGATTTACTAGTCCCACTAAAACCTTACAACTCGTATTCCTCATGACTGTAAGGCGAGGAACTTGCGTGGCTGCTGCCAAAAGGAACTGCACCTCTGACGTGACTCAGATCACCATCCCAGTTGGCAGATTGTGGTAATGCTGCTCTGAGCAGGTCAGTTTGCATGGTACGCTTCGCAGGGGGCCAGCTCCTGTCCAGGACCATGGCTGTGTGCGTGGCCCGAGCTCTGCTACTAACTCAGATCTGGGTCTGTACTTTGAAAGGGTTCTTCTTTTTAAAGGAAGGTCTCTGGAGATATTTTTCACATGGCAGTAGGCAAAGGCATATAACATCTGCAGGTCTGGGCTCAGAAATGCAGGATTTTTGCCCCTCTGGACTTGCCATAAATTTGGCACTTGCCAGGATCTGAATGGACTCAGCGAATGACAATGCACACCTTTTGCAGGGCTTTTTCAAAACTGGCTTCCCACCTCTCCCAAACATCATTTCATTTTAGGAAACACCAAACGCTTTCCCCATGAGAACTCCCTCTGCAACCATGGATCCAAGCCGGGGTAATACCATACTCCGCAAAGCTTTGCAGTTCACATGGCACAGGACGAGCGTCCCTTCCGGACAACGCTCTGTGAAACCAATGGTTACACCACAGCAGCCCCCCTGCCATCACCTAACACAGCAGACACATTCATAGCAAGTGGATCAGCCAGGATCCAGTTTCCAAACGCAGGGCTTGAATAATTAGATGCTCCCATTGTCGCTCAATGGGAGCCGGGCATTTAAATTCCCTGCACATCATGCTGAGTTTTCATACCCCTTTCCCTCCAACCTCCCCCACCTCCTTGCCCCAAGCTTTCATGATTAATATGGCAATGGAGATTGAACTGTGTGCATACATTGATTTGTCGAGTGGTTTGGCAAAAGAAGGCAAATCCAAGCTACTTACCTCAGTGCAGACCCCTTTGGCGTTGCAATGCCATAGCCTTTGGAGTCCAAGTTACCTCCCACCTTCATGGTGTCACAGGGCTTCCGCTGCTCAATGTACTCGTTCATCGTGGACTCCAAGAGGTAGGCATACTTCCCTTTTGACTTCCTCACCCGGATCATCCCCTCTTCCGTTGTCCTCACAAAAACGGAGGGTTCGGCTGACTTCATGTACGTCCACATCTTCTCAAACACTGCTATTTTGGATCGCTGCGTGGGACAGCAGAGACCCGACAGAAGCGTTAACAGAGGTTTGGGTGTCAGCTGAGATTTCCAGCTTGGACTGAACACATACCCACGTCAAACGGGCCAAGGAAGGCGAAGGGGGTAACGCTATGTTAATGAACCTCCTGTCATCTCCGCACCGGGGCCCAGATCAGCCCTGTCACCCTGGCACAGTAAGGGGAGGATATTTATGAATGGCAAGTGAATTTGCTGATCAAACTAAGGGCAAAGCGAGCTGGAAATCAGGAGATGGTTTCTTTTGGAACTGATCAGAGTAACTTCTCAGTAACGTGGGGAAGCACATGGATATTCCATATTTGTGTTTACAATTGCAGAATATCACATGTACTGGACGTACCACCAGCCTTCTGAGCAGCACAAGGAAAACTGGAATTTCGCTGTTCTAAGGAGAAGCTCAGCAGGTCCTAACAGGGTAAGGGGAAGCAAGAGAAAAAAGAACAGACCTGCGCTGAGGATAAGAGAGGATGGGCCTGTAGGACTTGTCAAACAAGGGGCTAATCAAAATGTTTGCATTAACATTTCCTTTTTACCCTGAAAAATTCTTTAGTTGAGCCAGCTTCCAGGGTCCCATAAGCGATTTCTGTCTGCTTGGCCAAGTCCTCTGCACTCTCAATAGGAGAAACCATCCTTTCCACGGTGAGGAAGGCAGCCAGGTTAGCTGTGTAGGAGGATATGATGATCAAGGTGAAGAACCACCAGACGCCACCGACTATGCGGCCGGAGAGAGACCTGGACACAGAGAGGAGAGTCAGATAGGAAGGGTGTGAAGGTCCAAAAGGCGCAGCTTGCTCCTGCAGGCCCATTATTTACCCCTGTGTTTACCCAAAGTCACATTCTCCAGCCTCTTCCAGGGAAGCCAAAGGTCTGTCTCAGATCTCAACCTACCTTTCAAGGTGTCAGTATAATTAGAGGTGGGATAAAAAAATCACAGTAAAAAAAATCAGCAATAAACTGTTTGAATTTGCTTTGTTTTTCAATTCCTTTCAGAGTATATGAAAATATGAATAATACGACATGGAGACAACTACAAGGAAGGTTTAGCTGGGCAGGGCAATGCCCATCCAAACAGCAGCTCTGGTGAGGTCTGTGTTGTGGCACGTACCCCTGGTGGGAAGGAGCACCAGCACGGAGCCAGACCAGATATACAGACCAGCTGGGATCACTAGGTCAGCTCTTCCACCCCTGAAGTTTAAAATCCCAAACTCTGTGTTTTTCTATAAGACATATTGAAGCTCAGAGAGAAGCTACGGCCTTAATGAATAATTTGTCTACTGACATTCTCTGTTTTGTATTCAGCAGATGGTTAGACAAGATGTTCATAATAATGCCTTAAAATGTAGGTATTTTGCTCTCGCTGCAATCAAATAGCCAATTATCTGTAACCATTGGATAGCTATAGAGGCAAATAAGTCAAACAGGCATTAATTTATATTAAAATCTTTTCATATAATTTTTAAGAGTGAAAGATAATTTTAGAGTGATGTCAGTATCCATTCATTCATGCATTCTGCCTAAATTATTTATATTCTCCTTCTTTAAATGTAGAGCACTGTCCCAGACAGAAGGTAACTTACAATGCTATTTTACAAAGCCAGGCAGCGGGGGACCATCTCTCAGCGTTGCCTTTCTGCTGACCTGAGTCACTCCACAGAAACATGGTTTATCAGATTGTAACAGAGATATCCCAGTCCAGCTAAGGGCACTGGACCAGCTCATGACAGCATGTGCTGTGCCGTGTCTGGGTGTCCGTGAAGCCTTGGGTCCAGCTGCTATGGTTTACTGTGGTTTAACACGATTTGACAAACAAACCTGCATGGTCCGTTGCTCCATCGATGGCAAAAGCACACCCTGACAATCACGGAAATTGGAGCCCACATAGCCCGCCAGCTGCATGACTTATCTCGGTCACACCCATCCAGTTTGTCCAGCCCGGTTTTAAACGCTGCTGATGGGAGGGGAGCTGCTCCCGCAGACATCACATCATCTCCCCATTTAGATCAACCCACCCTGAAATCTCTTTGATCAAAACTCTGAGATGACTTCCCAGCAGAAAGCAGGCATTGCCTTTGCACCGCGACTGAGCTTCCACACTCGCAACATACGGGGCAGAGCAGAAAGCACGTGTTTTCCTATGTGGAAATAAGACCCATCCCACCACATGTGCTGTCAGCCCCACGCTCCTGAAGAATGGTCACAGCAGCTTTTACCCGTGGCAGAGAGAAACCGCAGGAATCATGACTGCAAGGGATTACAGTGACAGAAAGGACAAGAGGCGTATTTTACAGATGTTACAGAAAGGACTTCTACAGTTAGAGATGGGTCTGGCTTTCCTCTGAACAGGGGCCTCATTTTGGAGCAGAGTGTCTGCCCTTCCCTCTGGTTTCCTCTTCCATGGGCTTTGCTGAAACTGGGCAGCAAAATCCACCACACCGTAAAACCAAGGTCAGGGAATGGCTTTGAAGGATCCACCTTTCAAGGTCTTCCAGGAAAGTCTACAGGACCCATCTTCAAGGTGATACTATAGAGTTCACAAATTCTTTTCTTAATCATCCAGATGTTAAAAACCAAGAAAGGTATGACAAAGAAGATTTTTTCAGGTCTACAGCCCACCAGTATGATTTCCAACCATAAGCTATATGCTGGTTACCCCATTCTGCAGTATCTCACACAAGCCTCCTCCTTTGTTGCCAACTGCAGCAACATGGCTGAGCAAACTGATGGTCCCTCATCCCAGATTACTTTCTTTTTATGCCTCCCCATCACTGCCAGCCAGAAAGGGGATCAGAGGTTTGTTATGGGAGTGCGGGACGCTGTGGGAAAGACAGGCAGATGGGCACTGTTCTTCTACCATATCTTTAACTCTCTAACAGAGACATACTCACCAAAAAACCTCTGGAGATGAGTAGGGACCTCCAGGGATGATTGAACCCATCTATCTCCGGTTGGGAGAAGCCCCCTCTGCAGACCTCCCTCTCTGATGAATTTTGAAGGAACCGGGATGACTAGGTTGGACTAAACATCTAATTTTTAAGTAACCAAAGTTAGTGAGATAAATGTGACCATGGTGTTTGCCATCTGCGGAGAATACTCAGCCTGCAGGACTGGCAGTGCAAATGACTTTACCTTTTGTTTCGTATTCGGAGAGGGATGGGGGAGGGAGGCAGCTATGGATTCAGCTCACATATCTTCAGATTGATGGGAAGAGGAAAAAAATACCTGTCTTTAATTAGTCTGGAAGATGTGTGCTCAGGGAAGGAAGCGCTCAGAAAAGGCACAGAGGCATTAAACAAAAGTAACCGGATAATGTCAAATACAACAATCTCTGCTGATGAAGGCCACTTTGAGCTGGCAAAATCCATTTGCATGGCAAATAATCACATTCATCTCCAGCTGCAAATTATACAGCCTTTCCTTCCTGATGAAGCTGGGATATTTCTGCGACTTGTTTCAATCCCTTGAGCAGCAGTCAGATGGATTCCTGCCTCTAGACCCTCGACACCCTGGTGATATTCATTACCGGCTTATCCCATGGGGGCTCCCTGCTGTCAGCTGCAGATGGCTTACGCTTCCCGGCTCCGCACCTGGCATTGACTGCATGAAAAAGTACCTATGGGGTACTGAGACTGGGAGGTAAGAGTGAGGGCTGGGGAAAGAGGGAGAGGGGGCTGTAGCTTCTTTCCCATGGGAGCCAGATGGGACAGGATACATGTCTGTATCGTGCACCAGTGTCATCTGGGCTGTCTCTGCTGCTGGTGCTGGCCATATCCTCTCATGACATGAGATGCTGTGAGGACGTCACTGCTCACTCTCATAGACAGTGGAGGGAAGGAGAGGAGATAAACAGCTTGCTATTTTGCTATAACTGCCAGCATGGCGAGGGCTTCACATGTATGATGTTTTGTTTCAGGCACTGCTAATGGGAAATGTTTGCCCTCATTGCTAGTTTGACTTGGAGCTAGAAGCTGTGAATCTGAACTGCTGTAAACACACCGCAGAGAAAACACTCAGCAGACGGGCTCTACAGGACATCATCCTTTCGCTCCGCGGTTGTGCAGCATCTAACACACAGGAGCAGTGGCCAGTGATGGAGGTTTGTGGTCACGATGGTGGTAATAGTCACGATGAAACATCACGCAAGCAGATGCGATCCCATGTGACATCCCCATGGCTCAATAGTGGTGAACACAGGTTAAACAGGACAAGTTGGATTTCCTGGAAAACCACATTGCCTATTTAGATTTTGAGCCAATGCCTGTTACTGCTTACCAGAAGCAAATGGTTGGAAAGACAATATCCATTATGACCTTGTTCTGTTACTTCTGTAGACCAAGCAGGAGAGCAGCAGTGCTACCATCATGGGACACATTTGCAGAAGTGCCTTTGTAATTTAGGAGATAATGTCCCATTTCTAGAAATTACTTCGATACTTGGGAGCTAAAAGCCTGGTCAAAAGCCAGTGGGACTTAGAGTTATGTTTATGCTCTAGTAAGAGCAGTCACGGAGGATTAGATATACCTTGTACTTTTAAGTCACTTTGAGGTTTTGCAAATCTCACTCCACAGTAGATAACAGAAAATGACCTTCCACTTGACTAACAAATGTTCTGCAGCTTGAGCCCTACCAAAGTTCATTTCTCTTCCCTAATAGGCAGTATGGGTTTTAAATCCTCTTGTATTGAGAATTTACATGTCCCCACACCCGTTCAAGCATAACATGAAGGCAATCAGCTCGCTGCTGTGTGGAAACGAGTTTGTGACTCAGTCCTCTGCAGGGCTAAGGTGAGATGGAGCACACTGGTTAGTACTTTAAAGATATGCCAAGGCTTGGATATTTGGATTTGTCTATTTGACCTCTGGATTTATTCACATGCATTATCATAGTAATACCTGCAAATAAAAGGATCTAAAAAAAATCAGAATAAAATAAACAAAGGTAATGGTGAAAGAGGCTTTAATGAATGGCTAATTCTGGGATGCATAAAAGGAAGAAATCGCTAGATAGGCCACATTGTACATTTTTCAACCTATATTATTCCTTCTGCACCTACAGTATTATTTCCTACACAATCCAAATTAAGACCTCTTGGTTCCTTCTTCTAGTCCTGTCTGTGCTGGCTAAAATCACACCTCCCCGCCTCCTCTCCCTGACTTGGGGCTCTGCCTGCCCCCATAGAACAGCAGCAGGAATGGGGCGCTCCTTTCCAACAGTACCCTTGCAGAAGTAAGTAGTAAATACTCTGCCCTCATTACCCATGGTGCACAAGCTACTTAAAATTAGAGCTGGCTGGGAACAGGAATTCCAGTGCTGTGAAAAATTCTGAAATTGTAAATGAAACCTTAATATTCTCAATTGGAATGAAAAGATAACGGTCACAAAGGTACTCTAAAAGTAGCGCTCCAAAAATGGTTGCTTTGGGTCTGTCCAAGCTTTGCATTTTTCTATTACTTAATGTTTCATTTCTGAGAGGCTAAAAGGTATAATCAAGTATGGTAAACAATTTTGTTTCTGCTTTCTCATTACAAATAATTTTCCTTCACCTTTTATAATACATTAAACCTTTACCTACCACATGTATAATTTAAAAGACAATTCTAGAATGTGCTATTTTATATCTGCCTAATGGAAAAACTGCAGATGACCAAGCTGAAATTAATAATTTTTATTTTCTCACTTAGATGACTTTTTTTTACCTCTCCTTGAAAAAGCAATTGCATTTTGCCAGTAGAAAACAGAGAAGAATTGTAAGTTCCCTTTGTTCCCATTATGTGTTTTTTTTTATGTTCTAGCCTTAGCATTGATGGATTTTTCACAGAAAAAAGGAAATCATGCAGCTATAATCTCTTATTTCTTAAAACAAAATGCAATCCTTGATCAAACAATTTGCTCTTTGATCTTATCCCTTACGGAAGGCAGGAAAAGCTGACAGGAGTTTGCCTCTGCTTTGCCATCTTATTAAAGGAGCATCATACACTTTTGCAAAAAAATATCAACGAGATCATCAAAAAATATACAAAGTAAACCTCACTGGAAAACTGTTCAAGCAGCATCTCAATTCTCTCCCACTTCTCCCTTCCCTCTCCCCAAATCCATTTCTTATGGAGAATTACACCTAAACTGACAGTGTTTTAATTAGAAGCCCAAATCTGGGATTCTAAAGCCATAGTTGCTTTGGGAGGATTTCCCAGATTTGCTGTTAAATTCAATTCTAATAAAGGCTCACTTAGTCAACTGACATATTTGTCACTGCATGAATTTATGCAAAACTGTTGAAAGAAAAGCTCTGATACGCTTGTTCTACTGATTGTGGGTCAAATCCGCTTTTGGTCTTCTACCCACACAGATCCTCTGACCTCCGACACTACTCTGCTAATTTGATACTGACTCTAGATAATTTCATGGGTCTATCTGAAGGTTGACTTGGTAGTGGCTTAGTTGCAAACATTTTGCTCCAGTTTTGCTCTTATTTTAAACAAATTTTCAACATTAAACTCTGTCAATGTAAATGAGCTTTGCTTTTTCTGTGTGTCACAGACCATCTGGCACGATTGGTCTCACCACTTTATCTCCGACCTTGACACGAACCCCAGGTTTGCTTGAGAAGTCTGTGAATAGTCATGGATAAAGGAACAATGTTAGCATGGGGAGGTGGCGCTGGGAACAGCTCTGGGTGAATCCATCACGCACATGCTGCAAAGCTCTCATCCTCTTACGCTCTACTATGCCACGGACAGTTTTGAATGAGCTACCAACTGTTTTTCATGCAATTTGAGTGATTATAATGCACGTTTCTCTGTCCATGATCTATTATTAATTTTCTTGCCATTGTTAGTTTGCAGTTACTTGTTATTGACTCCTATCACCTGGCCCAAGAATCTGGACTCCTGACTGCAGTGCTGGGCTTTAACAGAGAGTGACAAGAGAGCCCTTACAAACACAGAAGTAAGAATGGTTGCTATTTACACTCTCATTTACCTCTCCCAGCGGTACAAATTCCTTCTTCAGGTCCCCTCACAACTTTTCTACAGAGGTAACAGCTATGTATTTTGATACCCTGTGGCTAACGTTAACCAGTGAGATAGGGTAAGAAAGCTGCGGGTGCACAGGCACTGGGAGTCCCATGTTGTCTCTCTCCTGCTTTGCTTTTTCTAATTTTTGTTTCAAAAAAAAAGAAGGAAAAAAATTGAGAGCTGCTTAACTTTTGTATATAGGCTGGAGATCTGCTCTTTCTCATGTTTTCAGGCAAACCATGCCAGCTCTTCCGACCCCCAAAGCCAACACACTGGAAGGAGGCAATACGGATTGCAGAATCCCAGCAGAAGTCCTTTTACGAAGGGGCTTTGGGGTCACTTGCTGTGTAAATAGTGCAACAACTGAACATATTGTCTGCAAATATGCAGAATCTCCCAGATTCAATGGGAGGATGTATATCTGTGAGGCTTTAATTATAAGTCACAGTTTATTTACTGTTTCTTTCTGCTTAAGCTAATGGCCTTGGACAGCAGTATATGGTCCCTCTCCTATGGTTTAATCTCTTCTTTTGTAGAATATGTTGGCCCTTTTTTCTTCTATTTTCCTTTAATGGTCAAAACCTCTTTCTAAAATGAGTTTTCCTACTTAGTCAGAAATGCATCATGCCACTTGTGGTTCTCCAGTCATTGGAGCTTGGATTGCTGCAGTGCTAAGTATAAGCATGACTACATGGAGCTTCTACATGCTGTTTTCAAGACATTCACTTAACATTTTGACAGGCAAGAAGTACCTAATGGCCTAAGCAGAGGACTAGCATCTAGGAGCTCATTTTTTTGATCCTTGGGAAGCTCTGCCACTTTATGGGATCCAGGGTAGCTTACTTCATCTCCCTAATTCAGTTCCCAGCTGTAGGAGAAGATCAATCACATTTATGAACTTCACCTGGGTGGGTGGCCTGAAGCATTGGTCACCAGGTAGAATTCACCTCTGAGCTGCTTTTTTGCCCACTTCCCCTTCCTGAGACACTCAATCCCAGCAGGCAGAGGCAGCTTCAAAAGGGCCAAGCTACGCAGGGGGTAATTTATAGACTCAATAGCAGTCTGCAGGTTGTGCCCTCTTGTGGTCCTCAATGGCCACAAAACGCAGCCTGCTGATACGCAACCAACACAACTCACCTGCTCAACTAACGAGGAAGGGTGTTGGAAGCACTAGATGCCAAACAAGCATGGACTGACGTGGGCAACCAGCCCCCTTAAACTTCAGCAGGACCCATGTACCCCCCTGTAGTACAAAAACATTCCTACGGAGCAGATCTGCAGAACTGAAGTATGCCTTTCGCTTGAGGGAGCCGCCGTCCCTGAGCAGTCAGAACTCGCTGCTGAGATGAGATGCTGATCCCTAAAAGTGCAGGATAATACACCCAACTCTTCCAGAGGGCTGCTGAAAAAACAACTGTAATGAAAGGGCTAGGATAGGGGGATGAGCTGGAACCCTAAGCAAAAATAACTGTGGTTGAAAGGCAGAACAGCTGGATCCAAAGAAATACAATGTCATCCTCTTCAGTACAGGCACAGTGTGTCTCTTCATGTTGCAAACCAGGGTAGCTTAGACTGGACTAGACTATTTTCTGTTGGAAGTGACCTATAATGATCATCTAGTCCAACTGCCTGACCAATTCAGGGTTGACCAAGTTGAAGCACGTAAAGGATGAATGTTTAGATGGGAGATTTGCTGAGAAACACGTGGTCACTTCAGGCTGCTTGGCAGCTCTGGTGAAAGGCAAAGTCATCCCTCTTCTGCAGTTCTCCCAGCTTTTGCTACAAGGAAATGAAACATCTCTCATCATGCCTTTGAGCAAAAAATTCGCTGTAAAAAAGGCTCTTCACGTACTTTTCTCCCTTTGGTGACATTTGTTCTCTTTGCTGAGAAAAACTTGCAAGGTGACAGGCATAAAATTTTGTCAGAAGCCCTTGCTGGAGCACCCCAGGAGATTCATTACTCAGGAACTTCCTCAACCTCAGGTGGCCCCAAATATAACAGCATTCATCCTTCTTTTTAAACAACATTGTGCTAATGTCCTTTGCTGTGTCGCTAGATTTCATATGCTCTCCCTCAGTCCCTTCTTTAAAGTCTGCTTGATGAAAAAGCTGTTTTTTCCCCAAAGATTTAATATATTTTGGATTATATGCTATCAGTTCTTCATTTTTCCAAGATCCTCTTTAGTCATCTACATGTGCTCACCATTTAGAGCTCCGTTTCTCAGATTTGTGGGCAATATTATAATAACCTAGTTCAGACCTCTTCCAGGACGCCTTGCCTTGGTTCTTTTTGCTCTGTTTTTTTGTCTTTCTTTTTGGTCAGATTTCCTCACCTGACGAGACAAGCACCTTTTCTGGGAGGACAGTATTTTCTGCACTGGAAGGTTTTCACTCCGAGCAATATTCCCCAAAATTCTTTTCCTTCTATCTCTTAATTTCTAATTCAAAATGTGATCCCTCACCAAGACTCTACAGGTTACGTTTTCTCTACTTTTGCTTTTGAGCCTTTCTTTTTTCTACAAGGGCATACTGTATCCCTTGTAGAAGTGGTGAAGAATGAGTTGGGTCTCTCTTCTCCCGCAGTGTCTTTTAGAAGAGCTTTACGTGCACAGGTGGACCTGCCTTTTAACATTAAAACTCCCAAACTCTGAAGGGAAAACATGTTCAGTATTCCTGCTGCCCCTATTTCACCTGCTAAGATCCATTTGGTGATTTTTTTATTTTTGAAGGTTTCAGAAGCGCTGCTGAGATGAAAAGCTGCCCCCTCCCTGTTTGCCTTTCTGCAGCCTGAGATCTTGCTTCGTATTGAGAGCTTCAAGAAACGAGAGAGAAAATTCCTGCTATGGGAGAGCATCCCGTGTGCCTGACTCCTGTAGCTGGGCCCTCGCGGACCCCTCTTCACATCTCACACCTATCCACAGTGTACAGGTACTTATTTTTACTGCTTTTCACTTTCACCATATAAGGACTCCTCCCCTCTTCCTTTCTACTCCTCTGTTCACACATTTGCCTCCTATTACTTCTCATCAGACTGTGTTGGGAGAATTCATTAGTGTATATAACATGCTTTGAAGTTGTCCAAATAATGGTGATGTAACACTTTTGCACTTCTATAGGCTCTTTTATCTGAAGATCAAAGTAGTAAGTTATGATCACCATGACTGGATTATTGCTGCTTAGCCTTTGGATCTAAGGGTAAGCAGCAACTCTTCTGGGTAGGCATTAATCAGAATTACTGGATGATTTTATTAAATAGATTGAATGCCATAAAGTCTGCTGCTGCTTAAAGAAAGGGGTGCATACACGAACTGTATGTNGAATGCCATAAAGTATGCTGCTGCTTAAAGAAAGGGGTGCATACACGAACTGCATGTTCTTTCCGACCGTCTGATGGTATGAATCAGGTGGCCTTTAGCTGTCACTTGGCTCCTTTGATCCAAGGTAAAGTGGAAGGAAGACCAAGACACCATCATGGAGGACTTCAGAGGTGGCTCCACGCTCCGCCTCCTCCAACTCCAGACCCCCTCCAAGCACAGCAAGGCTTTTACCCCTATTTCTTAGCATGACCCATATTTTGCTTTTCCCAATTACTCTGCTTCATCACGCCTTTCATGACAAACAACCTAGCACCTCTGTCATATTTCCAGAAATTTGTCTTTCCCTGCTCATCATTTTGGGGTGCTACAACGGACATCGCTTGCTGTATGTTACGCATTTCCGAACTTCTCGTGAAAAGAGGGTATGCTGCTTCCCCAGTTACCACCACAAGTAGATGGGATGAAATCTGGGACAAAAGCAGAACAGGTACAATAAATTCCCAACTCCAGTGGAATAA
>RSEF01000013.1:13301082-13380908 GCA_003993805.1 Himantopus leucocephalus
TTTTCCTTTACAGATGAACTTGCATTTTCCCAACAGTATTCTCTCAGTTGGTTATTTCCTTCTTCTGAGTCCTCTGTATCCTTCAGCATTCTTCCAAATGAAAAAGAGGATAGCCAGGATGACTATTGTAAAAGAATTTCCATTTTCCCCTGGCTGCCACATTTTGGTTGCCATGGAAGTGCGCAAGCTCCAAAGGGGACTGTTTAGTTAGATATTGTGCAATTTGTCAAGCTGCTCCTCTGGTGAGTCACATTCCCTGGTTAAGTGCGTTTCAGAAATAAGTGTGGTCATCAGTTCCTGGTGATTTGCAAGTACTGCTGTTACCCTGTGACCTGAATTTCCTCTCCCTGGATGTAATTAACTCTGCCAGGTAGAGATAATTGCAAAATCATTTGGTACACTTTTAAAAGAAAAGAAGATTTTTCCAGAAGTTGAAATGCTAATTTTTAGCTTTTGTTCCTCAGTGCAACCAGTTCAAGCAAACTGCCAAAAATAAATGGTCCTGAGCTGTGTCCTCATTGACAAGCCTCCAAGCCTCCAGGATTCACCCCGCGCTGGAGCAGGAGTAGCAGGGATGCTGAACCAACCTTGCCCCCAGGCTGGTTTGGCTGCCCTGTCCCCCAGGGCAGCCCCAGCACGCGCCGCAGGCTGCAGGGGCTCCCCAGGGAAAGGACAAACTGCTTCTTCCTTCATCACAAGAATATGCCCTTCGCCTCGAGTCCGTGCAGTGAATCCAACCGGCGGAGAGCATCCTGGTCTGTAGGAGCAAGCACACCGTCTCCCATGTCCCCAAAGAGGCTTTAGCAAGCTCTGCCAGCGAGCTCCGCTCCATCACCCCCAGACCTTCCTGTGCAAACCGTGCGAGGAAAAAACCAAAAAGCATAAATCTTTCCTCGTTGCTTGTGAGACTCCTGCCGTGGGAGAACTTGCGCAGCTCTCCAACGACTGTCCAGGACAAGTTAAGTCCCACTTAAGGTTATAATGGGTACTGCAAGGACGGCACCAGAACCGTGCATCAGGCCAAAAAGACAGGCAGGTGCTCGGAGTGTCAGAGAAGACGCCTACTGAAATCAAGAGGAGTCGGCAAATAAACACCGAGGCTCAGTCTTCAGTTCAGGAAGGAATTAAAAGCCTTTTAATCGGTAAACGCAGCTGGTTCTAATTTCCCTAATTCTAAATTTTTAGCAAAATAAGTACCCTGCAAATGTAAGTTAACAAAGGACAGAACAGAAATAATTCCCTTGAAACAACCCAAATCAAACCTCTCGCTAAATAAAGAAATTTTTTGTCCTAAACAATTTCTGATTTATGTCTTGTCTAAAACCGGATAAAATTTTTCAGTACTAGGAACATCTTGATGAAATGTAAAAGTGCTGCTATTTTTCAAAATCTCTAGAGGCTAGTTTAGGAAAAAAAAAAACCTCAACAACTTGTGGAGCAATTTTGCTGTTATTTCCACCAGCTCTGTGGCTGAAGTCTCCTGTGATTTTTTTCAATTGATCTAAAAAGAAATGTAAATAAACAGGAAAAATAGCAGAAGAAAATGTTCAGCATTAATTACAGGTACATAATAAATACCGTACTTGCTCTTCCACAGACAAACCGCTATGATTGAGTGCAACAGAAAGCCTGCAAAGGAGTGCAGTGAAATACAAGCCCAGCTACACGCTATATAGATCAGGCGGAGTGCACTGCTTCCATGTCACTAAAAACAAATAACGGTGTCCACAAGATGCCTATAAATAACAGATCGTATCTATTGACTGGATAGCAGCCAGCATTTTTATCTCTCCTCCCCACCTCAGAGTGCGTTCATTCATCATCTCTGCGAGCAAACCGCCCGAAGCAGCATGTTCCCCCCCAGCCAGGGGGTCGCTGCGCCTGCTCTGGCTCCAGGGCTGGACTCTGCGGGCAAGTTAAGACCCCTTTAACCCTTTCTCCCAAGCCAGCTGAAGGGTGAATTGCATCTTGCTCCGTGTCTCCTTGCGCGCAGTGAACACCCGCAGTCTTTAGGACACACGGGTATGGCCCAACCACCTCCCCTTAAGGCACCTTGCACAGACCAGCCGGCACAGAAACGCCTCCCGCTCCTGCATCCCTGCGGATGCTCTCGAAACATCCCCTCTCCCGTCTGGCTCTCTCCCAGACCCAGGCTGCGTTTCATCGTTTCACTCCCAGCGCAGGCTGACCAGGGCATCTCCAGCTCTGTTCTCAAGCATGCAGAATATAATGAGCCATTTCAAGCTGTGTTCTCCAGGTATCGTGACATGATATTCTATCACGTCGTGATACAACTATACATTTCCTTTCTACTTATCATATGTTTTGACCTGAATCCAAAACACAGGTCTTTTGTTTCCACAGCACAGTATAAAGAGACCCCCCATGAAGACGGGTTTATTTTTGAAGAGGTCTGTTTAATTTTCCCCTGGCAGGGCACGCAGAACGGCTGCATTTACTGGGTGATACTGTGTGCTATTTATCCGCCTGTCAAACTCCAGTGGGGACAAAACTCCTATAGTCACTCAGCTGAGAGAAACTGTGTATATTCTATCTCATAATATATTCTCTCTCATAGCACATTCTATCTCATGGTATCTTCACAGGAAGAATAAGTGCTTTTCTGGAAGATATATTTTAGCCAAATGTATTTGATTTTAATCAAACTAAGTTTTCTGAGTCACAGGAAGAGTAACTCAATTAAATTTAATTGTGTCCAATATACAGGAAGTCTCTTTTGGGCTCAAACCATATGAAGCAACGTATTTTGAGATAACAAAAAATAGAAGATCAAGCTAGGAAGCTGACAACAAAAATACATATTTTGCTCCCTGCTTTTTCATCCTTTTCACAGCAATCACATAATCTATTTTGTAGAAGATGATGGGGCAGATGAAAAATTCAGATACTTTGTTTCGCTGCAGAGGAGATCGGGAAGTCCGGACGTCCCCTCGGTCTCATTCTCAAGAGCCTCAGGTCCATCCTGAGCGAGGAATGGCAGCAACGTGCTGGATGTTAGCAAGGTCCCGCTCTCCACAGCTGCTATACGCTGGGGTTATTTTAAGCTCTGAAGACAATTTATCAAATTACATTTCTGAAAAATGGTACAATGTGAGTCATATTTACTTCACAGTTCTCTTGCTGCGGGCTCTCGCTATTGGCTGCGGGATATTTATTACCTCTGATGCCTGCTCTGAGAATCTCCTTTCTGGGTCTGTATTTCACATTTAATGAGTGCTTTTGCAATTTCATGACTGTTTTCTGAAGTTTAGGTGGCACTTTGCAAAGCCTAATGGTTTATGGCCCGTTTCAGACTTCACTGATTTCTGTCCATTACTACGTACATGAAATGACTCACAGCTCCAAAATGTTGCTTCTCCCCTATTCTGCTGTGTTTCAGCCAGTACTTTGAAAGCGCAGACTTTAAGGACAACAACAGGGATCATCTCACCTCAACCAGGACAAATTAGTCCACGTGGTAGTGACTGAACCACATCCAGTAGGGCCACTGGTCAGTGGTGGTGCAGAAGCGGGATGACACACTCCAGTGGGCAATGCCCAAGAGCTCACAGCCTCCTTTGGATAAAGCTATGTACCTAAAATCCAGTCATTCCATTTATGGCTTAGGAGGGATGGATGCCTTGCTCATGCTCATGTTGCAGCATCGAAAGTCACAACACAGACTGCCACCAGCTACGGCTGGGACTCTCCGTGACTGGTTACTGCCTGGCCTTTGTCACGCTCATCCAGTCCGTGACTAGACATGAAGGCTTCAGAGCTTCAAGGACACCAGTTGACCTCATGCCCAGCCGCCTCAATCCTCGGGAGAAGTGGCGGTGACACATAACCCACAGCTACGTTCTGTTTTGGCCATCCACAGGTCATCAAATTCACAGTGTATCTTTAAAGTGTTTGGTGGGTTGTGACCAGCATACTTAAAAGCCTGATTAAAGTTCTGGCTAGTACGACTGTCCTTAAAAACGACGCCACTTTCCTTCAAAAGCAAATTTTTGTCTCTGTGGGGGACCGAAGTTCCCTGGGGACTGGTCTGAGACTGAGGAACGCACATTTACAAGAGCAAGGAGCTGCTGCAAACCTCACCACACGCTGTGCTGAGTGATGTGTCTGTGGTTTTGATCTTACAATTTTTTATGATAAATACATAGTGGCATATGCCCTTAAAACAAACATGCTCTGGGAAAAAAAAACCCTCCAGACAAATTTCCCCTACTCCTTCCCAAAACAAAACTGAAATAAACAAACCAAAACCTTTACAAAAACAAAATACACCCCTGCACTTGCTCCTTTTTGCCGGGGAGAGAATGACAGAACAGATGTATAACAGAAGCTATTTATGTTGGTTAATACATTACTGGGGAGATGCTGAGAAATTGTAGTGATAAGTTTAGAAGCAACCGTATAGGAAATATATTGGAATAGAGCAGATCCCCACCTGCCCACAACACCGTTCTACCAAGCATTCATTCCTAAGTGATGTGTCACAGAAATCCTGCACTAGGTTCGTGTGAAAAATACATGTGAAATACGGAGCGCACTCAGAGCCTTTCTGTACAACAACATCCTACGGAAATTCTCACTCTTCTGCTTCCTCCTTGCTTTCACATTTCAGAAATGTCCCCCTCCACTTGCAACCATCACAAGGAGCTGTACTCAGAGTACTGGGAGCTATAATAATTCCCGTATTCCGTTTTTCAAATTTTGTCTTCTCGCAAATATTTGTAGTCAGAAAGTGCTCTGGTGCTCCATGGAAAAATATTAGTTTCAAAGAAATTGTAATTTTCATTATCAGGATGATCAAATCAACAGCATTAAAATAACAATGACAGAATCATTCTCATTTCCCATTTCAAAGCAAAATAAAACAACACTTTGAAATGCTTCTTCAAAGCATGTTGTTTAGCCAGAGCAAATCTTGTTATTTGAATCAAAACCACTGATCTTTCCTCAACGCTTTTTATTAAAGATGTTTCCAAATTTGCTATTCCGCAAAGTCTCAGCTTTTCACCTCTCCACGCTCCTCCTTGGAACACAAACTGGCTATTGGAATGTCCCCAAAGGAAGACATTCTCTTTCCTAAATAAGAATAATGATGAGAAGAGCAACAGTGAGAATGCAAATGGCAGTAACCCGACCCTAGCGCACAGGGATGCGTTACAAGGCAGCGATAAAGTTGAAATTCCTTCTGCTGGGAAGACTTTCTGAATGCTCCAGCTGGACTCCTACTAATCAATGATGAGACGATAAAACATATTCATAAAAGCTGTCACTATCAAAATGCCTTGCAGGATCTTATTTCCCCGCTATCCCAAGCTCGTTAATATTTGGACAAATTCCCACCCAGTAACCCCCCATCCCGCGGGAGCTGTGCTGAGCTGCGCAGTGTTACCTCCGCTTGCTGATGGAGTTGTGCCTCCTTCTCGTCCCTGAGCTTTGGTGCCATTCCAGCACGTGGGAAATTAACTTTTGCCTACCGTGTTCACCCACAAGACAATTTTGCTGAAATTTCTCTTGAAGAGAAGGGAGACAAAGCCCAAAAAAGGAAGGATGGGGAAAAAAGAAAAAGGCCATCTGCTTTTATCGGAGCATCCCTTCAGATGTTTCCATGGGGTGTAAATGCAGAAAATGCATACACTGCCGGCACATTCATTCTTGTGACTGGCAGTACTTCTGGTTTGAGTCAAACCTGGCCAAAAATGTTCTTAGCCTAAACTGGGACAAGCAACTTCGCTGGTCCAATGAGCTTGCAGGTAAAACCTGCCTCAGGTGAATATACACATACCACAAGAAAGATCCCTCATCTATTACAGACATTACTTACTGGGCATGCAACTTGTGCAAATAAATAAGAAAATCTATCAGACTCATGCTTGAAGCTATATAGTTCCTATGCTTTTAATTCTTTTTCTTTTCTTTTTGAACGCCCTTGTATGAACAAGGTGTTGAGAAGATATATGTATCAGGGGCTCCTGCAGTAGGCAAAATCTCTGTCATAAGACTTGTGGGAATACAGCTTTCAAAAATGAAGAAGGTATTCCCAGCCATTATTTAAAAATAAGTCTCTGCTTGTGTCTCTATCACAGATTTACATCTTTTGCATTTCATGCAGTTTTTCAGCCACCTTATATTGCGCGAGCTTTTCCAAGAAAAATTAACTAAAAGTAACCACAAGAGTCATTACACAGAGAATAAACTTCTCCACCAAAAGCCCCTTTAGGAACCCTTTGGAGTTTGGGTCCTAGTGGACTTTCAGGCAGCAGAACAATTTAATGGAATGGGAACCAGAAGGAAAACTCGGTACTCCTCTGACCTTTCGAAAGGCCAATAATACTTTAAGCCACTCAGTGTGCTCCATAATCTTTGGCACAGACCATATAACCTTTCACTGGGCACCTACCGTATTATTTTTCCCTATTTTACTGGAATATATCTTCCCTATAATGTTAGAATGACCTTTTTTTCTAATGGCAACAAAATAAACGGTTAACAAAAATTGATGGCAAACGTGCGGGTTTAGAAAATCTTGTTCGCATTTCTGTAAATTCCCTCAAAAGAACTCCCCAGCACAAATTTAGAATGCTATTTTTATGGTCCCAAGCTTGAGGTCCCAAGTTCATGGGTGTGAGATCTGTGAACCCTTGGATCCTTTCTGAATCTGTAACCGATTCGGAAAACTACACTATGGTTCAGGAAGGACGGTCAAAGAAGAACCTGTTCAGCTCCAAAGCATGCAGAAAGATTAAATCACATGAACTGGAAGAAGGTTTATTGCTGAAGGCAACCCACCTTGGAGAAATATCACATCCTTGCTGCATGAAAGCTCCCAGGGAGAACCAGAGACTGTTGAATATCCCAAACTCATTTGTCTGATCGTTGGCCGGCTGGTCTCGTCCTTCTTCAAATTCCTCAGTGTGCCACTCATAAGGGCTGAAGCGACTCACCAGGAAGAGGACAACACTCACTCCAATGTAGGCAAAAACAATGCACATCCATATCTCGTAAGCCAAAGGATCCAGAAAGGAAAAAACTCCTGGTTTGGACTTCTGAGGTTTTTTTATCATGATAGAGATACCTAAACTCATGAACGGTTTGGAAAAGTCTATAACTTCTTCTCGAACCAGAGTGATGGTTAATGGTGCCACAGCCACATCCGCCCTCTGAAAAGGAGAGACAGAAAAGAGATTTGCGTTCTGGGGATAAAAAATATCTACTAACTCCAGCTTATGTCCTTTGATCTCTGTTTACCCTCACTGTCTCAGAAGAAATCAGACAAAACCAATTGGAAGAGAAATGTTAAAAAGGAGCATCCCATAATATTGGTGGATTATTTCCTATTTATCACTACTGATTACCAGTTCTGTTTTGAAATCACAGCGTTTTCTTTTTGCAGCCACCTTACTCTTCTTGTCTGATTTATCCACTGATGTCACAGTCTGATGCAGATGATTTTCACTAAAAGAGCTTTATCATCCAGACATCAAAAGAGGCAAGGAAAGGCCAATCGCCTGAAAAAAGGATGCCAGGATGTTTACTTCCATCCGGAACTGTTTTTTGATTGCATAACTGATGCAGGAGAAGAGGAAAAATGTTCCAGTGACACTGATGTGCACTTTCCACTTATTTTACAATCCATCTTGAAAATGGAGAGGGAAATGCATTGAAATGGCTGTCGGCATATACTGTGGAGCTACCAGCAGGAGACAGATCATCCCTCACTCCAACGCAGTGACTTGGGCACTGATGCTCCCTACATTAATTTCCCCTTTCCCTACAAGGGAAAATGAGACCCTTCTGACTTAAAACACCACAGAATGCAAACTACCAGAGTGAACCAGGTTTAGAAGTGTAGGGTGCAGGTGTGTATACCTGAGATGATGGGAAACAAGTGGCTAGACAGAAAATGGTCTAGTCCTACTGTTCACCAGTCATATGCTACGTGTTTGAAATCTTATCTTTCTTTCATCCTGACATTATCGTGCAAAGTTAAAATAGAGTAAAATTTGGAGATTATATTCATGGGAAAGTTTGACTTTTCAATACTTGTTCTTCCAAAAATGGAAACACAAAGAATCTTGGAACTGTTTAAAGGAAATATTAGGACATTTCCATAGGCACAAAATGTGCTGTCCATCCCTAAATTAAAATGTTTTACTTGGGCTGATTATTTGCATTATCAGAGCTGCAGTTCTCAAGACGGCTCAGGCTGACAGGAGGCAGGGCTCCTTTTTTCTCTAGGGCTTGAATGTGTTCTAAAGTACCAAGACAATGGAGGAGGTTGGAAACTCACCCCATAAACGAGTTCTCCCACCATTCCATTCCACGTTTTGGTGTCGGGGTCCCGGGCTCCATACTTCCCATCTCTGACAATCTCCAGCCTGTAGTGGTAGCCAACATGCTTCGCGATCTCAGCAGCGAGCTCCACGCAGTAGCCTTCATACCTCTCATTGCCTTCAAACTGGTTGGCGTTCTTCTTGAGCATCACATATGGGTCTTCCTGGCACAGAGAAGACCAATATTGAGCCATGCTCCACACTTCCAGTGATGCACATCGGGGGCTCAGACTAGAGCCCAGTGTGCAGCTTCTGGTCCCCTTGCAAAGCTCTAGCTTTGTGTTCCTGTACCAAAAGGCACAGTCAACACACAGTGGGCTTATTTTAGAAGGTATGAAGTGTGATTTTTATTGTGGCGTTTTCTATTTATTCATGCAGAGTCTGTGTGCAGCTTCTGCAGTGACGGACCTGAGGGGAATGGAGTAGCTGAGGGGCTTTGGGTAACAAATCTTTCAGTGCAGTTCTGCAAGGGATATTTAGCGCATCTGAGCTTTGAATTTTTAAAGGCATGTCTGCCTACGTGGGCACAGGCAGAATCAAATTTGCTGGGCAGGACAAAGCCTTAAAGATGTTTAACTCAGTTTGGGTATTGTGTCTTCTCCAGAGATTCACAGTAAGCATTCAACAAACAAGTTGGTAAAATTTCATCTGTTTCTGCAGGGTAAGCGTATACAATGACACAATGCATGATACCATACATTATGGGGTACCTATTATTCCTTCATGATTATAGTGGAGATTTGTTTTTAAAGCTATGATTCAGCCTCTCTGCACAAAGCAGCTTATCCTTCCCAGAATTACAGCCCCCATTCTGTGGGCTAAATACAAAGCACAGGTATAATGTTCCTAATTTACCTATGCTGATGCCTCTACTATCTTGTCATAATCTTTTGTATCTTCCACACTGAAGCATGAGAGCTCTTTAATACCTATTTAATTAGCCACGGCAATTTTCAGATACCTTTATGGACCCGGCAGGAAACAATAAGTGCTGTTATTATTATTATTATTATTGTTATTGCTATTATAAAAATGATATAGTACAAAGGAGGGCATATGAGGGGGAAGAGGGAGTCTGCACATCAGGGAGATGGGGAAGAGGGAGAGCTGGGATAGAAGTCACAGCACTTACTAGGATAGTTGTGACTATGTAAGTCCTGTTCTGGAGGCTCGTAGACTCATTGCCGCTTTGAGTATCTATGGCTGCTGGAACCAACTTCTCATCTTCATTCCAATAACCAATCTGCCGAATACAAAACCAGGATATCTCTTTGATAACTCTTTATAATATTAACCAAGATACAGTAACGAGGTCATCCATGCAGGGTCAGCTCTCTCTGTACGTTCATACCCAACCAGAGATCTGCTCTCCTGATTATTGATGTCTTTTGCCGGGGGGACCAGGAACTCCCCCATCCCACCATGCCTCCAGCCTGAAAATAATGTGCATGATACGCTGTGGCAGCAGACTGCTTGTATGCAGGTAACAACAACTGGCGCACAGTACTGCGGAATTATTGCAGTTCTCTGCCCCTTCCCTACACAAAGAGTTCACACTTCCCCTGTGTGACTTCTGAATATTATTCTAACAGTGAGCGTGGCTGCTGCATGTCCAGATGCTACAAGGTAATCAAATGCTATCCTGCAGCTGAAAGCCTGCATGCATGTGGGACTGAGTCTTAGGACATCTTGAGACAACAGGACAAAAAAACCAAGTGAGGAAAAAAAAAGCCAACCCTGGCCAATGTCAAAAAGTTCAGGGTTATGAATAAACTGAACAGTTGTAATGTTAAGTTGTGCTTATTAATAATCAGGGATTTGGGCTGATCTATCACTGCTTGCAGGTAAAGCAGACTGCCACCGAATATCGCTAGGAAGATCATTGTTGAGGTTATCCACTATGAGGGCTTGATTTTATAAGAGGTTTTCCATCACCTCGTGTAAGTATGAAGTTGCCTGAGCTCTGCTCATGTGAAAGGAATTTCTTATCACAGTAAATGGGAAAGGGTATTAACACAGGGCACGACCAGGAGCCTGCTGATGGCAGATTAGAGATCATAGCAGCTCAGGAGAAAAAAATCTACGCAGGCTTCTCGTCTCTCTTCATTGTGCAGACAAAAAGAAAGGAGAGTGAGGAAAGAGCTTCCAACGGTCTGCCCTAGGGCAACATAAATGGAGACATGTATGTTTGTTTTGTACCTCTAACCTGGTGGATCTAAGATCCAATATGCATCATGGCAGTGACATATGTGTCTTCCAAACAAATATAATTTCTGTCAGTAAATATGCAGCAAAATCAAGACATTTAGCCATTCTGTTTCTTCTCCTCTAGACTCTCTCCAGATCACCAAATTCTTGAAGTTCAGAGCTCCAAACTGGACATAATACTGCATTTGTTCTCTTTTGAATGCCACATAGAAAAGGAAGGTCACTTTGTATGTCCTCAAAATGACACTTCTTTTATTTCTCAAAGAGAAATTTGCCTTTTTTCGCTTGACTGTGGTGGGCTCTGATCTCGCATCAACTGCTCTCGGGTGTAAGTGTGAATTGGGCGTATTGGCTGTAAACGTGGAGCTTTCACTATTTGCAGTTTTTCTGCAAATCGTTGTTTCAAACAAGTATTTTATTTTTAAGGGGATTGGGGGCATGCAGAGGGATTCCAGTGAATGCCCCATTCCAAAATATTTAGTAGTGCTCCTTTTATTATAACTGAGCTAGTCTTTGTTCTTCAAATAGGTAGTATCTAAAGTGAGACATAAGCACATGGAGTCAGATTTTCAAAAGGATTAGTGTTTCAAGGGCTTGGCATCCCTGAACAAGACCAGATTTTTCAAAGTGCCTGGGATATAAAAAGGGATCAAGACTCAGAACAGCACAAATGTCTGTTTTGCTATCAAGACATGGTTAGTGATAAAGCTCTTGTCACTTCAAGGAGAGCAGAATTAGGTCAACATAAAGGGTTCACCTACGTTGGTTAGGGTAGACAGCTTCTGCCCAGCTCTGCCTTGGCTTCTCCTTGGCAAAGAAAAGTGGGAGAGCAAGAACCAGACAGTCACCTGAACCAATGTGCCTTGCCAATAGCAAGGCTGAGTTGGCCAAGTTTTACTGTCTTGGAAATCCCTGCCCCACAGCTGAGATGCCCTTGTTGCTCTTGGTAACCCCTTCCGTATGGTGTATTTTTTCAGTAGTGTATCACGAGTTCTCCCAAGTGCTTGGCTTTGCTCATGCGGAGAGCTGGAAATGCACTCATGGTGACTCCACATACAAGCTTTCACAAACAGAAACATCTGTTGAGACCTAACCACACTGTAACTCAAACACCAGGCTGGTGCCTGACATAGGATCTCAGGTCACTCTCTACTTTACCTTTCTGATCCCATCATGTTTCATCTCAATCACATGGAGGGTGTAGTTGGTCCTTCGTCCCTTCTCGTTAAACTGAACGTTGCCAGACAATCCTTCAAAACGGACCTTAAAGACATAAATATCAATAAGGAGAGCAAATTGGTCAGCAACTCACACGGTGGTGATTCGGCAGCAGTAAGAAGGGAAGGGAAGAAGGATGGAGAGTGCAGTCATGTCTCTCAGATCTGCGCAGGAGAGACAGGACATCTATCTGACACTGGGCGTTCACTTAGGTTCACTCTCTACAGTGTGCCTGGCCATGGGCACAGCCATTCTCTTAACTTACCCTTTCTTTTAAAAACCCTTTCTCTTAAAACTTAGTGGTTTATTACTGAGCTCAGTGATGCATAAGAGCTAGATCACATGTGTGAGCCCATCACCTCTTGGGATGTGACAGTGAGTTAAATCAGCTCTGAACTCCTTGAGTTTCATGGTTTTTTTTGTATTTTCTAAATCTGACCTGGAGTCAGGATTTGATAACGAATTTGTCAGTTCAAATCAGGAATTGTATTTGGAGGAAATATGAAACCATGGCCACAGCTCCCAGCTGCCATCTTTCGATAGAGAGGAGTCTATCAGTTAACAAGCAAATTTAATTACCTCTGCACCAGCCTAATAAAACTTGACAATTTAGTATTGTAAATGAAATTTGCATAAGAAACTTTGAATCATAAACCTCTGCTGATAACACTGCTGAGCTGAAGAGCATTGCTCACATCACATCCCACGTCCTGAACTTCTCTCAGCGTGGCTGTTTGGCTTGCTGCAAAAGTGTCCAGCTTGGTGTGGAGAAGGGCTTCCGACTGGAGTCACATACAGTGTGTGGGGACCAGAAACATGGGAAAAGGAGTGCAAATTTCATTCTCTATAGAGACCACCTGGAGAAGTGCGCATGCCACCGGGTTGGGAATTAAAAGTTTGTTCTCAGCCTTTCCACTTGCTTTGGACAAATCTCTTGTCCCTGAAACTGAAGTCTTGCAAAATGGGAACACGTATTTAGCAGTGTTCTGAGATCCTCAGAATAAAGACCCATGGTGAAGAAATGAGGATATATCATTACGGAGGAAATCCGTTGCTAATCTGCTTAAACTGTGTTTGTTTTCAAGCTATTATTGCAAAGGTTTGTCATGAAAATGAACATCTGCCAGTACTTTCTGAAGCTCCTTCAAGTCAAGAGGTATTCCTGGTGACATTTGGAGAAACATGCTTTTCCCTTCTCACAAGACACAACGTGCCCATAAAAGATAGATGCACTAGAAAAGCACCATTGTCTTAAGCACTCCCGTGCCTGCTTTTTCATGGCCCCTTTGGTTTTCTTTTCAGGTCCTGACCGATTCTGAAGCTTGGGTCACAGGTGCTTGTGTTTTGTAGCTTTATGTGCACTGAAAGGCTGGTGTACAGCACCATTTTTTTCTATCTGAATAAATAAAATCTTAATCCTGTGATATCTGTGTGGCACTGACATGGCAAAAGGGGTCTCTCCCGTTCATCTTGGAGGCTGCAGCACAACTTTTCCATCCTTTAGCATCCTATGAGACCCCTTGAATCACTACAAAACACAGTGAGGCCTCATTTCAATGGTGCTAAGCACCAGTAAAGTCAACCGGAGGCATGGAGCATTTAAGCACATTTGTGTGTAAGACATGGGCATGTGGTTCTTGGCTGGGAGAGCTGGAGGAGAAAGGTGCTCTTGTGGCCATCTGGTTCACCGGGTTAATCAGCAGTTAGGGACTAGCTAACTGCTTACTAGGTGTGGTAACCAAATAACGTTAACAAAAAAATCTGTCAAAAATTACCATAATCTTCTCAAAGCACAACCGAAACCTCAGTGTATTGGGTTTAAAGCAATATTTTGTGAGCATTTTCGTGGGGGAAGAAAAAGTAATTCTCTTTAATAAAAGCATACATTTTGCTGAAATGCCTTAGATTTCTGTTTTTGAAAAACTGCAGAATGTTTCAAATTGCTTTTCATCTTTGCTCCTGCCATCCATGACTCCTTCCTACACTAAACAGAAATAAAGCAATTCAGGAGCTCATTCCAGACATTTGAGTAGAAATAAGTAGAGAAACTTTTTGCTTTTTAACAGCATATAAAATTTTAGGCATTAGAAAATGGGAGGTGAAAAGAAAGCACACTGTGAATAGCTGTAAGAATTGCCCTAATTGTGAGTCTTTACAGAAAGGATAACTCAAACCTTCAATCTAATCATAAATTCTTCTATTTCCATCTGCCTCTTTCTTTCTACAATACTAAATGCTGGATGATTATTAAATTCATAGTTAAAATTTCCCTAGGAGACTTCTTCCCCTGCACGTTTCAGAGACTTTCATTTTGACCATCACAACTGGTCAAACTCGTTTAAAATCGGTAAAGAAACAACTTTTGCAAATGGCTCTTTGTGTTATTTGCCCAAAATCATAACTGTTGAAAAATCAAGACTTTTGAAATTGTTTTAATGAAGAGACGAGGAAACTTCAGAGGAGATTTTCCAACGCACACACAAAATTGTGTTTTCTAGCCATCTAATTTTGATATCCTATTCTCATAAATTCAATAAAAGAAAATACTTGAGAACCCATTGCTCATCAGAAGCCTTCCAAGTATATCATGTTTATTAGGTAACTGATCTCCCTAATGCATCAAGGAGGCTGATTTTATTATAAGGGTTTGGAGAAGCTATGACAGTGATTTGCCCAAGGTCATACAGAAAGTCAATGACAGGCTTGGGAACAAACTGAATCCAAGCAATAAAATCAAATCAGATGCAAGATTTGGTTTTAAAGGAATTGTTGTTTACCAGTAAGCCAAAACCAAATCAAAACAAAATTCTTGGGGAAATTTATGTATGATGCAAATCAACCAAATTGATTTTATTCTTTTTGCCTTCTTCACAGTTACAGAAAGAAGACAGGGTAAGCTATACTTGGATAACACTGAACTAGCCGTATTTGCAAAGAATCCACTGATTTTTGTCTGAAAAAAGAAAAATGCTAGAAATGAACGTCATTCTTGAAATTTAACAAATTTTTAAAATATTCTACCCTTCTAATTTTTTGGTAAGAGTGTGTTGTTCTTCTCTCTTGCTGTAAGTTTCATGTAGTATTTTTGTTTATTCAAAAATCTAAATTTTTATGCAGGATGAAAAAGCAAGATTATCAGATTTAAGGAATAAACTATCTAAATGGCTATTATTAAGACTTTTATGAATCCTCACAGTATGAAACAAGCTATAATCTGGGCTTTGAGTACCTTTTGACAACAGCCAACACACAAGGCAAAATTCACATGGTTTCAAGCTTCATTAGCAGTCTGGAACTGAAGCTGAATTCACACAGAGTCAAAAAATCTGCAAAAAATACGGTCTGAGCAGGTCTCTCTCTTGGGAAGGGGAAGATAAAAATAGGGATCCATGATTTTATGGGATAATATTTTTGCTTTTCCATCCCAGAACTTCAACAGAAATTGGAGAAGGCAGGGACACATCAGATGGTACCAGGAAAAGCAGTTTGCTAGCTGCACCCCTGAACTCTTTAGGAGATCTGGCTCTAATCTGGAAGGATCAGTTCCTCATCCCAAGCAATGTGTTTGAGCATTTCTGCTGCTAACCGCCCCTCTTCCCCCACCCACAGGCTACGTTCAGCCGTCCTTGCAGAGCACATATCACTTGGGTTTCAAACCTGCTGCAGTGCTCTCTGGATGTCGATGCCTTGTCCCCAGGGCACGGCTGGGTTGGCAAGGCAGTCCCCGGCATTGCCACGACGGGAGATGTCAATCCGCTGCCTCCGCAGGTTCTGAAATGCCTCGGCCATCACCCGGACACCGTCGTATGTTAGGGCTGATGTGTACTAGAAAGAGAAGGGGAGTTGTACATTGC
The DNA here is from genome assembly GCA_003993805.1 of Himantopus leucocephalus. Classification (NCBI taxonomy): domain Eukaryota; kingdom Metazoa; phylum Chordata; class Aves; order Charadriiformes; family Recurvirostridae; genus Himantopus; species Himantopus leucocephalus. The sequence goes on from RSEF01000013.1 coordinate 13,316,711, forward strand.
CCGTTAGGGTGAGCTGACCTCAAGCATGTTACACTGGTTTACCTCACAGCAACTTCTTGGATGATTTTCCCTGTTTTCATCCTTCCATCTATGAAGTTCAACACTCTCTTGCTCCCTGTAATCACTACTTTCCTGTTAACTCGTGAAAGTTGATGCCTTCTCTCCCAGAGGATGGGAGAGTGAAGGAGAAGCTCCTGATGTGGAGCTAAGGATGGCTCTGCTTTGCCTTTCACTCTTCCAGCTCAGCTGCCTTCAGATTGCACTCCCTGAAGAGGACTCAGCCTTAAAAGCCATTCACCTGTTACCCGAGTCTTTCTGTTTAATTAAAATCATTGACCTGAACTTTTAAGGAACACATTACACAGTGTAAATGTGAGATACACAAAATCAAATAACAAGTGACCCTTTCTGGTCACAGATGGAGGCCAGAAAACTCTACTTCAATGTGCAAAAAAATCTGCAAAAGATGAGTTTATTCAAGTAGAAACTCATACAGAAATCAGTGTAAAACTCTGGTATGAACAGTAATCGTTATAGTTAATTCCTTCTCCTATGATCACCTACCAATTTATTTGTTTGCAACTTTCTTAAACTAATATTTCCAAAGTTGACGTTTCTATTGCTGAGTGTTTGTCACAAGTGTATTTGTTTCCAAATGTCAAACAGAAAAAAAACAACCTCCCCCCTCTACACACCCCTCAACAGCTTCAGGGTGTTCTCTGTTAGGAATTAAAACATATTTCCCCTCTGCTGTACACACTGATTTGAAATGCTCAGAAAGAACATCTGGAGAGACTTTAGTATCACTGGATATCTAGTAAACAGGTCAAAGGTTAAGGAGTTAATGAGTCTATTTCTTTTTTATATACTAAACATTACGAGATGGTTATTCCTTAGCTTTGTGGAGGGTAAAAACCGGGAGACTGAGTGAATACCCTAACTTGTGTATTTCTTAGCAGGCAGCAACTCCTGCCTAGTAAAATTTAGACAATGTTGAGGCACCTGGAAGAGATAATGTTCATAATTACATTAAGTGACAGGTTTTCAGAGTGAGATTAAAGAGCTCTGTGGGATCACGAAGAGGTGAGCATAACTTGAACTCAGCCAGATGGACCCTGAATTAAATGGGGTTTTTTTATACCACTTGCCTTTGGCCTCTTCCAGTCCACACGAGGATGCTCCCTGGCATCATTATTCCTCCACTGCTGCATGATCCTGGCGGGAACAGCATCCGTGTAATTCACCAGCTGGAAGCCAGTTACATTGGCTCCGCTCTCCTTGAATTTGGTCAGGTCAATATCCATGAATCCCTAGTACGGGAGAGAAATGGGGGAAGCTCATCAGAGGAACACATCTCTGGGTGGATAAGAAGAACCCTACCTATCTATGCATACAGCAACCAGCTTAGGAAAAGTCTCTCCCTTCTGCAAGGTAAGGCCCAATTCAAAAGAGGCACCACTTCCTTGACCATGGGGTGAACTTGCCTTTCTCACAGGCTCTGAGCGGACATATCCTGCAGTTTCCATCCAGGGAGACAAATAATCATATCAATAACAGCTCATTTGCAAGAAAGCTAGCAGAATAACGGAAAAATATATCCCAAATAATGCTTGGAGGAAAACAACAAAATCCTCAAAATGTATTAGAAATAATTATTCACCCAGCTCTAACTTTTATGCACTCGGTCACCAATGGAGAGGCTACTGCTTTTCCAGTCACAATTTGTAGGGAAAAGCAAATCTTGAACAATGAACTTTGAGCAGATCACGTAAGTGGTCAGTCAGCCTGCCAAAGGAGTCTGTCTGTTAGAAAAGACAGGTTGTAGGATTTGCTAATTTGGGAGAAAAAAAAGCGTACTTTTTTGGACTTCAGATTACCAACGAAACACATTTCTTTCATTTCTTTATTGTTCTTCCCTACCTCTTGCCCACTACATGTGATGAACACAAGTGCACAAATACACACGTGTATTGGGGTGGCATTGTAGAATTAGTCACTCTTGTTGAGTCAGAGGTAAAAAATAATTAGAGATACACTGCCATCAATACGGAGAAGAGGTCATTTTTTGGTCTCCCAGCTTTGATCCTATCTCTTCAGCACTGCTGTTATGCAAAACCGTTTGCTGTGCCTCCTTGCACAAAACCAGTGCTTGAACAGAGACTCTGCCCGCCTGCTTGGGCTGCTGTGTGTGGGACAGGCTGAAGTCTGGTGCTTTTTCTTTTGAAATACAAACAGAAGAGATGCAGCCAATTATTTTCCCTAGTACTATTAACAACCGTAATGCACAACGCAATCTCTTGAGCAATAGATCTTGTTCGAGCTCTGCCTTCCCTCTGCCCTCCACCACGTGCTGCTGGGGCATGTTCTCCACAGGCACCTTCTAAACTTACCACTGGGTTTCTCTCCCTTGCTTGCTCTCAAACGTATGATGATGCTGTGAGTCAAAAAAACGATCACGTTATTCCCATGAGACACCGATCGGGTTACCAAAATGGTGCTCTCTGTGCATAGGCTGAGGGGGCTAATCAGCTTATTAACTTCCAAGGTCAGGATCAAGCTGTTAGATGGAAACCTGTTTTAGGAACAGACAGCTTGCAAGGAAAAGACTAAATTGCTCTCACATCAGCGTCAGACCGAAGGAGTCATAAGTGACTCAAAAATGTCTTCAAAGACATTCACACTTTTTCTTCCGGCTTTTTGTAAGCAGTTTGGCATCCACTTAGAAGGCTGAGGGTTGGATATAGGTGTACAGATGCTCTAAATAGATGATTTGTTTTGCTTCAAAGTGCAGTGATTTAGTTTAAAAAAAAAAAAGAGTGATATTTTGTGTGTATGTATTCCTCAGAATGCTGGTTAAACCCACATCAATCTTGTTTGTAATTGCTAGCGTAGGGGTTTCAGAAAGCCAAAGCTGTGATTAATGAATAGGAAATGCAGCAGTATAATTGTCCCTGACATCTTAATGCATTTCAGGCCAAGTGTTTTTTGACACACAGAGCTCCTAAGGTTCAGTAAGAGGGACCTCACAGGTTGCCAACTGGTTATTCATGGCTACGACCAAATTACACTGACATTTTGCTCCTGGGAGGTACTCAGGGGAAAAAGATCTGTCAAGAGAAACTACCACACAGCAACTTGAAGTCTGTGCCACCAGCTCCTCCTTGGAAGGCCTACAAAGGCATGAAGAAAAGTCCAAGTTCACAACAGAGTATGAGCAAGATGCCTGGTGTATTTAGCCTCCTCAACAAGCAGATTTAAATAGGAAAAGTCAAAAAAAGATTATGACAGCAGTGATGAGGCAGCAGTGGTTGAAAATACTGTCTTTCGCCGTTTTCCCCAAACCAAACCATTCTGAAACTGAAGCAAGTATTCAAAAATATTCATTGGGACTCAACATAAAATTTTAAAATAATCTGGATAGACAAAAGGAATTATTTCTACACAAATATTGTACTAATTTTTTTTTACACAATCAGGTTCTTTAAAAAATGTGGAGACCTCTGAAGATTTTCCAATTGTTTAAGGCAGCTGGGACCATAGAGGACATCATTAACCTTGAATATGTCTTTGCATTTTGGCTGTTACCAACTGCTGAAATAACTGTTTTCACTTGTTATCCCTCCTCCACGTGCCCCAGTACAAGGTCAGTAAGGAACGGTCCTAATTACAAAGGAATTTTAATCACTCCACCACTGAAATCTGCTCAGAGCAGGTCTGGGTGACACGACAGCCAATGAACTGGGAATACCAGAGGTCAGATATTTTAGAAAATAATTCTGAGGAGGAATTCTTGCTGGCTAACATATAAACAAGAAAATATCAAATGTTATGCAAACTGTCCCTTGAAGATGCTTCTATTGACAAAGTGGCATCAGGAATTAAGTATGCTTATCTGTCTTTCTGGAATATCAGTCAGTGCTTGTAGGAAACAGGAGAACAGCAGAATTACAAAATTTGCGAGTAAAGAAGTCATCGATCATCTGTCACCTTGTACTAACTACAGCCACACGTAGCAAAAAAAAAAAAAAGAGGGATCTTTTATTTAGTTTTCAATTGGCCACATTTTGAAAACAGAAAATAAATTCTTAAAAAATGACTAAAGAAAGACTGCAGCCCATTACTGAGGGACAGCAGACATGTTTTTGCAGCAATATGTTTAGCATCAACCAGTTTGGGAAAGAACCAGCACAGAAGTGCTTCCCTTTGCCATCCAATCAAGTACAGCAAGAAGCGAACAGTGCTGGAACGACATACTCCATGGGACCACAGAGGTGAAACCCTTTCAAAAATTTGCCGATGAATACTGGAAAATGCTTGCTTTGCAGCCACACCTGGAGCACAGTGGGCTGTTCAGGAAAACGAGATGAGCCCCTGGAATTTGGTGGTATGTGACTTGCTTCAGGCTCTTTAGAACTGAACCATTTGGGACGTATCTGTCGGACATGCAGGTATCTTCACCTCCCCAGGCAGCACTGCCAGTTCCCCGGGAGGAGGAGGAGGAACAGAGGAACTCACGCTCCAGCCCAGGTGCTGTGCCAGCACCCCTGGCAAAGCAGGCAGAGCGGGACCCCGAGGCAACGCGGAGCTCCCCAGGGCCCTGAACAGGGTCACTGCCCAGGACGTAGGTACTCTGGGGGAGACAACACTTCTACAGGCACAGCTCTCTCTGGGAACCATCAAAACCAGGCTGGAAGGGACACCGCGTCAGCCAGCCCAACCCCTGCCCTGCAGCAGGATTAGCTGTCCCTTTGATTTAAATTCACTCTGCTAAACCATCTCGGCAAAACAGAGAATACAGCCTCCTGCCTTGCGTATGCCTGGAAAATGCTGCACACGCCTGGAAAATGCCTGGCTTTCTCTGAATGCCATCGAATTAGCAGGCTGACAATTAACCACAAAAATCTGGACCCATCTGCGCTGATGGGCTGAGACAGCCTCCCTCCTCCACGCCTGCTCTGACTCACAGCATCTGCAACACGCAGTTCCAGCAACAGCCAGGCTCGGTTCAAAGGAGGGAACTTGCTCTTTAGCCCATACCGTGGACTCCTCACTCTGCATTAATGAACCTCGCAAAGTGATTACATGCAGAAGTCCCGCTGCTAGTAAATAACATGGGCAGCTGTTATAGACCTTCATGCCTTCAAATTGAAAAGAAAACAGTGCTGGGAAGGGTTTTTCCTCATTGTGTTTTCCTTGCTGCATCTGTTCTTTATGCTGTTCTTAAACCGAAAACATTTTTCAGCCAAAGGTTGTTTTACTGTCCCATTCGCTGCCTTGGTTGCTGGGAGAGGTGTCAGCAAGTCACACATTTACATTCCTCTCCACTGCTTGTGGGCTCAATCATCAAAGGAAATGCATAATGCAAGAAGACCAATGACTTGAAATGGGCTTCGTGAATCCATCTTGATTAACTGGTCCACGAAGGATCTGCCTTGAAAAGAAAGTCACCCAGAAATGAGCCAGCTCCTTATTTATACGCTGAACACCGTGAGGAGCCAAGACGTTGAGTGGGCAGTACAGACGGTTGTCAGACGGCGGAGGGAAAGCCTTGTGCCTTCGTGCATGACCCTCCCCAAATCTGCCAGCACCACTTACTTCCCTGCACGTCTGCCTTCACCCTCATATTTCAATAAACCTCTGCCTCCTCTCCACACACCGATGACACCGGGCAGCATTGCTCCTTCTGGGACACCATCCCAGCCCGTGGGAACGCCGCAGACAGCAGCAGCCTCATCTCCGCACCCAGACATCGACAGGCAGCCGGCCACTGTCCCAAGTCTTCAAATTCTCTCTGTATTTCACTAAATTGGTTTTAATTGCTGGCGCTTTTCCTGCAGGGTGCCTCCTGCAGTAGAATCGTGCCTTTGAAGCTGCGGTACCAGGCAGCGAGGGCTGAGCCCTGGGCGGGCTGCAGCTGATCGTCTCCTAAACCTCCCCGCAGCCCAGCTGCAGCCCAGCTTAAAAACTCCGTGCCTTTGCTCTAAGTCTTGGCTTTTCCTGAGAGAAAGAACGTTAGAAAGTCTCCTTGAAGACTGCCACATTTCTGAGAAAGACTGTTGTTTTCTCTCCTCCTTCTGCATCTTCTGAGCCCTCCAGATCTCCCCCCTGAGAACAGCAAAGCTCATCTCTGACTGAGGAGATGGAAAATGCCCCTTTTTAATTGCCTGGAGAAGTCTTGTTAGCTGAACCTAACAGAGACCGCTCATCCCAAGAATGAGTTATAGTTTTTTAGTCCCTTTCTGTCTGGGATGAAGATACTGAAGTCTATTCAGAGTCGCACACTGAAATATTCCCTTTTAAGCGACAAGCACTTAAGCAATTCACCTTGAGCTTGGGCGGGTGCCACAGAAACCTGTGGCAGCATCGGGAAACCGGCCCAGCTCTCTTTAGATGCTATCCATGTATGGATTGCAATGCCAGACTGCTTCATGCTCACAGATGTTATGATTATAAGAAACTTTGCAAAGCAAAACGATTAATTCTGAACGGCGGTACATCAGCTGAGTGAATGCAAAGTGACTCCTGCCATTCCAAGGTACACCGGTGTCTTTCTGCAGGGAGCAAGAAGTCGAGTGTTTCCAGACATATACCAAATTATCTTCAAGCTTGACTTCTCCAGTGAAGCATCAAGTCTCGTTCCCGCATGCCTTCCAAGAGAAGAGGCTGCCTTCTCTTCAGCAGAATTACTAACATGACAAATCCCATTGGGGCAGCAAAACATGCAAATCCTCACTGTAACGTAGAAGTGAAGAAGAAAGGGAAAAGAAAGACGGGAGGAGGGGGCACTTACAGACAGGGACCCCATCCTGCAGTTGGATGAATCTGTTTTGTCCTCGGCTATCGATGCACAGCAAACCAAATCAGGTGAGGATCCAGACTTCAAGGACATGGGGCTGGAGATGACCAATAACTTTTTTGTTGTGCCATAAGATTTTCTGTGTGATATTATTTTCAGCAGCCCTATCCTACTGCTGCTGCACGTTCTGAATATAAATGATCATCCACACCTTGCTGGAAAGCTCAGTCCAGGCAGGGGGACAGATGCTCCAGGTGGATGTTTGTGCTTTAGAGAGCTTTCAGAGGAGAAACTGATTTAAAGGTTTGGGAAACGTGCTGTGTAGTGACAGATGCCAGGACTTCAATCAAAGATATGATTAAGGGATGACCTGATCGCAGTTTACAAAGGACCAAAACATCAGTAATGGAATATTTGGTCTGGCAAACAGAAGCATAAATCTAATGCAGGAAGCTGAGCTAGGCAAGTCTGGACTAGAAAAAAGCAGGGATGAAATCACCATGAGGAAGATACTATGGATTTACACATCATCCCTTGCCAGTTGAGCTGGGGTAATGGATTAGGAGACTGCAAATGGCTGAGGAAACCTGTTAGTTTAACACCATTTTGCTGAGATTTAAGCAAACACATTTTTCCTTCCAATGGCTGTAATGTAATCTGTCAGTTACTCACCTGATGCTCTGTGATTTTTTTAAGCCACAGTAAGTCACTCACGCTTTTGAGCCCTCATTAGCTACTGCAAAAATCCTTCCAAGGTTGCAGTTCATATTCTCCCGTGTGGGCAATTTTTGTATCAAAACCAGATGATTTTCTCTTATATGAGACACACTAATTCAAGAAAAATTAATTCAGGGCACTGCTGTGTCTTTTAATATCATTAATTCCGATGAGATAATGTTACAACAGTTTCTTCTGCTTGATAATTTTTGAATCAGGACATAAAAGCTGTTCGGAAGTGAAACGCAGACCTCAGAAATTTCACTGATATATTATATTGTCTTCTTCTGCCTGGGAAACTAAATTTTCTCACGAGTCTACCTGCACCAACCTCCCAGAAAGAGAAAAGGTCTAACTGGCATAATTTTAGAAACGTAAAAATAACTTGGGACACCTCTTTCCAACATTAGAATAGCATTTTTGCAAGACCAGGCATCCTGAGATCTTACCAGGACAAGAAGCCGATGGTGTACACGTCCTTTCGGAAACTCCCACAAAACAGAGTTTCCGATCAGCTAGTGATGCAAACCCGAACGCTGCTGACCTTGTTTGTACCTTCAGTCAGTAGTATTTCAGGGGGCAGGAGACAGTGTTAATAACTGAGGGTGATTAAAATAAAGATGGCAGCTTTCAAGCTGATGGGAGACTGAGAACCGCAACATTTCAGCTCGAGGTAAGCTGAATGAGGGGCCGGGTGCAGGCAGCGGGGCCATCGACACACGGCCAGTGCCACACGTCCCACTTGTGCTGTGGCAGGTACAGCTTCTCGCCCCAGGTTCGTACCCAGCACGGGTACAGCAGACACCCCCCCCCGCAGCCACAGCACACGCTGCGGGATGGACACGTGCTGCAATGGCTTTAGGGGAGCAGATCTCTGCCTATGCTGGGAGAACTTCGCTCCCTGTCGATGTGGACATCCTTTTTGACAGCTAATTTGGAAGGGGACCCCTTCTTCACTATCTGCCCTAACCAGTCAGTCTCAGGTCATCGTGTCTCGGCTTTGGTGGTGCAGTTCTTCGTTCCATTTTCGGGGGGAAGAAATCAAAGATGCCCATTTAAACCACAGGTGAATTGAATCAAACCAGCAGATTTTGCCTGACTCCTGCACAAGTCACTCTGCTGGCAAAGCTGCTGTGCAGGTAACCTCCAAAGCCACCACAACTGCTTGCAAAGTGAAACTCTGTCCGTGGCCTAACTCAGCACTGACACATGCTGATGTAAAATGGCACAGGAAAAAATGCTTACCTCTGCTAATCAACTCTGGTTTTATTTTTACTCTTCCCTGCTACCCCTAGCATCAGCAATCTCATACACTTATCTATTCAACTTCAAACGAGAGCATTTGCTAAAAGAACAACCTGGACTAATGCGCCAGGAAAAAGAAATGATAAAACCCTGTATGTGGCAGCTGTCCTTCATACTTTTCTTTTAAAGACAGGTCACGCAAATGTCACTTATTTTAAGACAAAGATTCTCCTCTGCCCAAGAGAGCTGATGTTCTTCCACCACTGACAGTAGTTATCCCTGGCATAGGACAGATACATGAAGCCAAGGTTATGGGGAAAAAGCCTATAACATCAAAAGCAAGGAATCCCAGAAGTTTCTAAGCTTGCTCCTCTGATAGTATTGACTATATTTTTATTCTTTGTGGTTGCTAGACTGATGCTGTCAAAGGCTGAGAACAAAGCTTAGAAAAATAAGACTCACAAACCCAAACATTTTTTAAAGTTGGCAAACTTCTTTGAGTTCCAAAAAGAAAAACAGAGAGAGAGAGAGAGAGAGAGAGAGAGGACTGCGCTGGTACACCTGACAAATACCCAGGCTGGCAGCTGGTAAAAGCTGACTGGGGTAACTTTAATGGGTACCGGTCAAGGCTCAGTTTTCATGAGTTTGCAAAAGCCATAGACAGTGCCAAATTTGCCTCAAGGAGAGGCAGTGACGCTCGCAGGAACCCTTCCCCCGGCAGTGATGCTGCAGACAGACCTTTGTGGGACGGGCAGGGCTGGGCAGACAGGCGAGGTTGGGTCTTCAACAGGCATAGCAGATTCGGAGAAGGATGTTTGCCCATGGCCTAAGGTGCAGAACGGTTTCATTTTGTTTGTGAACACAGAAATATTATTGTCTCACCTTGGCAACAGCAATTTCACTGAAAAAGAAAGTTGTTCCTGCTAGGAAATACTAGCTTTCATTTGCTGCTACTTGTCAAATTCTGCTCGGTGCTTTACTACAGCTCACCCGACAGCAACCGCTGGGCAAACAAGCGGTGATTAATGCCAGCCAGTTCCTCTTTGTTCATGAATTCTCTGTGACCAGACAGGGAATTCCTCCGTGTTCAAAATGGATGATTTTTGCAGGACTTATCCAGCCTGTGCACTGCTTTGCAAACTCACTTGCTTTGCCTTCCTGATGTAACACCAGTTTGGAGCTGCTGTAACTGGGCAGTAGTGCACTGCTGCTTTTTTTTTTTTTTCACCGAGTATAGCTCTGAACAAGCATATAGCCAAAAAAAAAAAAGAATTTCAGCGGGGTTATCTATAAATATTTCCCAACATTTGCTTCACATATGTCATTTCCATAACTGTTTCCCCATGGGAAAGGGCCCAAGAAGGTCAGGGCAGTGTTGTAAAAGACAGATATTGAAAATTCATCCCCTTGCTCCAGCTAGTGCAGGTAACTTGGTGGCTACGAACCAGCTGAGGGCTCACTTGACTTGTACAAGGCAGAGCCTGTCCCAGTAGGGCTGGGAGCCTGATCTTCATACAGGCTGCGAGTCCTAGAATCAGGACTCCATCAGTCAGCACAGGGGACAAAAAATAACTCATTTGGAAATGTTCAGGCACTTACAGTTTTTAGTTCTTAATTTATTCTCTTACGACCCAGTACTCCAGAATGAGGCACTTCCAGAAAACCGGGCTGTTTTCTAGGCGTGCGGGTGTGCACATGAGGGTGCGTGTGTGTGTGGGCAATGCACACCCTGTCGTCTTAGGACTTGTCTGCAGGGGAAAATGTAGGGTGTTTAAGGTCTATCCACTATGCGTATGAGTCAGTGGGAATAAATTACAGCATGTTACACCCTCTGAAGGCTCTAATCCAGGCAACGAGATGTCCTCAGAAGAGGGTAAAACCTACTGTGATCTCTTGGATCGGAGCATCCACACTACAGTTTAACCCTGCCAGACGCTGACTTCCCACGTTCTGCCAATCCCTTAGTGCATCCCAGCCATCCCCACACAGGGAGGCTCGACGTCCTTCCTCATTGCCATATGGTCTCAGAAACATGGGATCTTCGCGGCCTTTTTGCCATTCTCCTCGCAGAACCCATCAGTGAGTAGCTCTCGTGCGGGTGCAGCACATCACAGAAACTGGTTTGGCTTCTGGTGCCTGAACCTGCCCACGTGCATGGCAGAACCACAAAGCTTGCTCTGCCCTGGAAAGGGCTGCCTTAACCTCCAGGAATGCTAGTCTTTGGGTTTTTAAATAGTTTGTCTGATTATCCCCTCCTCTCGGTTGTTTTTTTTCTTTCTTTCTTTCTTTTTACATTTCTGTCTCTGGATTTGTGTGGTGCTGGGTGCAGGAAAGACCAAAGGAAAGAGCTTGAATTCCTTTCACTCTTCTTCTTCTCCCCCCAGATCAAAGCTGCTTGAGAAGCACAGCTCGTAACAGCGGATTCTGGTGGTCCCGTCAGACCCTGTGGGTCCCAGGGACCCAAAGCACCCTCCACTGAGCTGCAGCTGGGAGGCAGAATCTCCCTGTGGTGGGGCTGGGAAAATGAAAAGCCTTTTGGTCTGAGTTAATTATTTATAACCCACGTTGGCTGAGTATGCAGCCTCTTCCAGCCAGCTCTGTCCTCTCAGCATTTGTGCAAAGGCTAAGAAAACAAATTAAAGATGGGAAAAGCGTGCTTTCTCAGGCTGAAAGTGGGAGAGCGTGATATCGTAAGACAAAGGGAGATGTCCTTCGAAACTCCAACATCTGAGTATTAGACCACTTCATGCCTTTAATGTATTTGTTCTTATGAAACCGTGCAGAGAGAAGAGGTGATATCATTCTCATTTCACGTTCTGTATGGGTATACATAAAAGCGCACAGGCACACACACTCCAGCTACTCCAAATAGCTTCCCTGCTTAACTTTAATAAAGGGACTTTCATAAATAGCTGAGGACCGGGACCTGGGTTACAATAAATAATATTTTTTTTTAAAATTAGCAACCAAAGTTATTGGCTGCTCTACAGTTTGCATGCCTCCCCCTGCACAACGTAACATTTTTAACTTCATAATTACATGGTAGGCACCCAGCGCAGAAGTGCAGGGTCAGTATCAGAGCATCGCAGGGTAATTATGTGGCCATTTTTGTCTTGTAAATTACAGAGTTATCTTGGGATGGAGAGAAGGAGAACGGCAGCAACTGCTTGACTAATTGGCAGTTTAAAATTTAATTACCCCTGGTCTGACGTGCTGCCTCGCAGACGCAGCTGTGGGAGGGAAGAACGGCCCCAGACCCTGCATGGACACAGCGGGTCGGGGGGAGCAGCCTCAGCCCCGGGCTGCCAACACCAGCCCGTCCTCTGCTGTGCGTCACCCCAGATGGACGGACACATCTGGGGAGGAGAGGGTAGGAGCTCTGCTGAAGAAAACCTCCAGCTGCCCTATGGATTGAGGCTATTCCCCTCTCTCACCTCTTCCCAAACCTCCCTCGGCAGAGAAATTCTCCAGCCTCCTAGGAGAGGACAGCAAATTGCTCCAGAAAGATGGCCCTGCTGCTGCCCAGCACAGCTCTGTCCTCAGGCAGCACCTCCCTGCATTAAAGGGGGAATCCTTTCCTTAAAAAAATCTTCGAACCCAATTCATTCCTTAGAGCCATAACAGTCAGATCTGATTTAGCACCAAGTTGCAGAATAGGTACATATTTTATTTTTACTGGAAGGTCAGAGGGATCTTGGTGCATCGTCATTAATAAGTCTGCCCTTAGTGGGGCTCTCAGGGTGGCTGTGAAACACTTCACTCTGGGGACACACACTGAAGTGGAGTTAAAATTAATTAGAAAATGCAAGTTGTTACCCATAGTCAACAACTTCTTGGTGGCCTGACTGAAACAAGCTGGGAGGGCAATACCAGGACCCTAGGTGCCCACAACATGCAAAAAAAAATCATTATCAGAACAAGCATTAATTGACAGTTGGCTTAACTGGCTTTGAAAAGATGCAGATTGAATCTGGAGGCAAAAAAAAAATATCCAGCAACCTTGGAAATACCCTGGAGATAATCTTGCTGGCTCAAGACAGAAAGCACCACAAGAACATCGCAAAGGACTCTGGCATTTTTTTCTACCCAAAAGGTGGATTAGAAAAAAGACTTCCAGCTCAGTAATTATAAGTATAGTGCTTTACAAAATAAGAGATACTGAAAAAAAATGCCAAGGAGGGCAACTCACCAAATTTGCCAGAATGTAGTGGTAGCCATTCCCATTCTTTTCAAGCTTGATGATCTGTAAGATGAAAGCCAAGGATATTTAGCAGAGACCAACTAAGTAAGCAGATCTCCATTTATCTATCCTTCCTCCCCATTTTTCCCCGATGGGACTGTTCAGTTGAAGATAGGAAGACACAGCAAAAGGAAAGTTCACAATGTTGTCAGGGGAAGGACAGAGCTTTCACGCATGACATTTGAGCGGCAAGTCTGAAATTAGACAGGACAAGATCCCCAAGCAAATTCCACAGGCAGAGAGAATAAACTGCCTGAACCAACCTGTTTCCTACGGGCTCAGGGAAAAAAAATACACCAGAGCTTTTTCTAAAACAAGGTTAAACAGGAGTTATATTTCAGACATTAAAGGAACAAAGCAGGGAGCTGGGGTCCATTTGTCCTGTGAATGCAGCTGAAACACTCAGCAACGCTAGAGAGCTATTCTGCACATCCTCCCATCTAGAGTCCCTGCTGCAGACACCTACCTGGGCGAGGTGTCAGGAGGTTTAGACTACAGGGCAATTTTCCTCTTTCAGTGCACTGGGGTAGCTTCAAGCCACATCTCCAGAGCAAAGCTGCCTGGGCAATTCACTCAACAGAGGATTCCCCTTGCATGCTCACTGAGATTATTTATATCTTCATACTCATGGTGTCCCAATATATGCTCTTTGTCACTTACTCCTTTCTCCCTGATGCCTGTAGAGTTAGGTTTTTATTCCCTTTTATCGACACAATTACTTACGGATCTGTAACGTTTGAAAGTTTCTGTGTTAACTGGAAAAGTTTCCCTTGCCTAGATAGAAAGGCACCATCTGTTGCAGGGTTGCCTGTGACCACGGGGGACAGGGTCATTGATCAGATGGTCCCCTAGCTGTCTCTTTCTTCCTTGATTTAAGAAAAATACAGAAAGAATATAGCTAAAAATCACACTATTCTTGCTGATTCCATGTTTCCACTGAAATTCCTCTCCATGGATTTCCAGCACCACTGTTAAATTCTTACCCGGTGACTAGAGCCAGATACCATCTGCGTTTGAGCCAGTCCACAAACAGAAAGAAGACAGTGAAAAAAAAGCTCAAACCAACATGCCCTCAGAACCTGTAAAAACACAAGAATTGCCAGTTTCTGCGAGAACTGTGCTGTTTCCATAAGGTTTCTTTGCTGGCAACACTACTTCTTATATCCATTGTCATATGAATTGATTCTGAATTACTGCCTGCATTGCCAACGCTCAGGCAAAATCTGCATGAACATTAGCAAGGCCAGAAACCCCCTCACAGCCGGAACGATGATAAAATGACTGTTGTGTTGGATTCGACCAGAGATCGGTCTACCCAGGACTTCTCTCTGATACCAGGCTGGTAGCAGGCGTCTGAGAAGCATCAGACGAGGGCACACACAGACTAATCCTCCCCATGGGACTGCACTCCCGGATTATCATGAACAGCCATTTAGGGATTTCCAAATGGATTATAAATGAGCTGACACTTGCTCTGTGCAACTGGTTCATCTGCCTTAGCCTTTCTCTGATGAAGTGCTCTTGTATGCACATTAAAACTCATCTGGTTCCCAGCATTAATGTGGGGGTGGCAATTAACTCCAGTGCAGGCTTCATTTAGTAGCAGTTTCTTACACAACTAATGTCAGCTCCACCAGCTTCACTGCCCTGTGGTCCTCCCCACAGGATCCCTCAGTATGACTTCTGCTGAGCAGTCTGGAGCCCTCAGAAATAAACTCTGTATACCTAAGGCTATAAAGATATTATATTATTACGGGTAGTTTTCTGAGCATCTTCCATAGCTAGATCCGAGAAGCAAAAGCAGACCCAACTTGTCCCCTTCCACTCACTGAGACTGACCTTTGCAGTAAGTCCTAGACCTTGTGGGAGGAAGGAGCATCTCCGGGGCACTGGGATGTCTAAGAATTATGATCCAATTCACCATTTCTCCAATGTCAAGAACAGCCGGCGTTGCCTCCTTCTGCCCAAACTCTCCCTTTGTTATTTTATTAGGTGTCAGAGTCGATGAACCGGAGAGGGCTGCCATCCAGCTTTCCCTGAGCTGTTAATCTTGCAGCCCATCCACCTGAATTATGAGGCTTGCTTCCTGTGTTTTACACAGTTATTTGTGATCTTAATTTATTTTAGAATGCTTGCTCAGTCCTAATGTGTCCGGACGGTGGTAGCAAGCTGAGGTTATAATAGCATTTATCACTTAGCCTGAACGTGGTGAGAGGCTGTGCTGGGCTGCATGCTGATAGCTCACTTGGGCCACCTAGGTTTCATTACCCACTTCTTAATGGGCCGGTTTGACATCTATTAGAGAGAAATCCTCTCAGAGTGAAACAGTGGCAAAGGAGAAATTCCAGTTATTCATTTTAATGAGAGACAAGGAAGAAACAATACAGGGCTTTGATGGAATACAACCCACCGCTTACTTATCCCATTAAGGCTACACAGCGCGGCCCCGCGAATATCCTGCCCTGAACCAAGGCCTGGCTCATAAACGACAGCTACCTCGGCAAAGATAAATCATGCCCTTGAGACATAACACAAAGAAATCTCCGAGAAAGAAATCAGGTCATTTTCCCACATATCATTAACACATTGAGCACTGGCTTCTCCACAGCTACGGTCTCCAGAACGCACGGACTGCCTTGCTGGAGTCAGCGGTGGTTATTTGTGGTATGTGTACGGGGTGAGAAGAAGAAATTAAAAGCGCGTGTAAGCACCAGTTTGTACATGTTGAGGGACTGATGCTAAAGAGCCATCCCCAGCTCTTCTGTTCACCAGGGAGCACGAATCCACAGCCACGGAAAGACAGAGACAGGCTTGTCAGGGAAGAAGAGAGATGCATTCAAACGCCCCGGAGAGGCTGAGGCAGCTCTTTGAACACCTCAGACACTCAATGAGACAGGGCAGACAGAGCAGTGACATCCACGCAGAGGTTGCTGGTGCAGTGAGCTGAGAGACCGGCCGCCAGCCCGAGTTTAAGTCCCAGCTGAATTTCACATGATAATGAGCCCAACACTATCTTTGATCCCCTCCGGTCATCTGCATGTTCTGAAAGACCCGGCATCCCCTGCTTACGCTGGGATAACTACCTCTGCTCTCAGAAATCCCTGTGGACTCAGAACAAGATGTCAAACGAAGATAAAAATGGACTACACAGGTCTGAAAAAATTATCTACAGCCCTATCCCTAGCAGGGGTGTTACCTCCTGGGCACAGATGTCTGTTGGAATTGCTCTGTCTTTAATGGATTTTTTTTTTACAGCATTGCAAAACAGATATAATCACAAGATCTGGGGTTTTTTAGTGTTCTTGCAAATAGGTTTATTTATATCTAAGTTTAACTCTTGCTCCAGTTATGTGAAGTTTGAAAAAAAAAAGACGTATTTTCCTGTTGATATTAGGAAAACTAGATAATATTTGACTACAGAACTTAACTTTCTGTTAGACAAACCAGGCCTAAAAGCCCCACATCATTAGCCCTAGAAATCTGATATACTCTATAGGAAAGCTCGCAGAAAAGGCAAATTCACCGCCTAGGTCCCGTCAAAAATTTTGTTCAACTGCAGCTACTTTGTGATCAGAGAGAAGCTGTACCCTCCAGAACAATCTGTTCTCTCCTTCATGAGCATGATTGTTACTTTGCGGTTAAAACCTGTTACCTGCTTTGTTATTCTATATAATGGAGTAGCACCCAGAGACAGCCAACAAGGATGGATTGTGCTTATCGCTGAGCCATGCAGCTGGTGAAATGGCAGTCCTTGCCCCAGACAGCGAGCAGCTGAAGTGTGAGACGGGACACGACAGGTAGCTTACACAAAGCGATGTGTGAAGCACGAGGTAAGAGTGAGCTGGTTATGAGAAGTACGATAGTGGGAGTCACAGTGCACCGGCTGCGTGGCTCTGAGGGGCCCTTTCTAAGCCACGTGGGATGGGAGTCCCAGCAGTGGGGAAAGCCTTGGCTGCAGGTCTGAGGGGGGAAAGATGTTAAGGCTGGAGTTGAAGAGGGGACACAAGTGTGGACTGAGACCTGTGCAGGGGCTTGCATTGGTCTCCTGTCCACAGAAGTCCATATTCAGGGCTTAGGGAAAGCATTAATGGAGGTATGGAGAAAACAGGATTGCGAAAATTTGGGTCTTCACTCCTGGCCAACCTATGTAGATTGAGGATGAGAAAGGCAGGGCACACAACCTGGCTGCTGAGTCCTCTGTTGCATATCCCATCTGCCTTGTGGCCATGACCTGACAAAACAGCTCAGAGATGGCTGGGTATGAACCAGTCTCTCCCACTGCAAGCCACAAGAGGAGCTGGAAACATCTGATCCTGGATGCCCTGGGAGGATGCTGAACTCCAGCCTGATCTGGAGACGGTGCTCCTGAGGACACTACAGATGTCCTGTAAAGCTTCTCTATCTCTGTCCTGCTGGCAGTGGTTGTGAGAATTTGGTGCAGCACATGGAGGCTGGAGGACCAGGAGTCTGACAGTGCCGATTCACACTTCCACCCTAACTCACAGGAGGTGGGAAAAACGGAAAAAAACTCAGCAGAATAAGGAAGTGCCACGTCTTGTGCACGCTGCTTGGAAGAATTAGCACAAAGCAAACTTGTTGGGGAGTAAGGGGATGTAAAGGGCTCAGCAGAGGTGTTAATCGAGCAGGCAACATGGAGCAGCAGAACTCACTCAGCATGGGGAGCTCCTAGTATTCCTACGGCTTTACAGTTCCCACAATAACACAACAGAGAAATACCTGCAAGCTCAGCAGCCTGCTGCAATACACACACACACCACATTCAATGCGAACTGCAATGAGACGTGGATCAGACAAGAATGGGGACAACTTCTCCAGGAGAAACAACCCTTCCTGTCCTGCATGCAAGACCCCTCCCAGAAGACCCACACCAACACAACCTTGCTAAGGATGATGTTCAGCCGCTCAGATTCACAGTCCACCACCACCAGCCTCTCCTTCTTCTTCTCCAGCTCCTGGAAGAGCATGCGGTAGCCCTCTTCTGTTGTCGTCAGGATGTTTACAGCTGTCACCTGCCAGTTCTTCTCGGCTGCGGTGTCCAGCACTTTCTGTAGGACTGATAACCCTGTGACAGGAAAAGAGAGGAAAAAGGACAGTAGGGGGAGAACCAGGTTTTAGTTGTGCAATAGCATCTTTCTATCTTTCTGACAACCCGCACAGCTGCCTCAAGCTGGGCTGGATACAGCATCGTAAGAGCGCAGCAGAACTACAGAGAGCAACTAATAGTCTAGCATCTTACCCAAACACAGCTGGGCTAGAATTAATGACTCCTGCTTTTTCTATCCTACCACAGGAAAATAGGATGATTCCAGGCCTAGTTTTCCTTTGTAATCAGCAAATCGGTCTCGTTGATCAGGCCCTGCTGTGGGATTCAGATAAGAGCTCTAATCCCCATCTTCTTGTCTGACACTACCCAAATAACTTGATTTCTTTGGGCCGTAGTTCCCTCCTCATCTTTGATCTGTTTAGGCTCTGTGCTCCTAGGGTTAGGGACACCCTCAGCAATCATAATACACAATCATATTCAGTGTCCTTGTCTCTCTTGGCAGTATCTCATCGGAAAACTTCATTATTTTGAAAAGGATCTTGCCTAAATTACATGCACAGCCTTCCAGAAGAGATACACGTAGTCAGCACTGCTCTGGACTCCTGACAGACAACGCTGCCTACTGCAGTCCTTTTGGGATATTCAGCGTGCTCATGCCTTGTGACAACAGAAAGCAGGGTGAGGTGCTTTTACACCTTCTCCTTGCCTCTTAAGGTCACCCTACCCCTGCCAGGGCTAATGACAACTTCCAGGACAGAGCTGTGAACCACCCTTACCTCTGCACTGTCCTCCACAAGTCCATTTTGCTCTCGGCCTCCGAGCCCGGAGCTTTAAAGGCATCTGAGAGCTGGGGAAACTGAATCACAGAGCAATGAGCTCACTAGCCCTGTTCATGGTTTAGACAGTTAGATAATACCTTCCAAGAGCCCAACAAAGGCTTTTGTTATTTTACATAGACAAATAACACTCACTAACACAACACAGGGAACTTAAGAGTTTTCCAAGCTACCTGCCAGGAACACACACAGGTATCACAACTGGATGTGGGCTCAAGTGAGACCTGAGCAGCTGTTGGTTCACATTTATAAATGTGGGACTCGGTGGCCTTGAGTTTGACAGACCTATTCAATATGGGACCTATTCAATATAAAAAATTTCTCCATTTGAAACCTCTTACACATTACACTCTGAAAATTCCGTGATTCCGTGATTAAATATTTCCCTCGTGTTGACGGGGTTCAGACTTGACCCTATGAACACAGTCATACTGGGTCAGGTTAATGCTTCGTCTAGATCAATGCCCACCTTCAGCAGTAATGAATATTTAGAAAAGGAACAGAGAACAGGGAAAGCATAGGATGACCCTTCCTTTAGCGACCCTCTCAGCCTCCAGCAGCCCACAGTAAGAGGACTTCTTGAGGCAAAGACTCCACCTAGACCACTATGTTTAATTGCCTGGTAACCCTTCCCACGTACTTGTGACTTACCCCGGTCAGCATCATAAATGTATACAAACTTCTGCCAGCTGTAGTGCTCGATGACACTGATGAGGGCATCCTGCAGCTCTGGGCGAAGCTGGAGAACAAACTGGTTGGACGTTTCGACGGGGAAGCTTGGCGTTATGAAGCAGACGTGGAGAGCCCCGCAGAAAGACGTGAGCATGTTGACGGTCCTCCTCTCATAAAATCCAAAGATGGCATAGACGCCCTTGGAGAACTGCGAGCAAACTGGAGGAGCAGAGAGAAAGGTCATGAGGGCAGAACGACAAGGAGTTTTCTCAGGGAAGTCACCAAAATAAATCTTTTCCCTGAGATAAGCTGTAGGCTCTCTGGAAAAGATCACTTTCCTCAAGGCCTGGGGGTTGGAGAACACAACCTGTGAAGAACAGGGCTTGTGGCCATGGGGTGCTCTGCCCTTGATCTCCGCAGATCTGCTTTACCTTTGAGAGGCAGGAGGGACACAGGAGAGTCCTCAGGGCTCTGCTGAAGATTTTGCGGCTTCTGGGATAAAATGTGTTATCAGAACAAGGGAACCCCTCAGCAGAAAAGCAGTGGCTCACCAAGCCCTGCCTGCTTGGGATGACAGCTGTCTGGGCCCTGTAGCTGTTTTAATAGGGGGGAGAAAGGCTGCAGCTAGAGCTTGCTATTGCTGCCCTAGATGCATTCAAGGAGCAGAAGGAAAGCGTTTGCATGACAGCACAGCCCTTTGCGGCCAATGACTCCAGGAGGAAACCACGGGTTTCATCTCAGAAGCTGAGCCCACGCTGAAGAGGGCGTCTCAGCAAAGGTTCACCTAGGTTCAATGCACTCATAGCACAGCTACAGGGAGGTTTGTCCACAGGCATGAGCTACTGGCATTGAGGTTGGAGCCTCTGACACCAGGAGTGCGTTGGTAGTTGGGGACACCTGCGTGGCAATTTCTGTTTTCCTCACAAAGCAATGGTGGGGAAGGTGGTGGGCCCAGTGAGGCAGTGGTGGTGGCCTGGGAGGTCTCCATGACTAAGCTCTGAGGGTGCACGCTGGGTTCTCCAGCAGATATTTGTGTCTGATCCCAGCAGCTGGCACTGTGCTGCGCAGGGAGGGCTCTTGGGTTGGAGCCCGTCTCGGGAGAGCACTTAATGAGATCGTGGGAGCTGCTGGAAAAATGCCTCAGGATCGCAGCGAGGCAGAGAGAGTTCACACTTTGGGTTGTAAAATTTAGCCCCTGAGACAGTCAGACTCGTTTAATATCACCCCTGTTTATGGCACATCCCAAGTTATCATCAATAAATCTCCAAGACGGAGGTGGTGGCAGTGACAGCGTTTTCCCTGTGTCAGAACTCCTGGCACTAGTGTCTCCTCCCGTTGTCACTGTGACTCTGAAGACCTTTGGCTGTGACATTTATACTGACTCAACACTTCACACATCACTTGCCAGCCCCCCCCAACAGAGCGCAGGGTGAGAAGTTGGATGTGACATTTTGGGGTCCCCTGGCAAGCGCTGTGCGCTGTTTGGGAATCCCTTGACCTGGTTTCTGCTGGTAGCCGCCAGCACCGAACCTTCTGCACATGTGGCTGGAGACAGACTCCTAAACATGAGCTTGCTTCACCCTTAGCTGGGCTCCATCCAAGCTCTGTCCCTCCAGTGGGGACCAGAAGTCATCCTCAACTGGCTTACAGCCATCCTGCGTAAGATTACCTTGTTCCTCACTTCTCTACTGCCAGCATCAAATATTCAGAGGGAAGAGCAAGAAATCCTGCTTCCCACTGTGCAAAGTGAGTCCCCACTCCCATCTCTACACTAAAATGAAGCAGCAAGATTTTTGAAACGGTGTAGTGTTGACAGCTGAGAACTGAATCTCATGACACGGGTGAGACATTCTCCTTCCTCTTGGAGTTGAGCCCAGGTTTTGGGCACCCCAGCCCAGCAGTTTGTCCCCAGGGTCACCCATCCTTTCTTCGCCACTCAGTGTCTTTGATCTCGCATACCTCAGCACCCTCTTCCCCCAAGGGAATTTGTATTTCGGCAGGACAGGGATTTCTCGCGAAGCCCGAACCACGACGGAAATAAACCCCTCTTCTCTCTATTTTCAGGGCAGCGTCTCTCTTTGCAATCAGAAATTGCGTCTGTGTCAGCTGGAGTCACTGCCCTCATTGTGAGACTGACACATTCAGGAAGAAAAGTAGCAGACACGAATAGAAATAGTCTGAACATCATTTCCATGTGACTGGACCAGTGGGTCTAACGAACAGTGCGATATACCATATGTGAGAGATCAGAACACGATCTCTGGAGACCCAGGCTTCAGACTCACCAAATGATTAAACTGACGTTCTTGGGGCAGCTGAACAATCCAGCACAATTAATAATCCCGACAATGAACTTAGCTGGCTTGTTTCGGTTTGTTCCAGGCAAGCCATGGCTTCCTTGAATTTTATTTTCTATTTGAAATGAATCTATTATTTTTTAGATTTTTTTTTTTAACTCTGTGGCTCAGTCACGCTCAAGCAGCCCTCCTACACTGTTCTGAGACACTCATCAATCCCAGCGTTTGAAACAGATTGCACCAAAGACGACTGGGAGAACGAACAGTCTTTATCATTAGTAAGTTTGGAAAGAGCCCTAGCTCGCTTTGTACTTTCAGACTAAGAGGGACCGTGGACAAGGCAGATAATCTGGAAAAAAAAAGACTTGCTGAGGGTTATCACCCAAAGAACAACAAAGGAACTGTTGTGTCAATTAATCTGGAAAAATGAAAAGAGTGTGAACTGCAGCCACCTTTCCGGGACTGAACTTGGCATAATGTAAAAGCGGTGGCTGCAAAATTACTTAAATCTCAGGACTATTTTAAATTACAGATGTTCCAAATGAATTTACCCAGCAAATCTAAAAAGAAGTTACTTGCCGTTTATTTAATGCACTAAGAGATAGCTGGAATTTCTTTATATTTGCTTTAATTGTTTTATTAAGCGAATTTATTAACTGTTGTTTCTCATTTGATTGCTCTGCAACTTCCTAATAACATACTATTAAGAATTGTAAACCTTAACTAGAGGAAGCAAATATTTTAAACTCTCTTTGTTTTTCTAGTGGGGAGGAAACTTACCAGCTCCTCAGCAGTCACTAACCTCCGACTGAGGCTTTTCTAGATTAAGAAACATAAAAGGTATAAAGATCACACTGGAATGGAAGGTCCAACAAGTTGAGCTCTTCTGGTCAATTGGCCGGTGATAACGTCACCAAGCCTTGGGCCAACTGCCTGCTAACAGCTCGGTGGCCAGAGACTGGCTTTTCCTCCAGAAGAGTGTTGTGGTCAACCTGGTAATTAACTCTAGCAGGTGAATTTGGACAGTTTAGCTTCTGAAGCTCATTTCTGCAGGTGGGAAAACTGGGAGAAATGCAACAGCATAAATGTCTGCCTATGCAAGGATGTGAGCATGAGTGGAGAGTGTTCGCTTGGGTGTAAACGCAGACGTTTGTGACAGTTTGCATGTGCTACTCTTGGCCTCTGGGCTGCACAAAGGGAAAGAAGGACAGAGAACATCTATTCTGGGCTGTAACTATGCTCTTATCTTACAATGAATTTATAATTAACTGCAGAAAAGTTTTCCTCTAAACAAGTCCTCAGACAATATAGTTCATAATGACTGATAACCATGGCAACTACTACCATATTCGCCCTGATCAGTCTTGTACAATTGATCACATTGGGACTTCTGGCTGGGACATTCCCAGTGTGTGCTGCACCGAGCACCACGGACATCCCATGTCCTTTCTTCTCCAGGCACAGGATCTCTCACTGAGGCTTCTAGCGCCATTCCACAAATAAAATTAGGTAAAAGCAGAGGCATTAACTTGATTGTCACCTGGTTACGCTGGAAACACAACCCAGCAACAACCAGCTGCATTTTGGACACGACTCTGCAGTGCCTGTTGCAGCCAGGTGAGATGAGAGCTTCTCAGACTGTTCTAAAAACACTTTTAACTTACAGTAAAAATCAAAATAGCTTCATAAGATTTCTGGTACCTAGTTAAAAAGTGTCTGATGTGGTAGAGCAAGCACCTGTCCCTTTGTGGAAAGGTTGCCATCGTGGAGCTGGTGCGCCCTTGCATTCAGATGAGGAAAAAGCACACGTGCTTCACTCGTGCGTGAAATCCCCAGACTCTAGGATTTCTAGCCCTGCAATTTCTCTCCAGTTTCTCTTTTCATATGCAAATATTCAAGGTAAAGCATTTAAATCTGAGAGAGGAAACACCGATTCTATTGAAAACACATGCAGGATAGGACACCTACCCAGCAGCTGAAGACAGGCAGCTCTGACCACCTTTGCAAAAACAAACATACATGCCCACAACTTTGAATTGCACATTTTCTCTGCAAAAGAGGGAGGCAAAAGAGATGTTTTGAGTCTATAAAAAATCCTGGGAGAGTTTTTTTTGGCTAAAGCTCTCAACCGGTCATGGAGAGAGTAGATGTGCAAGATTGATTTCTGCATTCAGGAGGGCAGGGATATTTTGGAATTGGAGGTTTGATCCGTGTGAAAGGCAGATGTCAGATCTAACAGATATTTCATTTGGATTGTGGTAAAAGCAGAAGGGAAAACAAAAAGTTTCTCTCAGAAATGGTTACCACAAAAAGTAGCTGAAACAGTCTCTGCATTTGAAGGAGGAGGAAGGGCAAATGGGCTGCACAGAAGGATGGGAATGAGGATTTGGTCTCCAGGAGTGAAAATGGTGCAATTGTACTGAAAATCTGCAAACAGGACTGCAAAAAGGCAACTGCTCCCCATGGACACAGCTGGAGAAGAAGCCTGGTAGGAGATTCCGGCAACTGCTCATCTGCCATTTCCTTTAGAAGCAGAATTTTCACCATTTCACTGAGTTTAAGACTAGAAGGGGACATTAGATCATTTCTACTGACTTTCTGTATCTCATGGACCATTAAGTTTCACCCAGCTGCCCCTGGAGGGAGCCAATAATATGGTTTAGTTGACTCTCGGGAGACTCAACTGCTGCGTGCCTCTGTCAGACAGCAGAAGTAGCAGAGACAGTGCTAATACCCAAAGCCACAAGAGCAGTAAAAAAACTGATTAAACAAAATATCCCCAGATGTTCCCCACAAACAACTCGTGTTCTCTGTTGCAGAACCCAGATGGTCCCCACCAGATCTCAGAGCCCTCCCCGACCCTGGAGGATGTCATATCTCAGGAGCATCTAGGAGGGAAGACACCGCACCCTCGCCAGGAAAGCCATTCCTACAGTGCTGAGCTGCCCATGTTGTGAGGATTTTGAGCAAATACCATAGCCCAAGCATGCAGGGAAAAAAAAGAGCAATTTGGAAATGTAGACTCCAAGATAAGAAGAAATTTTGGAAACCACCCAATCCAGCAGACACAGCACTTACTCCAGAAACCACATTAATAGACGCCTTTTAAAAATTGCAAGATGAGTGTGACCACACTTTGAGTGTAGTAAAATAGTCAGCTCAGTCTCCTGTCCTCTGTAAGCTGTTAACGACTAGTCCTGCAATGCCTGCAGCCCCAATATCAGTGCGGCACGTCCTTTATCTGCTCAAACCTGCTGGGACAAAGAACCAAAACCCTCACTTGCAGCAAAACGTACTCATTGACAACAGTGGTGTCAAGGAGCAGTTCCCACATGCTTTTCTTTGCTCACTTGGAGTATATGTGTGCACATGTGGGAAAGAGGAGGGGGGATGTGCATGCATAATTTATTTTTAGCATGCCCTGCCTGGAGGCGACCCTCACATGGTGATGGAGAACCTGACATCAGGTTGGCGAAGCCGGTGGAATTTTGATGAAAGAATGCTAGTGTCTGCTTCAATTAGGATCAGCTCAGCTTTCCTCCCAAATGTTTGTCCTCACAGTTCTCCAGTGTGGCGTAGGTGCCAGAGTGCATCTCTTCAGCACATCCCAACGACAGCATGTTCCCACAGATTTTTTCTAGCAGGGGAAAGCCAAACAGATTCTACACTCCCCCATCGCTCCACGCATGTATTTAGCTGACAGCATATATGTCCAATATATTTGATCAACTGCAAATCAGGCTGATGTGATATCACAAGAAATATATGTTTCTCTTTCAAATATATAAAAGCCACAGAAGTGTGCTCCCCTCCATCATTTTCCTGCGCTGCTGCTCTGACCACCTAGGAAGCTGGAAAGTAGCGTTGATTTTTACATCAAGATCTGTTTTTCTTCCCTTATATTTAAACAATAAGCTATGACTGAGGGCTGCTCATAACTGTTTATGCTGATAGCTTCAGGTTTTTTAGTTAAGTTTGCCTGCCTGACAAGTAAGTCTTAGTTTGCCTGGCTGACAAATGATAAGTCTCCCATGAGATCAGATTGGATTTGGGATACTTCTTTCTTGTATGTTGCTGAGTTTAAGGAAAGAGAAATAGCATGGTGCTTTTGTCAACAAAAATTAACAACATGGACTCTCAGTCCTTTAAGTGCACTTCTGAAATATAATCATGGTGGTGGAAGATACGGCCATGGGAAGTTGACTTTAACCTCTCTGTCAAAGGGACCAGTTGAAAATCATAGCTCTTCCGCTTCTGTACTTCACATCTTGAAACCTCTTTTTTCTGCTAGATTCTTCAAATGTAGTTCTCATCCAGTGTACAAAATGGAAGAGAAAATTCAAATATCAAAGGTCTTAATGGGGTCACTGAGCTTGTTGAAAAAAGGAAAGAAAGAAAACCAAGATGTTTGACAAGACTTTCCTTGTTTGCTCTGCTTGTTTTTAAACATATTGTTACTTTGAGGATTGCTAAGATTTTGTTGAATCATATAAAATTAAGAATTAAATATATTGAAGGCTTTCAGTCAATAGTCAAACTATTTCTGAGTAATGGTGGTACTTTAAACAGGAATTAGGTGCAAATCCCCAACATAAAACACTCTAAGATAATGAGCATCTTTTAACAGGTCCTGGACAAGAACACAGAGGAGATGTGGGCACGTATCTGCTGAGACCTGGGACTTCTGGGATCACAGACTTGGATAAATAAATTGGAAAATAAAAGACCCTTAAATAAAATGTCAGTTGACCGCTGTATTTTCTAGGTAGCCTTCAAATGATGGCTAACCCATGGAAAGAGAACAGAGACACCACTGGAGAGGACACGATGCCTGTCTCGTGCAGCATTCAGACTTCGCAAAACCCTTCTGTGTTTAGAATTAGGTTGTTATTCTAACAGGGACAGGTCAGCTAATGAGGGTCCTGTGGCTAACAGATCAGATTATGTGTAAAGGGAAACAGGTCCAGTGCCATCTCAGTTTCAGGTTTGTTATCTAATCATGACTTGGATCTTTGCATGTGAGGTGGAGCACGGCAATTGCCTTTCTCTGAGCCCCATCTGTTCCAGTCCCTCAGGTCAGAGACTGTCTCTTGCTCCATGCTCCTAGAGACCTAAAATAAAAGCATATTCTGAGCTTGAAGCAAGGATGCCACGCTCTCAAGCTGTGTAAGTTTCTTGCTGTCTACTGCCTTCATCTCTCCAGTGGCCCATACCAGAGCCACAGCTTTTCCACAGCACTCCCCGCTCTCATAGCTTTTTTTAAAACAGAAAAGACATGCAGAAGGGGGACTTTGGTGCCTGGAAACAATTCTGCATATTCTAGCTCTAATAGAGGGTTTGACCTTTTGACCTCGTCTTGTTTTTAAAATGGGAGTCTTTTAAAAAAAAATTCTCTTTCTCTACATGCCAGTCTGTCTCATTTCTGGGGTACAGCTAGCTGTAAAACCATGGCAAGCAAACCTAGCTGGGATACAGTCCTCTGAGATCCCTCTATGGCACATTATGTCATTAAAAATCATCACATTTAGTTAATGAAAAGTACACCTTCTGCTTTTGGAGCCCAGGGATGGCCCACTGGTGGCTCTTGAGCCTTGCATGGCTCTTGAGCAGTTTGACGTTGACACGTGCGCCAGAGCTGTCAGTAAGCCTGCGCCGGCAGCAGGGCTGCTGGGCAGTCCAGCTTTACGCTGTGTCCAGAAAGAAGCAAGCAGAAGACGCTGGCCATGCTGGGTTGCCTTGGAGCAGCAGAAGCTCTACAAAACCAGCTACTATCTCCTGCTCACAACCCTCACCTCGAGCTCCCCTGCAGCTCCCCTAGAAAGAGGGGGTGATGCCTCACGGGGCCCCCAGCTGCAGATGGACGTTGCTATGGGTGCCATGGACTCTGGAAGACCAGCTCTCCCTGCTCTCACCTAACCTCCTACAGTGAAATAGAAAACCAAAAATTTGTCCTCATCGAACTCTCCATGTCTGAAGCAGAGTCATAAATATTAAAGCAAGATT
Source organism: Himantopus leucocephalus (assembly GCA_003993805.1). Classification (NCBI taxonomy): domain Eukaryota; kingdom Metazoa; phylum Chordata; class Aves; order Charadriiformes; family Recurvirostridae; genus Himantopus; species Himantopus leucocephalus. The sequence goes on from RSEF01000013.1 coordinate 13,344,582, forward strand.
ACTACAAATGAAAAAGTGCCGGCGATATTATAAAAGGGGCAAGGGATGAGGGTTGAACCAATTTTGCTTTTGCTGCTTTATTAGGTGGCCTTTTGTATTATATTGGTCCTTCTGCAAATAGTGCTATACTAGGAAAAGTAAGTGCGATATCACGGTGTAGCTTTCTGCTGGGGAGCGTGAACAACAACGGAGCAAAAGAATAAAGCACTAAACCGACAGCATGTTAATACAGCACATAGCACACTGCTCTTAGGTCAGCCCAACATTTAATTCTGGGCTGTAAGAGCTGAATTATTAAAACAGAGTAAAAAGAAAGGAGTGAGGGGTGGGAGGGGGGAAGATAAGCAGTAGCAGAAAGCAAATGTGTCACATAAAGAAGAGCTCACTGCAGATGAAATGCATTTTGTCTTCAATAGCTTCTTTTCTTTCCTAATACATTATATCTGTTCACGGCAGACATTAAAGCCCTCGATGGCCTTCAGTGCAAGCCTCAGGTTCTAATGAGGATTTTGTAAGTGCTTGTCTTGAAACTCATTGCAGGTCACCATGCAAAAACCAGACTATGGACTTTCCCTGGAAAAGTTATTGCCACATTAACGTTACTTCCATTGGGGAAGGAGGATGTTAATGTCTACTTCAACAACTCTTTCTTAATCTTCATCCTGATAATTACAATTTTGGTCCCATGTCCCCCTGCTTCATAAAACACCTGCATAGATATTCCCGAATTTTGTCTAGCCCGTGCTTCTGCAGATGTGCCAGTCAGGAAGCCAAACTGATGTCTCAGTCGCTGATGCGTTCCCTGGGGCATTTCTGAGACGTGTGCTGTTGCCTTAAATTGAGAAAACAGTATCTTGGTAAATTTTCTCAGCTGTATTGTTCCTGGGTTTTTTTTAGGATTATCTCCTTCTCATAATAAAGGCTCCATTAGCCCTTCCCTGAAGTCTTCTCCAGGCACAGAGTCCAGTTATTGATATATATACTCCTCCTTCCAGGTCTGTAATGAAGGTAGCTATCAAGCTACGTTTTTAGCTGCAGCTCTGTATCACCCTCTCTCCCTGCCCCATCAGCTCAATACCTTTTAATTTTCCATCACAATCCTACCTTGTAAGGCCTTGCCATTTGTAATCCACAGGATTACAGTCTTTTGGGGCATATTGTAAATTACAAGATCAGGACCAAATTTTGTGACTTGGCAGGCAACTGAAGAACAGACTAACTTTCTATAAAGAAAAGCTAAAAAACTTTTCTATAACATGTTTATTTCCATGCAGTGACATGACATGACAATGCATTTATGAGGAAGATGGGCAGTCAAAACAGCTGTATTTGGAGAGCAGGCCTAAGCAGGAAGGTCTCACCCAGTGACCAGTGACAGCAGGAGATCGGGTGGCCCAGCAAAGCTACTCAATCCTGCGTGTACACATGATATTTTCTGTGCCTGCTTTGGGACAGCCTACGCTCGGAAGGGCTGAGGTCTGACCTGCATACAAAGCTCCCCTTTCTGCTTCTAACAGTCCTCACGGTGGCTTTAAACATTTCCCTTCCCAGACACTGAGCTTTCACTAGCGAGATACATGACACGCGCTGAAAGAATATGCCTGTTTGAGGATGACAAGTCACACACAGCGGTTCAGATCACAGCACCTGGACAGTGACACACCAACGCTCTCGCGTCAGCGATGATGTGGTCTCATGCCCTGAGCCTGCTTCTCCGCAGGCAGCTGGAGGTGAGCACCTATAATCCTTTCTCCTTGTCTCTACTTTTTCTTCTACTCCTGCTTCTACATTTCCAACTTTTAATTGTTTTGCGCTACGGTGCATAGAACCTTATCCTTGCACGCCACTGAACTAACACAACTAATTTTAAGGCTTTCTTGATAACAGACTGGAAATAAACAACTTCATTTATTAACGCTCCACCTTTTTCTATTCAAAGCAGCCAAAGAACCTGACAAAACACACACACACACCCCACAACGGTCCTTCCATGGTCCCAAACACTTCCTGGGCATATATTTGTACTCGGGTGCAAGCACGGGGTTTCTTGGTCTCAGGTGTCAGACCCCTAATGCTCCTCAGCCAACCCAGTCCGCTGCAGCCAGGCAAAGCGGGTGTTAAACGCTGTACAGTCAGACTGAGCAGGGCCCTGGTGCGCCCAGCTTTTAATCCCTGCTTTGGATGCGTGTGAAAAGAGACGTTTATTTTTCCTTAAACACCGACTCCCTTTCCTGATAATGATTTTTCAAACTGACAAGAAAACCCCCTAAACAACCCGCTTTTTAAACTCCAGGGGTGTGCTGCCTTCAAAGAAACATAGGGATATGCCATATCCCGTACACCTACGTGGGATGCGTGGGCATAATTATTAATTGTAACTGGCTCAGAATTACGCTTATCCTGTTATCCCCCACACATGGGTACCCGCTACAGATGTACCCGTCGCTCTGCGTGTGTTTGTAGGATGCCTGGCACAATGCTACGAGGCTTCTGTGAGGTACTGTAATGTATACATGTTAAATAGCAATAAAGAAAGCCGCTGAATAGCCTCCTCGGAGTAGAGAATTACCTTCCCAGCAGAGAGGAGAGAAATGATATAGCTGGCTCACCACAGAAAGTAAAACAAAGGATAAGGAGGGACCTAAAGGGAGAGACAGGAGAATTTTCTGTACCCTGATTGATCTTTTCGGTAGTGATGATGTCTTGTGTGTGCTCTACCTTAAAATATCTGCCAGCCCAGGAGGAAGTCTGGCTGATGCAGGCTGTCAGGGGGCACGGAGGATGTTTCCCTCTCCTGGTAAGCCATTGCTGGCCTTTCTGACATTATTTGACCCCCTGCTCATTTGAAAATAAAAGGCAGCAGACGAAAAGCACAGGGTACCTTGTGGGGGGAAAGCACCACCAAGCTCACCTCTTCACAGCAATACAGTCTCACAGGTCTGGGCAAAGAAGGAAGAACTTGCACTTATCCAGGACAAAACATTCTTCTTCAAACAAAACCTCTCACGTAGCGGAAAGAGCATCTTGTCCTTGGGGGCTTGAAGTGGGAAGCAGTACTTAAACCCACCAGCTGTCTGACATGTTATATATAAACGTTCACATTTTCTATACATTTTCAAGGCTACATTACAGGTATCTGCTGAGCTAGCAAGGCAGATGCTCCAAAGTACCATCTTTTCTGCAATCACTGGAGCCGCTGAGAAGAGGAGCAGCCAAGGTACGAGCCCAGCAAACTCCACTCAGCATGCAAGGGTTAAGCCTCTAGAGCACAAGCCTTTTGTGCTACCTGGTTGTGTATTGTATTCACCTAAGGCCTGTGAAAGCACTGAATGGTTTTGAAACCCCGTTTAGCACCACAGCAAGGGCTGAGTTAGGTGCAGAATGACAAGATCCTTTGACATCTGAGAGTGCTGGCTTTTGTGGGCTTAAGTGCCTCCCTTGGTGGTTCTTTGCTATAGTCATTTCTTGTAGGGTTTTTATTTTTGCTTTTCACATTAATGTTCCATTCCATTGTGCTCATAGCTTTCTTCAGGCCTACTTAATGTCAAGGGGAATATTACCATTTCTTCCCTGTCATTAGAACAGCTTTAATCCTGTCTGCATTTTGAGGGCAATAAATGATAATAGCTACCACATTTTTATTTCTGCAGTGCCTCTGAGCATCAGGTTTTTTGAAAAATCCCAAACAAACAAGTTTAAGCTTGGGATCTTTTAAACCCAGTGGGAGACTGTGTTGTCTGGGGAGCAGGAATGCAGAACTGTGACAGATGGCGAGATCTGGACCTATGGTTTGCAATTTTATGGTCTCTGGTGAAACTTCTGTGCGAATAGCTCGTTGTGGGTGGTGGAACAAACAGTTTACATGAAGTGCATCTAGCTAGCATGCCCAGATGGAGCTTCCACGGCGAGGTGATACTTGTTAAACCGGGGCTGCAAGCAGCTGTAGAGGGCAACTTCCCTCTCACAGGAGGGGAAGGCATCGGTGGGGATGGGGGAACTGGGGGAACTCCACTCTGGAGTGGATAGATAGACCTGGAACCCCTGTGTGAATGTGACCCTTTTGGGTCACAATATCAACCAGTGAGCTGGCTACATAGCAAGACCTTCACTGGAAACAAAGTGGAATCCAAGATTTTCCTAACAAATCTTGGGTAAAATCGGTGCTGTTTTACCAGCGTTAGAGGGGACTTTTACAGCTACAGACTTCTGAACCTGCACTTGGATCCATAAAAATCATCTCCCCTAACAAGCTGGTCCCATGAGGAAATGAACCTCATAGGACTGAGGAAAGGACCAAGAGATGGAAGAAGCTACTCAGCATATTACCAATTATATATAGCCACCTTGGATGCACACCTTTTGCCTAAAACACCCTTGGGCAATGAATTCCCATTAATGTTAGTGGCAGGCAGCATCAAATTCTCTGACACAAAGCACCAAAATAACATTTTCTAGAGAGAAAATAACTTTGGAAAAGGCTTTTCCACTAGATGTTTCACTTGCAGTGCTTCATGTGTTCATAGGAAAGATTTCTGCTCGTGGAAAATACTAAGTCATCTTCTCTACGTAGAGGTCAGTGAAGATACCAGGAGCATCTCAGTTATCTCGAACAGCCTGCACTGCCAGCGGGACTGAGAAAACAGTCGGGGAAAAATGGGATACGTGTCTTAGGAGAAGAATGGAGGAAGATCCTTAGCATTAGGAAAACACTGAGATCTCTTGCTTGACATGCCTAGTTACATACAAACAGCACCTTCTCTACCAATTTCCATTCTGGGAGAGTTTTTAAGCTCCTGAAGAAAGAGACTCTCTAGTGAGCTGCAAAGAGCAAGAGAGATCATGTAAAACTCTCTGCATAAATGCAAATTGCAGGGAGGCCAGCCAGAGCGCAGGAAGGGAAGTTGTTAGAAACTTGGGGTCATTCATCATTCGGGAGCAATGACACCTCACATACAGATGTAGCTCCTGTCTCAGGCAGTTACTCAGTGTAAACTGAAGACTATGACATGATTTAGGCAGCTACTGAAAAAACCCCACTGCTTCTCAGCAGAAACTTTACCTGTAAAATATTATTTAGACAGAAAAGCATCAGCAAACTGGAGGATGCTAATTTGTACCACTTCTCACGAGCATCATAGAGACTCTTTCACTACACACCAGACATGGCTCAAGCGTTCTGTTAACATTGCAGAGGGGTGCCTCTGATGAAACACATTTGTCCATGAAATCAGAGTCACTGGCCACCCTGGTTCAGGCAAGCCTTGAACAGAGGGACGCCAGGAACACCAGGTTTTCAAGGAGTGGAAACAGTCCTTGGATTTAACAAATATTGTGCAAGACAACCGAGCCATGGAGATCTTCACACATCAGGTGTTACATTTGCTTCCCACATGGAAAACTGGGGAAACTACACTGTGTAATGGACTCTAACGGTACACCTAAAGTGAGCGCATGGATGGCTAAAGGTATAATTAACCTAATTAAGGCACCATTTATTCCAGAAGGCTCCAAGGGGAAAGGCAGGTGGAACTGCTATCTACAAGAGAAGGTTGCCAGGGCAGAGTCTGCTGCCACCAGCGAGCAAAACCACAGTGAAGACTTATTTTGGAAGGAACAAGACAAAAAGAAACATCCCTGCGGCAGATTCCTCTGTCTTTTGGTGCACACAAGAAGCCAGGTGGGCAATGTAAAAGCCTGTGATTTACACCTCTGGGATTATGCTATCTAAACCAGTGAGGGCTGTGATTTTCTTCTTTCTGTACTGCAACCCACTTTAGGTGCTGAATATGGCAGAGAGGAATATGTAGTCTTCATTTTGAGTTCCTGACCTTCTTGTTAGAGAAAAGATTAATTTCCCTGTGAGAGAAATTATTTTTGGCTGCCTATGTTCAACATGGCAGTGAACATCTGCAGTCTTATTTCCTAAGCATTTGTTGTGATCATTCCTCTGCATTGCTAGTCCTGAGAGTAGAGTGGTGTCAGTTGAGAGCCTTGGTAGCATTTCCAAAACATGCTTAAATGATGCCTCTTTAAAGAAAAGATGTTGAAATGATCTGAAGGTGATTTGGGATCTGGGCACATAAAGAAGCCATATGGCGCATGCAACCTTTGAAAATTGGGCCTTAACTCATGTATGGTGAAAGGATGTCTCCTGTGGCAGCTTTTATCAGTGCACTCTTAAGGTCTAATGATTTCCCGACACTGCCTGTGGAGCAGGTCTAGACTGGAAGAGCTGGGACGACAAGAGGGGCAGGTTTGGTTGACAGAGGTCCTCTGTGCACATGCGCTTTGCACCAACCTGATGGCACAGCTGTAAATGTGTGGCTGTAACACACTTGCATCATCCTGTGAACGTCATTCTTCAATCTCCCATGGAAGGACTAGAGTAATGAGAAAATCATCCACTTTCTGCCTGGTTAGAAAGAATAGTCTATGCAATATAAGTAAGACAGTAAGACACTTTATTTCAATGTAGAAAAGTTGTCTACATTATAGTCTCCCTGGTAACTACATCGGGGCCAACAGAATTACACTGGGTCTAAGTATGGTCTAGTTTTGTCAGCTGGGAAACACAACACGTTTCCTGAATGAGGCTGCAGGGATACAGGACCTGATTTGTGTGTGCAGTCAGCTGTGACTTGCTTGTAAAGTGTACTTGCTTCACGTTTGCTTGAGCATAGGTCGCCAAGGTCCTTCTCAGCAGTGTCCTCAGGCATAAAATCAAAAGGAATTTGTGATAAAAGACCCTTAAGAAACTTCTCCTCACATCCTTATTGGAAAATCCTTCAAAGCCAATGTATGGGAAATAACAGAAACCTGAGCAGACGTGAAAGCTGGGAGGGAGAAGGGGAACACAGGAAAGGAGATGCAAGCTTGAGGTTCATTGGTGGGGGAACAGCCAATTTAATTTCCAAATCAACTGGGGCTTTAAGAGAGAAAAACAAGGATGAAAGTAGAGTATGAAGGGGGGCTGAGTGCAGGAGCATTTGGAGATCCAAGGGGCAGCTGTCTGTTTCTAGGTGGGGGAGAAAAATGGGCTTTCAACTTCTGGGTCACTCTGTCTTTTCTCTCTCTGAATGGACAAAGACAAAAACACTTTGTCCTTCTTTAACGCTGCCTGGTCTTAGCTAAGGAGGGTTTTTTCAAATCTCACTGGCTGAAGCCTGGCAGTCTATCCTCCATGAAGGTTTTTAACTTCATTTCACAGTTGAAAAGATTGAGGCGCTCATTTGTGAGAAGCCACGCAACAATTTTGGGGAGGGACTCAAGTGCCCTCACATGAGTCCCTCTTTGTCAAGGGACAATGTGAATGGGCCCATTGCAATGTTTTTCTAGTGAGATGCTCACAATTCACCAGTGAAATGCATTTCCCCAGTGGATGGTGACTGCTCCCCTGGGCACTCCCTGTCCCCATTTGCTCTTCTCACCCAACCTTTTGGAGGAGGGAACGTGCTGACAGCAGAACAAGGCAGCACTGCAATGGGCGTAATGCTCCGCCTCTCCAGGCACACACAGACTTGGCACCTCACCCAAGGCTTGGGGATTTTGTGACCAGCTGTTGAGTGGGCACTTTGAAATAGAGCTCATGTACTGGCTTTAACACTAAACCCTCTCACAGCTCAACCTCATCCCCCTGCTGATTCATGCTGGGCTATTCTAAAAGGAAGAAGGACAACATGACCTCTTGCCTGAAAGACTGGAGACCTTCCCAGAACAAAACCATGGACCCCCAAACACCTTTGGTTTGGCTCTCTCTGGGTCATTTCGCAATTTGTTAGCTTTTAAAAACCAGAAGGGTTATCTAATCATGATGGCCATGGTTGACTTCCAGCACAGAACAGAGCTGGGTGCCCAGCTGGTGGCTCTTGAGCAGAACGACTGCTGGGCAGTGGTTTCTGGGCCAAGCAAATCTCTCCCTCTGAGGCAGGGATGGCACCTCTGTGAGCCCTACTGCAAGTCCATCCCATCTCCAGTCCTCCACGGAGCAGTATCACTGCTGGCTCTGCCAGATGTGTGCAATATGTGCTGAGGATCTCGTGGGAGGGGAAGTTGGCCATCTTTGCCATAGAACTTGTCCTATTCCTGCATTACAATGAATGCCTTTTGCTGGAAAACAGAATATCTTTAAGAAAGATATAAAGACCCCATTTTAGGGACAACCTCTATATTTAAGGATCGCGCTTCTGCAGGAAAATTTTTCAGTACTAATAAAGACTTCACTTCTGGTTGGAAGCCTCCTACTTTATTTTCTAGCCATGAGATCTTACATTTGCGCAGCACCTAGCACCAAGGGGAATCTCAGACTGCAGCTGCTTGATTTTCAACCTTCTTCCTTAAAAAATAAATACATTACTGAAAGCTACAAAGCAACTGGCCAGGCTTTTCATGATCTTTCATTACACAGAAAGCAAACATTCAAATGGTCTACTGGACAAGCAAAGGATCAAATCTTGGATAAAAGTTAACCTAGACACCCCAGCTATTTCAGTTCGTTTTATCATGAAAGGTTCAGTAGGTTTTACTTTTAGTGTCTCTGAGATGAAACTAATGCTGATGGAACAGATCCAATTCAGACATACTGCAGACAATAAAGTTAGCTGAAATTTTTCCACACTTTTTTTTTTCCCCTCCGAATGAAAACTGAGGTTTGATCAAAAGTAGGAAATTGCCGATTTTGACAAAACATCCCGATTTTCCCATGGAAAAACAGAAGGGGGAAAAAGGTTTAGTGTTAAGTCATAATGTTAAAAAGTAAGTGTTGGGATGCAATCAACCCTCCACGCCTTCTCTGGGTCATAAATTGCTCTAAGACTGCTGCCAGTATCCTTTCCACCTCGAAGAGGTACTGTGCTGGCAGCCGGCCGGAGGAGCAGGGATAAATCTGCGGTGAGAGGTGGAGAACATAGGGTCAATGGAAATGTTGCCAACCTTCACGCTCAGCCGCGGATGGGAAGCTTAGTCGCTCCCAGAGCCCTGTCTCCTGAGAAAAACACACTTAAACTGCATTTACCCCGCACCTGGACAACCTCTGCTCAGCACAGCACGTGTCCTTTGTCCTGCCCTGCTCACGGGGTGACATTTGCTCCTGTGCTGCAGTGCATGCGAGCCATCAGCCCTCTCCTCCCCACTGCCACCCGTGTGCTCGCCCTTCCCCTGCACAACAGGTACAGCCGTGCCTCTTACTGTACTACAGCTTCATTCCTGTTTTGCCAGCCGCCCCCTGAGCTCCTCTCCATGTGAGGCTCAGCAGTGCCCCGTAATGCCTCCTACCCACAGGGCAGGGACAGCTTTCTCTATGACCCGGTCCCTGGGGGCACAGGAGCCCTCCATGTGTCCCCCATACCTCATCCCACATATGTATAGCCGTGAACAACCCCAGGGTGCTGTGGCCACAGCCACGCACACCCGCGGTGGGAGCCTTCTCAGCGTGTCACACACTCCCTAAATCCTCCTTGCCACATCCCGTGCAAATGTGTGCACACACGTGCGTGCACACGCACACACACTAATCCTTCCATTAGCAAAATCCCGCTTTTTACAGCGGCATTCTCACACACAGCCCTCCTTATCATCCCGCTCACAAACGCACAGGCTAATCTCCCTGTGCCACGCGCGGCCACCTGCTTATCTTCCCTCTCTTCTACACGCGCACACTTTTTTACGCAGAGACTAATCCTTCTCAGTGTCACGCACCTCAAAATCCTTCTTACAACGCCCCCTCGCACACTGAGTAATCCTTTTCAGAGTCTCGCACACACGATCCCACTGACAGCATCCCTCCACACGCACGCACAGCCGCATGCCGCACCCCACAGCGTGCTTCACAGGCACAGGAACTTTTTTGTGTCACACATACCTTTATCCCCTTTCCTGGACCACATATTTTCCACTAAGTCTGACACATGTATGTGAACCTCGGTAAAACCAGCGTTTTTTTAAAGCGAGATAAACCAATGTAAATGAGGTATTTGGGGGTAAAACCTTGGGTATTTGGGTAACTGTCCTGGAAAATGGAAAGCTTATCTCACAAGGAGAGATTTAAAGTATCTGGCATGTCTAGTGCAGGGAAGCACAGGCTGAGAGGGGATGGGTCGCTGTCTATAAAAACATCAGAGGGGTAAACACTAGAGAAGAGCTATTGATGCTAAAGGACAACATTGGCATGAGAACAAGTGAGAATAAACTAGTCATGAATAAATGCGGGCTATGAACCACAGAAAGATTTGTAACCGCGGGAGGAGAGCAGCTCGGGTATTGCTTTCCAAAGGGAGCACTGGAGCAAAACCGGAGCTGGCTCCATCTAGAGCATCATTTACGTCTGAGAGCGCAACCTGGCATCGGTGACCCTGAGGTCCCTTCCCGCGCTCGCTGTGCAGTTCGGGCTCAGAGTCGCACCCTTTCACACCAGCACACTATTTCTATCCTAAGAGGTCAATAGTGCAAAAGCACTTTGTTCCTTGGCTTTGTCTCCCCATCTGCAGCAGGGGAGTAAGAAAACAGAATCCTTCCCTTTGTGCCTCGGAGAGGTGGGTCTCACGCTATGACCGTACATCCACCCGTCACCTCCACAGTTCTCTTCCTTGGCTTGCTAACAGATATTGCAACAAACCAACCCTGGCCCTCACCTTTCTGACTGTAACAGCCATGGCACTGCAGGAGATGAGAGGGAGCAGAGAGCTCCCTGCTCCGTGCGGGAAGTGCAGGCGCAGCACCCAGGCATCTATTTTGATCGCTGTGGCACACAGAAACCACTCTCACATTTCCTCAGCACACATTTACATTCCCGGAGTCTCCCGCCTCCACTGTTCGGCTGTCTCCGGAGACACCGAACACCTGACACGTCTGATAGAAATTACATATCTGTAATATGGATACAAAAAACCACAGGGAAATGAATATTTAGTGGACTGCAAGCGCTGCTGCATGAGCCATTATCCTCCCAGGAGCAAGTGTGCGTGATGCTTCCCTCCCTGGTACCTGGGTAAAGCAGATGAAGGAGATGTTGGCTGAACAGTGTGAGAGAAGAAGAAGAAGATATAAAGGTCTCTACCATTTGCATAAAGATGAAACAATCTCTTTTGAAAGGGGTAGAAAAAACCAAGACGTTTCAAAGCTTCTATACACCTCCCATTATCAAACACGGAGCTCTGCCCCATGGGACTGAACAAACTCTGCTTATGCTGAAGTCAATGACTTTTAAAAAACTTAAAGTCTTGGTAAACAGAGAATGCCATTTATTAAAGCGTGGGTGCCATTTATTAAAGTGTAGCGTGAGGGCAACCAAGTGCCCGCCAGGCAGAGAGGGCTGCAGGGGGAGGAGGAGACTGGAGACGCACAAAGCCCACCGCAGAGCTGCAAGGAGCGATGCCGGTGACTCTCCTAGAAGCAGACGGAGTAAAGGGAAAAGGAGGGAATGAGGGTAGGAAGATGTCCTGCCCATTCAGACTTTGGAAATTGTTTACTTAGGAAGTTCACCTAGTCGTTGTTTTTTTTTTTTTTTAAATTGCAAACGGGTCTTTCCTTTTTTTATAACCACAAAACTCAGAAGAGAACACAAAAGGAAAACCTGGTGAATAGAGCTACCAACTTACTTCCTCCTCTTAAGAAATCACATCAAAAAAAAAGCATTAGATTTTTTTTTTCTTGATGGAAATATCAAAAGGAAGCAAGAATATTTAATTTTGTGTTGTTTCAAGTAGCTTTAAGTTTCCTTTTGGTCAGGAAAGTGATAAAAATAGCTTTATTTCTTTAGTTGTAGATTTTAGTACTTTTCTCTCTGTGGAGAGAAGATGGCAAACCAGAGAAATACGAAAATAGGTGGAGATTGGCATCACATGCTAGTTTTTTTTTTCCTGTTTTCCAACTGGTAGGTGGGAGGTAAGTGGCAAACTGGCAAAAAGTGTGAGCATACATAGAAAAACTCCACGTTTACCTTTTATTTCAGATTTGCAATGGCAAAATGATAGTAAACATTTATTGAAACTACTATTTTCTTGAGGGGGAAAAATCTTTTACGGCGAAGACCTATTTTGAATAAGAAAATTTTCCGCAAGCTTTCAATCACCTCTAGACAGAAATCTGTAATTACCTGCAATGGTCTGGGGTGCAGCAATGGGGCAAAAAACAATTTAAGGGAGAAGCGGTGCGTTGGCGTCAGCCACAGTGCAGTGCAGCAAGCACAAAACTCTGGGACAAAATCAAAAAAAGCCAAATCAAATTCAAGGATGGAAAAAAACTAAGGAAATTCCTGAGTTCTTTTAAACTAAAGAAGTGAAAAACAGTTCATTAATCCCCCAGGTGACGTTTTCAAAGCATATAGCACATGGTATTGCAGGCCAAGCTCAGCAACACAGACCTCTTCAGGTCCTGCTCCAGGCCTGGCTTTATCTAAGTACAGCTTGGTTGTTTCCAGCCAATCTAGCAGTCAGTACAGTGGGCAAATACTACACACCTCATAGGGCTCAGCCCAGAACAAACCACATTTCCTTTTCCACTGCAGGTGTAGATTCAGAGCTCTGAGATTATGAACTGCTCAAACAGCGAGCTCAGCCTGTGTTTGGAAAGAGCAGGTCCATCCCCGGAGTCTGGCTCAGTTGCACCTCATGACGAGCCATCGCTCATACACACCTGTCCAGAGGGATGTCTCAACCCTCAGGAGACAACAGCACGCAACTGAAGAGAGGACAATGCCCCGTTCATACGGTGGAGGAGGTACCCATGAAACACATCCTTGGGGCTTGCTGAGAGCAAAGGTGGAGGGATTTCTCATCTCATTTCCTAGCGCACAAAGAGCACAATGAACCAGTCTCCAGCCACACTGATTATAGGTCTCGCATGTACAAGGAGAACAAAGGTTCAGGCTCCTGGAACAGAGAGATTAAAGCAGGGGAATGCCTGGTGTAGGGAGCTCTTTAAAAGCTGCCAGACTCTGTAAAACAATTTGGAGATGCCACAAGACTTTCTGCCATCAAATCACATGGGGAGAAATCCTCCTTTGATCCCTAATGGCTTTGTGATTCTGGAGTCAGGCCCAAGTTGGTGGGTTTTCTGTTTGCTCATTTATTAGAAGGTGCATTAATGTGCAGTATACCTCATTTTCCTATTTAGAAAAGACTGTGTTGGGTATGAAAGAGGGAAAACCAGTGACCAGATCAAGAGACAGCAAAGGAAGTACAAGTGTGAGAAGGGATAAGTGATGAGCTCAATGACCTGAAAGCAACTCTACATCAGCTAGGGGTTGGTCTCTGTTTCTTTCCTTTGAAATGTCCTCTCTCTTCCTCTTCCCTTTGCTCCTTTCATGGACTACATGTTTTTTCACAGCGCTATTCTCTGATTTATGCAGTTTATCCTCTCATTCCCCCCTGGATTTTAGTCTCTCTGCTCCAGTGCTCTCTTCCTCAACATCTCCTGTCTGAAACAGAAAACAATAACGTTCAACCGAGAGGTTGCTTCAATGATGGTGGCATTGAAGCGATATTGAGATGAGAGAGATTATTATTCTACTTCAGGGAAGAGATCTTTAGCAAAAATTCAGAAACTGCAAAGAGGACCGAAGGGGATATAAAAAATATCCATTAAAATGGTTTCATAAAAATGTTAAGAGAAGAAAAGTAGGTTTTTTTAAAAAAAAAAAAAGCAAAACACAGTGTGTGGAAAAAAACAATTCATGAGCATGAGAAGGTAAAAACTAATCAAGCTAAGGAGGTTGTGTACCAGGGANGGGTGGGTGCAGAAAATGTCAAGGAACAAACTCAAGGAAGAACTGCAAAACACTGGGAAGCACAAGTGTTGCAGGATGAGTTGATTAGTCTCACTTAATCCAGAAAAAAATTGCCTGTAATGGGTGGAGCTCTTTTGGAACTGAAATTGTATTTCATTGCTTCTCTTTTATGCAATTTATATAATTTATCTTTGCAAATGGAATTAGGGAGATTTTATCTTTTAATTTTTTAAAATTCCCTAGATGATATCTTGGAGTGACTGGGGCTCTCTGATCTCAGCTTGGGTCATTGCTTCTAGATAAGGTGAAAGCTTGAATGCAAGACCAAGAACAACAGAAGTACAGTGGAAGTCTTGATGCTTTGTGACAAATATTAAATACCTTGTTCTGAATCCTCCTGTCCCAAAACATGACATTGCGTCTTTATGGAATGACTCAAAACATAAACATCCTTCATAATCCTGCTGTCTCTTTATTTAAAAAAAAAAAAAAAAGTGGCATTTGCTAACGAGGCCATAAATATTGATGTCTTTCTGAGGTCCCCCAGAGCCCTATCATTTCTGCAACTGACTGATTAATAATAGATTAAACACTTTAGTTTTGCTTACTCTGGTCTTTGTAACTTTAAGTGCATCTGCTCTGTTGGTAACAGAAGGGCCTGGGACTGACAGATCTGGCAGATATTCAGTGGAGGAATATGGCAGCAGTCTACAAACACCTTCAAGGGCCAAAACTCAACCAAAATCTGCAGAGGGACATCAGAGGCTTAGAATAATTCAGTGAGGAGCTTCAGAATGTGTTTACTACAGATAAGATTTTGTGTCTTTGGAATATCTGCAGTGTTTACTATGTTATGAGTCCACATGACATTACACGGTAGACGTATAATAAACTTTGCATTCATATCATGCTTTTCATTCAGTGAGCTCAAAGGAGCTTTTGGCTGTGTTTTACAGAGGGACAGACGGGGCTGGTTTCAGATGTGCTGAGCAGCACTGATCGCTCAGCACCTCCCAAAAACAAACTTCAAGGGACTTCTTGGACATCACACAATGAGCCTGTATCAGAGCTGATGAAAGAACCAGGTGTTCCTGGCTTCTAAGCTCATGTTCAAATCCACTGGAGTCTGCTGGCACAGAGGATTTGTTGTAGCTCTACAGGCTGTGAAACACCAGGGAAAATACCTGGTGTTACTCTCCTTGTTGATATAATTAATAACCTCATTCATAGTGCTCTATTAAAAGGATGCAGAAGGCTATACGAAAAGGCACATCTGTTCTCTTCAGCCCTGAATTCAGTGTGAGTTTTGCTGCTTACAAGTACTTGTCACCCCAGCAGCATCGCACAGAACTGTTTAATAACCTTGATCTTTAAATGGGCAGAATGGGCCAAGGCACCGAGGGATGTAACTACAATTGTCTTGGGGCCAAACTCAACCCATGTGGTTTCGGTGGTGAAAATCATTCCCAGAATCCAGCTAAGTCCTCTACTCCCATGCAAAGGGCAAAGACACGCTTCATTGCTCTGAAGACCGTCTACCTGTTTCTGGTGTGAAACTGGAAGCCAATGAATTGAAGACGCAGAGCAGCAGAGGCTTTGCTCGTACGCTGCTGTTGGACCACGGTGCTGGGGAAGAGGTCCACAGCGAGCCTGTGGGGCGCACTCACAGTCTCCTGACCACAGCAGTCTCTCCTGAGTGACTGCCTCTGACTGGATTTTCTTTTTTTCTTTTTAAGTCTTTGCAAACAACTCTAAAAAAGTCAAAGCTAAGGCAGAGCAATTACCCAAGTACTCCCCAGAAAATCACAGCCATTCAGCCCTCTGCCCACACACACATACAGACACAATATTAACCCCATCCAGCAATGCAGCAAAATACATGCTTAATATTTAACGTGAGTGAGGGTTGAGAAGTCACCAGTTGGGTGTGCAACGTTTTCTGTCTGCTGCTTCTTTGCAGTACCCGTGGATGGAGAGCCCATGCAGGGGTGCAGGGAAGCACAGGACAGCCCCAGGCACCCCTGGACGCGCTCTGTGCATTTGGGGGCACCTGAGACTCCTCTGCACCCAAGGTCATACTTAACGGCTTGCTCCCAGTGTGACGCTGGGCTCCCATTACCAGGGCTGGTGCAGATGGCAGCAATGCCCCTGCCATCTCTGAATGAAGTCAAAGTTGAGTAGATGCTCAGGTATTTTGTTGATCAGACTGAACAAATCGGGAGCAGACACTCAGGACCAGTGGGTAACACATCCAAAGACACAATCTTCACTATGTGTTTCTTTTGCAGACGCTGTGTACACGGCCCCTCCGCCACATTACAGGCTCACACGTGCCCTTCCCTGAAATGCGTAAATAGCTTCTGCGGGTTTCCCTTTTGCAAAACATGGATTGTTTCAGATTTCTTCCTAACAAGCAGGGGCTTCTGTACTGCCACACTGCTTTGCAACAATGCTTTCCTTGATGTCAGCTGCTCTGTGCCCAAAAGACATCACTAATTGAGTACGGTTAGATAGGATTCCGGTGCCTCGGAGCGAGTGTCAAGGGGAGGAGGGCACAGCAGAGCTGGAGCTGACTTTGCCATGGAGTAGCTAAGTGGTTCCCTGCCTGCTTCCCAGGCAGAGGCACTAGCGTTGCGCTGTGGAGCTAACTGCACTGCAGCAAATTGACGGAAATCAAATGTCTTGGTTTGTGCTTGTCAGATCAGGGCGTCTGCAGGGACCGCTCAGCCCAGGAGGCCTGAGAGCAGCAACGGTTCCTACAGAAATGCACACAGGTGTTTAAAGGGAGGGGACGGCCTTTTTTATACACCTTGAAATACAACTTATTCAATGACAAGCTTGACTAGCAGGAAAGCCCATCCGCACTCCTATTAGTGTGATGTTACATGCAACATCAAAAGGGATGCTCTAGAGAGAAGTGATACCAAGTGTAAGAAGAACAATCTTCATGAAGAAACATGATGTAAAAAGATTTCACTTTGATCCTTTTCCCAAGCAGTTAGTTATAACTCCTAATAGGTGACTGCAGCCATTCTGCTGCCGTTCAGCAGATACATCCTCGGAATTGCAACCCCAGTCCAGCACATGCAGGTGCAAAGAGACGCGTTCACTTGGCTCCTAACATGTAAAATGAAGTACTGCTTCAGCTATTGGGACATCAGGAGAAGAACCATCCCACTGGCTGCCTTCTTAGTGATCTTCTCCCTAGAAAACAGCTTTTTTACCCTGCCTTCCTCCCTGGGCAGGTATAGTCTGTAGCTAAAATGCAATGGCTGTTTTAGCCATAGTGTTGCCATATTGTCCGGCTGAATGTTGGGTCAGCAGCTAGTTGGAAAGCTAGCCCAGAAAGGCCCTGCAATGACTGATGAAAATTTTCCTGGCCACTGACCGTGGAGTTCACTACTGTTTGTGGCACAAAGTTTCAAAGCAGGCTTTGCTCAGATGTCAGTAGCAACCTGCTTTCAAAACAGAGGTGGAAGGTCTTTGACGGTTGGACTCGATGATCTTAAAGTTCCCTTCCAACCTAGACAATTCTATGATTCTATGACTCTTTGTAGGAAGCGTACACCACTGTTTGTGTTTATTTATTCATTAGTTTGCATACCACTTCTTCTCCACAGCAGCTCTGAGCTTTCCTATGTGGTGAACTACAGGTCTGGTTTCTTTTTATATCGCTCCTCATCTAGCATTTGGGGTTGTTTTTTGCAGAAATTCAGCCAAAGAAAACATGATGTTGGATTTTTAGTCCCTTACCCTTGGGCCTCATTATGTGTGTCTCCAACCCGATTTATTTACATTTCAAGGGAGAGGTTGGCAGAGAAGAGAAAACATGAGGGCTTCCCTACAAACTGTGATCAGCCAGAATTTTCTCTGTGTACAAAATCCTGCATCTCATGCTGCAAAGTCAGTAGATGTGACATGAGAGGAAACTCAGGGACAGCAGGCAGCATCTCTTTTTGCCCCTTCCCTGGGCATGGTCTGCCCTGTATTTCTCTTTAAAAACAAACCCATCAAGAAAGGACCTGCCAATCAATGCTCTCCCTCAACCCCTCCACCCTCACTTTCCATCTCATCGCTTTTCTTTCCATTTCTCATCTCTTGTTTTTCTCTGATCTTCAGCAGGGAGGACAGGAGGAGGAATGGGGTTCATGCTGTGCCTCTCTCCCACTTTGAACATGCTCACATTCAAACTCCTACTGCTGCTATTCCTTCACTACCCTCTCATGAACTTTTCTTCTACAACATATTAAACTCTTCCTCCTAAAAATACTCAAAATACCAACCCTGATTCCAAGCAGCCAGTGGCAGACGGAAATAATTCCTCATATGTTTTCTTATTAATTATAGGGCTAGTGAGCTGTGGAGTGGACACCTTTGTACCTCCAGTGAAAGAGTGAGTGGGATACGTCTGCAGGGAAGGGAAGAGGTATGACAGAGAACTATCACTGCTCTGTTGGGGGAAGATTTTCTGTTAGTACACGATCATCACATTCAGCAAGCTTTTTGTCTTTCCCAATGCCCATAGACACGGGAGAGCATTCCTGCTACTCAGAGGACTCATCAGCTGAGTACAGAAACTCCTGGAGTAACTCCACAGTGAATAACCATGTGGAAGGAGACCCCTGCTCCTCATGGCTTGTTTACCAGCTCTCAACAGCCCCCCTCTCTCTCTTCTTTTTCTATTCTCTCTGACTGTCATCGTTGTCTCCTTTCCAGCTTCCTGGCAATCCCAAAGTAGACATTAGCAAAATGTTCTCTATACGGGAAGCCCTTGCCCAAACCAGGAGAACTCCCTGCCTCTGAGACAGGCTCCTCCATGGAATACTTTGCACAGCGCCTGCTCCTAGAGCAGGATCATATCTCTTCCATGCTGTGCCTGGTTGAGTGCACGGTGCGGCTTGATATCCCTGGGCGTACCTCCTATCTCATGTCCAGAGCCACTTGGTCATAGAGTGTTTGCTCACAACTGTCCTACCTGCCAGAGGTCTCAGCTGAGCTCCTAGCTGACACCACCATTACAACTAGCCACAGTTTTCCCAGGACCCTTTTCCCCCCAAATACAAAAATACAACATGGTGGGAAGAAAACTCATTGATTCACATGAACAATTGAGGCTCACCATCTGCTAGCTCTAATTCTGCTGTGTATATTTGGTCCCGTCAGTAACCCAACAGAGGCCAACAGGCTCATTCAGGAAAAAGGTGGTAGTAAGGACAGAAATGAGGCCACAAGCTGGGCCTCAGGGACCAAGCTGGGCCCTGTCAGCCTCTTGCATGACAGCTGAGAGGGTAGGAGGCACCACCAGTCTGTTGTGTGAACTGTGAAGCAATCTGGTATGTGCAAAAAGGACGACGATGCACCTGTCTCATGCTTAGCCCACAGTGTGTATCTGACTTGGCCAGGAGGCTGCCATGCCTCAGCCAAGCACAGATGAAGCTAGGGTAGCCCTGCACAGGACATCCTCCACCTGGTATCCCATCAAATCCCACAGCAGTTCTGCCGATGGGGACTCTGTCTGTCCCAAGAGGGTCCTGCTGTCCATTGCTGCCTCAGAGATGGGATCCCAGCCCAGCATGCCCTCATAGTTTGGTTGCTGTGTCCCACCACGCTATGGGCAGCCTCTAGCCATCCCTGTGAATGCAGAGAGACCGGGTTAGGGACACATCACACACAGCCATAACACACACGTCTACAGTCACACCTACAGCTTTTAAAGAAGCACAGCACCAAAAGAATAAGCACTCAAGTCATTGCTGGTGGCACAGAGACTCTCCAAAATGGCCCTTGCTCAACAGGACTGCCTGGTGGCAATGACAGCCACTGCAGCAGGGTAGCAGAGGGGGCTCAGTACAAGTAAGGCACAGACTGCATCTGCCTCCACATTTCCACACCAACTCTTCCATGTAGATCCCTTCTGCCAAAGCTTTGTAAGTAACCCCCAAAGTACATCGCATTGCATTCATGTTGGGTTTCTTGGACAGGTATTGGTGTATTTACTTGCCCCTTTGCAAACACCAAGTATAAGGAATTCTTCACTGGTGCTCTGGTCTTGCACCAGTTAGGACGAAACCAGAAACAAGACCCTCTGGGCACTATCAGAGTCCCCCACTTCAGCTGGGGATTAATCTCCTGTAAACTGCAGGATCTGAACCAATACAGGTCCATGCTCCAGCTTAATGTGGAGCAGAGGCAATACCTTGGCTTTCTGCTGGCCTGCCCAAGGAATAACCCCTTCTCAAACTCAGCCTGCCCCAGGGTGAGGAGGAGGATGCCGTGCTCTCCATTGCAACTCAATTAGGGAAGATCTTCCAGCAGCTAACATCTCCTGTGGTTTCAGTTTCTGACATTTTTATAAGACGACACAGGTCAATCCCAGGTTCCTCTCCATTATCCATCACTAGGGAAAGGTTTCAAACAGTTTCTGGACATACAATGCTGTAACCGCTAATCTGCTTGGGGCTTTTTTCCCTTCATTTTCTTAACAAAATATTCCTCTTGCTTTCAAACTGCCTCCAGGCTTTTTTTGCTAGGTATTTTTTTTTTTAATTAAAAGCACATATATTTTTCAGCAAGAAATTTCAATAATTGAGCTGCAAGGAACTCCTCAGATGTGAGATCTTGATTTTGCAAGTGCCCCGAGGAAACAATTTGGGAAATCCGTACTGCAAACAACTGGGAAAATAAGTGGACAAGTTGCATCAACAGGATGAAATATTAATTAAAGGGAGAATGACTTGGCAGCAAGAGAGAGAGATTTAGGCTGAACTCGATGGGAGACTGCATCCACTGTCTGTGGGAGTACAGTAATTTTGCAGCTCCCTTCAAGATGGAGGTCCCCAAATTGTGGTGTTTGGGATCTCACAGGCTGCTGTCTCATTTGCATGATTCAGCATCCGACAGCTTCCCTCTAAGTGGGATTTGTGCCTAAAGTGGTGTTACAGCAACTGCAGGCGACGTTGTGATGGCCATAAAATCATTTACACAGAAGCAGAATGTCTCCGATGATTTAGCCCCTCCATCTCTGGTGTAAGTGCTGGCCCAAATTCACAGCAGTAAGAACTGAGACAAAGAGCTTTACATAAACAACCTGCAATGTCACTCAGGCATTTTTCTTACTGAAAATTAACACACGGGGTTTCATCACTGAATCGGGGATGCAAACAGTCCTACTGATTCTTGTAGTCTCAGCACAGGGCTTGCAGAGGTGAGCGAAGTCCATGAAGTCTCAGCTCCTGGAGTCATTTGATTATGAGTCATGTTATCTTTTTTTTTTTTTCTTTTTCAGTAAGGTACAGACCTTCCACTTCAGAGGGAAAAAAAATCTAAAAACAAGAGTTTTCAGTGCTAAAAAAGGGAAGATTAATAAAAAGAAGCCTCAAATTCAATATAGTATTAAAAATGCATGACTTGTAAAGCAAGCTTATAGTTTCGGGAACCTGATAGTTATTAACTGAATGCTTTCAGGCAGCAGTACCAGGCAGAATAGAAAACAGTTGCAAGTAGTTACAGAAGGCTCCTCAACCATATCCATCCCTATGAACCCATCCTACCGCCCGAGTCCTGCCCCAGCAGTAAGCTGCTGCTGGCTTTCAGCATCTCGCCCCTGCCTGTGCTGTAAGGTCAGCCTGCTTGACTGGTGAGAGTTAAGCACGCGCACATCTGGGTGCACAGTGAGGTGTAAAGGTTATGATCCATGTGTTGCCTACACCTGCTGGGTGAATTCTCTCCCATTTTTTTTTCAATTTTTTTTTTTTTTTTTACAGAGAGGATGTAAGGGCCCGCAGATTTCAGTTTTTGACAGCACCTGGCCTAGAGAAATGAAACCCAGCAGGTAAAGAAAAACCCTTCATGAATTTCAAAAGATGGTACACATTGTGCACTGAAGCACGATCTCTCCACTGGCTCTGGAAAGAGGATAATCCACACGGACTAACAAAGAGACTCAATTTAGCCACATGCAGGAACACAGTGGTTTATCAAGGCAATTTGGAATTAGTTATTAAATGCTGTAAATATCATTAAAAAGAAGTGAGTCAGGGGGGCAGTGGGGAAAAAAATCAAGAGGCTCTGAAGGACTATGAGAGCTTGTAAAGGTTATACAGCTGCACAGCACCTCCAGGGGCCATTACGTGCTGTCTTGAAAAGAAAACATGGTTATTTGTGTAATCACTGAGCTGTAATATGGCCCCATGAAGGAAACCACTTTGCTTGGAAGATGCCTTGGTAATGCAGACCTTAACGATCCCTGCAGCTGCCAAGTCAAGTCCCTTTTCTCCCCAAGCAAAAATCCAGCAAGATTTCTGCTGGTGTGGCATGAAACAGCCCTCCTGCCTTTTCACAAAAACAGAGATTTGGGCCAGGCAGGGCCTCAGGAGGTTGCACCAGCCATCCATGGACTTGGCTTACGGCTTCTCAAAGCATCGCTGGCGGACATCCCTCCAGCCTGTTCCACAAGCTCTCCATTCACCACTACCGTATTCAGTCCATCCGCAAGGCAAGCTATCAGGCAGACCTCCAAACCTTCAGCCCCAGCTCCCACTATCTGTGAAGCCACAGTGGACAGACAGAACAACTTACTCATTTTCACTCTGCAGGCTGCACCTGAAGATATCAAAGCTACAGCTAAAATGCTCCAGCCTAAAACTCAGTTCGTTCCCTTTCTCTTCTCTGCCGTGTGTTCTAGGGCTTGGGGCACACTTGGGTGCCTCCAGGACTTTCTCCAAGCAGTCCCTGTCTTTGCTGAAGTGCACTGCCCGGAGTCAGACACAAAACACTGTTGCTGAACCATGCTAAAGACCATGATTTATTGGACCAGCATGCAGGATTTCCTAAATTAGCGGGCCTGAGTTCTTCTATCAGATTCTATTACTTGCTCCTATAAATGGACATCGGTATCCAGAGAAAATCTCTTCATCTGTTCCCTGAGAACCAGCAACCATACATTTGAGGGAGTGTCTGTGTTGTCTCTATGGAATAGAGGAAAAAAAAAAAAGAGGAAAAAACTCTTTCTATAGTCTCAGTCTTTTTCATTTGCTTTTGTTTTCTTAAGTACTCCAGCTTTATTTGGATTAAAATATCCAGAAAACAGAGCAAGAGAAAAAAATTCCCTACAGCATTCCATTCTCAAGACTCTGAAGAAAGAAAAATGGTTTCTGAAGGAAGTCAGGGAGAATATGGTTCTATGAAAAGTGAAATCAGCACTTTCCTTTCTGTGACTGTAACTTAATGCATCTGGTGCCATTTGTTACTGCCCTGAACCAGAACATGGAACCAGGAATGCAAGAGCTCACTTTTAAAGGACGGGATGCCAAACAGGAGCCTTTGTGGGGAAGACAAGTACCCTGTTCATACAATCCTTTTTCATTCTTTTCAGTCCTTTTGTTCCTACTCTAACACAAAACTCCTAACTTTTCTCCTGAAAACTCAAGGGAGCTCCAAGTCATCTCCCCTTTTGCAGGACTGGCTACAAAAATCACAACCAAAGAACCACTTCTGATTCGCAGAGGCGTAAACGAGATAGAAACTCACCCAAGATGATTTTATGTCACATAACCCCTTCCCTGATTTTATAATGGAGATAATAGCAGGCAGGGTATGCCAGGTGATGAGCAAAGGAACACTGTTGGCAGTGGGGTGGTAGAGGAATGCCTCTGACGTTTCCAAACTCTGAATAAACCTTCTTGGAGTCAGGAAGAGAAGGCAAAATCCTCACGGACCAGACTGGGGCTGACAACAACAAGCTGGCACAATACAGGTCGCTCCAGCCCATGTCGAGTGGGATGGTATAGCTGATGGGGGGCTGGTGGAGACACTGATAAGCTATTTCAGCGCGTTCCCTGTGCTATGTCCTCACGGCAGGATTTTACGGTGTGTCAGCTTAGCAGGGCAGAGCTACAGCCACACAATGAAACATGTCTTTGAGTTACCACTGCTCTTCACGTGCTGGGGTGGTTTGCTCCTAGAACCTTAACTTCTGCACCTTTCATCACGGACGAAAGCACTTTGTGAAGCCCACCACCACTTCCCTGGCGCTGGTAAGCGGAGACAGCCACCCCCAGATCTCCTTGGTGCCGAGACTCAATTTCACAGCTCATCTTGGTGTCCGTGGGGACCCGACTGTCACACAGTGAGACTGAGCCCTTGCACAGGCTCTCTTTAAGATGAGAGGTACAACTACGAAGCTGTTATTACTCTGCCAGTGGTGCTCTGCACAGGTCAGTGTGTGGGGGTAGAGGCAGAGAGAGCGAGCTGAGTAGCATAATTATCCCCGGCATGTCTTTTTCTAAATATCACAACAGATATTGCTCTAGTTTAATTACTCTCAGCAGCTTCATTAGCAGAGCTGTGTAGTGAGGTCGGATGCTCCCGTCCAATCTTCAGGGATCCACAAACAAAATGGGCTTTCTGGTTCTGCGTGTGGGAGACGGAGAGATCGTTCCTGGAAGTGCTGCTGGGGCTGGGGAGGGGGATTTCGAGGAAATGGTGTCACAGCACGTGGCAGCCTCAGGTAGCTGCTGTGCTTGCAAACCGCCCTCTCCTGGGATACCTGCTGGGAGGTCAGGAGCCGTCTGTTTGGCAGCCACAGCCCTGTCTACCGCAGACCGAAAATAACTCTTTGGTTTCAGACGCAGCCCCTGCTGACACAGCATCCCGGTGCCCACAGGCATCCCTGCAGCTGCTGTACCGCAGCAGGGGCTGGGCCACAGCATCCTCCACGCTGGTGGAGGCAGCCCAGCCTGCCACTGGTGACACCTCCAGGTGATGTTTCTTCCTCGCCATCACCTGCCCTCTGATTCCCTCAGCTTTGCATGAGCCGCCTTCAGCTCTGACTCCCACCACCCACACCACCTTTGCCTGAAAAAACAGCCTGGACAAAAAGGGAGGTGATTGTCGCTGTATGAGAGGGTCCTTGGGACAAACAATATTAACGCAGGCTAGATTCTTCTCAGATTTTTCATATATATGTGTTTTCATATATATTTCATAGTCTTCGGACTAAAAAAGCCGACATGCAATCCAGGAGAGCCACGCAAAGCCCGGATGATGTAGGTACTCGGACCCAAGAAGCTACCTAAGTTTCTACTGCAATCCCCTTTGTCTGCAGTGGCTGCGCGTAGAAGTNTGCCTACGTTTTGGAGACTTCTCTCTCGTCCTGCACAGGGCTCTCCTTTAGGAACCGGGGTCTGGCTGCAGGATCTGCCACCGCTTTTTGCCCTCTCTGCCACCAGTGGCACATGAAATCTGCCATTCTGCCTGCTCAGACCACTGAAAAACTTAAAACCCCTGCCCTTACTACCCTTTCAGCTACACAGCCCCATGGGACACGTTGAGAATGAGGGAAAATGCAAAAGGAAGGTTTTCACTGAAGTCTCTTTGAATCCCCAGCCTGCTAGCCGCTGCAGCGGTGGCGGCTCATAGCCCTGTGCAGGCTGCAGAGCTCCCCACAACACCAGAGGAGCAGTTTTTCGGGTACCTGAGCTCTGGCTTGAACTCAGGGTGTTCAAAACCATGAACCTGGGGCTGCTGGTTGGTTTTCTACTTAATCTGCCTCCTCTAAAGCGGATAGTTTAAGCCACATGGCGGTGTGTCTCCATAAACCCTATTCCTGAAGCAATGGGGACTGAATTTCAGAGGGCCCCAGAGAGGATGGGATGCACAGATCCTGCCTTCCCGCTGCCGACAGACTGAAGTGCAACGCTGGGCGTCATCACACGTCGGTGCGAGCATGTGTGGGGGGGACTGCGCGTTCTGGGAAGCATGGCAGAGGGACAGCACATCCTAACAAACCGCTCACAGAACACGGGGCCATATGTTTCTGGAAATGTCAAGATAAAAATCATTATAGAAATGGAAAAGTACTTCTCAATCCCTTCTCATTCCTATAATACTGCTTTCTCTCTATTTTAACACCTGAATTTGTCTCATTACTAAAGCAAGGACAGGGCTGAGGAAAGATTGGAAGGATGGCTTGGGATGCTGCCACAGAGAAAAGATGGTCTTATACCTAACATCCCACAGCCCCTGGTACAGAAATGGCTTGAGCAAGGTTATAAAAACAGTTTTGTTCTTAAATATTTGCAAGGTCATCAGATCTTCCAAACGTTTCTTATTTTTATTCATCAGATACTCCCCAAACACATATTTTTCTACATAATATTTTTTGGCTCTATGCTGATGCTACTCATTTAAATACACAGGGAAGTTATGTATAACAAAGACATGGAAAATATGCTTTCCCATTCGGGGCATAATTTGCCATTCCTACTATTTTCCAAAACAATTACTTACTAAGAAACCATGCAAGGGGCTAAGGCAATCCAAGGAGACTTATCAAGTTCTTATTCTTGTTACATCCAGGATGAAGTTGGTCTAGGCTATCTGAATTACTCCCCTATGGCATAAAATTTGAAGCAATATTCTGTTGTGATACAAGATATTCAAACTAGCTGTCAGTGAGGGGAGATAGGTGGTTGTACTTTACTTTTCTTTTAACAGGCAAGTAAAATCAGCTCCATTGCTGATGGGACGAAATGCATATGCAGAAAGGGGAATACTGCCTCGTTCATCAGACACACTGAGAGTCTGTTGGTGCTCCATGTTCTTGTCACGACAGAATACTTCCTCCCTGAAGACTTCAAAGAGACACACCTTTACCTTTGCAAAGGAACAAGAAACATGAAAGTGCAAGAGAATTGGGGGAGGGAGCTGAGGGGGGAAATTGTGACAGGCTGTAATCATGAGACAAGAGTTTACAGTGGAAATAGCAGCCATGAATAATGCAATAGTTCTCCCCCTGGAGAGAAGGAAGCCTTGGAAAAATGATTTCTCCAGATCTAATGGCTGAAACAGTCCATTACAGGTGCCACAAGAGGCATCTGTCTCCATTTACATACCCATTTGATCAGACCCTGGAGCTACAAATTGTGCACTAATCAAAATTAGGACCACAAGGAACTTGTAGCTCACAGCAAGCCCGCAAGGTGTAAGGACAGAGAGTTACCATCCCAGGAAAGGGCTAAAGAGCCAATGAAATCCTTGCCCACGTCCCAGCGGATACTGTAGAATGTGAAAAGGCATCAAAAAGGTTAAAACAATGTTCAGGGGCATACAGACACTAAGGAGACTAGGACTGTGCAGCTTAAAAAAAAGACTGCCGGGACATTGATAGACACCCATAAAATCCGGAATGGTTTGGAAAGGTGAATAAGAAATCTATGTTCCTTATTCCTGATAAGCCAAGAATTAGGGGAACACACAAAAGTGATCAGGCAGTGGGTTTAAAACAAAAGAGGTATTCTTCCAAGTGGTGCAGCAATAAATCCTGGAACTCTGCGCCAGATGAGCCTCAGTACAAATGAACTTTGAGATCACAAATATTCAGAGGGTTGCTCCGCTGCCAGCTATTAGACAAGATACTCTGGATGCAAACTCTAGCAGAGGAAACTTTACATTATTGATAGCACCAAACCAGGAGGCGGTATCTTTTATACTCTTCCCTTAAGTGCCTGCTATGCCCAATTATCAGAGACAGCACACTGAGTAGCTTGATCTTTGGTTGGGCCCAGTGTAATGGCTATTGTGTTCCTATGTTATGTTCAAAAGAGGTGCCTCCCCTATAGCTAACAGCTAGTAAAACCACCAAAAAAGGACTTTTATCACTTGGCATTTGTATTACACAGCATGGGATTTTCGGAAATTTCTCTACAAATATGCCCTGCATGCTCAAACCTGATGGATAAAATTGTATGAAGGAGTAAGGGTTAATTCATTAACAGCTACATTCAACCTGGGTTTTATGCATACAAATGCAGTATTAAAAATAAGGTGAAAATCTTAGAGCAAACTTGACCCTCCTTTTAAAGCTGATCTTCTACAACAGCCTTTCATTATTTCTGGGAGAAAATAATTAGTTTTTTAAAGATATTAGAGCAGCATACTGAAAGCCAAAACCTTGATGGACGATGATGTGAAATATCTTCTTGTCTGATTGTTGCAGTAGTTTGCTCTCATCTACACAGAACAGCCTTGAACCAGACGAAGCAGTGAGTCCGCTTTGTCTCATTTCTTTAAAAAAGCCTTCAAGTTTTACAAAAGGTTTGGTTTCCTCCTTTTGTACTTAGTTTAAAAGATGATTAAGCTCTTGAGTGACTCCTATACTTAATTGCCAGGCACTGTTTTTTCTAATGGATATTACACGGACTCCGTGTAGAAACTCACTTTTACTGCCCTCCCTCATCCATGAAAAGAATGACAAGCAGATGCAATGTTAACCTGAGACAGTTTATCATTGTAGATGGACTATTCACATAAAATGCAGACATTTGTTTTACCTTCTATATAGTTATGGTTTCAGTGTGCCTTTTAAAATACAACTATATAGAGATATCTGAAATATAATAATCTAGTTGTTCTTTTCCAGTGATTTGGGGGTGGTGGGGGTGGTGTTGGGTTGGGTTTGGTTTGGTATTGTTTTGTTACTTTTGTTGGTTTTTTTTTCCAATAGGTTTTCCATGTTTACCCTCAGAAAAACACACCACTCCTGATGACTGCCTGTGGTCAGGAGTGGGATCCCCAGGCAGGGGGCCAATTCTGTTCTTGGTTACTTGGAGTAATGCCATTAAAAGCTCTGGGTCTGACTATTAGCTGATGTAACCGAGGATATACACATTCGATACACACTTTCAAAGGACTATTCTGATTAATTCTGGATGAGAACAAGGCTTTCTGGGAGGGATTCTCTGCTCCGTGGGGTTCTCTGCCAGCACCAACACTGCTCTTCTGACTTGAGAATTCCTTTTTCCTTCCTCAAATATTCTCCAAAATGAATTTCAAAGTCGTGCATGGACAGACTCCAGATTTAAAACTCATACAGTCCTCCATGCCAGAAGAACCAGAGCCTCAGGGAAGGTAACAAACACAACTCATGAGAACAACCAGATGACAGCATATTAATACACCCTGAGTGTTATCTACACGTAGAGAAAACTTGCATTGCCAACACATGAAGCTAAAGTGATTCTCCAAGAGAAAACCTCCCAATTGTTCCAGGCAATAAGTAGATATCAGCTCCATTTTGCTGTTCCACCAAGGGTTAAATTGGACTCGAACAACATGACAGGAAAAGGGGATGTGGAGCAAGATATGAGTCAAAAGGAAAGAGGACTCCTGTTCTTCTCATAGGATTAATCAGCAGTTCTTTTGCCATCTCCCACACACAGGAGCAACCCTCCATGGAGAATGGTTCCCTTTACGCCCTGCTGCCGTCTTCCAAACCAACAGGCTGGCACTGGACTGGCAAAGCAGGAGAATCAGAGACCCAAGTCAGAGCACAGCCTTGAGGATGAGACTGGGTAATTCAGGTACATCACAAAGGGCTCATTATTGTCCCCTGAACCTCTTGGTGGGAAACAGCCTATTCATGTTACTGGGATGCCTTCCTCTGACTCCATCTCTCTCAGGCAGCGGCATCACGAGTCTTTCTGCCTGGTGCTTCCCTTTGTCCCTTCTGCTCTTTTCTCTCTCTCTCTTCTCCTTTCCTTTTCTTTCTTACCTTTTTTTTCCCTCCTTTAACAATTTTCAGTCAACCCCAGGGAGACAGTCCCACTCTTATTTGCTAAAATAACTAGTAGTTAAATGACTGACATTTAAAGCGATATCTTAGGCTTCAGCATTGCTCCGCTGGGAGAAGATACAGTGATGAGTGTGTGGGGAGAGGGAGGAATAGGATGCGGATCATGCTTCTGAGAGCTCTTCTTTTTTTTTTCCAGGCTGTCTGCAGACTCCAGCAGACATCATTTCTGCTGGAGCACTTATGGAGAACACGTTTCTAAGTGGGAGACAGACAGAGGGCTGTCCATGGAATATAAAAGAACCCCAAACACTAAAGCATAAATCAAACCAGAGGCCACTACACTGGAAGCCACAACCAGGAGAATTTTATGTTTTTTTGATTACCTGCTTCTGTCCTTCCTTTGGAGTCAGCACTGCAAGATCACACTGAACTGCACCAGCATATGCAAAAGGATGCTCAGGACTTGAATGGCAGCACACGATGCTGCTCAGGATATAGGGGCATTGACAGAACTTGGACATCTCTGGGACAAGTACACGTGCGTGCTGCACTGATACTTCTGTACCCAGTGCCTCAACTCACTGTGTGCTAGTGTAGTCACGACAGCAGAAGCGTCTGCGCAGGAGCCCTGCCCAACCCAGAAATGGCCAAATTCCATGCTAGAATAATGCACAGGCAAGAAAAGACAATGTACACAAGGACCCAAAAGTACAGTAGCTCTAAGGTCGGTAGCAATGACAGCAATGAAGCTGTAGGTCAAATTAAAGATGCACTGGTCTCTGTCTGTCCCAGGGCTGAAGTGGGATGGAGGCCAGGACTCACAACTGATTCGCATTACCCAAACTCCCCAGGGCTTTCTCTCCTCCTGTTATACTCTGTATGTAACTCATCTGTTGGGACCTCAGTACATCCCTATTGCTGCTAACTTTCCTTTCAGCTTTCCTGCTCACACGGGTGAACCCAAGGCAAGCTCTCCTCCCCGGGCATGGTGCAATGACGCCTTTGAAAGATCTTCAGCAAAAGTAACCGTCAGTGGTTTGTTCTAGTTTGGTTGGGAGAGATGGGCGGACATTTGCCCTCACACCTGCAAAATGCCTTCCTTCATCTAGGTGAGATTTTTACATTTTGCACCCAAAAGGTTTCTCCTACCAGCAAGAAATACAATCAGCCAGCTGCCACCTAATTAGCAGATGTACTATTCATTTGACTTGCCACATCCCTTGGGAATTTCACATGAGGGAGCTGCCCTGTGGGAGAGCTTTTCAAAGACAGTTGTTCAAATGAAATGTCCGAAAAACAAAGGGAATGAGTTTCTCTGCCACCCGCCACGCAGTTTCACCATTTAATTTCCTCCAGTTTTGTTTCAGAGGTTCATAACAGGTAAGACAAGCTTGAATAGCAACAGCAATAATCCTGCTGTATGGTTATGACAAAGGAGTAAGGACCAGATTCATCAATGTAAAGGAATATTGTGTTCAATGGGCGCTCAGCTCCCATGCTGCCATTTTGCTGAAATCTCCCAATGAATCAACTCTCTGCCTACGCCTGTTCCCTGCTCTGGAGGACCTCTTGTAATATGACTGCATGTTAACGTATAATGCAAATACGTGGTGAAACCTGGTACTGTGCCTCTTGTGGGAACAGTAGGCACCCAGCAGGGGAAAAAAAACCCCACCAAAACCAAAACCCCAACCAACAAAAAACCTCCTCCCCAAATTCCAGACAATATAGCTTTGTTTTCTTTTTCCAGTTGTCCAAAATGGATAGCTCAGAGGATCGTTTTGGAACCCATCCCCTTAAGTAGGCAGTAAAGGGATTCTCCTTTGGCTTGGTAGGCACTTGTGGGTATACGCAAAGAATTACTCTGCAACCCACTGTGTATACTTCCACCGACAAAAATGTGGCAGTAAGTAGAGAATGTGTGCAGTAGTGGGTATCGGGTGTACTAGTTTGGAAGTAAAGAGACCGTGGGTGTTTATTGCTATTACTGGGTGATGACAAGCCAAAAGGGTTTCTGAAAGCCTAATCAGCAGCTGCTTCTCCTCCGCTCTGAGCTGTTCTGCTGGGGTATCACACGGGCACAGCAGTGCTACCTGACAAAACCAGTGGCTCTGATTTATAATAAACACCTGATGGGCTCAACAGTGCTAATAAGTTGCATAATCTACTTATTTGCTGTCTGCTTTGTAAAGGTTTAAGGTACGGTCTAATCATGCCTCCAAAAAAGCTGGGATGGAAACTCTCTGTAAAAATGAAAATGGTCTCCCAGAGAATAACCTGACTACAGAAAACAGGTTGGTAGCAAAACCCCCCAGTCCTGTGATACTATAAAATTGTAGAATTCACTACTCCAGTACTGTCTCTGAACAATATCCCCAGTGTAAATTAGAAAGCTTTGTAATCAGAAGATGTCTCCCACCTTTTCTTCCTTTTGATTTTCCCCACAAACACCCATGTGTGAATCACGTGTCCTTAAGATCTCTTCCCCTCTGGGTACTTTTGGAGTAAGGTGGACGGATGAAAAGACTCGCACTTGTGCCATCTACAGGAAAAAGGTGGTGGGAAAGGAAGGAAACTGGCCAGATAAATCCCATTTTTTCCTCAAATGTCTTTCATATTCAGCCCTTGGTTGATTTATACAAGAGAACAGAAAAGGCCTAGAGGCGAGACAGCTCATCTCTCTGTGACTGAAAACACACTCCCAACCCAACTGGAGCTTGGGGAACTTGGGTGCAGGTTGCCTTTGGATTATTCTGCATGAGATTTTTTCATAAGCTTTCAATTTGAAGGCTGTTACTCATCCCTTTAGCTCATGTCACGATGAAGTCCCTTGCAGAGAACAGGACCCAGACGTAGGCTGCTCGACATCTTATATTGTGCAATTTAATTTGGTAAATTGCCTTTCCTGCACTGGTGCTATAAGGTGCTCAGCTGGAGTCCATACACTAAATCTTACCTTCCTGTGGAAATAGCCTGACATAGCCCCAATGACACGCTGCAAACGCAGTGCTGCTGCGAGCTCACGTTGGGAAAGTTAATACCATTTTTATCCCACATGCAGATTTCTTCTTCTGGAAAAAATAATATGGGCAGGACACAAAAGAGGACTACGGTACAAGGATCTATGGGGAGAACTGACACAAAGCCTTCAAAGGTAGTGAGAGAATAGGCGCCTTTGAATGCATCCTGGGAACTCGACTGTGAAAGGACAGGGAGAGGTAGGTCATTTACCCTTTCCTACGCGAACAGCTTGGAAATGTACTGCAAAACACTGCATCCCTAAATATCTTAACCCAGAATTGAGCGTTGGCTGTGCTTTTCAAAATGACACACAGGAGGGGACAGAAGGCACCCAGGGGCCACAGAGAAGTGAGCAAGGGCATCTGGCATAGCAGCCTCTCTGAAATGGCACACGCCACCAAACACTGACCACTGGGTCATTTGTTTTGTAGGGCAGCCCAGAGCTCTTTGCCTCTCCTTCTTGCAAGTTTAATTTTAAGTATACTCAGTACTCAAGAAAGTGGTGGACCCAGAATCACCGCAGCCTGGTAGACACCAGAATGTGTCTTTCTGTCCATCACCGCCTCATGGCTCCTTCCAAGACATCCCACAAGCACCTTTTTGCACTGTCCTATCTCACATGCACAGCTGCAGTTTACATCAATCCCTGTTCTTCCCTCCTGGGCTGCTGTCCCTCTGCAATTTCTGCTCACGTCTTGCCCCAAAAGAGCCCCCAACATAGCCCCTGCCCCACAGCTCTGCCCCCACCGCTTGAGCCTCAGCTTTCCTCTCCTCCTGGCCGAGAGAAGCTGCATTGGAATAGGAGGACATTTTGCTGCGGTGATATTCGCCTTGTGGGTTTGGATCTGCTTCACCTGCAAGCGAACTCACCTCCCCAGAAATGGGAGACTGCTGTCTGCAGCCGAAATTCAGCATCTCAGCCTAATCAAGAGTTTGTTCTCCCTGACAGCCTCTAATCACCAGCTAGCCAGTTTACCAGGGGAAAATTTTTATCCTTTCCGCTAGAATTCATTTTTATGACACCTACCATAAGAGACTTAAAAAAATTAGGCATTAAAATGGTTTATAGAGAGTATTTTTATAATCCACTAAGCTGTTTTCCATTTCCACTGATATGACATCTCTCAGCTATAATTTATAAATGCCATCAGTTAACAGGCACAGAATCTTATCCTCCAATTTCTCCTCTCGTATGCTTTTCCCATTTAAGATTTCTGTTAAATCTTTGCTGTGCTGCTAAATCCAGAGAGATTTGGCGATGGGGGGGGGGTGGGGAGGGGAGAAAGTTTAAGTAGCTAATTAGTGTCACTGGATTTGGGGCATCCTATCATGAGAGAATATAGAGGAAGCATGTCCTCAATAAATATTTTGGGCATTTAAACAAGGCTAATGCACCCACCCCCCGCCTCCTACACAGCAGCCTCTAATATCCTCAGAAAATAAAAAGTTTTATAGGCAGTAAGTGACTGGTTTCCCATGTAGGGACAATGAGGATATCCTATCAGGCATATTGACTTTTCAGCGCATCTGACTGCCCCCATGATTATTTTTGTTATTGATTGCAATTCAGAAGGGAGTCCCTTTGGCAAGTGCGACTTGCACATGTCAGGGTCCAACCTAGGAGAAAGCATTTATTTACAGCCCTCCTAGAATTCACTTCATACTTTGATAGCACCACAGAAATACCTAACGATAATTATAATTCTTGCAGTAGTTATACATTTTCTCCTTTTCTCTGCCAACCTCAGATTGGAAAACTCCAGGCCTCACCACAATCACTCCTACTAAATCACAGCAGGGAAAACAAAACCAGAACGTATATTTCTCCTCATTTGCAATGTCTCCAGCATATCTACCCTGCGTCTGCTGGGAAATTTTTATTGGCCTGCATCTAGTCTTTTGGTTATGGAAGGTCCTTACTTGGAAGAAGTAAGCCCAAAGGAATTTATTTTCAGTTGCTTTAATGTGGGCATGAAGAGATCTCCTTGAGTCTGCCTAGGTTTAGGATGGTTTATGGTCTTCCGAGGGACTGGACAGACTCCTCAAAAGACCTGGTGGATTTCCAGTCACAACCAGTTAAACACTTTGGGTTATTATGGGAGGGAAGCACCCCCAAATTGCCTTCCTTACATGGAGTGAAGAGGAAGCTTCCAAGACATGCAGAGGCAGCAAGGCGCTTGCCCACTAGCTTTTTATCTAATGAAGACCAAATTTTAGTGGGGTATTAGGCTTGGCTCAAACAAGCGGTGGATCCACAGCCTTTTAACCTTTTTTTTCCTAAGGAAGTTTGTCTACAGAAGAAAGGCTTCGCTCAATTGAGAGTTATCGATAATCTTTCTTCAGGCCTTGAAGACCAAAAAGGAAAATTAAGGGCGCATTGGCCGAGCCGAATGGAAAAGCTTCATGCACCACGAGGCCGCCTAGTGTGACACAAACGCGAAATCAAGAGAAGCCAACCTCCTCCATGCAGGGATTTGTATTTTAAATGCGTCTCCATGAATTTCTTCCCATCGGGAGATTAAACGCTTCCCTGCGGGCAGTGGGCGAGAAGGAGAGCTGGTTCAGTCCCTCCTCTTCCAAAGTGGCTTACTCATGTCAGCGTACCTCCCCAGCATTATGTGTGTCCCACCTCCGGCAAGGCAGCACGGTGCAAAGGGTGTCAGCCAAGCTGGCCGACCATACGGGCTGAGCCCCAGAACCACGTTTGGGGAAGAAGATGAAGACTGAGACAAGCAGGTGAATCATGCCCTTCTCACTTGGGGAGCGGAGATGAATGAGCCTCCACTGCCGACGTGAAGGACATTTTCCTGCTGTCATAACAGCAATAGGAGAACAGATGGTGAATAATATGGACTGTGACCACTCAGCACGGCCCCTTGGTGCTTCCACTTTGCCAGGCTGCTCCGTGGCAAAGTCTGCTTGGGGAAAATGTTCCCGAGGATCCTGCATGCAGAGGTAGTCTGTTCACCCACTCAAAGCACCTCCATGGCCTTTACCCATATGCTGCCTGGTGCTTCCAGAAGAGTAGTTCCCCTATCATTTCCCAGACGTCATCCCCTGCTGCTCGTGTGCCAGCAGATACGGGAGAGCTCTGGGTACCAGCCAGATGGCTGTCCCTGCTTGCCAGGGATCTGTGCACCCTCCCGCATGGGGGTCAGATTCATGAAGAAAAGCAAGGACTGTAAACATGAGCCTAAGCAAGAAAATGAGACTGATGTGGGACTGGCCAGATATGCAAAGCCATATCCTCTCCCATGGGCAAGTGCTCTCTCCACTTATTTATCAACCCTGGCAGCCACAGAAAGCACATCCCCCCTTCTGAGCACCCAGCCCTTTCCAGCTAAATGCTGGATCTGCTGAATCTGAAGGGGCTCCAGATATTCCCAGCACGGCTTCGGTGGTACATCATTAATGCCAGCCCTTCCCATCCCCCCACCCAATCCAGTCTCACCGAGGAAAAACCTCAAAACAACCACCAGGATGGCAAACTACCAAAACCCCCCTAAGATGTAATGTCGCCCTAAAGCCACCATTCATATGCAGTCTTGCACACAAGAGAGAGGAAAGCTACCCACACAGCCAAGGTCTCAAAGGCACAGGTAGGTCATTTGAGGCTTGAAGTCAAAGTCTCTGTTAACGTTAGGACATGTCTGAAAAGTGATTAGATTCCTTGCAGAAAAGCCTACACGGTCCAATGCATCAGGTGCTGCTCTTTCAGGACCTCAGACTTTGTCCTTTTTCATGCTGGTGCCTTCACTAATTGCACAGCCCCAAGGTTAGAGCTATGGGACGCAGGATCAGAGGAGGCATTTCACTGCACGCTTTAGCTGCTGTCTGTGGATGGGGCCAAACTGCAACAAATGTTGATTTAAAGAACATGTTAGAGGCTGCCTCTAATGCGCTTGCCACAAGCCTTCAGCTCCCATTTATCATTTGTCCCTGATTCTACAACATGCCTAAAACTCAATTCTTTTTTTTTCTCAAGACACCCTTTTCAAGACTTTTTTTTTTTTTT
>RSEF01000013.1:13381008-13421910 GCA_003993805.1 Himantopus leucocephalus
GCAGAACCAAGTACGTGTAGCCCTGATTTCCCTTTGCACTGAAAAGATGTTTAAAAAACAAACCAAAATTAAGACAAATGCTGGCTTCACTTGGAATAATGCACGACTGCAAATTAGAGGAAGAAAGGTTAAACCACATCAACCAACTAAACATGAAAACTGAGAAAAATAGCTACAGAGGGTCACAGTGCTCCGTCACCTGGGGGCACCCCATCTCCGGTCCAAGGCTGTCGCATGCACCAGCACATCTTACCATCTCTCCTGCTGACTCTGACAGCAAATTCCCTTGAAGCACATTGGGAGCCCGGGATTTTAAGCAGCCAGGAGATGACAGCAGCCAAAAACACCGGTGTGAGCTCATAGATGTGGCAAGGAGTACAATTAACATGGGCTTTCATCACCTCACTGCTCCCTATAACAAAGGAGGATTGGATTTGGAGTGCCCACATCAGACCACTCAGCATCTGCACAGGAGACCCCATGGGACCCTCCCCTGGACCCTCGCCTGGTGCACCGGGCAAAGTGACAGGGAAGCACCCTCATGCAGAGCTGCTTTGACTGCAGGTCTCTGGCTGCAGGGACTCGTTTGGGGCTGCAGCGCGGCCCCACAGACCCATTCCCACTGCGTAACCCCACGCTTTGGGGGAGCGAAGGGGCTGACGTGGCAGAGGAAGCGGTGCTGTGCTGAAACAGCATGAAATCCAGGCCAGGCAGCAGCGGGTGCTGTCTGTGGGTGGGATGTCGTGTGTGGCAGACTTAACCTGCCTGGAGTTGCATATATGGGTTTCACGCAAGGGGGCTGGAACAGCCTCTTAACCCTCCCTTCATCAGTATTTTGGCCACAAAGAGAGAAGCAAAAGGCCCTTATTTCTCTTAAGGAATTTTTCAGAGCAGGGATGCTCTCGGACTTTTCTGAGGAAACAGTGCATGTGCTGCACGTCCTTCTCCCTCCCTGGGCAGCGGTACCCATGGACTGCTCCAGCTGAAGCTGGAAAAGAATCCCAGAGAGGAAGGAGATTTCTTCCCAAAGATAGACTCATTGCTGGCCTCCAGGTGCCAACTCTTAAAGCAAATTCTTTCAATCTCACACAGCATCTTTAAGACATGATAGATTGCGCTGGCTCAGAGGAAACTGTCTGCTCCCTGATAATAAATGAGTTGTTAGCAGAGATAGCAGACTCCCAGATCCATTTGTGATCCAAAGGGCTTACAGCTGCTTCCCATTTTCGCAACGCCAAAACCACAGAACACTCAGACAGCAAAGGATGTGAAGGCAGCCTCCTGCGCCTGTCTGCGTGCTGCTCTCCCGTGGCTAAAGGGAGACTGTCAAGTGCGGTTTCTTTTTGATGGAGCCTTTTTTTGTTGTAAATTCGCTGTTGTTGAAAGTGAATAATTTGCTGCATTGTCTGCAGGCAAGGATAGCCAGGAAAAACACCGCAAATCTCATCCCTGCACGCTACATGTCTGCAACACCCCTTGCAGCCCTGGACACGAACCGTCATATAGCACAAGTGCCCGGAGTCCTACAACAACGCACCTCATTCCTCCCGCACA
The DNA here is from genome assembly GCA_003993805.1 of Himantopus leucocephalus. Lineage (NCBI taxonomy): Eukaryota > Metazoa > Chordata > Aves > Charadriiformes > Recurvirostridae > Himantopus > Himantopus leucocephalus. The sequence continues at coordinate 13,382,563 of RSEF01000013.1, forward strand.
GCTCGATTACCGCAGACAGCGCTGAGACAAACACACCTTCGCCAAAGGCTCCTGCAGTCCCACCAGAGGATGCTGCTGTACCTCCGTCGTCGTGACCCCGATTCCCACCACCCCCAGCCTCCCCGACCCTGCTCTAGATTTCACTGCACGGCCCTGGGAGCCAAGCGGCATGATTTTATTTTATTTTTTTATTTTGTCTTCAAAGTTGTCCTGCTCGAGTTGCTAGTTTGGATTAACGCTTCTACTTTCCTTCCAGAGATAGGCTTGAAACAGGAAACCTGACCACACATCGCTGTCACACTCTTCTGAGATTGCTGTCAAATGGCCATCAGAACTCACGGCCAGAGCAGGGTGGGATTCAGAGCATCCCCAGCATTTTCAGGCATGTTTTGATCCAGGGTTTTGGGTGCAATTTAGCTCAGCTGCTAAAGGATGCTACTTTAGAAATTACTCTGTTTTTTTTTCTTTTTTTTTTTCCCCAAAAAGCTCACAAGGTTGTTTTTTCCAGTGCCACGCAGGTCTTAGCTGTGCTCTTCCCATTAGAGCTAGCGGGGATTGCTCAGTCAAATCCCTGGGTGCTATTTTGAAAATGTTACAGTTAGCATCTGAAGGCATTCCTCCCCTGATGATACCGACTCTATGATCCCCTGGAGCCTACTCCTAGGGAAAGGCAGTATCAGCCAGGAGCGTATCGACAGAGAAAGAGATCTGCTTAAAGTAAAGACAGCAAAAGTAAACTCAGGCATCATTTTTAGAGCACTGCAAACACTACTGCCAGCAGTAAACCCATGAAAAGTGACAAATAGAAGAGGCCAAGAGGATGAGAGCATGTCGGGACAACGGCAGGCCCCTGCCCTTGAGGGGCCACTGCGGTATCGTACTGAAATGCAGAAGGTGAACCTGAGAGAGCAGTTTCTGTACCATGAACATATGTTTTCATCACTCCTTAGCAATACATCAGAACAGCACAACTGCAAACTGCCCGTTTGCAATGAGATGCCTGCTTTTATCAAAGCCTTTACAGGCTGCTCACAGGGAGAGCAGGAAAATGTTTGGTACCACTGAGGTATCACCTTCAGCAGAGCATTGAGGAATTAGCAGAAGAACACGATACAGCTGCAGACACTTTGGGTAGGAGTCTGTGGATCTGTTACCTACCTCTGAAGGTCTCACAGTAAGCTGCCTAAGCCAAGTTTGTCACCTTGGCTTCCCGTATCGACAAGGGGAGATTAGCAGGCAATTCCTCCCGTACTAAGATGGGTGTCTAAGACCGTTCAAAAGGATCACTCACTGGAGGGCTCTCTGGTGATTACAGAGGTAACATCAATGAGTAGCTTAGATGAGGGCAACTAATCCTTAGCCAGAAAAGTCAGAGGGGACAAATTCCCTTCTTCTTGCTTTAAGGACCTGCTGCTTAAGAATGCTGCTAAGGCACGTAAGGCGATGTGGCATGAGCACCCTGGGTCAAACTTGGACTTGGTTCTTCCCCCCTCTTCCTCTGTCCCTCCACAGACATCTGGCAAAGCAGAACTAACCTGATGAGCACACAATTCGGTTGCTGTACCTGCTGTCTGCAGAGGAAGGAAAAGTTCACTTGGGGGAAAGCGCATCCAGCATTTGTACTGAGAGCACATGTAAGGACTTCACTTGAGAACAAGCTTTGGTGGGCTGCAGCTCCCCAGGCAAAGAAGAGAAGTTTGGGAATAGTCTCTTAACTCACAGCTGCTACCTGAGATGCTGTGTGTTGTTTTCCCTATTTCATTATGACCGTTAAGCCTCACTAAAACTGTCACAATGCTCGAACGAGAGTTCTCTCTGACAGAGCAAGCCTGTACACCAAACTAGTGCTGGTCACTCCAGAACAAGAGGTGATATGGGCATTTTGGGGAAGGGCTCATCTCTAAAGGTGTATGGTTGGTCTGGAAGCAGGGGGGGAAACGCAGGAGCTCTCTCGCCTCCTACCCAGGGGCTGCACGGTGAACTCACTGCCCCCCTAATTATCAGCACATACACATGGGCATGCCTGGGAACATGGAGAGCTAGTTTCGTAGTCTGTGGGCAACTGTCAATGGGTGACCTTCCTGCAAGCCCCAGGACTGCGTGGGCCTCTGCGGGTTCAGGAGAGGTGCCGGTATCTGCTCCCTCCGAGGTCTTTGCTGAGTCTGGCACACAGGGCTGCTAAGGTGGAGGATGTTGTGATATAGATGACTCAATGTTAGAAACTTGCCTGAGTTCATCCACACGTTGCTTGCAGGTTCCCAAACAAGTGATGACTCTTAATGCCTGCCAGCCTAGGCTAATCCAGGTCCCAGCCTCCAGCAAGGCTCCGCTCTCCCAAAGCCTCCCCCCTCAGGAGAGGAGCACGGGGACTCCCAGATTACCATCCTCACATCTCAAAGCTGCAGACAGTGGCTTTTGGTTGGCACAGCCGTAATGAGCTGAGCAGAAAAGACCCCAGAACCAGGACAGGCTGAAAGACTGAATTAATTCTGATTAAATCCGTGAAATGCACTCAGCTCTGCTTTTGCTGGGGATGGACTGGGGACAGCTGCTGTGCCCGACTGTTTTTCTGGGACAGTGAACTGGAAACGGCGTCGCTGCACGGGCTGCGCCGCAGCTCGCTTCCCTGTCCTTGCCTGGAACAGCAACGTCCTCTCGGCCCCTTCCCCCACCGCAGCCGTATGTGGTTTGGCTTTCTATTACTTCCTTTGGTACTTCATTAAAGACATTAATCACCTTCTGCACAAAGACATTTCTCCTGAACTCCCTGCAGGCCAGGCCTCCTTCTCGGCTGCGGCTCCGCTGGCTGCTTCGGCCCTTTGCAGACACGCTGCTGGTGGCCCAGACCTGCCCCTGTTTCCCCACTAGACACCGACCGGGTGGTCACCCCCGAGCACCCCCTGCCACATATGCTCTGACAAGAGCCTCCTTTCCAGCTAACCTTCACCCCACCGTGGTCTACATCTCAGCATTTGTTGCCTGCCTTTGCCCTGGCCAAATGGTCCCATCTCGGGACCAACACACGGCCACCCGCTCACGTGCATCACGCAGTAAGCCGTATGTACATGGCACATGCTTATCATGCAACAGGCACACCACGCAAGGCTGATGAGGGGAAAGCATAGGAGCACATTGGGACTGTCGCCGCAGCAGCAAGAGGGCCGCAGGCCGTGTTAAACACGCTGGCAGTTTGCGATAACCACCCCACGCAGGGGATTCCCTGCCCTCAGCACCGAGGTGCGGCTCTGCGGCAGTTGCAGCAAGGAAGAGGGAGGCCAGGAGCGAGCTGAGCTACGGAGGTGGCCAGACGGGAGACACCAACGGGCTCCAGCTCCTGTTTGGTCAGAAGGAAGAAGATCCTTCAAAAAGCAAAACCTCCCTAAGCTTAGGTAAGGGCTGAAAAGAGAGACAAGGGAAAACTCCAGCTATGGCATGTCCATGGCCCCTTTAGAGCTGCTGCCTGGCCCCTTCCCTCCGCCGGGTCTCCTGACCCAGCGTTTCTCCATCCTCTGTCCCCGTGTGTGCTCTCCGTTGGACTTCGCTCACCTGTGTTCTCCCCACAACTTTTTTGGTAACTTTTTCTGCTGCTCACCTGCCAGAATAGCAACATCATCCTCCGTCTCACGGATGGCGCGGGGTGGGGTGTGGGTGCTGCGTGGAAGGAAAGCTAACAAGGCTCGGGGCACTCAGGGGATATCAGCAGGCCAGCGGGAGAAAAACCACATCTGAATCAGTGTAGTCACTGATGTCTTTTTCCTGTTGAAGGTTACTGCTAGGTAAAGATCAAAGCAAAATGTTTGGGAGGGTGGGGAGGTGAGAAATAGCCCTCCCTTTCATGTGAGATCCTTCCACGCTGCATCCAGATTACCTACAGCGGCTTCTGTATCTTTCCTCCGACCCTCCAGCCTTCAACCTTTCATCTCCCTCCCACTTCATCTCCATTAGCATAGTTACAGAACCTCGTTTATTAAATCGAAGCCAAGCCTCCTATAGCTTATGGAGAGGTGCAGATACATATGCTATATCCAGACGGGAATCCTGCCATCCGTTGTCTGTTACACCTCAATCTTAGACACCAGTTGTTTCCTTTTGCACTCTTCCACTCTGTCTAAAACAAATAACATCACAGAATGAAAAGACCCTCTTGAAGAAGCCACGATACAGCAATTTGTAGCTGTTACTTGCCTCTTCATTGCCTCTCTGCTACTTGCTCAAGGGATCAATCAGTCCTGTGAAGCATAAGCACATCTCCTCCTGAACTGCAACCCTGGACGAGGGCTGGCAAGGGTGTGGTTTGCAGAGAATAGGGAAAATAACATACACATTAATAAAAAGAATAATATTGCTGGGTTTTTTTGTTCTTTTGTGTTGTGGTGTGATTATTATTTTTTTTTAAGAATGCCCCAGAGGGAACAAGTGGGTCTCGTTGCTAAAGGGCAGCGTGAGAAAATCAACTAGAGACTTGTTACCGTGTAAGCTAATGAGCGGCCAGTTCAGCAGGTGAGCAGAGAACAGTTTCTGCCAGATAGCATGCTGTTATTATTCTAATAATTCGGTATTATTTTGACATGGTTTTTTTGCTGGGATGATGGTGGATTGCTAATGGCTCGGGGTTTGGCCCCTCTTCCGCATCTTGCCTAATACCTGACTTCCTCAGGAGTCCTTGTAACCTCCCAAAGGACATCCCATCCTCTACCAGGCGGCACTTTTCACAGGGAAGAGGTTACCCTGTTTCAGTTCTACACAACTAAAGGCAAAGTAGTAAAAACCCAACTCTCTTTAAAGGAATGCGGTTGAAATAAATGCATCTTTGTCTTCAGACTTGTGTTAATACCGCACCCCGGAGAATTTGTATCTGCAGAATATTAAAGTCTCCCTGACTTATTGCCTCTTTAAGGAGCATGTTGATTTTGTGTTTGCTCTGAGCTCCACGTGTACTGAAGCTAACCGGGACAGTTTCCATTTCCACTGGCAGAGAGCTGTTGCCTTTGGGGCCCTAACCCTATTACGGGAAATGTAAACGTATATATCTAAAATTCCCACTAGAGTTTTGGAAAGGAACAGCACGCTTCCCCACGCTGCCTTCCTTGCAGCCACAAGAAGATTTCCACTCTCACCTTGCTAATATGTCAAAAAATAAAGGCTGTGTGTTTCTGGCTTAGTAGGATCCCTATGCACATGAAAAAGCTTTATTTTTAGAGAAGAAAGGATAAGCTGTGAGTGAAAACTGTGACTGTCACACAATGGACAGGTCTGGCCTCTGCTGCTCACTGTTTCTCAAATCCCTTCTCTGCCTGCTGCAGAGCCCAAATTTTACTTCCTCACTCTTTTTTTTTTCTTTGCTAGTCACCAATGAGTATTTGGGATCCTTTCCAGATGAGCAGATAGATTTACAGGTGTGAAATTCCCCTTATTCCTCCTCTGATTTTTCCTCATTGCGTCATACCAGCTTTTCTCCCCAGGCACCACTCCCACAGCCCAGGATCAAAAATTAAACCCATAAAAATAGTCATGCAAAGAATAAGTGCCCCCATGCCCTTTGGAGAGAAATGGATACACGCAAGACTGGGGGAAACCCGTTTCTGACGCCTGACAAGCCCTGCCAGCCTCTCGGCAGGGCTGCTTTCGCCGAGTGACAGTGGAGCCCCATCAATGTCCCTGCTGATGATATTGGCCCACGTTCACCCAAGGCTCTCCGTGCCCAGACCCATGAAGGCAGACAGACAGCCCGCCCTGTCCTGCCAATCATAGCTGAGGAAACGGCTCGGCGCTCATCTTTTCAATGCTTTTCCTTCTTGGGGAAAGCACATGGGATGAGGTCCCACCTTCTTCAGTAGCAGTTACGACTGCTGAGCACCCACTGCCCACCCCAGACCCCCGCAGAGAGACCTTGGACGCAGGAGGCTGGTGTCACCCCCAGGACCCGCTCCCTCCTGTTTGGCAGGATTTCATCCATCAGAACCCTCCAGAGGGCTGGACCTGGCTCTGTAAGGTGCTGGCATCTCACTAAACAAGCATGCAATTACTAGAAAGCTACAGCCCATCCCTGCCAGAAACTGAGCATCCTTAACCTCAATTTGATCTAACGCGAATTGATGGTCTGTGATTCATCTGCCTGCATCACATCTTTCCCTATTACAAAATCTAAGGAGATGTATTTCCTTGTAGTACCTATGTTGTATTAATCAGACTGCATCTGATCATTAAATCCATGTTTCTGTCGTCCTTAGTCACATTAAATAGTTATAAGCTAGCATCCCGAGCTCTGCAGGGAAAAAAAAAAATCCCAAAGCATTTACGTGAGATTTCTGACACTGCGAAAATAAAAACAAGTCTACCAACACCACAACAATTACATACTATTACAGGGCTGGGCTTATTTAGATTGTGGAAGTTTAATTATAAAAATTGCATTTTAATTGATTGCTGCTGGAATAATTACAGTAACACCTTTCCAAGAAATGGCGACCATCGTATGTTTGTCAACAAAGAAGCTTCCTTTAAATTCAACACGCAATAATTGTTTAATTAAGCCAAATTTAGATCCTCGTTTGAGAACATTCAGATGCTTGCCTATTCCTTCCTGTCTCTGAGAGGTAATTTAAGAGATAAAAAGCAATCTCCAGAAATACTCTCTCTATATATGTAAGTATCCAAGAAGAAGAAAAAGAAATACTTCATTTTATAGCTGATCTGGATCTAAGCTTGCTGCTATTGATAAGAACATACGCACAGAGTGAGTGATCGCTACAAATCCCTCTCTAATTGGTGCTGGGAGGCCTTCATAAAATATGAACAGACTCCAAACTACGTGTTAATTTTCTAATATGCAGAACAGATTCAACTGTTGATATTCTAGCAGCACCCACAGCCCATACTCAGTATGAGGACCCCACAGTACCTGTAGGCGTACATAAATGGAAGGAGAGGGATAAATAATTCATTGTTTTTCAGCCTCTTTACAAGTTTTCTAGCAGCTGAAAAATCCTGCTGCTGTCCTGTGCAGACCTCTGTGTTTCAAGTGTGCAGCTCCTGAACGTCCCTTCTCAGTAGCCCAACATCTGAGCACGCACAACAGCCGATGGCTGCGCCAGCAAAGCTACAGGGTTCTGTGCGGAACGGAGGTTTTTAAGTCGCTGGTCATCCCTGCAAAGTGACCTGAGTTTTGCAGGGACAGATTTACCAAGCTGGTGACTCACTTTCTGCAAGCACCGCGCAACAGGGCATGTCCTCCAGGTCACTGCCAGGGAAATCTGTCACCAAGCTGTGGTCTTCCCCGGGCAGCGAGAGCAACCTGACGCTGCTGGCGCTCACCTGGGGACTCCGGCCAGCGGCTGAAAGCAGGAGTCTCTGCACCACAAATTAAATAAAGCCAAGGAGCTTGGGCTGAAGCAACTCACATCCCCCGAGGAGCTACGCACAGGATGGGGATGTGCATTACGTTTGCACGAGCGGAGGCTGAGACGAAGAATAAGATAACACTATTCCCAGCACTGGTTGACTCAAGTAAGCAGCTTCTCATCCCTTTGCTGCCAACGGGACATGGTGCTCCTGTCCACCCCAGCCCTCCCAGGGATGGGAATTTGCATCTCTCTCCTAAGCTTCAGCCCGTCTGTGCCCTCTCATCTGTCACAGAGCATTCCTCCTCCCGCACCTCTCAGCTCTGACCTGCAGCATCCCCTACCACGTTAGGTCTGCCCTGAGCGCAGTCACGGCAAAACCCAGCAAGGCAGAGTTTGCTAGCGACTGTGTGGAGGCTGTAAAGCTCTTTTCCAAACATGGCTGAAGACAGAACCTGTGGGTATATCTTTAAAGCTGATCAGAAGGGCTTTGCTCTGCTACGTCACTAGGAAAACCTTTCAGCTACACTACACCATCATTTTACCCTTTATAGTCACCTGGCGCTGCCGTATGCTTCTGCTGAAGGAAGGACTCTAAATTCACCTTCCCCCTCGGCCTTCGAAGAAACGGCACAAAAATATAAAGTCCCCTAACCTTTAGTTAAAAGCCCTCGAAGCAGCAGGTGTGTATTTTCATACCGGTAAGCCATACCACGCACCCAGCTGCAAACACAGAGCCTGTTCATTACCATCTATTCTGTGGGATGGAACGAATTCAGGGAGGTATTTCAGTTATTCAAATGTGCCCGTGTTTCAGTGATGCAACAACATCAGCATCAACCACGCACATGAAATATGAGGTTACCGCACATTGTATCTACTACCTATTTTTGCTTTCTTAATGATTATGGTTTGCTTAAAATCGTAATCTACTGACGTGTTACGCACAGGGACCACAGGACCCGTAGACCGGCGCTGCCCCACACAGAGGTATTCACAATCACCGTGTAACGATAAAAAGTCCACAAATGCATCAGAAATGTGAAAGTTATTGCTGGGCTGTCGCTGTGACAGCCCAGCAACAGCAGCAGCCTCCTGATATTTTACAGATTTATCGCTTTCGTGGATATTATTGTTACCAATTTACGATCACCACCGGCACATCATTAACAGCTCCCTATCACTGTCACCTGTGCACAAATGGGTGCGTCTCATGCTGTAAATTCCCCCACTGTCACACCAAAGCTTGCTCATCCTAACTGGTAAGCAGACATATGTCAGGCACGGGTAGACGGTGCCACAGTTGATGCCAAGATACATTTTGCATAGGATCTCCTTGGATGGGGGGCTGTCATTTTGCTGCGCTTCATCCTGCCACTTCAGCATCGCCCCGCGAGCTGCCCAACACGGCTTTTTGCTTCTGCCGTCACTGCCGAGTCTTAATATACATTCTGTATTTTGAATGATGCTGCTTCAGGCGCTTGCCGTAAGGACTACATTTAGCACATGAGGCCGGATCCCAGCACGAGGCAGGACTTGCCACGGGGCTGGGACCTACCGGTCTTCCTCAGGTACCCCGAGATGGGCAGCCCCAGGTTCACTGGGTCCAAACATCCTTGACTTAACCATCAGAGAAACAGGTAGTGCCAATGACGAGGAAACGCTGTGTTCTCTATCTCCATGGGAACAAAAACCGGTACTTTTAACTGGTAGCATGGCCAGTCTTTTCCCAGAAGATAAGGACCACTGCGTGGGCAGGGTTTTTATTCTCTGTAAATAAACAGATCTTTCTGCTGATATCTAGCCTTGGCAACCAGGGAGGGAATTTGCTGGAAGATGAGGAAGGAGATAATTCCTGGCAAAAGTTTCACTCCAGCCCTAGAATACTAAAACCAGGTCTCCCAACAGCCTGGGTTTTTTCGGGTTGGGTTTTTTTTGTCCCCCCAGTGTACGTGGAATAACACCTTCTTTTGTGCTTACAAAACAAATGCTGCCTCCCATAGTCTGGAAGAACTTCGGAAGTTTTTAATTATAAGAAAAGAAAAATGAGGACAAGTGAAGTTGGACCGTGTGGAGTGCTCTGCTGGTCTGATCTAGGACAACGTGCCCTACATAGAGCTCAAATATAACATCCTTTGGGAGGCTGTCTTGCTTCCATTCAGCTTTTGTGAGACCACCCCCGCCCCGGGGTACTAATGACTGATTTCTGGAGCATAACTAGTATCGTGGTCTTGCTACCAACGTTAATGCTGTAAACAAAATCATTAGTGGCAGGCGCAGAGAGGGAGGGAAAACTATGCGCAGATGGAGAATTTATTCTAGTGATATTCTTGCAGTTTCTGCTTTCTTCCTGCAATCAGCACTGAAATAGCTCATCCCCAGCCACAGTCAGCAACTCTACCCCAGGTGGGTGACGGTTTCCCTTGATAGATACAAGGTCGGTCTTTTTTGTTCTATTTGTCTAGTTTTCCTGCCAAGGAAGTGCCATTGGACTGAGCTGAGATAGTTGCTTTTCCTTGATGGAAACCTTGTAGTTGGCAAATAGAGGGATATTAAAGAAAATAGAAAATCTTTACATGTGTCATTAGACACTCCAATGGAAGTGTGGCCAAATTATTGTTTCTCTCTCCTATGTCATACTAGCCAGGAAATTCCTGCAATCTTGTATTTGCAAACCCTCCAACAGAAAAAAATCACAATTTTTTTTTTTTCCCTTCAAAGAGCCTTATTAACTCTCCTCCTGTACATTCCTGGTTCTTTTTGCAGAAAGGAATTTTTCCCTTCTGTGTATTTCTTAGCAGAGAGAACAGTTTGTGTCCACCTCTACCCCACTCTCCACATGACTAAACTGCAGAGAGGATGTTTCGGTGAATCAAAAGGATACTACGGATGTGAGCCAACAACAATCCAACAGGCTCTACAGAGGGAAGGGTTCCTCCAGTCCCTCCTGACAGTCCTCGTACACACACACACACAAGCTCAGAGAGTGAAAGCAGTGTCTGACACCAGGTCGAACCGAGAAATTCTTTGTGTGTCGCATCCCGGCGGTGTCAGCCCCTCGTGCACAGCACCGCGCCGCTCGCTCCGAGGGAAGCAAATGCTGCAACAGCCCCTACTGCAACCGCAGAACTGTGTTATGGTTTTTGTTTTCCTCTGGTTCCCTCCTGGTCTTATGTGTTGCTGCTAATATCAGCATTACCTGGCAAGCCAGTTTTTTCTTTTTCCAACTATATCATGTAACAAGAAGAGCACAGCTAATGTGCTGTGCTTCAGCAGGGTACAAACACACCCTAGGATCGACTCCGCGGTGCCAATTCAGTCTTTAATACTTGGGTTTAGAGCCAATGACTTTGCTGGTTCTTGAAACTAGAACTTTCTTACCTCTCTGTCATTAGTAGGCATGCCCCTTATTGTGGATCTGGACTCCACTTGCACCAAGCTGCTGTCTTCTGCTAGGTCTTTCTTAAATTACAAGGACAGATGGCTAAACTGGGGCTGGGGAAGAAGTTGTTCACACTAAACAGAGACTTCTGTGCACCCTGTGGGTGGTAAAGGGGTGTCTTTGTTGTACATCACGGCTGTAGGAAATACGGGAATGAAACCTCAACATAACGAGCTGAGCAGAGGTCAGAGAAACAAGAGGAAATGAATTGTTGGGGGGTTTATACCACTTTGGAAGCGATGAAAGAGAAAATGCAATAGATGCTGAATAACTGCAGCACTACCTCACCCCTATGTCTTAGCACAACCCAAAATGATTTAGAACTCCTTTGCTTGTGTGTTCAGGGTTGTCTTGCACGGACCTTAAAGGAGTTGCACATTTGGAGCAGGATGTCTCATATTTCAGACACAAAAACCCACCAGTCAGGAATAAAGAAACCAAAGTAAGAGAGAGCACAGCAAACGCCGCTACTTACAGGTGTATGTCATTTCAAAGCTGTCGCTAATGTTCACAATGTCGATCTGGGGAAGGAGTTTAGGGGGTTCCGTGAGCTGAGACAACGCAAACCTAAAAGCCGCATGTTCCTGGGACTGTTGATTAGGAAATAACCCCCCTGGGAAGAAAAACAAAACAACAAGAAGAAAGGTCTTAAGCACACCCGTATTAGCAACCTCTTCAGTCCAAAATATTCCTGCGAGCAGAGGGTCCAGCTCCCCAGCCCAGGGAGGGCCTCTATACTCCGAAACCCTCCAGCACACAAGACCTGGGGGGGGTTTCGCGCCCGCTGCGGACAGGCTGGGAGCAGAAAACCTTTCCAGCCTGTGCATTATGTAATGCCGGGATCACACACAGGAGAGCTGATGCATCCCTGGGCCCGGCAGCCTGCGGGGTCGGGGCGAACCACGGGGTTTGGCTCAACCTCCTCACCCCCCATAACTTTAAGGAAGAGAAATGGAAGCGCTGCCAGTGTTACCTTTATAAAGGAGGAAGCAGTCTTTCTTCCTCCTCCTCTCACCTGTAATTAGGCTGAGTTTAAACTCTGCTGACTAAGAGGAGGGGGTTTCTCCAGAAGGGGTGCAGGGGTTCCCCCATGCTATGGGACACCGGGGTGCGGGGCAGACTGGCCGAGCCTGGTCTGACCAGGCACAACGCTGGGTGGATGGGGACAGGGCTGCAAGAGCCGGAGCGACATGGGACCCGTGGCCAAACACCTGCTGCTACTGGAAGTTTGCCGCATGGAAAAACCTTAAATTTAACAGGTGACAATGGCCAAACTCAAAGAAGACAGGAAATCAAAAATTTCACCCTCAAAGGGATCAATCTGAGCGGAAGTATGGACAAGCCCAGAACCACAGGATGATACAAATATGATAGGAACTGGGACCAGACTGGACCCAGGCTCAGAGCCTTTCTCTCCCCACAGACCTGGAAAGAAGTGCTGCAATAACCCGGCCCTAGAAAAAGTTTCCTGCTGCTCCCCCAGCAGGAAACTTGGCTTGCGGCAGATCCCTTCACAGCCTCCAGAAAGATGCTATTAAATTCACACTGTCTTGTAATCCATAACGCATTTAAAGGGAGCACTGTTATTGGCATTGTACAAGTAGGGAAACAAAGCACTTGGCAACAAGGTAGAATAAAAATAAAGAAGCAGAAAGTATCAATGCCCACCCTCCAGGGCAGATGGTTTGAGGAAGAAGCAAATGTGCAGAGACCCGCTATCAACGGCACTTTGCACATCTTTAGTATAGAGGGCATCTCCCTGTTGCGTGGAAAGGGCTATTTGTGCGTGAACATCCCCCCTTCTCCCCCCCCCTCCCCCGTTCCTCCCACCCCCCAGCCTAATCACGGGTGTCAGAGGAATAAGATGCTAGTAGCCCAGTTAAGCTACTACATATGTTTGTTGGAAGGGAAGAAATCTGCGATGTTGCACAAATTTGGGGTAAAGGGGAGGCAGGAAGGGAGGGAGACAAGGATGCAGCATCAACAGCGATAAAAGCACCGATTGTGCAAGCTGGACTCAGGCAGGAGTTGCCTGAACTTGGTGGATTAGCAATTGATTGGCATTGTAAAGAGAAGGGAGGCGGGAAAGAAAACCGGCATGGAAGGGAAGAGAATTTGGGGCTAGGATACAAACCATCATCAATNGGGGGGGGGGGGGGGGGGGGGGGGGGGGGGGGGGAGGGGAGCACTGAGAAGTTACAGGAAGGGAGAAAGGAATCAAACAGGCACTGCTGGTGCGCAGGGGAAGCAAGTAGCACGAAATGAAGAGAGACTTCAATGCAAAACCTTCCTCCAATAGCTCTGCCCTTATTCTTTAGCAACAACAACAGAGAGCGCCTGTTTGTTACCTCTCGTCCCAGTTACCTACAGATGAGAGCATCCTCACAAAAAATGTATAATGCAACCGCTGATTTTGCAAATGCAGCAACGCACAATGGCAGCCCAGGCATTTCTCAGAGCAAGAAACAGATTATTTTTTCGTGCTTCCTCCATTTCAGAGGCACTTTTCCCCCTCCGTGTTGGTGTGTGTGCAGGCATTTATTCCCAATCCTCCCCTCCCCCAAAGCCAAATTGATACATCTCTCTGCTCTTGCAAAGCTGGTACCAACGCACCAATCCAGCCCTCGCCGTTCACCCCCTCGCTCTCTCACACATACACACACACACACGCGCATTTTGCCTTTGCAACCAAACGAAGGGGTCAGTTTTGCCCCGCCGCCCCCTCTCCATCCCTCCCCATTCGCCGGGGAACGTCGCTCCCAAACGGCCCCGAGCTCTGCACTCACCTATCTGGATATTGTTGGGGAAATTGGCCCCTAACACCGCCCCTAGGAAACTGGTGCAGAAGAAGGCAAAAATGTGCTGCATATTCCCTTTTGCATTGGCGAAAAAGAAGCCCAGTTCCAAGCATAGATTTGATTTTTCCCCCGCTCTGCTCTCTTTAGCTGCCTCTCTCGCCTCCCCTCCGCTGCGCCTCCGGGGCTGCGCGTCTCCCTCGCTCGGAATCCAGCGCTGAGACTGCTGCTTAACACCGCCTGGCAGCAGGATTAACTCAGCCCCGTGAGAAAGAAAGCGAGCCCGCTCCTCATCCACATCCCTCCCCCGCCACACACAACACACACACGCACACGCACACACCAGCCGCTTTCCACCCAGCTCCTTTCGCCTTCTCCCAGTTGGAGCTCAACAACTGGGCACCGCATCCCCTCCCCCCTCCGAGCTCGGGCTGTTCCCCCCGGGGGTCCTGGCTGGGGTCTCTAAGGGTAATTCCTACCTACCCCTACATTCCTGGCTTTCCCCCTCAACTTCTCTTGGCAGGAGCTAGAAGGAACCTGCAAATCAGTAGGTGGCAAACTCCTCTAGAGAAAGGGCTTAAACTCCTCTGCCTCTGATCCATCGCTTCCCACCCTGGGCTCTCACCCCCGGGTCCAGGAGTTGAACAGGTCAGTCTCTACAGCCCGGCTCAGTAGGATAACAAAAAAGGGACGTATCCTGCAAACAAGGAAGCCTTGGAAGGAAGGATTTCAGAGCAGGAGACGAGAAATCCCAACGAACGAGAAAAGGAAACCCCCGCCATCACCTTTCTGGTTGATTTTTCCTGCCCACCGTTAACCTTTGAGGCTTTTCACCCCTGCACTTGATGTGGAGGAATCTGTGATCACCAGCACCAGCAATTAGTGCAGGCTTCTGAAATTAGGCAGCTATTTTAGCCTGGATCGTTATAGGAGCTGTTTTGTGGCAGTTCTTGTGAGGTTGGAGCTTATTTGACCATAAGCAGCTTTGCTCAAAAACAAAAGGGGGAGGGGGGAATCAATAAAAGTAACAATGATAAAAAACAGCTCCTAGGCACAACTTGGGATTTAGAAATACTTGAGGAAGAACTGGTGTGAACACAGAGCCATGGCTATCTCAGAAAGGAGAAAAAATTCACCCATTCCCCTCTGAAACACGTAAAGTCCCAAACCAAACTTGGGGCCTCTTGTGCCAGAACCTCAATACCCACGTCCAAGCACAGAGATTCTGCCCCTGCCGTTTGCAGCCTGAATACACACAGGGGGTAAATAGTAGAGAGGAAATAGAAAGAAAAAAAAAGGATGTTTGTGGCAGAGTGAGAAATAGGACTCGGGTGCCTCATGTCCTGGTTTGGTGTAGGGTACCTTGCCCTGGTCCCCACTCCCCTTCTCCAAAAGCACGTAGTTAAATGGGAAGAGCATTGAAGAATGGTGGCCACTGTTCAAAGGTCAGGAATTGCTCCCATGTAAGGACCAGTTAGCCAGATGAGGACTCTGCAGAGTGGGACGATCAAAATGGGATGTGACCAAAGCCTACAAAATCTGCAGTAGCACAGAGACATTGCCTGTTGGCCACAGGACCCAGGCGTGACATAACTTGTCATGTGCAGGGAGAACACCGCTCTTTCTATCCTCAAGCCTTTTATGAACAGAATAGTCTTGAAAACAGAAATAGTAGCATCTTTTTGTTGGCAGGTCCTCTACTTCCCTCTGAAAGAGATTTACTACAGGTTTTTTTCCCCATACAGCCCTTCCTGCCAGCTGCAACAGAATCCTTGGGTAGAGCAGCATCATACGCGTTCACTCACTATCTCCACAGCCAAACACGACAATGACGGGTAAACCATCTCTCATGTGGCTAAGGGCACAGGCTCTGGGTAAATGAGAACAGACCGTGCCCCTTGTGCAGGCCTTCATTTCATCTCTGCAAATAAGAGTTTGGGATCTTTAACCTCTTCATAGACAGTTTTATGGATTTCACTGTGACTTCTGGGATAACAAAACGCTTAAACAGCCACATAAATGCCAGAGTAGGTCTAGGGTGTGCAGCACTGTATTCTAATACCTTGCATCAGAGAGGAGTTGCACTGATGCCTGTAACTGTGTGGCCTCTTACAAGGACAGTAGGTACAGTTACACTGCAAAAACNAGGGTGTGCAGCACTGTATTCTAATACCTTGCATCAGAGAGGAGCTGCACTGATGCCTGTAACTTTGTGGCCTCTTACAAGGACAGTAGGTACAGTTACACTGCAAAAAAAGAGCCCAGAAGACTGGCATCTTCCTTGTGGCAAACATCTTTCTAGGATGGACTCCTTTTTTCCCCAAGCCACCCGTGACCAGGGCAATGACTCTCGGTGCCAGAGACTGCAGGTTCAGTAGAGCAATTGTTTGGGCACTCAGGAGTCAGTTGCAGGCGGCCAAAGGATGCTCTTAGCCCGTCTCGCTGCCTGGGTTACCGGCATCCCCGAGTCATATTAGAGCACAACAAATTTACATCTGCTGCTTATAGGTAGCACCTTCATCAGACTTCTATTTCGCTCCTTGTATAATTTAAGCAATACTGATTTGAGGCTAAAATAACCTGCTGATAGGTTTTATGGGCTCTTGCTTTCCATCCAGAATTTAATAGAAAGAGCTGCATTTATAATCTGAAGAAAGGCACTGAAGGATAACCAGCGCAACAGAAAGATGCTAGCACATTTTGAAAACTCCCAAACAGCCTATCTGATAATAATAATAGTAGCCATAACAATAAAATATTATAATAGCTCACAGAAAGCTTGCACAGTCGCATTAATTAATAATGCTGCTTTTGTCTATAAACCTCTCAAAGTGCAGGTGGCTTAACAAGGAGAACCTCACCACAGTGTAACAAGATAAGTAGTAATAAGATCATTATTTTAAGAAGGTATTCATTTCCTTTTTCCCTATAGATCACAGCATTTTATTCAGAGTTTGTTAGCACAAGGATGTTAGGAATTAACTCTAGCTGCTCCGAAGATTCTTTAAATCAACTTCTAGCTTTTGGCTAAACACTAAACCAAGTCTTGGGAAATTGATGAAATTCTTCGATGTCACAAGAGTGGTCACAACAGAAAGACAGATCAATCCACCAGTCTACTGAGAGAAGAGCCCAATTGAATTATTTAGATTCCTAAAAACAATTGAAGAAGCTTATTCCTCCTTTCAGTTTTCAGAAAACAAAGGAAATCATTCAGTACAGCGTACAAGTATATCACACCGTGCCATCTTAATCAGGAGCAGCTAAACGTATCAGGGAGTGGAGTTTTGAAGACCTGTATTTTGTCTCAAAGGGTTCTTAAGACATAGGTGGGACAGGCAGGCGTCTGGTGGTTAACCGAAAACATCCAACAAGGTCTTGTGGGATTAATCCAGGCAACTGAGTGTAAAGAATTAGGTAAATACGTGTCTGAAAAAGAAAAAAGGCTGTCCAATTTAAGGTAAGAAATGCTATAGAGGAATTTAAAAGAGTGTAGCTGGTTCACTAAAGATCTTTGCCAGACATGAGAACAAGAAAATGAATACATCAGAGCTACTGTTCCCGCTGTGCTCTGCCTGGAGCTGACCTTGCTGTGCTGGGCGAGAACCTTTGTTCTCACCCATTTCTGCTCCAAGGTTTTGCACACCAGATCATTTTCCCTCTGAGGAGGCTGTCTGCCACCTTCCTCTTTGCTCTGCTTCGCATGACGTGAAGTTGTCCACACGAGCAGAATGGTCTGCCTTCACTGTCAGAGCTTTTGTTTCCAGGATAGGAAATAAGCGGTTGTTGCAACAGATATATTTCTGTACCAGAAGCCTTGGAAAAACAAAGGACTCATTCACATGCAGAAGCCTCCAGCCTTGAAAAATGAGGAAATCAACAGAACTCGGCATCCGTCCGACCTCCCAACAGAATTATTTCCCCCAGTGCCCACTGTGTTTTACATGATGCTCCTGAATGTCTTTAAAGAGGCTATTGAATACTACTATTTCTGAAATCCCTTTTACTTTCTAGCTGGACAGTCTCTATAGGAGGCTTTTGATAAAGAGCAAAATGTAATTATAGTGATTAATTTAAATAAACTCCAAACAACAGACTCTCGTGTGAGTTTCACAGAGCCTTGGCATAAATGAATGTTAATGGAGTCACATGAGTTTCTCTCCCTGCCTTGTTCACCTCAATTTTGTTCTTTTGGATAATGCACCTCTCAAGGAACGATCGTAGCACAGGTGCTGAGAGGACAGACTCCAGAAATTGAAAATGGGGAAAATTTGGAAGCGATCGAAAAGGAAAAAGGGTGAGCCAGCTCCCTCCATTCACAGCACCGCCGTACCGGGAAGCGTGTGTGCAGATAGCCCTCGGCACACCTACACCCAGCAAACATATGCGCAGTCACTGGTGCCACCCACATGAAAATGACACTGATAGACACGGTTAGGAAAGCGTACGTGTGCTGTACGTGCACACACACACACACACACACTCGTGGGATCACCCAGGCAGGAGCGGGCGGCAGAGCTGAGGGGTGGTCGCTGGCAGGCAGAGCTGCTGCGGAGGGGCAGGAGCGGCTCTGCAGCCCGTTGCACTCCCATCGTGTTTTCTGTAGCAGGTTTTAGCCTGCACAGGGATTCTGGACCTGCAGCCAGGCCCTTCAGTCGTCCTTACTCAGAAAATGCCTAATGAGGTAGAAACAGAGGATCTTCAGTTCTTTACGGTCATTTCCATGTGTGCCTACATAGTTCNCCTGCAGCCAGGCCCTTCAGTCGTCCTTACTCAGAAAATGCCTACTGAGGTACAAACAGAGGATCTTCAGGTTCTCTACGGTCATTTCCGTGTGTGCCTACATAGTTTATTTTATATCAGACACTTTCCTCAATCTTTTAAACCTGGAAGGTATTATTTTCACCACTGAAATATAGCATCTACAAACTGTAGTCACCACATCATTTTTGGTAGGATCTTCTTTACAAAAACAGCCTCAGCTACGTTTGGTGTCAGGCGGAAAAAACCTCCCTGCATCAACAAGTCAGGCCTGAGGTGTCTATGGCCCTTTTCTCCTTTACATGGCAGCTGGAGTTGTCAAATTAAAAGCTTTGATATCCCAGAAGCAACTCAGAGAAGTTAAAGGAAACACGAACTTCGCACCTTTCCAGTGTGTGCCAAAATGCGAAGATGTGGGACTAGGGCAACGCCTGAGATGAAGATAGCTCCAAGCAGGTTCTGACTAATGCCAAACATCTGGGGACTGATGTTTTAAGGTCACCAGATATTGTTTCTTAATTTACTGACTGCTGGTAGGGGAAGCCCGATGTGAACTGAAACTGGGCAACATCATTTTTTTCCACAAACTGTACAAGAATGTGCTTCTGTTGTCATCCCGATCGGCTTATTACCATAATTATAAGAAATGACTTTTTGCTCACTGTGGGATAATTAAGTAAGTAAATGGACTGGAAGATAAACCCGTCAATCAGAGTGGCACTGAAAACACTGCGCACCCTTCAGCTGGAAATTCATGAGCAGCAGCTGGCAAATGGATGCCGCGCTTTGGCTCGGAGCGCCCACGGGGTATGATCAGTGTGGCGAGGACTGTGGGCTCCCACGAGCTGGGCTTCACTGCTGCCCAGCACGCCTGGATGGGGAGCCTTCAGCACGAATGGGCCAGGGGCTTTCCCGGAGTCAAGCAAGGACATAACCTGTGCACTCAGTCCAAGACGAATACAAGCATCAAGTGCTACAAATTCAGATCTGCAACTTTATTTTCCACAGTTGTTTGTCCCACCATCCAACTGGCCAGTTGACGATGGGCTTTGCTTACGTCCAATGGACTTGACATGCTCAACTAGGGACAGTCCAGATAGACAAGGATGCAAACAGCCCTGTGCTGGGTCGACATCTACATGAGCGCTCATGGAAACACTACAAATTTCTCTGTGATGAATCCCTTTCTGTGATGACCTCTTTACTGACTCCCCTGAGAGAAGACACTGCTAGCCGCAACCCCAAAACCGCTCTCTTCCTTATACAGGGAAGGCTGCTAGTACTCTTTTTTTTTTTTTTCCTGGTGAATGGTTGATTTATAACTACTTATAGAAACACTCTGTGCCCTAGTCTCAGTTTACGTTCTTTGCTGAGTCATAAACATAAATCAGAGTTGTGGGTGGATCCCTGTTTGTTATTAAAGCACCTTATGCTTCTCTAAGCCTCGCCAGAGGAAGCAGAAATTACTGGTAATACATTAAAGTTACAGTAGGTCTACTGTTGTTTGAGAATATAATAGCCCCCCAGATTATTGCCACAGATTGTGCTGTCGTGTTATTTTCTCGTTGAATGGAAAAACAAATAAATTATAAGTATTAAAAAAATTGTTGAAAATATATGGTAAGAGGATTATTTACTGTGAAAAGCCAGACACAGGGGACGCAACCTAAATCAGAAATTCTGGTTATCAATAGTTCAGTCAAATGTTCGTATACGCAACGAAGTTTTCTTTCACTCCAAGTTCCCAAAACATTGTGAATGCTCCGGATGAAGCCAAATAATGATTGAGGTGATTATGCAGTTTAATATTGATATATGAATCAACCCTCATTTTTAATCCCTGGCATCAAACCCAAGACGCGCAGAAAACAAACGTGAAATGAAGAAGATAAAAGGATGCTGATTTAGGAAGAAAAAAACCAAAAAGCAGCCGCAGCAATTGCCGCAATTCAAACAGCCTTGCAAAGATCCCATCATTACCATCTGGCTCAGTGTTTCCCAGGCTGCTTTGCTAACATGCGAGATAAACAAACATGTGGGCTGTGCTTTAGGGTGGCTGATCTTGGCCTTTCTAATAGTCAAAGGAATCAAAGCTTTGAACTGGAGTAACTGAGTCAAGAAAAGAAGTATCAATTTCCAGTCCTTGCATCACATCCTACCGTAGCAGACTGCCTGCTGCCAGCTGGGAAGGGGGAAGTCTACGCACAAAAGAGCAACCCCCCAAAATCACCAGAATTATCAGTGTCTTTCTGTCACTAGTTTCTGCAATCAATACAGATACTCACGTCACTTCTCCTCATTCCTTAATTGCTACCCATGCTTTATCTCAGAGAGAAATAGGAATTGCTATGTTGGATTGAATCACACAATCACGCAAAATCCCACCCTGTCTGACTGTCTGGGTCTCGCTCATAGCGTGGTGTGTCGCGCATTACCAGTCTGTAGGTATTAAATGGGTTGGATTTCACAAGGGCTAATAACTGACTGGAGATAGACACCTGTGAAAAGTCTACAGGGAGAGATTTTCTTTATTTCCACGTGTGGACCCTGCACAAATAACCTGAACTCCCTCAAAATACTGGCAGCAGAAAAAGTCATTGCAATACGAAATACCATTATGTAATTTTACATGAAAAGTTGTTTTCTTTAAATTCTTAATGGATGTGACAGCAAAATGCTTTTGGTTTCAGTTTAGAAGAGGAATAAACAGAGATTTTCAGAGTTTCTGAATAGATAGGAAATCTGAAGCCCATCCATTCTTGGAGAAAGCACAGAGAAGCAGCAAAAAGCCTTCAGGATAGGACGCAGAAAATCATGAGAGCTGAAGAGAGGAGAATGAAAAGACTGGCACCGCTTAGCTAAAAGAAGAGATGAGCCGGGAATGAGGACCTCCAGGTAGTCAAAGTACTGCCTGGCCTAGAGGCACTCCACCAGGTGTGTCTTTGATCCTCTTCTGTAGCTCCAAAAACATTTTTTAAGTTCCACAAAGTAATTTTCTACAAACGCGTGGCAGAGGTCCATAGCAGTGGGATGTCCCAGCTTTTTGCTACTCTCTTGGAGCATCTAAGCCCTCCCTGGCTCTGTAGTGTGGCCAGTCACGATGACGTGCCAGAGGACATTGCTGCCAGCTCTGCAGATGTGTAACTGGAGGGGGAAGGGGACACATTTGGCGGCAGCAGCTGCTCTGCCCTGTGCAACGGGCCGGGGAACTGCGTTTTACGAACACTCAACAGCAAGGTCTTCAGCTGACCTATTGCTGGTAGGTTGCTCTATTCGGGCAAGGAGCT
Source organism: Himantopus leucocephalus (assembly GCA_003993805.1). Classification (NCBI taxonomy): domain Eukaryota; kingdom Metazoa; phylum Chordata; class Aves; order Charadriiformes; family Recurvirostridae; genus Himantopus; species Himantopus leucocephalus. The sequence continues at coordinate 13,404,188 of RSEF01000013.1, forward strand.
GTAAAGCTTAGTGGGTAGATGGGGATCTGTAGGTTATCTATAATTTCTCCTCTTCTTCCTTTAAACATAACAGAAATGACAGAAAGCTAAGGGTATAATCTGAAACAAATGTCGTCTTGAAAGAATCATCCTGTTTTCCAGGCTGGAAGGGAGAGATAAGAAAGATGATACAGGCCTGTTACACTGTGTGTTTCTGGAGGTGTCCCATGTTTAGAGACTTTCTGTGCTCATCAAGATTTTTGCCCAAGACTTTCCGTACATCAGAAGATCAGTGCTGTATTACAAGCAAAAAAGCCAGACTTCCTTTGTACTCCCAACAACGGACCCAGACAGGAAGAACAGCACACAAACACCACGTCACCCGGCGCACCACAAAGTTTGCAACCTGGTTTAACGACGCCTGCAATTAGAGTGAGTGGGAATCAGATGAGAGCAGATCATTAGCGAGCTCCATCCAGTCCTACAGACAAAGCACAAAGCTGTGCAGCTTCAGTCACACAAAAAAAGAGCGAGTGAGATTTTTTCAGGAATATAAAGATGCAGTAATTGCTTTAGAAATGGTATATGTCTAAGTATTCCTGCTTCACACACACTCCGGGACTATTGGGCAGCTTCATGGAGTCACGTTACCCAAGGAACCTTCTATTAAGCTGTGCAGAAGCAGCACCATTCAACCTACAGCATCATGCCACCTTGCCCACAGAAAGCTTCGCTCATCCAGCTACCAGTGGTCAGCGATATAAGAAAAAGAGCATTTATCCCATCTGAGACATTGGCAGAGGAAGCAATTTGCCTAAACTCACAGAACCTGCAGGAAGGCTGGAACTGAGATCCACGGGGCAGCTCTCTGTGCTGCAGGAACTAGAGGAAAGTCCCCAAGCATGAAAGCCTTGTGTACTTGTCACAGCCCTTGCCTCCCCTGCCCACGTCTCGTAGGAAAGCCCCCAAGAGCTATTGCCATCTGTAGCAGCATGATGGCAAGTGGTACACTGCGTAAAACAACACAGGGAACCACAGACATTTGGAAGCAATTCAGGTGAACATGGTGCTGCTTTGTAAAATGAATAATATGCCACCAATTGATTTGTGAGCCTCGCTGCTAGCAAAGCACTCGTTTGTTCTGGACACTGTGCAACCAGCCCCAGTGATGAAAAAGCAGGTTTCCATCTGCTCGGAGCTTGCTTGCATGCTACAATTCCAGGGCTGAGAGTAAAGAGAGAGACAATGCGGAATGCAAAGACCTGGTGACCTAATTCATTAACTACAGGCTGCTTTCGGCTATTTGGCTATGCTTTGCTATGTACATCTTACGGGCTCTTTTCTACATACATCCTTCTTTTTCTCATTCCTGCCAAGAAACAGAAGACATTTAGACTTCCTATCTAGTATGATGATATCATATTTATTTATAAATGTTCATCCTTGAAAGAAAAGGAAGGAGAAGGTGATAGCTATGCATTTCAATTCCTTGTCCCTGGCTCGCACTACAGCCTAATGCGTTTAACTGGCCCCTGCTTCCGAGTCCTCGGGATGGTGAGCCACAGGTGCTGGGAGAGCTATCCCTCTCCGGCTGCATCCGCAAAGCCATCCTGCCACCCCCAGCTTTTGCAATGAAGCGTTTTCCCCTAAGAGTTGTGATTATGAAATGTCACCGTGGAAACAGTTGGAATATAATATGTGCCTGCTCGCTCTCCCCCCACCCTCCCTCCCCTCCCACCAGCCTCCTCACTTTCTGAAGCTATGTTTGCTGTACAAGAAAAACCCTTCTTGCTCCCCTCCTCCCCCTAAACCTGCAAAGGGGAGTGTCTGTGCCTCACAGTTACCGTGACAAAAACAGATGCCTCAAAAAATAACCCTATTCATTAACAGCTCCTTAGTACCTTGTAGCAATGCTAAACCTACCAAACTCAACCGGGTGTTACTGCAGTTACCAGGACTTCCCGCCTTCCTCTGCCAAATAATACCAATCCTGTAAAAAGGTATTATAAAGAGGCTTTGAGCTAGTAGGAACCTGGTCTGCTGTTGCTATAACTGTCACCACAAGAAAGCCTCTACAGCAAAGCATAATTCTTCATCATGCATCTCTGCTGTCCTCTTAGCTCTGCTGTCCTGTTCCCATTAGTGTTATAACGAGAGCACAACGCGGACGCACATCTTGGTTTTCTTTCTTGTGTCCCACCACCTAGAGGCAGGTTTTTAGATGATGAGTTCTTTGTGCTCTGCCTACGTTAATAAAGCACGATTTTCCCCTAATCATGATTTCTTCCACGCTTCCCATCAGCATCACGAAAGGTCAGAGCTGTCCACCTGGGAGTGGAAAGGTCAGTTCACTTTGGATCTGACACGTGGTATCTCGTAGCTCCTGGAATATAATCAGCTCACTTCATATTTATTTTGTGTGACTGCAGCACTACAAAAGAGCGGGGGCTGTTCCAGAGAAATCTTCAGTGTCTTGTAAGGAACGTGCAAGCAAACCCAAGGGAAAATTTGAGCTCAAGAGAGCGGTACTGAATAGACCCCTCTCTCTGGCAGAGGATGCTGGTTTAGTTCTCTAAATCGCATAGGGGATTTAGATGCCCACTGGTATTTGTTAGTTTTAATTAAGGCAAATTACACATAAAAATCCCCCAGGCAGTTTTTATAACGTCAGGCAACAGGGCTTTGAGGGCTGCACAGACGAACCCATTCGGTGGGACTTTCCCATGCACTAGTCATTAGAAGTGGCCCAGAGATACTCTCCAGTCACGTGTACATGTACGACAAGAAAACACGGGGAATCAATGAATTCTCTGATTCTGGAGAAGCTCTGAGCTTCCACAGCGAGGTTCACACACACGTTGTTCCCCAGACATCCTTGCACGGGTTGGAAGGTGGTACTGCCAGGGGTAGGGAACGGGAGACAAACAGTGACTTCTGCCCTGGGAGAGATGGGAAGCCCAGGCAGGAGCTCCCTTTGTTGCTGGTTTGGCTAGGCCTGAAGGAAGGCAAGGGGACATGCCTTGATGACTCTACCAGTTGGAGTATATGACCTTGTTACCTCCAACAAGGCCTTTAAGGTAGCTGGTAAAAGATGCCTGTTGGAAGTGGGAGTCCCAAGAGATCTCCAAGGCTGATGCTTTGCAGTACAACGCTCATCTTCCACTTTTTCCTCTGTAGCAACTTATCTGTGAGCAACATGGAGAAGGGGATGCACCCTGTGATCGCAGAGAAGGTGTTTCCTGGTCCTCATGTNAGAGATCTCCAAGGCTGATGCTTTGCAGTACAACGCTCATCTTCTACTTTTTCCCCTGTAGCAACTTATCTGTGAGCAGCATGGAGAAGGGGATGCACCCTGTGATCGCAGAGAAGGTGCTTCCTGGTCCTCATGCAAGCCACAGCCCTCCAAGGAAGTAGCTTGCAGTTGCTGTTGTCCTCATTACTGTCTCATCAGCAGCCCCCTGCACAGAGCAGTATAAGCTAGTCTGATAGCACTTAGCAATAATAAGATCAGCTCAAGAAAAAAAAAAATAGGTCTTTTGGGTGGCATATACCAGTATTTGCACTCTGAACGCATTTCTTCAGCTGCTTTACTCCTTTAATAACAATCCAGGAGCAGGCATAGGAAATCCCTGAGACAGGCTAATGGACACCCCTCCTACCCTGGTCTCCAAATAAGCAATTCAAATTGGCAGCGTCTCTCATCAGAATTGTTAATTCTCCACCACGCGACAGCCTCCTGTAACTCCCAAGCTCACCAGGTGGAGCAGAATCACAAAGACTTTCAATTTAAATACCGCTTCTATTTCTGACATGCTTTCAATTATCTGCAAAGACAACCTATCCCTCACATCCCCTCGCCCTCTTCACTGATCCCTGCACTGATAACAACCCTTTGCAGCAAAACACCTTTCACCCAGGGAGGTGTACAAAGACGGCTCTTGGAGACGAGCGGTTGGCCCGAGACCAGGCTGTGCTGCAAAGCCATGTGATGGAAACGGGGCCCCGACGTCCGTGGCCGTGTGCCAACCTGCTGCCACCGCAAGGGCCCCCCCAGCACACGGGCATGAAGAAAACCACTCGTGTCCTTCCTCCATTTGGCTCTTCTCGGTCTAGGACTGCAGCTGCGATGAGAAGAGCCAGAGTGCAAAGATCTCACTGGCAGCAAACTGCTCATCCTTTCACCTGCTGCTACAGGCAGAGTCACCAAAAGGTTATCAAGTAGGGCAAAGCCATTTTCATTGCCCCACAAAGCATTTTTCACGTGTCCAGTGCCCCTTTTGGAGCAGAATTCAGGACATCTGCTATTTTAACCATGATCAGATTTAGATTTTTCATCTAAGTGACTGTGACAAATCGCGGTCCCCAATTATTAGACTCAATTCTCCTCCAACATCAAAGCAGCGTGGGTGACGAGGGAATCAGGCCCATTCATACCTGGGCACCCGGTAATTACTAGGCACTCAGACAACCTGTAACCTCAGGCAAGGTGAGTTAGGAGTGGGAGGCTGAACTATCGCACCGCTGCCGTCTGTTGATCTTACAGTCATACTTAAGCCTGTCCGTCAAAACAGGACACCCCACTTGTTCTCATCTACTTCCACCCACAGTTTTCCTACTTCAAGGGGCGAGTCAAGATGTGGTACTTGTGTATTAGCATCTATTCACTGACTAACCTCACTGCTTCAAACTTTAACAGCTTCCAGAAAATACTGGTTTGTTCATTCATTTGGTTTTTCCCCCCCCTGTTCGTGTATGCTTTTTTTTTCCCCCCCAACAGATTATCACGAACACAAAGCATATCCGCAGACCATACAGCATCCTGGGTTTGGTACAGACATCTGCATTCAAACAACTTGACAGTCTACACAGAGTACGAGGAGATAAAGCATTTCGGACAGCTCTTTGTACAAGGCCGTGTATCAGCTTAGTGTGAAAAAGCACAAATCTGCTTGTTTCCAACCTACAGCACTGTCTTTTGCTCACAAGGGTCCTTACTCCACCCCAAAGTGGTTTTAAAACTAACAAAAAATTTAATATCCTACAAGTCTCCATTTCCACTGTGTGTGGGGGGAGAGTGCTGCAAGACCTAAGACACGACATTTGTATGTAGTTGGTGAAAGAATAAAGATGTCTTTGACAGAAAATTGCAACCTTTCATTGAAAAATCCTCTCAGAAAATTGGCATTTTCTGCCTGTCTGCATTTGATAGAAAATAATTTTCTTCCTAGCGCTTCCTTTGTATAGGTTTGGAAATCTGAAAACCCTCTGGCTAAAAAGCTGAAAAAAAGATGCGGGGCTGGGGCCAGGGGGGTGTTCCGCTAAAAATATTTCATTTGCCATTTTTCAGTGAAAAGTCAACAGCTTCTACAGTTCGTCTACCACTTGTTCTTGCAGGCAGACACGAGATTCTCCATGAGATGCACAAACAGACCTGACATTAGGGAGATCAGCACCAGTGTTTTCTCCTTCATGCAGCTTTGCTTTGTACAATGTTTTGGATTACGGTTTAAAATGAAGTCTATGCTGAAAAAAAGTCCTCGGTCCTGGAAACCACAGGAGCAAGGCCTTTAATCAAACCACCAGGTGAAAAAGTAGCTTACGCAGAAACATTCAAGGCGAGATATACTTGGGGAGAGAGTAGACATTTCACGAGCATTACCTAGTAGGCATTTGTAAGAGTGGTAGTAGCGCGATCACATAATTTCCATCCCTCCTCCCGGGACCGAAATCCATGCCGAGGAATCCCTGCTCCAGGTTTGGCTGTTCCCAGCCTGTGGTGGGCTGGGTGGTCGGGCTGATCCCCACCATCTCCAGCCTCTAACTGCACCCACGGGCAGCCGCTCCACCACACACCGAGCACGGCAGCCTTCGTGGGGTGCAAAAAGCAGCATCCAAGTAGGCCTGTAACCATGACAACACTCAGGATCAAAAATACACACATTTCAACTCCTTATAGTAAAAGGAAATGTCAATAAAGGATGGAAGCCACTTTCTGCACATTTCCATGTTCCTCATAAGAAAGTCCTTGGGAATATCCCAGCTCTTCAGTGTGTGAAAACAAAGGAGGCAGAGTCCACATCCAGTACGGACTGCTTCAGGGTCAGTTAGTCTCTATTCTTTTTTCTAGTTTAAATAAAGTATCTGAATTTCTTTAGCTCCTTTGCATTTTAATGTTCATCTTAATGCCTCGGTAGGTTGTTTTTCCCTCTTTCCTTTTCCTTTCTCTGCAACACTCCCCCCCCACCGTCTTCCTCTTAAAGTGAAACACTGTGCATGAGGAATGACAGTCATTTTCCTGAGCATACAATGACTGTGATTTGAATGTCAGCCCTACAAGCATGATTCAATGCGGGATTCACTTTTTACATTCCCCAGCTGCAAAAGATGTTGTACAGTTCCATCAGTTTGCCATGCTGATGCTAATAACCCCCCCCAAGTCGCTATGGCAACGAGGCTAATTAGAAATGGGCTAATGTTGGGGTTGATCCTTTCAAATTTCACTAGTCTAGGCTGAAACAAGATGGTTAATGGTTAAAGGACTCAGAACTACTCGCTTTAAGAGAAAACGTGAAAGAGAAGGGTCAGCTGCTGCTTCTTGTGAAATAGGACCCGAGTGTTTCAGCATTTACACCAAATGTGCTTGCATTGACTGTGGCTGATTTGGAGAACCACGCAAGTGTGCCAGAAGAGCGCTACCTTGGCAGAGAGGTCTCCGGGCTGGGAGGAGATTCCAGCTCAGTGATCTGAGCAAAGCCATAGCACAGCCAACGGCTCCGGGATGCCCAGCGTCCACCTGAATTTGAAAGGTCTACAAATCAGTCTGGAATAAAACCATCCCTCTTCTCCTGCTACCACTCCTCATAACAGCGAAGAAAAGGATCCTTACTGAGCAACTCCACACTAAGAGGGCAAAAAGCACAGGGCTTCACTAAAACCTCTGTCAGCCAGGAGGGCTCAGTGAGGGGCGTTGGAAGTGCTTTGTTAGAGGGGCTTGTCGAGCGCTGCTGGTCTGTCTTTAACAACAGCAGGAGCATCACGCCGCACTCAAGGGGATGGCAGAGTTATTAGGGCTCTCCTCATCACTACTGGCTTTGCATTAGTCAGGATCAGGAAAGCAGACAAGGGTGAAATGGGTAGAGAACAGAGAGCTAATCACTGTAAGGATGCCTTTAATGAACTTGTCCTGAAAAAGACTGATGCACAGCGATGGGGAAAGATTGGGAAAAAATGTTTGATCGGCCAATATTTTTTGCAGGTCTCAGGCTTCTGCTGGGCTTTGCCAGGAGTATCACAGTGACTCCAGCTTCATGCAGGACCCTGGCGTGATCACGGGCAGGACCTTGCACTTGAGTTACAAGTCACAAAACAGTGAGAGTCTTTATCTGCATTGCATAAGGACGCTGCAAGAATAAATTCAGCACTAGTGCTGGCTGAAGCTAAATAGAGAGATTTTGCACCTATTACTCCTATTCTTGTCAGGTTTTTAGATAACATTCAAATTGTAGCACTGCCAGTTCTGCACTCTTTTGAACAACTACAGAATGTGTTGAGGTCTGATTTCCTTTTAAAACATATTTTAAAGAAGGAAATCAGTGAAATTACAGCTTATATTTCCTATAAAGGTGCTGAAACTTTAGGTAAGAAAAAGAAACTGCATAGTTTTTAAGTGTTGCTTTTGAAAGGCAGAGATTGCAGTTTTATAACACCAAAACCTTTTTGATCAGAAACAGAGCTATTATTACTATAAATGCCAGTAGAATTTCAGAGGAGTTGTAGCAAATGCATCAAAATATACATTTAAGTCCCATTCCACCTCCCGACAGGGTCAATGCCAGTTTTGCACCTGGTGGGAGAAGCAGCAAGCTGTTTCGCTCCACGTTACCGGGAAGCGCATATGTACATACTTCGCACAGAGGTGTTATGTCTGAAGTGGTTCTTCTACATTGTGTTCAATAAATGCATCTTTTTCTGACCAAAGAAACTGGCAGGGCTCCAGCATGTTAAAACTGGAGTGAAGAGAGTTGGCTATTCTGTAGACAAGGCAGAAACAAGCAAGCAGATTTCCAAATGAAAATTACAAGTAAATTTTGCAGTGCAGCCACTGAATTTGGCTCGGACTTGAGAGGCCAAGTTGATCACAGGCGGTCAAGCGAGCACATCTGAAGTTGCCACCAGGCCTCAGCCAGGTCTTGATAATAGACTTAACCCATTGCCATGTGAAATAAAATGGATTAGCTTACACCACTGCTGAAGAAGGGCCAGAAGTGAGCAGATAGTAATTTCTTATGGCTGAGCTGAAGGCACTGCAGCTTCTTGAAATGCAGCGACCCCGGTGCTTGACAGCACAAGTGTCCCCTGAGAGAGTTGGAGCTTTTCTTTCCCTTCTTCTACCGGCCTCTGTAGCCCTCAATCAGGTCACTTTTCTCCCTTCCTCTCCCACCCTTTTTTTCATCTTAGAACGGCACAGGAGTAGTAGCCATCTCCTACAAAGCGCTCTACAAACCCTAGCAACCTGGGGCCTCTAGGTGCTACTGTAATACAAATAATAAATAAAGGACCTGAGCTTTTTGGTGACACAGAAGCTTAAAACAGTGAGCTGAACCTATTTTCCCCCTGTTACAGAAACTGGTTGCTTGCAGTATGGTGCTCTCTCCTCCTTGCCAGAGCATCTTCCCCAGCACTGCCTCCCAACACGCCCCTCGGCAGTGAGAAGCCACGCAGGCCAGACCTCTCCCACCCATCAACGGTGCAGCAAGATGTGTGCTGCTGCAGCTGTCAAACATTGAGAGAAATGATTAAAAATCCAACGCCCCGAGCCATGCCTGTTACCAAATATCCTTCAGGGCTTATTGTTCTAGTCAGCCGGCAGTGAATGAATCTTTCAAATGTTAGATTCTCGTTGAGATTTGACAGGCTCTGTAGAAACGGTGAAGCCTTCAAGCTGCAGCTCAGGTTTGACTAGAGCCATTGGCCCCTTCCATCTTTTAAACGCTTGTTGAAGATGCGTAGGTCATTGCGGAGCGTTTTTTGTGCTGGACCTTTGAATTGCTGGATGTTGCCATGACGTACCCCTAAGACAGGCTGCTGAGCGTAGGTGAAAGCTGAACCTAGGAGCAGAGCAGCAAACCAACGCTTTGACTCCTGAATAGGAAATCCCCGAGCACGAGCACTACCCTCAACTAGTGGTTCCTCCTCCACCTCTCCCCTTTGCACCCAGGCGGGAGGAGAGGCTTTTGTACCATTTTAGGCAGACCACTAAGGTTACTAAATCAGGAGATCGAATCCTTTTTCACTGCCCAGAAAAAGCAAAGAGCAAATCACAGCTGTGGTCCAGGCTGCCGTAGCTGCAGCGTGATGCACAGAATCAAAGAATGCAAACACTCCTTTCCCCATAGAAGAGTAAATTGCACGCAGACCCAATTCCCCTGAGTATTTCTAAAGGCAGCACAGGCAGGGCTCCGGCTGCAGGCAGCAGCCCTGCCTCCCCATCCGCATCTCCTGGGAACAGGAGGGGCACAAAGCATTTTCCTCCCTGTGCCCCCGCAGCGGCCGAGGGTGGGTGATGAACGCAGAGCAGCACAAACGCGTAGCAGCCTCAGGTGGCCTCCTGCCCCGCTCGGACAAACACAGGCCACAGAGGGGAGGGTCTGTTGCTATCCAGGGCTACTCTGAGTTAGGGGGGCACTTTCCTGGTAAAGTAATGTGAGATCCTGACTTTGCACAGAATGAAATTTGAAGCAAGGCTAATTTAAAGCATAAAGAATTATTTGATTATTACCAGTCTTAGCCTCTTTTCAGGCTCAGGGGAAACTCCAGCATATCTGCAGTTGCCTATGACTCAACGGTTAAGAAAAAAAAAAATGATCAGAACAATCACATTTTTAAATGTGATTTAAAATAGCCCTTCATTTTCTGCTTCTCTCAACAGGCCGTTTCGTTTCCTTCCTAGCAGGTATAGTTTGCATGTGAANTAGCTATCACAATTGATTACACAGAAAATAAGAAATTACAAAAAAAAAAAAAAAAAAAAAAAAGTTGTCATCCCCAAGCTGCAGCGCTCTGCCCACTCGGGAACAGCGTGCTCCTGCCAGGCTGTGCTCTGTCAGGGCCTCTTTCAGCTAATGTGCCACCTGATGAACGTGGGAGATTAATGTACCCTGCCCAGAGACAGAGAGTGAACACAGGAAACCTCATTTAGAAAACGCAGTGTCTGCTTGTTCCCCCATCGTCTCCTTTCTGCTTTTGATGGGCTGCGTTCTCTGAAGAAGCTCACGCATCATGGCACAAAGGGCTGATTGTGGGGACAAGCAGCAGAACCTAAAGAACTGGAGAATCTGACCTATCGTTTCTGAAGGAAACATGAAGGAAGCATCCCCAAAGCCACGACTTCAATTCCCGCTGCCTCCAGGACGCAGCCTTTCTTCTTCTGGGCCAGACGGGCAGCTCCCGGGGGCAGGCTCTGCCTCCCGCGCCTTTGCACGGCACCTCGCACCCTTAGGTGCGGTGTCCTGCGGCGCTAACCATCCCTCCGTCAGCCAGGGCAGCAGAACCACAGGCATCAGCATGGTACAGATTTTCACCTAGCAACTCCCGCACTAAAACACAATGCTTTTTCTTAGGCAATAGAATTAACCTTTAGAAAGGCACCCAGTATTTACCAAGAGATTACTAGTAATACAAACTTATTTGTTATATGTCTGTGCTTTCACCAGGCATATGGATATTAATATTCAGCCACATGAGCTCCAGGAACAAACTGGCTCTGAAGACAAAAATTAAATGACAGCGCCTTCCACCTCAGCCCAATTGTGTGGGACATAGAAATACCGGTGTCTTTTAGGTACACAAAAGCTTGTTTTCGGTAAGCCAGAGCACAAACGACTGAAAAAGACTTTGACACACTGCTTTCTTAATGCTTTTGGTCGGGCGTATTTTAAAGAGTTGTGACTCAGGGCTCCAGGCTTTTTTCTCTCTCTGCCACTGGAGTAATACCACTGGAATCAACAATTATAATCTCTCATGAGTCTGTCGCTATTAGAGATTAAAAAGGTTGATTTTGAAATCTATGGATTTCCTAAGGGAACCGAGAACAGAGCCTGTGCTGGAGTCTCAGGTTATTGCTGCTTGGACTCTGTGCCGGGTTTACTCATCGTTTCTTGCACTGTCCAGTACGCAACGAGACATGGGAACAGCGTGCCATCTCGCAGCCTTGCCATCCCTACTGAGCTGCACTTGGTCCTGCCCTTTCCTGCAAATGTTCTTTTCACAAAACCAACATCATTAGGTGCTTTCATAGGAGCCAAATTACCACCCTCCACATTTCCTCGTCTGCCATCAGACATCGTGTCAATTGTGGCACTAGGACAAATCTCACAAACTTAGCTCATACGGAATAAAAACTTCTTGACCTGCCATCTGATTGTCTCCCTCTTACTGTTATGTTTGCCTTTGGGAAATCCACTGTGAGACTTAGAAGTGTATTAAGACAAGCTATAACTACTGGGTATAATGTTGGCTTTGACAATTAGATCCATTACTTTTATATTTTTATAGTGTATGATGCCATAACTTAGCCTGAGATAATAATTTTTTATAATCTCCTATTAAACAAACAAAGACAGCTAACACAGGCTTCTTTCTACCCTGAAATTCCCTCGTTGACTAAGAATATGTGCCATCATCCAGAATTTATTTTGCACTCCATGCAACAGAATGAAGCATAATGGGTCCATTTGGTATAATACTGCATTAGTTAACGATCATTTATGCTGACTTGTTACCCATTAGATTCCAAGCAAAACTTGCACTGGGTACAAATCTCAGCCTGAAACATCAATTCCCAGCCCAGACTTTCTCCCTCGTCACGCTATGGAGGGGCAATGCTGAAATTAGATGATCCAGAGGTTTCTGGGAAGAAGGTTCCTGTCGTGTTCCCGAAGTGCATCTCTTACCCTGTACAGGAAATATCCTCCCTTCACAGAAGAGGGGACATGGTGCCCTCTAAAGTCTTCTGGCCTGGGAGTTGCTACTACAACTTTGCTACTACTCTGGCCCATGTGATTGGAAAGTAGCACCAGAATGTTTTCAGGACTTGAAATGAAAACAGATTACTTTTTTTTTTTTTGGTTCTTGCTCCCAATATTATGTAAACTCTTTTCACCCCTCCTCATACAGCTCTATCTCTAATGATAACGAACACAAGCAACGTTTCAGGACCATGAACGCTGCTGCTGAGTCCAAGCACATTTGTGACACTAGTGTAAATCCACAGAAGTAAACCAAGCGGAGTAGTCTTAATCGCAAGCAGAAGACCCTGGAAAATGATAAAATTCAGATTTTGCAAATAGGAAGTATGAAGCGATGGAAGGTGGGCTTCTAAGATTATGCCAATTTTAAGAGTTTAATGCTAAGAAAGGAGGTTTAAAAAAAACTCTTCCAAAAGACTTGTGAATGCTTAAAAACATAGTTTACAGCGTCTTTTAATACGTCCATTTCTCGTAAGTTTTGAGCTATGAAGGAATAAGAGGTGAAGGCAAGCCATCAGCTTAAAATACCCAGAGCTTTTTTTATTTTATTAAGTTACCTACTGTTACATAAATAATTATTTGTGATTTAAGAATGAAAAGCAGTTACACTGTCATCAGGGAAGGGCTGCATTAGACATCATCTTCACGCTGAGGTCTCAAAGACCTAGCTAAAAAAAAAAAACGAAAAAGGACAAAGAAAGGAAGAGAAAAGCTTTCAAAGCAGATGTTTGCTTTGAAATCTCATAGAGATCTTCAAATTATCCCACTTTCATTCAAGAAATTGTAGAGGATTAGAATGCACTTTGCTGAAGCTGGAAATCTTGCAAGAACTTGCGTGGTACTGACAAGCCTTCGCAGGAGGGAAGCGCTCTCATCTCTCGTGTTTTAGCATTAAGGAGTTCGGACACTTTCCACCATTTCTTGCACATTCAGCACTGGGCACCACTGTACGTTGCCCACGGCAGTCACCACCGTCCAGTGCTACACCGAGACCTGTAGCTCCTGGTCTCCATCCGGCAATCAAGTCTGCCTTGTAGACTAATCGCACATAAGGGCACCAACCAGGCAAACAGCTGCATTGATTGAATCTTACTAATTTTACTGGGAGTCTTCAATGAGAAAATTACTTTTCCCTATGACCCAGGCGATATAAGTCAATGAGACCCCCAAAGACATTATCACTTTACCACTTGTTTGTCATAAGGAAAGGAATTTTTTTTATTATACTTTTAAAGTATCAGCTTAATTTTGTTTATTTTTAAGGCCACATTTCTGTAGAGCTTACTGCTGGAAAGTATGTAGGTTTGAATTGCTAAGTTAGTGACAGCAACACTGCATGTGCCACAACCATTTTGAAATGATGCTTTCATGAAATTTCTTTCGGATTTCATAAGGTAGCTATTGTTGGTTAAATAGTGATTGATTTTAAAGGCATATTAAATGAAGAGTAACAGCATTATAATTTATGAAAAATTGTTGCACAGTTGTTACGTCACAGCTATTTTTCAATTTTCAATTATTACTTTTAAGATGCAATACCTGAAGTTTAAATTCAATACGAGTACGGAACTGCTGATTTCAGAGTGCTGTCATTTAAACCGTGGAAAAGCTGCTATTATAAGCATGAATCCTCTGCACTAGATGTTGCAGAATTTTGTTGTGGTTTTTTTTGTTGTTCGTTGGTTTTTTAAACAACCATAGGTGAGGGAATACGTTGCTGTAGGGTTTGACTACGAGCTCTGGATCCTTTCTCCCATGCCAAACAAAGTGCACTGCAGTGGGAAGACTGCTGTGGAAGACTGCTGACTGCAGATGCTCATGTCAGGTCCTGGATAGACAGCATCAACAATCCTGTCCCTCTCATTGCTACTCCGACACCCTGTGAAAGAAATCCCTACAATTCACTTTGGCTTTCTCAGCAGCCAGAGGTGCAGGAGACCTGAATGCATAGAGAAAGACAAACCTTTTCCGTGACAATATTTGGCTACAAAGGAGCAAAGAGGGAAAGTGGGGCTGGTTCTGCTGGAAAGCAGCAGCAAAAAGCCAGCTGTGTCCCCTTGGGTAGGGCAAAGGTCACAAATGACACTGTGAAACTGAGAGCTGTCACACAGGGGGAACCAAATAGTAGAAATTTCCCTGACATGGAAGTAAACAGAGAACAAAAATTGAAGAATCAAGGGTGTTGCACGGAAAGTATGAGGTTTAAGGTAAAGATAACACAAGTGTGACCCCAAAATGGATCATTATGAGAAAGAAGATGGGCTGAACATGGAGAAAAGGCCTTATAGTTGACTTAAGGTGGAAGTAATGTCTCACAGCAGTAGATGAGATACTTCTTGTGTCAGAAGAGTAATACAACTGCCGTATGAGATCACTGGCCTGGAGCATGGGCACCTGAGAAATCTGTCAAGGGAAGGGGAAATATGTTGCCTGTATATAAACAAAAGATGAAAACATGCTTCGCAACCAACAGGCCTATTAGTATAATCTCAGTAATATTCCGGGCTCTAAAAAAAAAAACAAACTTCAAAGGCAAGTGTACTTACAGTCACAGGCTTAATTGGAAAATAGGATGATATGCAACGTGGATTTACCAAGGGTGTCTCACACCAACCTAACCTGATCAACCTCACCATTTCCCCAACACCAAGTTCTTTCAGATCAGGAAAGAAGGAGGCGGCTGGCGTACAGCTTCTTTGGACTTCAAGTAGTTAAAATGAAGTCAGATGAATACCTACAGGGTTTAAAATCTTTCTTTTAATCCCTCCACAATGCAAAGCTGTCTACTGTACAGCAGAAACCTGTCAAATACTGATTTTCACTGCACATATATCTATTCCCGTAATAGATAACCATGAAAAATATGGGGGAGAGAGAAGGCACTCTGCTACTATGCAATATGTTTTGGATCCATGCACATGAAGTGTATTCGTTTATCAGACTTTCTTCTTCAAACAGGTCAATGCTTTCTTTATCAGGGATTTATTTGAAAAGGCCTTTGGTACATTTCTCTGGCTTTTGTGACTAGTAAACCAAACACCTTCACTTCTAATGAATAGCCTCTTCCACTGTCCTGCTTTTCTGGGAGTGTTTTTGTATTGTTGTTGGGTTTACTGCTTTTCCTGGTGTTTTTCTTGGTTTGTCTTTACACAGTGATATATAGTACAGCTAGCCTGGACCTTCTGCCTACCCCTCAGGAGCCCTTTGCAAGCCTGGCTGAGAACAGTCCTTCTCCCACTGCGGGAGGGAAAGGCAACCAGATGGGCATAACCTCATCAAGATCATCAATCTTTCAGCAGTGGCTGGTTCTGATTCATCTCACATTTGTAAGAGGCCATTCCCCACACAAAACTGCATTTTGGCAACCTGGTAGTGGTAAAACTTGCAGGGGAAATAGGTGGGAATCACAACGACTGTCTGATTTTAGCAGCAGATCAGTGTCAACATTGGGTTTCACAGAGGCAACTCTGGGGCCAATTAGTTAATGAGCAAATGCAGCAACTGCTCATATTGCGGCCTGACACTTAGCAGAACAATGTTTCCATACAATAGAAGGCAAAAGTGCAGCAGCTTTTCCTAGCCAACATCTACCAGTGCTATTCCTTATGCACTGGTTATTGCACAGCACGTACCAGAACGGCTGCATTTAGCATCACGCAGAGGAATCTCATCTCAAAATTGGTTTGGCTTTAGTTTAGTGACCAATTAGTACTGGGTGCTGCTGGCAGTTGTTTCTCAGGTAGTAGCACACAGTGGGCAGTGGTATGAAATCAGTGCCATCCACAGTGACCACAGCACCAGCAAACCCAAGACAAAGTCAAATTTGGTCTCTAACCCAAATGGACCTTCCTTCTTTGTGGCTACTGCGCTTCTGTAATCTCTTAGTAAAACTCTACTTTCCCTTGTAAACCGAGAACTGAAATCTTACCCGATCTCAGACAAAGCTTCCCAGAGCTCCTAGAGGAAGATTAAATGCTGAATATCATCTGACTGAGCTTAGCCCAGAGCTATTTGCATGATCACATAGCAGTCATGGTGTAAATTCCTGGAGAAGAACTATAATGTTTAGCTCTATATTTGGGCTATCAGAAGGGCTGTGAACTGAAATCCTAGCTTATTCTCTAGTCTATTATTGCAGCGTTGATGAAGATACATTCATACTATCTTTCATCTGAAATCGGCTAAGGCTTTCTGTGAAATAATGTGTGCATTAGAGAAACATGATTATTTAAAGTACAAGTAATGGTTCGCTGGTTCTTCATACAGCAACCATTTAATGATGCTGAGTAGCTTTACATGAGGCTGATGGACACAAGTTGCCACTTTACTTTAAAATACATAATGGATCTTCTCATTGAAGGGCTACATAACCCAACATCTAATTTTTAAAATGGGCTATAGAAGCCTGTCCAATTTTCTCAACAATCAAAGACAAAGGGCAGAAAATTAGAGGACAGAACAAGAGAAATGGAGTGGGAAAAGGGGGAAAACACAATGCCAGCAAAGAAGTCAAGATCCCTATTGGCTCATTTGTTCCTGAGGCAGCTGCGGCACAGTGTGGACATGGGAGCCATAGAAACCTGGCAGAGCCCTGTGTGCTTTTGTTTCTTACCCAAGAAAACAGACTTGCCAGGAAACAAAAAGCCCAACGAGATGTTCTCTAGACATCTGACCTTTGTGACAAATTGAGCCCAAGCTCAAACCAAAAGACAACAGCTGGGAGGGCAAGGTGTCCACAGGTTTTCAAGCAAGAAGGGGCGCACACGGGACCAACTCTGGGCAATGCAAACACCAGCACGGTTCTGTTGTTGGCTCACATGATGCCTGGTGCATCTTCTTTCTCCCAGTAACCAATTCTAAAACTTGGGGTATCTCCCACCATTCTTTTAATCTTCAGGGATGAAAAACTGGGGATTTTCAGAAGAGAGCATTAGGGGTTCACAGAAATGCAGCTACACAAAACCTCAGGTGTGATCCAGGCAGACGTAATTTCCTTCTCATCTTTGGAACGAGGGAAAAAACAAACAGGAAGGGAGACAGGAGAGAAAAAAAACTCTCAGAAGAGAAAGTGGCAAACAAATCACTGCCTGAAAGAAGCTTTGCGCTATTTTTTTTTGCTAGATTTGAATTTAAAAAGAAAACCTCATTTCAAATTTATTGTGATTTGGGGATTAATCACTTTCATAATTTACAGAAGAAATTAAATGGGAATGGACAGGTAATTAAATACCTATTTTTTTTTTCAACAATTACTTTACAAAACATCTCAGCTACAGTCACTCACAGTGGGCTCTTATAGACAAAAAAACCCTTATGTGAAAGTAGGTGAAGCAAATTGCAGCAATAATGCAGGCCCAGAAGGAATTTCNAAAAAAAAAAAAAAAAAAAAAAAGGAGAAAAGCGACTCTCGAGAGCTTATGAAAGCAAAAAGCTCACCCTAAATCCATGCAAGAGCCTGAACTGAAATTGCAGACATTATCCCATTTTGGTTAAATTTTGTTGAGTTCAGATCCTATTTGTCACTAGTCAAATGAATCATGTTTGATAGGGGCCCCACTAGGCTCAAAATGGACTCTTTCAGCTAGCAGCAAACACTGCCAGCTCCTCTGGCATTTTAAGAAATCTTTGTGTAAAGCCCTGGTCTTTACAGCCTGTAAGGAGAATTGAAATTTCTGAGGTCAAGTTGCCACCCTGAGATGTATGCTGTAATAAATAATC
>RSEF01000013.1:13422010-13478013 GCA_003993805.1 Himantopus leucocephalus
AAAAAAAAAAAAGATTCTTCTTCCATTTCCCACAGTGCTGCCATCGCCTCTGAAAAAAGCTGGCATGCAATCAGCGAGTGATGTGTACTTCTTCAGCTGCTTGTCATTTCTTAGGTGGCAAAATGCTTTATTTTGGCTGAGAACGGGTCTGTACTGATGACTAAGCTAAAAAGTTCAGTGAAGATGGAGAACTTTCAGACTGAGAGAATATTCTTACTCAGGGTGAATAAGTGGTGTTGGAAACCAATATTTTCAATTACTGAGAATGGCTGAAGGTCGAGGCATGTTTCCGAGAATCTCATTTAGATATACTGTTATCGGGAGATTTTTAGACATTTTTCTGATTTCATTTATTTTTCTTTTACACACCAGATGGAAGGAAGAGAAGTACAGATATCTGCCTATAGCAAAGCACATTTAGGTATACTAAAATAGACCTAAGTAATCTTTCAGTTATATTTTTGCAACTGTCCGGTCTCTAGCTAAGGTGGCCACTTTGCCTCACGTTCACCATACTACTACAGAGTAGTATTTTTGAGTTTGCTAGTTCAAGCAGCTCAATACTCAAACTTAAATATTCATCCTCCTTGCTGGCACTCAAGGTTTTGCTCAATCATCCCATCAGCAGTTTCTCCAAGGAGTAACACAAGTCCAGTGGATTTAGATTCCAGTATACCTCTGGGCTGTCAGCTACAAAACAACTAAATTCAGACAAACCTACAATTAGGGCTGACTCTGCTAACTAATGTCTTAGCCCAACCTCCATTTTGCCAATAATCTGTATTCCCTAGCCCTAGTCATTAGTGATTGTCTGAATCCCATTTTTACTTTCCTGTCTTTCCCCTGGCCGAGGGTGCAGATACTCCCAGCTTGCAACGCTGCCATCTCCGAGACTTTTTGGTTGCTTTGTTTATACTTCCATCTCTATCCTTGTCTGGTAGTATGTTTTTCTGCTGCACAAATTGCTTCTTAAAATTATGCACAAATAAACCTATTTCAGCCTACCCTGCCCCAGCACAGCCAGCAACACACAGCTTGTATGAATTAGCAGAGATTGGTGCAGACCTTGCTATGGCAACACTTCGGGTGGCTACGAAGGAACTCCTGTGAGTCCATGCTGGGTCTCATATTGTCATTCAGGTCCCCTGGTGAACCTTTCAGTGACATTAAATGACAATTATACATTAAAGAGCCACATCCACCATGTTTATTAAGAGTTTTGAGAGAATCACAGGCTGCTGATTGTTTAAGGAACATGTACTGCCTTGTACTTTCTGACTTGCTCATCAATGTCTTTAAATACAGCTGATATTTTCGTTTTCACCTAAATTTAAACATTCTCTGATCCATGAGCATGAGACTCTCTTAAAAGCAGCAATAGACAGAACATTTTGTCTTTTTTCTGGGTTACACCATAAAAGCTAAAACATCTATTCCAAATATTTGTCTAATGCACAGAGATGCCAGATACATTGCAAGAAAGATGCAATTAATGCTTAAAGCCAGTGAAAAGCATTAGATGCTCCTTAGAGAGATCACAGATCTGATGGCCATATGACTTCTGGAAAAAGTTCATATCTTGACTATTATTAATAAATAACTGCCTGCATAGATGGAGCATAGGCTCTGTTAAAGCTTACTGTGATAGTAGGGCACTTTGCTACTGTCTGAGAAAATCAGACTAGAGCGCATCTGGTTTGAAGCAGAGCAGGCTGATGCTGGAAGTTTCGCACTGGTCTTCTTGAGCTTTACACTCATTTCTCCACTGGCTCAGGCAAACCCAGAGCTGATATTTCTCAGAGCGTGCTGCAGGGCTTACAGTTGTTTCAAAACTCTACGTGTACACTATATTCTTGGGTTAGGAATATCTTCATGGGGAGTTCTTCAATCTTGGTGCACACCACATGCTAAGATTATATAGTTGAAATGACTGTACATTTTCATTTCACAAAATACCTGCAAGCTTAGCTGTCTGGGTGGAGATACAAAACACTGAGTAGCAGTGTGAAGCAGAAGGATGTCCCTTTGCTAGCCCTTTTACTCTTCTCCCTTGGCCTGAAATCAGCTTGGTTGCTGTTCTGGGGTGGGCGTAGGAGAAATGCCATCCAAAGAAGCAGAGCCAAGTGTTTGGTTTGGATGCTCAGGCAGAACGCATCTCATCTGAGCTGTGTTGCTCTAATTACTAGCTTTGTTCCCTCAACTTACATGCCTTTTGCAGCAAACAAATGACATGTCACTAATCATCCGGACAGTGACAAGAGAGACCTGATACAGCTGTGCTCAAATACTTGGTAGATGATGAATTCTCTCCTGAAGTTTGGTTGTTCATATTTTTCTTCTTTCAGTGAGGACAGGTGCAACTCTGATACTCCACAATGTGGACCCTTTGATTATGATGTCTCAGGCAAGTGGCAGATGTGCCCCCCATTAAGGCTAATTAAAACCAATTAAATCATTCCACTATAAGCTGTAGAAGAATAGACTGGAGAAAAGAACTGAGGCTCTCTTGAAGAGCAAAAGATCTTGTGTATAAGACGACTGGGGAGAAGTGCGTGGAGTCTTTTTGCTACATGTTTGATATTAGCACTTGAGAGTATCACAGTGGTATCTGGGCAGCATTCTCCATTGCACCTACTTCCTACACTTCCTTGCATGCCTCATTATGCACCATTCCTCAATACCATCTGCTGGGTCCCCCACAGTATGCCTTGCCACCAGGTGCTAAGCAGAAGGTAGGAGAGCCCAGTGAACGAGGACATTGGGTTTCAGCCTGACCTTAATAATAATGACTGTGCCTCTTGAACCCCCAGCTTCCCCCTGGTAAAGTGGAGGTGATGGCCCCTTCTCCCCATACACCACTCAGCTCCACCACAATTCCTCTCACAGAGACCTCTCAGCACTATTCATACAGTTGGAGTGGGAGAAGGCAAACACGCTCAGTGTACGTGCAAAACCACACAGAGATGGGAGAAAAGCTAGAACCTGAGTTCTGCTTCCATGGCACAATAAAGCATCAGGTAGAAGGACCTCAGCTGGGTGCGAACACGCTTGTTCCTGGACTCTCAAAGCAGTTTCTCTAGGTTAGCAAGGTGCTTTGCACAGGCTCACTGGCGCTGCTGAAAAATAGACTATGAGAGTCTCGGCAGTGCCCCAGCTAACATCGCAGTACCACTTCCAGCTGTTCAGAGCCAGCTTGGGTTTCCCCCTGCAATTGCACTGAGCTATGCAGATAGACTTTTTTTTTTTGCATGATTTTGCTGGCAGAAAATACCTCGTCTAGATTGCAGGGCCTACACTGTGTTTGTTCACATCCTTCCTGGCAAGAAACTCCTCCTTTAACATTCACATCAATGTTCCTGTATGAAGAAACTAGACATGCTTTCAGCCAGCTCTCTCTGCACCTACACCAAGAGCACTCTCGGAGCTTCCAAGCTCACTAGAGGATCTCCATCTTTGCTGGCCTTTGGGAGTAACCTGAAATACAACCTCCCCTACCGCCTCTTTGAACGGTCAGCAATCTGTAGACGCAAGAGTGGCAATTAGCACTTCTTTATGAGAACTTGCATTACGATTCTGGGGCTGCAGAGTAGAATTTGACCATACAGCATGCTTTTCTGGTAGAAGGAATAGCCTTGTCAGAGAAGCCACTTTTTTAAGCAGAGAACAGTCCTATAACTCGCAGCTGCACTTGTCAGTGCTTTGCAACATATAGCTCAGGGCAAACAACCAGGAAAGCCTGGGTAATTTTCTTTTCAACCACTTGCTACGTGGTCAGTATTGCATTCTCCAGAGACTGGGTCATGAAACATTCATCACCGAACCCAGGGCCTTCACAGCAGCACCATTCACTGCAGCAGTAAGCAAATTATGCGTCCTTGTCCATCCTGTGTTTTAATGGACTTGCTATCTGACTGCTTGAGATAAAAATCCCCTGGCCTAATTGAAGAGGTGCACGCATCTGATGCGAACATGCAGCCAAAGCCTTTTGCATAGCTGTGTTGTTCTATGTGCAATGAAAAAATAAAACCAGAAATTGGCTTTATTCTATGAAGTTTTTAGTCCCTCACAGCTGCCAGTAAATTGTTAAAAAAACACCAATGTTAACTGCAGAGTGCTGATAGGGCGACAGGGGCTGGCAGCCTTTAGTTACGATGAGGAAGGACGCTTTGGCGCAGGGTTGTAATTTATTTCCACTCCTTTCTTGTCCTTTCAAACCTCCATTTGCAAGGCAGCACATCCTCCCTGAGACCTCGCATGCTGCAAAGACAGGGCAGCTCCCAAGCTGAAGGAAACATTTGCTGCTCTGCTTTAGGACACCTGCTGGCCCCAAACACCCCCTATGGGTCACTGAACTGGATAAGTACCTCCAGGGGTTATGCAGGACCTCAAGGGATTGCTCATCCCTGAGTGCCTTCTTTCCTTTTACTGAGGGATAATTGGCAAGTGTACCCACAGCATCCTGCATAGTATGTAGTTCCACTGCCCCTTGTCCAATTTACCAGGCTTAGCATCAATCCTCCTGCCTTTGGGAAAAAAAAAGCCAGAGTTTGAAGTCTTCCATGGCGAAAAACATCTCCAGAAGGTAATTANAGTTCCACTGCCCCTTGTCCAATTTACCAGGCTTAGCATCAATCCTCCTGCCTTTGGGCAAAAAAAAGCCAGAGTTTGAAGTCTTCCATGGTGAAAAACATCTCCAGAAGGTAATTGACCTCTGCAAATATCAGAATCACCTTCTGAAAGTGTTTATCACACTTGCCTATAGGTTTAGGGGCATAACTCCCAATCTCTGGGGTTTTGGTTTAATGTCTAACTAAGATAGTAACAAATCCAAGTCTTTGGAATCATGTCCCTTCTTAGGGCAAATTTTAAGTGGTGCAAAGTGCTACTCTGCTACAAATTTACTGAGCGGACATATCTGTATGGATCCTCCAGGCACAACTCATGCTGTCCCCAGAAGTCTGCCCTTCTGTTTCCTTCAAGTATTTTTTTCATGAGCTTCTATCCTTCCTCTGAGATTTGGAGTAAAATTCATTTTGCCTGTGTAATCAGGCAGGCAGGTTTCTGCAGAGGGAATGCATGGCTGCATTGCAGGATTGAAATCTGTTCACCTCATCTAGTCTGAGCGCACTGCCGCTGTATCACCAGGTTGAATGAGCAGTTGCTGTTTTCCTGCTCTTCCCCTTCGGTTTGAACCATGCTGCAAAGACCCTGGATTTACAAGGTAAGGGTTTCTTCCCTGAGACTTGGAAGGGAGCAGACTACGTTTTGTAGGAGGCTGGATAAGCCTTCTTTTCACCTTTGGTGCTCCCTGTATCAAAACACACTTCAAAACTTTTCAGTAATAAACCCTGCAGAAAGAATCCGAACCCCACACAGCTGCTGGCTGTACGATCTGAAATTGCGGCCTGAATCTGGCTGAGGGGCTGTGGGTTCCCCAGTCCTGTTCCAGTCCAACCCCTAGGCTCACTTCCAACCCAGCCTTGCCTCATAGTCAGAAAATAAGCAGAGCAATTAAATAAAATGAAGCACCTAGGAGATGTCCTACCATGGGGTTTTTTTCCACAGTATCATATGTAATGGATGCCGGTTTTGTCCTCAATTTTGCTGTCACAAAACAGGATATTTCCACCAGGTTCTTGTTTTCTTCACTAGTAGCCACCAATGAATTAGTGTAGTCAGGGGTATGTGGCTACCACATGTATAACCATAATGTACACACAGAGACACAGATTAGCACCTACAAACAGCAAATTTAATCCCTGCAGTAGTATTATGCCAGCAGACACCACCTAAATACTGCAATGACCAAAGGCCTTTCCCTTTGTGTTCATCTCCTTCTGTTTACAGGAGAAAATATACTTCATAATTTTACTGGTGACTTTGATGGTAATAAGCACATTTCTCAGGACAGTAGTAGGAGGCTTTATGCCCTGCTTGACAATTCTATGGAGAAATAATCACCTTTGATTTCTGGTATAAACTGCTGCCATCACACATTTAAATGAGGAAAATCAAATACAGCAATAATGTGGTAATGGTTGGTTGGTCTTGATGGGGAAACAAGCTCCTCTGTCACTGCTGGTTCTATTCTGCTCCTTCCTGGGCTAACAGGACACACATCTAACACGCCCCAGTGCATTAGTGTTATACACTGCTATTCTGTGTGCAATATAAGGGCGATGAAAATACTATGGAAGTTGTCCTGCATCACTCCCCATTCCTGATCCCTGAACAATCTCTCTAGTTTGTCATTACAGCACGCTGGTGGAGTATCATGCAGTAAGACACAGCATGGTGGTTTTCTGATGGATTTATTGAGAAAGAAAAAAAAATCCTTTTCCCCACTCATTAAAGGGTTCCATCAAAGTCTGAAACTTCCATGCCAAAAGTGCATAAACCCACCCCTGCAATGATTCCGTTTCACTCATATTGCTTACACGTCCAGTGCTATCGCTGCCAGTTTGCAGAGGGCAGGTTCTTCCATGGCAGTGCTCTGGTTGGGTTAGCAGCTCCTGCCAATACTTCCACTATGGGAAACAGGGAAAACTCCCCAAAACCCACAACTATCCCTCTTCCATAAGTCTCATGTAAAGACCACTCTTTCCTTTTTGTCAGGCAGCACTTTCATTCCCATCATTGGGACTGTGCTATGTAGGCTCTCCTTGTTCAAGGAGAGAAAAAACATCCAAGGAAAATCCTGTCTTTGCCGTGAGCGTGTGTCTACATGGCCAGCTGTGGACACGTATTTTTAACCCCATACAGCCACCTGTCCCTGCTCCAAAACCCTCATCCCCCGGGCCTTGGGAGCACAGCTCAGAGGCAGGCTGGCTGCCTGTGTCTGAAGGACTTAAGTCCATCGGATCTTATTTTCCTGGACCCTCTGATTCACCTCACCGGTGTGGTCTGCCTCCCCTGCTGGGAACCACAGGCATAGCGCTTGCTCTCTACTCCTAGACGGAAAAATCTGGGCCAGATTTTCAAAGGAATTCTTGGCCAGACATTCGAGTACTTAGCACCCACAAGCAGGCCTGAATTTCAAAAATACTCAAAGCCTGGCAGTTCCTTTCATGATGTTTCCAAAAAACCTGCGTGTGCCCTTCCTGCACTCCACCACACGTTTCCCTCCACGTGCCTGCGCACGGGATGGGATCTGTGGCTTGGAGTGGCACAAACACTGTTCGTTAGACAGTCAAGAAAAACAAATACTGGAAGGGAGAGATGGTACAGAATAAAGACACTTGATCCAGAATGCTCTCTTCAGGGCATAAATATCTAGAAAACTACACGTGAACCTATGCACACTTCAGCAGAGTGTCTCATCCTAAATGAAAACGGGGAGGAAGAATACAGTAAGTCCTACATCCAGAGTGATAAAATGATTGCTGTGAAGAGCAACACACGGCACTTTTTGTTCCTGTGCACCCATTCATCCACCTACGTGGCTTTTTTTTCATGCACTTACCACTGAGTGCTCTGCTTGAACCTTTCTGCTGAAATGTGACTGAGCGTCGGGATGTCGCCTGCTCCCATTCAGCAGCGCTCACGCTCTGTGCAGCGGGATGTGATCTTTAGTTCTGCAAACTCCCGACAGCTCTTTCAACCGACTTTTTCTTCAAAAGAAACAACAGAACCTCCATGAAAATATAACATTCCAAATAAAAGAAAAGGTTTTGGTTTTAAAGGAAAACACCCCTAGCTCCCCAAGTCACCCCTTACTTCAAAATGCAAGATTAATATTACAATTATGACAAAACAATCAGGAAAATTACTTTAACAGCAAAAAGGCATATTTGGACTAACTGAAGCAATTCACTTATTTGTGTTGAATTAACAAGATTGTTTAAGCTAAAAGAAAAAGGAAGGTGTTTGTTTCTTTTTGAAGTACCTTTTGAAGCATGCTCATAAGGCGTTTGAATAAAGCTAACACAATCTACTCCAAAAGCAATCTACATCCCAAAGAGTTGCTGCTGCGTTTGGTTTTGTTTGGGGTTTATTTTATTATTTTTTTTTTTAATGTCAGTGGGATAAATAATATATACCTTGTATGCTCAGTGTATGTGGGCTTTGGTAAAAAATAAATGTTATTTGGTCTGGCAATATACCAAGAAAGCAAAACTACTGTCTTCTGCTATGCTGCACTTCTGTCAGGCTATGAACAGACTTTTATAGTCTTGTATTTACAGTCTCTGTGTATGTCATAAGCATTAGTAGAGTTTATTCCCCCAACATCCCTAAGAGACAGAAAATTATCTTCATTTTACACATGAGGAACTAATGTCCACAGTAGACTGAGTTGCCTGAAATATCTAAGGAAGTCTGAGGCAGACTAAAGACTGTTCTTCTCAAGCAGTATAAGCAGTCAAAAATATTGAAAAAGTCAGCAAATGGTAGACTTAATTTTGTCCTTTGCAGAACAAAGCGTCATGGAATTTGGCTTTTCCTAGCACTTCTTATGCTTAGGGATCCCCTGCTGTATTCAAGATAGAAAATCCAAGGACAAAACACCTGTAGAGCAAAGACTGCGGAGGCAATTTCGGCAGCCAGCACACACACAAGACAGAGCTAACGCATCCTGAGTATCACAACTAGTTTTTATAAAGAGAGGAAATATTGGCCAAGACATCAAGATTATCTTGCGGGAACGGTGTCGTGAGATTTTTAACTTCTGCCTGCCCAGTCAAGAGGGATGAGCTGAAGAGAGCTAGATTCAACATCTCATCTAAGGAATGTCACCCTTTAATAGAGGAGCAGCCTCCTTAACTACTGCACTGCAGTGTCATCCTTGATATGTGCTTCGGCCATGATGCTAGGCAAACTCCTGACCTCCCAGCCCAGAGGCAGTGGTACTACCAGTTGAAGGGAGCTGTTCTGTCACAGCAATAACACTTCTGAAGGTTAAAGGGTAAAAATCTAAAGAGGTTTTTTTCTCCCTTGTTGGGAAAAGGTGGCTAAATATAATCTAGACATGCCAGTGATATATATGATCAACCGAGGGTTCCTCACCTGCTACTCTAGAAATATAATGTTCTCTAGACACACAAATTCAAAAGCTCAGCAAATACCAACTGATCAGCAGAAAAATCATCCGCCATGTTCACCCAGTCTGGGTCCCCAAACCAAACCGGCTTGCAAAAAGCCTGTTATATTATGTTAATTTGAAAGCCACAGCGCTATTGTTAGTTGCTATTATTCTTGTGTAGCATGAGAATCATAGAATTATCTAGATTGGAAGGGACCTTTAAAATCATCGAGTCCACCCATAAAAAGAAATCAGGAGATGAAAGTTTACCTTAATTACATAAAGCAGCAAACAAGCAAGTAGCAATGTAATCTATTAGTTGGGCTGAAAGGTGCCCTTACAATTGATCCAATCCTGCCACGGCAGGCAAAGGAACAAGTGACTGGGATGCTCAGTGTGAAAGAGCTCCTGCCATTGCTGTTAGGGGGAGGAGACCACTGCAGGATGCAAGCAAGCATGGACAGCAGCTTTCTTGCTGGAGAAATACAGGACTGAAAGAAAGATGGGCGCGCTTACATGAAGATCTGCATAAGGAACTTGAGCTGTTTTTTAAAAAAAAAAAAAAAGAAATACATGTTTGGGTTTTATCCCCTAGAAGAAATCTACAAGGGCTACACCAATATGCTCCTTCAAAACCTTCTTGGAAGCTGTCCTTCATTGCACCAAGAATAGCTGGATTTAAGAACAGATCTGAAGAACACAAGAGAAACAGCAAATGGCCACTCTGTAGCTGGCTTTATCTGTGCCTATTAAACCCTTCTTGGCATAACCATGAAACCCCCGTTCCATCACAGCTAGTTTTAGGTAGCCATCTGTGACCTGCTTGGATGATCAAGTTTTTAATATAGGAAGAGNGATCAAGTTTTTAATATAGCAAGAAATATAGGTATGTACTTCAGAGAGCGGCACCTCTGAGCCCATGCAAGATCTAAAGTGGATTCACTCCAGCTGGAAGAGCCTGTTCCCTATCCGTGAATGTCAATGGAAAGACTCACAGTAGGATTTTTGGATTGTTTCCTAGATGGTTTCCTAATTTTTCAATCATATGGGAAACAGCAGCATCTCTGATAAACAGTTTTCTTTCTTTCACTCCTCACCACCTTTCAACAGCACTGTGGGGGAATGTGGTGAAGCTCTTAGGACAGTGAGGAGTTGGCTTGCCAACTCCTTGCAGAAAAGATGCAAATTAATACAGTTCTTGCGGGTGAGATGCACGCAGCAACAGAAATAATAAAGGACAGGTTTGAAGAGGGTCATAAAAGAGAAATTTAGACCAGAAGTGCACAGAAAGCTTGACGCATGAAGGGAGGGGTGCTAGAAAGGATCTCAAAAGGCCATGACAGATACAGTTTTCCTTACTGTAATCAGGGAGTGTAAATAAAACACATGAGATTTTGTGCAAAGTAGATGTGCTTCTCCATGTGCCCACCATTTATAACACTGATTGTATCATTAGTCACATCTCCTTCTCCAGATGATCAAATATGCATGTATTTTGAAAGATGGGTTCAAAGAACATTGATACATAAATCTCTCGGAAATGAAACACCCGGTGTTCTGGACAAAAAGAAGCTCCCTCTCATCATGTTATTTTCTGGTTTTTAAGGTCATTAATAGATTCAGAGAGAGGACTTATGGCAAGGCATCTGGGCTCCTCAAATGCTGCGTTAATGGAAGACAAGTGCTATACAAATCCTTTTTAACACTCCAAGAAGACAAAGCAATTTGTTTTCTTACTGTCAACTTTTATTAATAGATTAATTGAGTTTCAGTTAAAGAAGGTCATTAGGAGGAAATGGAGAAATGAAGAAATGAACAGAATGCATTTCTGCTGGCAAGAAAAGCAAGAAGCAAACTGTGAGAAAGGTTAGAAGCGCTAAAAATATGCCAGAACAATGGATCATCCTTTCTCTGCAATTCTCCTTTCCCCCCCCCACCCCTTACATCTGCACTGTCTTCATAGAAACTTATTTATCTCCTTCATTGCCTCTTTATTTATACATCAGGAACAAACACGGCCTACTCAGCTACCAATCAAATCATGAGGAACTGCAATCCTAACGGAATTTAAGAATTCAGTTAACACCTACAAAATTGACATGCCACCCAGAACGTTTCCTCTGCTAGTTAACTGCTGGGTCACTGCTGCACAGCTTTGGAAGAAGGCTGAATCCTGCAAAATACATATGCGATATAGGCAAATATACATATTTTGAAAAATAACTGAGTTTCAACGTGTGGGATATATATGGAAAAAAGTGGAATACCCAAAGGAAAACAGATTCAGGAGAACTGGAAGCACAGAGTACAGAGAAAGGCTTATAAGTCAATTAATGTTACCACTTTCCAGCCCAGAAGATGCTGAGTTTCATTACGTTAGTCTGCGAAGACTAATGTTAATGACATTGAGCCAAAAAACTTTCAGAACACAAACTGAAAAGCTGGTGCTTCATTGACAGTTTTAGATCCTTTCCTATTTAGTATCATTTTCCTTTAGATATATTCCATTCCCTTTATTTTCTCAGTTAGTTTTTAACAGAAACATCTTTTGTAATGAAGAACAAACTGTTTTCAAGAGGTGTTTTGTCCTTTCCAGAGCCTCTACGCCCACTATTTAGACCTGCTCATGAGGGTTCAGGAAAGCTGTAAGAGTACAGCTCTTCAAAATTCAGTTATTACAAGAGGGACAAATAGTGGGGCGTAAAAGCTGTCTCCATGGCATCCTAGGGGCAAAGGAGCCTCGCTAGTTTGTTATTCACAAATGCTGCTAACAAAATACCTTTTTTTTTTTTACATACAAGTTTTTCCTGCCATACACACAGGAGATTTGTCATTAGCAATCTTGATCTCTTTATTATTGCACAGGGGCTTTTTTTTGCCCTGACTCCAGAGCTCTAAATAAGCAAGGCTGAGTCCTTGCCTAAGCAAGATTTTCACAGACAAAAAGGGGAGTTTTCTCCACCTTAAAAGTGCAAGGATCTGGTCACTTGATAACAGTGGAAAGGCTAAAATTTTAATTGTGCCAATTGAATATTAATTATGACCTGAAAGACAACTTAATCCCTACAGAAATAGCTGAAACATCTTATTTAGAGGAAGTTTCTTCACATTTTAAGGAATCATTTCAATCATTCTCTTGCCTTACTGGTAAGGCTATTTCACTAACAGTAGCTCCATCACGAATCCCTGTGCTCCTGATGGTGTCGGTCACTGGGAGTTGTAATTCTCTGAATTAATAGATTTGTCAGTCTTATGGTCAGACAGAATTATTACAAGCCTTGACTCTGATCTCCTTTGTAACATACCATAGACTGCCCTTGCTTGTTCAGAGAAATTCTGGCTCGAACGCATCTCTGGAGGTGATCCAGCCTCCTCCCAAAGCAGGACCATCACCAACAGAAGATCGACTGTGACCGCATCTAGCCGGGTCCTTAAAAGCTCCAACAATTAAGAACTCATCTTCTCTGGGTAAACTGCTCTAGTGCTGCAACACCCTCTTTTCTCTGAACTTACTTTTACTACTAGCACACTAGAGACCAGAAGGGTTCACATTGCTACTTCATCACAGCTCTGCTGTGTGATGGCAGACAAGTCACAGAGAAGATTTTTCCTATTTAATAACATATATATCTAGTCTGTTAGTTATCTAGATTCCCACTACAGTTCTTTTCTCAGGGTAATGCATCCCCTTCCTCTCACAGGTGGAATGAGCAGCTCTGTGGGCATGATTACCTGCAGTGATTATAGAGCACGTTAAGACAGTTTACAGCAACTGGACAATTTTATGTGACTACTTAGTCAAGAGAAGCCTTTGCCATAATCCTTCAGTATAAAAAAATAAAGTGCACATGGCCCTGCTTTTCAAGTCAATATTGTACAAAAGAAACTTGCATAGACTACTTTTCACTAAATATCAGAGCTGGTAAAAATAAATGAAAAACAGTTTTCTTGGCTCTGGTCGTGGAGAAACACAGCTCGGATTTGATTTGCTGCTATTCATGAGGGTCACGCTGTGCTCCTTTTTCATGCATATTTAAGTGGCTGTTAGCTTTTTGCGAAACATTCCCAGAACCTGCAAGTTTCATGAGTTTGTCCTGTGAGTGGATTATATTATAGTTCTCAATCAACCCAGTAAAGGCTGCAGTGCCAGGGAGCTTTTGCCATACACTTCATGGTCCAAGTTCAGCGCTCTCAGATGCAGTGAAGCAGCAGGCATGCTCACGCCGTACATTTGTAACAATTAACTCTTGCAGAAAATAGCTAACGTTCACGCACGTTAATTGTTCATCACTTAACAATGACTCTTCTGCTCTGCAGTCCCACCAGGCTGCTTCAGTTTTTCCAAAGCTTAGTAAGCTGTGGAAGTTCAATTCCTCAAAAAAAAAAATGCTCAGGGAAATGCACTTCTAATGTCTGGTGGGACTAAGAAATAAAAAAAATAATCCATGAACTGGGCTATTTTGCTCTCCAGAAGAAAAAAGCAGAAAGCATTGGAGACAGCGCCAAACAGGGCTGCACAAGAAACCACGTGGAAGGGCACCTGCTTCCGAAGGAGGGTGTCCAACAGGGAGGGTGGTGATATGGCAATAGGCTATTTGCCTCCCTCACAGCCGGTGGCATTTGAATGGCTCAGATTTGCTGCCTCCTTTATTAGCGGAGGCCCTGCTGAGTTCATTGCCAAGTGACAAGGAATGCCGTCCTGAGGAGTGGGAAGGAAATACCAAGAGTGGGTGAAGAAGAGTCTCATTTGCTGCTGAGGAGAGGGGATGGCTTTCTCATCCATGCATGCTCTGATCAATTGATATGGGCTTGTTATTCTTTGGAAGCAGAATAAGGGCTCAATAAGATGTTATTTAAGCCATATCTTAAGAGAGGGGACAGGCTGAAGGGACATGCCCAGTGCCAAGAGCAAGTAGGGAAAGATGGGGAGGACATTTGCCAAAACAAGTTCTCAGAAGTAACAAATCTGTCTTCAATAAGAATTCAGACCTGGGATGTGTCAGCATTATTCCTGTATTGTAGAAGACCACAGCCCTAGAAGAGAACCCTAAATCTCTGAGCACTGGGAGAGTATGGATCCCCTGAGCTCCCAGGGCACGTACTGGGGAAAATAACCTGTTAAAGAAAGAAATGCAAGTCCCCCTCCCAAGCACATAGCTTGTTGGCACCCTGTAAAAATAGCGAGAGAATATCAGAAGAGGTGCTGAGATCTCAGAGAAGACAGGGGCAGCAGGAGACACTCCTAAACGGGCTTGTGAAAATAAAAAGTTTTTTTTAAAAAAAAACCCAAGGAATGTGTGAACCCCAACAGCTTTGATACATACTCTTGTCTAAAATCTCTTAGTGGAAGTAGTAAGTTATCTGTTTGTAAACTGGGAGGCGTTTTAACATTTCACAGCATCCAGGAATTTCCCTTCCTGGCCATAGGGTTCAGCTGCCCCCCGCCCCCCGCCCCCTCCCCCCCCTCCATTTGTAAGGCAGCAGGATTCCTGGAGCAGTCCCTCCAAAATTAAATCGAGTCCAAGCTTATTAGCACATGTTTATCACCTCAGATTACATCAACAGCAGTACAATCTGCTTCTGGGATGCACAGTTTTGCTAGACAAAACTGCAGAAGAGTCACTGGGGCTGTTTCAATTGCTTCAAAATGACGACACTTAACTGCTTCAGGGCAACACACAGCAAAAATCTTCCACTCCTGCTTTTTTTTTCCCCCCGACACCTGGTACAGCATCATTCATGATTCACCACGTTGCAAATGCAATTTTGTTTTGAGTTTTACTTCTATGGCTCACTAAGAGGCCTAATTGAGGCTTTGCACAACAGCCCCGTTTTCTTTCTGTCTCTTGCTATATATAGCGTAACAAATGCTACCTTGGTTCTTGCAATGAGTTTACAGATACTGAGCTGTTCAGACAAATCAAGCTTTGAGCCCTAGTGCTATTTTTTTCTGAGAATATCCAAATAGGGAAGCAGTGCTGAGAGGTTTGTGATGCCCATGGTGTTGTACCGTGGGACCCGGCTGCGTAAAGGACTTCTCCAGAGGTGGGGGAGTTCCCCTTCACAAGCACCCACCGGAGTCGCCAGTAGGGCTCCGAATACTCCAATGCACATAGAGGAACATACAGTTAATTCCAGGAACATACAGTTAATTAATAATTGAACTTTAGCAACCTTCAGCTCAGCCAAACAGAAGAATGTCTTCATCCACTTCAGAGAGTGGGAAAGAGCTGGGTCAGACAGCACCACTCACTGGGGTATGGACGGGGGGCTTGTGAAGAAAATGGGGATTTTCTGTACCTGAGTTCCAGTTACACTTGTGTAAGCAGGGAGGGAATGTCTCTGCTCTTGGGCTGTTTAAGAATTATCACAGCTTTTGAAGTTTATTTGAGGACCCCTGAAGAGAGTCAAAATGGTATTTATGAATATAAATAGAACCCCAGTAAAACCTGTGGTCTAAGCCATGGACCACATTCTGCACAGATTTGACTGCTGTGTTAACTTTAGCCCTTCCCTAGACAGGAGTCTGTGGTAGGTGAAGCTCTTTACGGACTGGGAAATTTTAAAACACTGATTTTGGGAAGTATTAAACTTCTGTCATTAGAATAACAAACCTTTCCTCTCTCATTCATTCCTCTTCTTTCTAGTCTCTTCTGGTTGCGGTAACTCATCATCATTACAGCATCTGAACACTCTTCATAAATGCATGAATTAGTTTTTCCACATATGATTTTCCATCTCTTGGGAATAGAGAGGGAGTTGAAATTACATGAGGGGTTTTATTTTAAACTATTTCTTAATGTATTTTATGACTGCTTATTGCTTATTAAAGGCAAAGTCAGAGAACTACAGTTTGTATTTGTCACTGAAACTGGTGCGGTTGGAGGTAGTTTATGGATCCCACTGTACAGTGGATCTTAAATCCACTAAGCTAGCTGTCCTAGCAAAGCTGCTGGCATCTAGTAAGATTCAATAATGGTCATCCAAACCACCAGGCTCTCTTATCCCAGTGCAAACCATAGTTATTTGGTCATTGGGTCAACTTCTCAGATCTTCATCTGGCATAATTGCTACTGCTCCTCTGACATCAACCAGGCTGCGCTAGTTTACACAGCTCGCAAATTTGTCCCTGTATATTCCAACTGGAGCAATTTAAAATATACTGCAATTTCTTTTCTCTGCTGGAATGCATCATCTCCTACAACTCTAGGAAAGAGCTGAGAATTCCCCTTGGCTTAGGTGAGGATTTCAGAGGAACGCTGACTAAAGCATGGCAATTTGTATTTCACATTGGCACAGGCCTGCCTTTTGTTTCCAGACAAATGTGGATTTAACGGCAGACACTGGGCATACAAAAATGAAAACATACATTAACATACATGCCTTTTGGTTTCATCATCTCTGACCTTATCATGTGAAATAAATTCTACAGGCAATTACTCTTAGCAAACAAGATTACTGTTGTAAGTAATGTGTTGTATATAGTGTTGAGCTGAGAAATACAGAGCAAGTTAGCAGTGCGCGAGTCCTTCATTTATTTTATACATCTTAGGCTGGTCTTACCATCAGAGATGGGGGTAGACAGTTTGCTTCTCTCCTTTTTGTTTTGTATTAAAAAAAGCACAATGCAAACAGAAGGCAGAACTGGCTATTTATATCAGTTCCATCGGAAGTGGTGACAGGTATAATTACAGAGGAGAAATTACAGGGCTTATTTCAGTGGCATTTCTCCTGCTGTTCCAAGGAAGATAAAAGATTGAAAGTGTTCCTGACATATCTCCAAAACAAAGATGCTTCAGTGCACCGTTCAGGTTATTTTCAGGTTGATTAAAAGCTACCTTCTCCAGTCCTCAGTAGGGAACAGGCTGCGTGGGGTTTGCCGGTTGGCTTGATCACCTCCAGGACACAGATTCAAGCCAGCCTAGAGCTTCTGTTGTTAGGATGCCCGCTACCACGTAGGGAAACGCTGTGCTAAACTCAATGGCTCTGCTGATCTACTCACTCTGGCCTTCACCACTTTTATTTTGCCCATCGCATACAAGATGTGGCTCTGTACTGAGCAGGAGCCTCACGCCAAGCTCATTTCTACAAAAGCTGTGCAGAGCTGGCAGCTGTTTGAGTTGCACCTAATCTCAGCCAGCTTCCCCCAGTGCTGGGGTGGCATTGCCTAGTATAAGTAGCAGTCCTCAGGATTCACATGAAGTCACCAAAAAATGGGTGAGATTAAGACCGGCCATACCGTTTCCATTCCAATACCACAAGGACAGCAGACGAGCTGACAGCAGTGAGGGCAGAGCCGAGTTAAGCGTCGTGAGCAGTGGAATTGGATGACACCAGAGCTCGCTGGTTCAGGGCTGCTCCGCGCTGATTTCAGCATCCAGGAGCGCATCACTTCGCAGCACTGAGACAGCTGCTCCCACAGCCACTGCTCCAAACCCTTTGTCAAATGGAGTACTACACAAAGGTGCCTGCTTGAAATGTGACAAAACCTTTACCCTTCCTCCCAGAAAAATCAAATATTAAGGAGAAGACATTTAAAAGGCTCTTAACAGCAAGCCTAAAGAACAAGGAGCAAGAACAGAGAACAACAATAGCTCAGTTGCTTCCCCTTGATTGGTTTGTTTGAAATAATGTTGGCTTGTTACCTAGCAACATAGATCTTATTGCTGGGCTAGTTACAAACTAATTCATATTTGTCATAATTTGTGTAATCAGAACTGATCATAAATAAAGACTGAATACAATCAACTGACTTATGTTTGCAATTAGAATCAATCTAAATCAGAGAAGGACATTAACAGCTCAGTCATGGGTTCTGGCTGACTTATTCCCATTCTGATACTGCCACGTGGATATTTACCATATCATCCCTTACTGTAATCTCCAATTAGGGCTCTGAGCATATTCTTCAGCAAGACACATGTCTCTAAACACAAATGAAGGGCAGCATTAAACTCAACTTTGGCTGGACTTTCTTGGTCAGCTCCATTCACTTCCTTATTTCAGGTATTTTTATTAGCAACTCTCCTAGGTAATTCACATCATCTAAAAGAAACATTCAGTACCCACCTCACCCCCTTCCTATCTTGCATTTGTCAGCCCTGAGCATTAAAGCACTGGCTCTGCAACCTGCGCCAAGTGCAGGGCTCACAGAAGTGACAAAGCTGAATTACCTCAATACCTGCCCCAATATCGCTGCTATGTAGCACCTTCATTTGCTGTCAACAAAAGGCTTTGGTGGCATATGGGTATAACGCTTACGCAGCAGCTCTTTACAGCTGAGCTATTCACACATACAGGACTCATCTGGCAGCTGAATGCCTATCATATAGCCTGGCAAATGCAGCTGAGCAGGAAACTTCAAGGATCTGAGGCTGCTTAATCAAGAGATAAGATTAATGGGAAACAGTCTTCAAATACCTAAGAGGGAGCTGCACAGAACTGGTCTCTGTGCTACCTCTGAAGCAAGAAATCAGAGACGACATGCAAGAAGAGGTACAGCAGAGCACTGCTCAGGGGTCAGGACCACCGAGCACAGGAACAGCACTTGGGGAGGCTGTGAAACGGGGTAGGGATCACCTTGGAGTCACACTTGGCTGCCTGGCTCCCCATTTACTATGTGGGGGAAGTCCTTTGATTCTTGCACACTATCCCCAGCGCACATCGCCGTCTTCGAGAGTCAGTTCAAATAAGCTGGCAGACATGCAAGGAGAGTGGTCAGGTATGGCACAGCCAACCTGCGCAGCAAGGCAGACCCGCCTGCCCTGCAGACATCACTTTTCCTGAGATGCTACAGCAGCTGCCCGTTCCAGGCACCAAACGGTCTCGTTGCACCTTCTCTACTCCCCCTACATGGAACTACACAGCGGGTGAGTTTGGCCCTGTTACTCTCCACCTCTAAACTTTGTCCTTGGTGGATATTTTTATTACACAAAGGAAATTTGTTCATATGAAAAAATCTTCAGAGCTGCCTCTCTGCAGTACAAGAGTGATTTACAGAACAGTAGATTAATCTATGTACCCCTTATGGTTTAAGCATTCTTCTCCCAGCACGGCTGCAGAAACATTTAACTTTGAGAATTTCCTGCTCCTGTGTCACATTCACAAACCTACGGGCTTATTCCCCACAGTGCAGGGTGTCCCCTCCACTCCTTCTGCCTGGAAGGGAATCCTTCTCCAGACAGATGCAGGGGGATCATGCCATTAGATACACGCAGGTACACGAGGAGGAACCCAAACACAACATCAGCTGATGAGATTTGATTCCTGCCAGGAGCAGGAAACCCACTACAGGCTGTGCAGTGGGGCTTGGGACTTAAAGAAGGGCTCCCAGCCCCTTGGCATTTTCAAAAACCCAGAGACACATGTAACCCTCCAAAACGAGAGTAGACACGGTACTCTCGGCACTGTCAGGAGTGGGCTCTGTGCAGGCTCCCCCTGCAAAGCCCACTGGGCTCCACAGTGCAGCACAAGTCGTCACTGGCCTGGCTTTGGAGCAGGGCAATGCCTGAGCCGCTGCTTTCTAGCTGTCCTTGTTTCTCCCTTGACATGGGGAAGACGTTATCTAAACAGCCCCGTTTTTCTGGAGTAGTTTGTTCCACGGTGTAGGAGGGGAAAGAGCAAAGTCTCTCTGCTCTCCTGCACTCAGACGAGGAAGGATGGGGAAGTTGTTCCATTTCCTCTGCCAGCTTCAAGTCACACTTCCCTTCTTTTACTGCCCTGCTAGCCAAACAGAAACTGTGCCACCAGAGCCCCCGAGAGCTTCCCCTATGGCATCTCACACCAGAAACGAGCTACCTACTCTCTTCCTCCTCCTCCCCCCCCCTCCAGCTTTGGACTGGAATAAACTTGGCAGGCCCAGCCAAAGGCCTTTCCATCTGTGCCTATCCAAATTAGTACAAACAAGAGATGTCAAAATAACTTGCCTGTGTAACACTTTCTCCCTTTTTTGCTAACCTGGAATAATTTCTCACAGGCTGCATCCATCGCAAGCCGCAGACACCTTAACACAGCGCATCACTGCTTCCAGCTTGTGGAAACCAGTACAAATGCTGCTAAAGGAAAAGAGCTCAAACACACCTCTCCCCCCAGAAAAATTAACTCAGCTTAACATAACTGGCGGCGAGATTTTACTCCTGTGGCTTCAGCCATGACCCCGGAGCTAAATTCACATGCCTCACCCAGGCACTGAGAACAGACCAGACCTCGCGCTGAAAGCGATACGCGTTTGTGGTAACAGCAGCACAAGCGGCGCTCGGGACAGGTGTAACATGGAGGGAGACTGCTCAGAATATCTTTCTCCTCCTTTTGGATACTCTCACTCAGCCCTTTGAAAGCCAGCAGCAAACAGAGCAGCGTGGCTTTCTGTAAATGACTGCGCATGCTGTCTCCTGCTGGGAAAAATATGAGATGCTGTGGAACGCGAGCAAAAGCTATCCTTCACCGGAGCACTTTCCAGGACCTGTTCCAAAGGACGCAAGGCTCCCTGAGGGCCATCACCATCCTCCTTGAGGCAGGGGAACATCGGCAACCTCCAACAACATAACTGGATCAGGCAGTGGACAGACTTTCTTCTAGGACTTGTAGGGTGGGTTTCTGAAACAGCCCCTTCATGGCAGGGTGTTAGAGAAAGCGGGAGAGGTGATCCTGCATTATCTTACGGGTGATGCTTTCCTCAGCTATGTCCTTGTCTCCTTCTGGAATAGTTTCTTTTTAGTCTGCAGTTCTTTTGGGAGGAGCAGGACTGGAATGGGTAGCTGTACTTTTTAAAGACACAAAAAGTTCATCTGTAGCTCAGCAAATGTCTTGGTGGGATTAGTGTCTGGGGATCATCTCAACGACTGTCCAGCTTTCCTATTTCAGTAAGCAAAGATGACAGAAAAACCTGAAGACTCAGATATGACCTGGACTACGCTGAGAGTTGGAGAGCTGATTCTTGTCC
Source organism: Himantopus leucocephalus (assembly GCA_003993805.1). Taxonomy (NCBI): domain Eukaryota; kingdom Metazoa; phylum Chordata; class Aves; order Charadriiformes; family Recurvirostridae; genus Himantopus; species Himantopus leucocephalus. The sequence continues at coordinate 13,442,971 of RSEF01000013.1, forward strand.
TATTTCTGTCTGCGTAATCCTTCATGTGAGGCACAAGTGTTGCAAGTATTGAGTCTTAAGCCCATTTCCCAGCATAGTACTTATTACAGGCCCTAATTTACCGAAGCCTGGACACTGATCTCTCCTGCCCCGTTACAATTTGGCCTTCTGTACACGCCAAATCTAAATCACATCATCAACCTCATAATAGCTGAGCTTCTCCATCAAAGCTCCATCTTACAAGTTCATACAGAATCTCAAATGCAGTCTCAGCATCTGCTCATAAAAACAAAGCTGCATTTTCTTAGTCCTAAATTAGGAGAGGAGTATCAAAAAAGATGTGGCCCTAATAAACTTTAGAGCTTAGAAGACCAAAGATTAAGTATTATTAATGTGTGTTTAAAGCAGTCCCACACTCTTTGGGATTCTGACTCCGGAGCTCTGAACATCTGGCACAGACAGCCCCTCTGCTATGAAGGAAGCTGGCAGGCAGGTTTGTGCATCTCTGGGGCCAGTTTGGGAGAGTTTGTAGCTAAAAGGATGAGTCTTATTAACCAATAAAAGTAATCCCATAGAATTCCCATCATCCCAAGGAATTCTAGTTATTAAACAAAAATAGAAGCTTTAAAGCACACTTAAGCAGCCCCTGGCTGATCCATATGTAGGAAGTTTGAGAAGGTGAAGATAACTGAAAACATTAACTAAAAAGCAAGTTTCTTGTCACTGCCTGCAAAGCAGCTAGCACAGGCTACAAAGGCATGGGGATAACCAGACAGGGTGACAGATCTGACTACCAGCCACCAAAACACATGCAGCAGACTGTCCACAGGAGCCCTCAGCTCCGCACTGGTGTTACACAGGGGTCAGCCGGACCCTCAAAACCTGAGTGCTTGTGGGGATCTATTTTTTGCCTTTTAGCATTGAGACAATTAAAAGGCAATTCTCCTGTTCAGAGAGGTGGACACTGTAGACATCTCAGTTGACAACTCTTTCTCCCATCACAAATCCTGCAAAGAAAGCATCTGGGGAACCGCATAAAATTTAAGTGCTTTGATAAGCACTTAGTTGAAATTTTTTGAAGGGTAACAGCTGACTGATAACATTTGTCAAAGGCTGCTCTTGTGTCACTTCTGACAGTAGGATGGAGGCACTAAAGCTGTTTAGGTAACTTCAAAAATTCACCCCATCAGCTCACTTTGTGCCACCTAGCTGCTCTAGCTAATTTTCTGTTGGTGGTGTTAATTATTGCACTGTCTGTTAAAAAGACATTTTCACTACCCTTCAATCCCGTGGAATGACAGCAAATTGCTGCAGCAGGAGCAGTGAAAAGAAAACTGTTCCCCCTTTAAAAAATTCATAGCGATCTAAAAGGACAAGGAAAAAAGTCAATTTATTATTCACTAGGGAACATATTTTCTTATCCTGAATAAATACAGCATCAGTACTCAAAGCTTGTCTGAAACAGCAGGGAAAGGGAGCTCACAGGATAACAGGTATTTATGCACCGCTTTTAAAAAGGAAGCAGATAGTCATGTGTTGTGAATCTGAATAAGAAGTTTTTGTGGTTTTGGCATTTTTAAATCTTGAAAAGTTTGGTTTGTGTTTGAATTTGGAAGGTTTGTAGAATACTGGCTTGCAACCCTGCAGTCGGAATTAACATTGTCACATTGTGATGTGCGAGGTTAAGACTGACTCTGTTTTACTTTAATGCACCAGCCCGAGAACTGCAGTGGTTCAGCAGTTGATTCATGAGATGCTCGTACGTCACTGGGGGCAGCGGCATCTGGTAGGAAGGCAAGGCAGATGGATAAGGGTGGTAATAGCTTCAAACATCTAATTTTAATCTGCTGCCACAAGCCTGCAGAGGCCCTAAGTGACTTATGCCTTGCCTAACCATACTGAGATAGGTGGAGGGGTCCAACTTGCTTTGTGCAAAAAAAAAAATAGTAACAAAACGTGAGTTTATGTTGACATAGACTGGATGGGTGCAGGGGCAATCAATTATTCTCAGAAAGATGCTAAAGCAGCATGTCCACACTCACCTGGCACAACTATGTTATTGAAGAACAGTTATAAAAAGCAAAACAGTCACTTATATTTGCAAAAAAATGTTTTTTTCCTATGATGTTTAATAAAGGTATTTTTCAGATAGAGTGGGAAAAAAAATCATAGAGCTTTCTTTTTGCCAGTTGCTGACTAAGCTGTTACACATCTGAAAAGCACTATAAGCACTTAAATCCTATGGAAATTTTTACCCAAGCTGATCCAAATAATGCCTGTAGCTTTGTGGTTTGGGTTTGCTTACCCCCTCCCCGCCCCAACTCTTGCTTAAAATCTTCAGTGTTTGTTTTTTAAAGGTAAGCTTTTTTGAATATACTTGCAGTGGTCAAGAGGGAAGTGTGACATCTCAATGCAAAGCCTGTTTTCACAGTTCTGTTATGCAGGTACAGCGTGTATGTCTACAGCTGCACTGACTACTGCAGGTGTAGGAGAATAACAATAGGTAAGAAGTTGTAACATATTGCAAAAAATCTTTTCTGGAATGGCACTGTATTCCTGACATAACCTTATTGAATTCCTTTCCATACACCGCCAGCTGGTTAGGTAGGATGACCTCCCTTCTGCATGCCATGACCTAACGCATATTGAAAGTATCAGATAAAGAATAAAGTTATACTGTTTTGTTCCTCCTCTCTCAGCACCCACATTTGTGCACAACTCGGACCTCAACACGGGGGTGTTAGACAGCCTTGATTTAATGCATTGTCATTGCATTTGCTATCTGAATATTCTCCCTAGCAGATTTGCTCTAAGAAATATCTGCACCTTGAAGTAGTAAGCCGCATGATTTTTACTACATGCCAGAAAATTGCTTTATTTAATATGAAGTCAGGAATATGAGAAAAAGTCTTCTACAAGTATGAAGGAAGCCTTTTTGCCTTTAGGTACATAAAATATTGTTACATATCCAAAAATAAAACCAGTATATGCACTTGCACATACACATGTGCTGCTGTAGAAATTGCTACTTCCACTTGAATACGTAAACTAAAACAAGTGAAACTATGCAGCTGTCTCCTTATGGAAATAGCTTATAGTCATTGCATTCTTCCTGCTAAACCCAATGCATACCAAGTAAAACCAATCCCTTGCCTTCTGCACTTAGCTATGTTGTCACTTACATAGATAGCATTTCATTGCTAAAGCAGAAATCTTTATGAATAAAGACACATTTTAATCCCATCAACATATATTAAATGCAGTGTCATTATTAAATATATATTAATATACATTAAATATATATCACATATATTAAAATAAGTGTCATTTTTGCAGCATGGAGCAGAAAATTCTTTTATTCACTGAAACAGATACCATTTTTGTCTTGCATTTGAAATACTTGATAGCAATAGCACTTCAACTCCACTAAACAGAAGTGGGCCAAGAGCAAGAGTGTCAGGTAGATGCCATTACTAGAAGCAAGACTCCGGAAGTCAGTGGAACTGCTCCCAGCTCTGGATTCTGTGACACTGTTACAGCAGATGGGAAAAACCTGTAGTAGTCTCGTGCAAATTTAAAATAGGGAGATTTATTAAATGAAACATACTTAAAAATCCATCAGTAGCCCAGTCTTATTTCTGATAGTTGGTTCAATTTATTCAGTGATATCTTATTTTCATTCTCTGCATACTGAGTACTTTTTAGTAATATAAATGTTGAAAAAAGTATGCTATCATTGTAGCCTAAGGATAAGGGAGGTAGAACTTCCAGGGAGAAATCATATCACTTGGTTTATTAAAAGGTATAGGTGGGAAAAAGACTGGTTTTCAAACATACAAGACCTTTATCAATGATAGTCCAGAGGTGCTGGCTAGCCTTCCCACTCAATATTTCTAATTGATTAGTATAATCGGGTCACACCTACAACCATTTTTCTCAGTTCAGCTTGATATTTATTTTTATCTGTACCAGACCAAAGTACTTGTGCAGCCAAAACCTTGTACATTTTTAAGGCTATAATCACTGGTCTGAAGGTATATTCTTTTCTTAACCAGTGACCCTCTAAAAACAATGCCATACTATAGTACACATTTACTCTCAGTTGTCTGGGAGGAGTTGATTTTGACAATAGAGGAGAAGAACAAGACTCCCAGTATCCGCAGCAGCAAGGGTCTGTAAGATGGGCAGTGTACAGCATATTTCTCATCATTCAAACAGTATTCTTAATGTTTAGATGCAACTACCACCCTTGCTTTGTGTTGAATAGAAGGTCCATCTCTTGGTGCTATTTCTTCTGACTGTCTCAAAAGACACCAATAGATGATGCTGTGTTAGTCTCCGCACTTTATTCACATTTTCATGTTCCTTTTACAATTAAGGAAACATGCTGTTGCTTTTCCTTAAAGGAAATCTTGAATTCAGAAACAGTTCCGCAGCAGGTGAATTCTTACCTGATACTATGGCTGTAAAAAAAAAAATCTCAGCCCCATTGGGTGACCTGGATCTCCTACACAGCAACCCAGAAGCCCAGCTCCTCTTGAGATGTCCCACCGGACTAAGCAGAGAGTCCAAGGAACCAGAACTGGACCACAAAGCAGACCACGCAACATTGTAAGCCAAAAACCAGCACCATCAGGTTGGTGCTTACCGCACATAGCTGTGCACGAGGACAGGGGGACTCAAAACACATGCTCATGACCTCAAGGAATGGAATAGGGGCATGAGAATACTGTTAACAATCAGTATTAAGATGCTTATTCTCATCACTGTCAAGTCTAAATTTGATCCAAAGCAAATGGAAATCTTTCTAGGTGTAAAATTATCTGTTCCCTATCACTCCAGAAATGGAGGGCAGTGATTTATATAAGGATACTTGCAACTAAATGTAACTCCTACTTAGATTACTAATGTCATACTGGAACATCTCCTTAAGGGCTGGGGGAAAGGGATAAGACCTCTGCACAGAAAGAGTTACCTGGTCTTCACTCTATTTGTCTCCATTCATCTGCAAAATGAAGTTAATAGCACACTTCCAAGAAGCATTGTGAAAGTTACATTAATGATACTAGGGGAATCCAATGCTCTGGATCTGCTAGGGGCTTCCTAACATGTCTGAGAAATAGTACAATCTCACCACATTATTGCTGGCAGTATGAAAGCCTTGTTTAAAGGAATCAGTTTTTGCATGTTGATCACATACTAAAAGTTGCCACTATTGATAAAATCTTTGATAATTTATATTTGTTATTGACAGTAGGTGGTCTGCAGTCACTGGAGTTATACAATGAGGGAGTGGGAATAAGCCTGTATCAATACGTTTGCATTTTCTGAAATCCATTGGAGTCCTGCTTACTGAGCTGGTAGGAACTGGGGATGCTTCAGCAGCAGCCTGCTTCGCCGTGAGTGGGGATGGTTGAGCAGGGAGTTCCCCATATGGCTCTGTACCCATCTGTGCTGGTTGCAGTGGGAGAAATGGTGCTGTCCCCAGCAGCAAGTGACAACCAGCCATCTGTAGTGAGACACAGGTCACCAAAACACATTGCCCATGTTCCAGATATGGACACGGGGGAAAAAAAACCAGGATCTGCAGGAGACTGTCCTGTCACACTGTTTTTAAAGCTTTAGCAGCAATTTGGTTATTTCACCCTTGATCACAAGCATGAAATTAACTTAGATCCTAACACCCTAACCAGCCAACTCTAGGATTTCAGGCGAATGTCAAAATTCCATGATGTGCACTGGCAAGTGGCTGTACTTGTACGAATATGCCTGCAGACAACTGCTGGTGCAGAGACAGGAACAGGTTAGGCATAGGTGAGATTCAGCCCAGAGCGTGCAGCAAAACTGTACCAGATGCTCTGAGCCAGCTCATCTCCAGTTTACATCCACAGGTTTGGCCTTTGCATCTGTTAGAAAATTAATTGTCAGCAAATGTGTCTTTGGAATCATTTGCTACAGTTCTTATCTACATAAACTGTATCACACCATCTTAGCCAGTCTCAATTAAAAGCTGATTTGCTTTCATTAAAGGTCCCTACTTCATTCCTGTGATAATCAGTATTATCATTTGTGACCATTATTAATCACAGCCATATGGGACAGACAATTGAGGAAGAAAGAGCCGCAGCACCCTGAAAGTGGATTTATAGTAAGTTGTTTTCTCATATGGAGATCCCCAAGACACATTTTGTAGTGTTCTGACAAAGAGACCAAAAGCCCACCAAGTGAATTTACTTTCATCCAGGACAAAGATTCCTTCAATCAACTTCCCACCTCTCCCTCTCTCATCACCCTCATCCCTCCTATAAAGTCATGATTCTGCTTTCAGTTATTTCTATTTGCCGTCTGGTCCTGCAGCATCTCAACGCTAAGGCAGCTATGAACACATTCCAACCTGGAGATAGGTGGGTACATTTAGCAGTAGGCTCAGCAAGTCTGGGATAGCATTTGCCGCCCTGTTGGAAATCCGATTTAGTCTGGAGTGTTCCTTTATACACTCTGCAGATGTTGCCACTTCATCCCTCAGCCGCTTTCCAGACTGTTGATAAATAGTTTAGAAGTCTCACCACTAAAATCCCCCACTGATCCTAGTATTGATCCCAATTTCTAATCCATGGCATAACTTTGCCTCTCACCTCATGTTTCTTTCCCAAGCAGCTACAGAAGTGCTGGGACGATTTTACTCTGTCAATATACTGCACTTGCCTCTAATATCCTAGATCTTTCTACACACAAAAAAAATTTTGCTGCATTTAGCTTAGCCAAGAGGGTTGGGGAAACTACCCTGCTCGGCTCACACTCATGACCTCACATACCAGCAACTACCTTGCATCCATGCCTTATTCATGTTTCCTATGTTCTAGCACAGACATTTTGACTTTCAACTTTAAGCCCAGCTGGATAAGTGGGAGGTGTTTTCCTTGAGCTACTCTCGGTCAAATGTAGAACAGAAACATCATATCCTAGAGCTGGTGAGTCACCAAAGAACACGAGACCTTGGCCCAGTTTTCACCAGGTTGCATGGGTCTAAAAGATATAAACACCACTGTTATGTCATGAGATACTTTGAAGCTGTTTCTGCAGTGCCCAAAGCCATATTTCTGAATATGGATTTTTACTTTCCAAGTTTAGAGGTGTAGTCACTGTGGATGGCACAGCTATTACATGTGCAAATGCAGTGGGTAATGAGTGAAGTTTTTAGTGCAGGTCTAAAGAAAAAAACTTATACCCTATACTGAATTCTACTCCATGAAGTAATTATTGCAGAAGGTCAGATCTCCAAGATGGGAACCTTTTTCAAATTGTTCTTTTTCCCAGTATTGTTCAGCACCTGCCAAATGCAGCAGGAATCCTTCCACTGATGTTAATGGGCTTTGGATAAAGTCCTCAGTTACCATACTGGATATATTTGCAGAAGATTAGTTTTCATTGTATTTGAAAAAATCTGCAAATATTTAATTAACAATAATCATTTGGAGTAAGAGGCAAATGGCAAGGCTACTCTACAGAAGCTAACCAAAGTATGAATATATTATATTCAAGATTTATAACAGACCCATGGCTGGATTCTGAAGCAGCTTGACAGCTCTGCAGCATCGAGTGATATAACACATTTTCATACAACAATTTGTCCAGGACTGGGTTCAAATCTCGTGAAGTCAGGCACAAACTGTTTGCCATTTGGTGGGACACCCGTCTCCTCCCCTGGCCAGCTGGCACAGGGACTCCCAGGTCAGAACCAACCCAGAAGTGGAATAGGGAAAACAGGAGATGCAGGAATAGTGAGTGAGGGGAGAAAGTCTGGCTGGAGAGCTGTATCACTGGTGCATGCATCCTACCCTGCTACTGAAGTTCCATGACCTGTTCCCCAAGTTATGGGCAGACAAGGTGAGCTGCTCTCACATCCATCCACAAGGCAAAGGCCTACGGCTCGGGCTGTTCCGGCAACAGTCACTGACACGGACAGTGTAACACATACAGGGAATTCTCACCTACCCCTGTCAGGAAGTTTTAAATGGCCTTTGTACTTGGAGCATTTCACAGCTAAAAGGGACAGAATCTGGCCTATGGACCTATTAAACACCCCCCACCCACCCCACCATAGGGGTATTTTAACAGTCCACAGAAAGTTGAGGAGAAAGGCACAAAGACTGTTCAGCGTTGTGGAGGTCAGACTTCTGGTTCTAAAGTCTTTGCAAAAAACAAAAAGGGAAACCGATCATTTATTTCTCTTTTCTCCTTCCCCAAGGTGGGAAGTGTTCTGTTAGGTTATCCTTAGTCATTTTGATTAACTTTTTTCATTTTTGGATGTAGTTGGAACTTAAGGAAACAGAAAGGAAGAAATATGGAGCTGGAAGGGGCAACATCGCCAGAGGGATAAGTAATAATTCAAAAGAGAAACAAGTTCTCCTTGCAAGCTTGCCAGAAGTTACCAAAAGGAAAATCTATTTCAGAGCTTGGTTGCACAGGTCTAACACCACTTGCTAATACAAAGGGTTAATGTGCTTTACAGGAAGCTTAACATATCTGTCTAGTCAAATAGCAATGGACCCTATTAGCTGCATTTACAGAAGCCTCCTCTTCTGACACCAGAGAGCTTTAAGGAAATAGTTTCTTTATTTTTCAAATCTCTTCAAGCAACTCTTCTAGAAAGTAGTTGTTTCTGCTCTTTATTATACAATTATCTCTAGGAGCAGGATTATGTAAATTATTTTTTATCACCAGCAGAAAAGTGTTCTAGTGAATGGGAAGTGGCTTTAAGTCCTGGAAATACTTAGTGTATGTAGTGCTGCCCAACCAAGTTTCACCGGACAGCCCTGTGCAAGGTCTTAAGTGGATTTCTTCTATAAGTTTGGTATTTAGACACCTTCAGCTATAACATAAGGGTCTTTGCAGTGATGACTTTTAAAAGCAGGGTTTTTCTACCCTTTAAGAAATTCCATTCAGAGAATGTTTTTCGTCTTACTTTCCATCTGTTAAAGGTTGTTTGGCTGTCTGCTGCATCCTATTAATCAGAAGACTAAAAAGACCCATTAGCTATGTTGATCCAAGTGTCTTTTCAAAGTCTATTACTTTCAATTTATCTGCTCAAAAAGGGAGAGAATTCCCTTTGCCCTGCATGGAGCAAACATAGATCACTCAGACTGTAAAACAAAATATGAAGCTCCAAAGCTCAGCTTTTCTTCCATCCTCATTAGTTTTTTTGAGTGGTTAGAAGGTCACCTGAGATGAAGTTTCAATATGGATTTTAGACCTTGATTAGAAAATATTCTAGTATTAAAGTTAAGCAGAAACTGAGAAGAGTCAGAGAGCTGACTGCAAAACACCTTTGAATATAAATTCCTTGGAGCAGAAACCATCTTTTAGTATATAATGGCACACTGCTAGCCCAATGGGACTGAACTTTGTCAACCTCTCGATATTATGGTAATATATGCACTTTTAAAAAAGTCTGGAAATCAGGTTGACTAAACTCTGCAGAACGAGAAGTCTCTGTTGCTGTGTGTTCGAACAGCATTCAGTACATTGGGGTCCCCAGTGTCCTATCCATACAAATGATACAAGACAAGACTTCCCTAGAAATGCCAAAGCAGTGTCAGGAGTCTACCACATGCCTCAGGCTATCATAATTAAGTCAGACCAGGTTCTGCTGCTAGTGGCATGGGAAGAAGTCAGGCACTGCATCATTTTTAGCCTCCTTTAATTCCACAGCATGAGTAAACAGTTATTACCAGCTGTGGGGCTGGGGGAGAGGTGTGTGTGAGTATAGGCTCAAAACACACTCAAGGTTTGTAAGTAGAAGCTTTGACTCATGTGTAACCCCACCATCCCATTGCAAGTGATGGGATAACAGCAACTGACCTCCCACGGCAAAAAGGAGTGGAAGACCTCTCAGATCTGTCCCAGCCCTATTATTTAAGAATCTATTAGCTAGAGAGCAAAGACTTTCATCTCCTTCTAGCATCACTTTCAAGTGTTAATACATTTAAAGACAGATGAAGATGAATAAATCCAAGTGCTACTTTAATAATTCAGGAGTCTACTGGTGTAGCAAGGGGTACACCTTCTCAGCAGTGGAAGGCTATAGCCAAAAGAGAACATAGGTGCCTTCTTTCTTCTCCTTTAATCCATTTTCAGACATTGAGTTTAGTTTCCCCAGCTGCTGATACTGTAAAAATGTTGCTTGGCAACATGGTAACAGGGGAAAAAATCTTCAAAAACATTAGGAGTTTTTGTCCTTAGAAATGTACTAGTTCAGCACATCCAACCTCCTACAGATCCATTTTAGAGGAAAAGAGGCACAATGATTCCCCCCTCCCCGTGAACTAGTTCCAGCAGCCTTTAAAGCACAGCATTCAAAATGGGACAGGAGAAAGGGTGCCCTTGGATGCTGAAGGGCTGGGACAGACCCCCATACGGGAGTTGTAGGCAGTGTGTGCCCAGCTGTTCCCCTGTCTAATACTGAGACTTCATCTGACATCTCAGACAGAACACCTGTAGACAAGGCATTGTCTTAATTGCATGTGAAGAGGTTACATCTCCCTCCAAAGGGTTTTGCCATAATGTCCTAGGGTGCGGTGATTTGGCCTACCTCTTCTCCACTCCCGATAATCAGATTTTCACTAACAGCAACTAGTGAGGACAGTATCCATCTGCTTGCAAAAGTGGCAATACCAAGGCAGAGAAGCAGGGCAAGGTTGCTGAAGACCTGGCAAACCCAAGGACTTAGCTTTTCAAAAGAAGTCTTAGAAGCAGTCACACTACCTTAATGCTGCCTATTGCAGAGTCACACAAGGAAGGAACTACCAGTTAATTACTGCAATGAATACCCACTGAAGTCAACATTCACAGAAGAGTGTTACATTGTAAGGCGCATAGAGAATAGTTTTAAAGTTTACTGCTTTTCACCCGCTTTTCTCTTGCGATGGAATTTCTTTGTTATTGGATTGCACTTTTGACCTCCACAGGGCTATTTCTGATTTATGCCGCTGAAATGTGGTGACATGTATTTACCATCCATAAGCCAGAACACAGCCTTACATCCAGATAAGATGTTCTGGTTTGTTCAAGGCAAAGAGTAAGTGATGTAAGTTCCTGCAAATGCAGAACACAAGTACCAATATTTTTAAAGCAAGATCCCAGAGGACCTCTACCTTTATTTAGCTCGAGGTAAACAGAGTTGAACATCAAAAGTTGTTGTGACGGCAGCACAGAGACTCTTCAGCATTGTATAGCACCATTTCTGTTACTATTCATGCAGAGACAAGTCTAGATGGTTGGTCTCATAAGATCAGCGTCAAAAGGTCTGCCAAGTTCGAGTTGTACCTATTGAGTCACACAGTTGTCAAAACGGGGAAATACATTAGAGAAAAAAACAGATTCTAGAGTAACTCCCATACAGTATCACATATGCCTATAAAGAGGAAAAAGTATGCTGAAGTAATGCACACCTATTTCTGATTACAGAGTTGTGTAGATCAGGAACAGCTCCACTGCCGCCTTCCAATGGCTCTTCATTTCAAAGAACCTGGCCACATCAGTCAAGACTTGGGAAGACTTCGAGCACTGTGTAGGGAAAGAAACCCTCCAAAGATTGCTGGTAGTCTGCTAACTCAAACTCCTGCTGCAATGCCAATTTAATTAACATGCTTAACTGCTCAGAGATCTCCAAGATTATTCACTGGATTGGCAGCCTTTTCTCACTGCTAATTGTGTTACTTTGCAGTGAACAAGAAGGAGATGAATGACTACAGTAGCCCCATCTTTTCCTGCTGAAGGAGAAGAGTCACACCAAGTAATTTGACTTTGACATACTGTCTTGTTTTCACAGGTTTAGTCTATATAAATAAACATGTGTGAGCTACTGAAAGCTAATGAGCTGGATGGCAGCAAAACGAAGTCCTCCAGTGGCTGCTCACAGCACAACGACTTGGCAGCACTTGGTGGTACAGCCGCCCGACACAGCAAAGCTCAGCGTACCTTCCAGAGCACCACACAGTCAGTGCCATGCATGCTCCACGCCTGGACAAGATCCTTGTGTGTAAACACTCCCCGGAGGCTCTGATTAAACAGAAAATCTCCCTAGCTGAACTGCTGCCATGCTAACCCTTTTCTTGTTTGACCAGCACTTTGACAACAGAAGGGGACAGAAATACAATGGCAGTATTGCTGGTATGGACAGAGCCTGAGGTTAAAGCTAACAAAACATATGATCCTTAAGGGATGACAACATGCTTCCTGAAGAGCCTGGTACTCCCAGATTAGCTCATCTGTTTATACTGACGCTGGAGCAGCCAGAAGGGAGACTATCAGCAGCATAAAAAGGCACTGAATGTTTGGGTCCTTGGGGTCCTTCATGCTTTGAGAAGAGGCCTCCAGCTATGCCAAAGGACATGCTTGCAGTTCTTTGACTGTGGAGAATGGTGGGTTTGGAATTGAGGGCAGCCTTAGGGCTCCTCTGTAAGTACAGTCTAAATATAAACTTGCACCCATGAGTTCACTGGAAGCTTCAATGCTGATTTCAACCTTAAATGTCAACGCAAGATTAAATGTTAAATTCAGTAGTGACAGCTTCTATCTCCTGGAGATACACATGTGTCTAGAGGCACCCAGTTCCTTCAATTTAACTGCAGTGGCCATTAGCTGCTGTACCTATGCTTAAGGGGCAAAGGAGAGCTAAAGGCAGCCTCAAAGCTACTGACCCGCTTTGTCTCATCAGCATCCACAATACATACACCACTTCTCAAAGTAAGGAGGTATACATACCCTGTGCCCTGCCTGGCTGCTGAATAGGTACCTGGGACACTCCTACTGTGAGATTGCCTTAACCCCAGGGAAGACCAATCATTTTATTTCACTAACAAATTGAAGTATGGGTCAACTATAAAAACATTAAGCAGATCCATCCCCCATATGTTCAGTATTTTTATTGAAAATATTGGTCTAGAAAAGCTTGGGTTTTAACCCCATAATGAAAGACAAATAAGATTTCAGTACAAAGTTAACGAAAAGCTCTTACTCAAGTGGTATTGTCAGGACTTACCCTGTGAACCCCAGAACACCCTTGCAGGAGCATAGTGGTGCTTTTAATCTAATTGACAGCTCTAGGGGATCTTTTTCAGGTTCTTCTCCCATTTGGAGGGGAAAAAGCATCACTCATTGAACATTTAGGAGAGGACCAAACCAGGATAATCCACCAGTGCCTCCCCACCATCTGCCATGCCCCAGGGGAGGCTGTTTTCTCCCAGGTTGAACACTAAATCAAAGCAACCTCTGCAGCAAAGCAATGCTTCAAAACAGGGAGGAGGAATAGAATTCTAGAGACTTTAATTACTATATGGCATCCACACAGTTGTAATCCAATTCCTCTTAACCAAGCCCTCTGAAGCCTATGCTTTTGGAGGCATTGTTTGGACATAATAGTAACATACATGTAATTGAGGTCTGACTTGATCTTTACAACCATTAGTGTTGCATTAAGACAAACTGAGAAAGTCTAAGATGAAATCATTGAGCAAAGTGGTCTGTATTTCAGAGTTCTACTGCTCAGTAGTGAAGTCACATTTAAAAATAAAATTCCGTTCCAAAAAGCTCAAGTTTTCAGTCCTTTATTCCCTGTAGGAATTAGCTTATCAAATTGCTCAGTGTTTTGCTGTTAAATAAGTATGTGAATAACAAATCATTCTCTTCAGTTATTAGTCCTATTGAATGACAAATAGTTCCTAATGTTTCTTATTCTCTTCAGAGTGTAAAGCTTGGCAGAGTTAGCAGAGGAACATCACCACAAAAAAAGTCACAAGACACTTTGATGTTCCAGATGAGGGAACCAGCCATGCAGAGCCACAGACTCAACATTATTCTACATGAGGATTTTGCAATTTGCATAGAGACAAGAGGCAAGTCTTCCCCTCTCTCCCAGTTACACCCATGCAACAACTGAAGTTGCATTGTGGTTGCCTGTAACAGACCAGATTTTGCCCATGAACTGACAAGAACCCAGAAAGCAGTGTTTGCAACAAGTTAGGATTAACCCTGCAGTGATACATTCTGCCAAAGTAATAACCACATTTCACAGGGAACCTGTTTTTGGTTTTGTGTTGGTTTAAGGAAGCCAAATTTGTAGGTTCTACTATTAAGAATTAAAACCTCAGACTGTAACAAACACTGATTTAAGTCAGTCTTCTTCCCTTATTACCCACTGCTCACTCCTTACAATGCATTTCCAGCATGCCAACCCCTCCAGTTGTGCCAGTATAACTGAAGGAATTACCCTGCTGTGACCCAGATTAGGAATGAATCCAGAATAAGACACCAAACCCTTTCCCCCCCTTAAAAAAAATCCCACCAGATTTTCCTTTTTTTGGTTCACAATGCTCCTACACAAACATTTGTCACACCTGAGCTCACAGAAGGGATTCCCAGCTAAGCAGTGATGTGGTAATAGAGAACCATGCAAGGTGATAACGCCTTGATTGTTTTGACCAGTGACACCATAGCCTAGTATTGCTTTCAGCCCCTGTAGGTGACCAGCTCCTGTCATGGACAGATTTCATGCTTGTTTCATATAGGGCTTACAGAGCAGAGAGAGGAGATGAGCTGATCAAAATAGTAAACACACTGCTCTTAATTAAGCTTCATTCTATTTTCAGTTTCATCCACAAAATCCGTTCCTACCAGAGGACTTGCTTTCACATCTTTGCTGCCAGATCACTTCCAAGAATTCTGGGATTACTTGCAATAAGTCACCTACCCAGTATTAGAAATAAACTTATAAACACCATGTGTACAGAGTAACACTCATTCACATGCTGTTTTTGCCAGAAATCCTTGACCTTAGAACACTTTTTTCCTATTACTAGCTGTGTGATTTTTTTTTACTAGAAAAGCTCACATTTCAAAACCTTGCCATTCAAAAAAGTGTAGAGGTAGCAGACAAGCTAACTTCTGCATACATTTTGAAGTTGCAAAAGTGATCACTCTACAGCATGATAGTCTGGGCATAATACACAAATAGAACTAAGATTTCCCTCAAGGAGGAAGAAAAAGACCAAGAACGAACCAGGAATTGCTTTGAGGCTACTCTATGAAGTGCAGCTTCTTTTAAATCATAGTCATCAATAGAATCCCACATCAATTTCAGTCCTATTAATGGATGCTACTAAACCATTTATAACAGGATGCTTTCAACACAAATAACTGCAACAATAGTGGTCTATGTTTAAAAGTTTACATACTCTGTTGAGCAGACAAAATACTCGGAGTGGTGACTAACCTATGTGCTTAATAACACATACCATCCAATCATCAGGATCTTCATTCTTCTGGGCTCGTCTGAATAAACCAAGGATATTTCTGTACTGCCATCTGCTTTGCTTCTTATTTTGTTATTGCTGTTCAATCATTGCACTAAGATAGAAATACTCCACGTGTAGCACAAAACTCCCGATGCAGTTTCAGACACACATTTCCCAATAAAGTACACAAGAAAAATATCCCACGTTGTCAAACTATGTGCAGTGAGCCTTACGCTGCTCCTGCCTTCTGTCCAGAGGGAGCTGCATCACAGAACTGATCGCAGGAGTGCTGCAGTTCCTTCTAGAAATATAAACAGGTTTGTCCCTTTACTTTTGTATGGAGTTAAAACATTCAGTTTCAGAGCATACATTATGGAAACTGAAGGCATGACACAGGTGAGCTCTGGCTTCTCCTATTACAATTTGAGGGGCTGGGAAATCCTCTTCTGCAAGCCTTTTTGCTGGGGCAGGACTCCACAGCAAGCAGGAGGGAAGAAGTAGGGAAACAAAAGAAATCTTGTTAGATGCCAAAATTGCAGAGTCATTGCAAGTAGTTCTCAGCTGAAAAGAGAGTTTTGAAGAGATTTCCTTTTATTTACTATCCATCACACAGCACAAGTTTCCTTTGGGAAGCCCTAGGGCTTTTATTACATTTACCTACAACCACAGCCTATGTGAAACCTAGCAGAGACCAGGGCTCCAAGCTCCATGGAAGGGTAAGCAAAGACACTTTGCATAAATAATAATACTGAGAGGTTGAAAAATGCTTCCAGGAGTTCTGAGAAAGCATTTATGCAAAGCAGGAATTGAGAAACCCCCTGTCTGCTAATGTTCTAGTGAGAAGGAACAGATTACAGCCCTGGATAAAACCCTCTTGCCAATTGCTGGCGACAGCAATCAGGGCCGAGTTCAAATAGCCAGAGGGACTCTTAAAGTGAACAGTGCCATCGAGCTGAACCCTGGCGGAGGATCCCAGAGAGGGTTAGATGATTTTCTCAACACCCTGCATAAAGTGACATGCCACATCTTTCACAGCAGGGAATCAAGGTCCAAAGTGAGGAAAACTCAGGAAGGAAAAATAATAAAGCATCAATTTGTGACAACACATTGGACATATAAGTATGACAAAAGTCTGCAGCAACTCTTCTGACTATCCATTCCCTAAGTAAAGCATCTCACTGCCTCCAGTCTCCCCTGCTAAACCCCCCCCAGTTCAGGCACAGTGTGTAGCCCAGAACAGTCCTCGGGCAGTTTCTCTACACAAACTGAAAGAAACAGATTTGCCTGGAGAATCCACTACCTACTTCAGTGACACCAATTCCATCTCCATTAGTCAGAGAACATTTCCACGTGTAACCTTTTTTTCTGCAGAGAGCCCTTTTAAGCTGTCAATTCATTGCCATCTGTCAAGGAAGCCACTCTGTGGCATCACCCGGAAAAGCAACTCAGCATCACAGAAGCCTCAGTGGAAAGATCCCACCCACCCAGAGTTCTGGGAGGCAAGATCTGCTCACAGTTGGATTCTCCTCTCCAACTTTCATTTCTGGCCTTGACTCCACCGGCAAAATAACTTTTCAGCTGGGTCTTTACTACTGACTTTTGCTATCTTAGTTGGTGTCAGCTTGGGGAGTTACACAGGAGAGTTTTATAGTGAGTGGAACAATAACAGAGGGGTCAAAGCTTTTGGGGCAGAACTGCACATTGCCGATCTGATTTCTTATTTTAATGAACTGCAATAAAGAGCAGCGAGTACTAAACTGTATCCACATGACACAGGTAGATTACAGGCAAGCCTGGGATCTCTACCAGCTCAGGAGTGGTAATGGCACACACCAAAACCATGTAGTGACATTACCATGGCACCCAGCTGGTGCTCAGCAAGTCCTACTAACAATAATCAGCATCACCCTAACACAATATGGCTTTGAGCTTGCTCAGCCCATGCTCTGAGCCAGTATGCACTCCCAGACTACACCGGGAGACTTACCAATACAATACTGCAGTATGACAACACCAAAGCCTTAATAAAAGTGTGACCAAGGCACGATGTCCCTGGAAGAACTGTGGGTAGGACACTTAAGACCTTCCTTGGCCACTCTCCTCTGTTCAACAGAAAAGAACAACTGACTCATTTTCCAGGGCTGCAAGTTAACATGAAAAATGTGCTTTTTAAGATGCACAAACAGCTTTAAAAACTTAGTTTCAGTTTTGAAATTTTTTCCCCAGAATGACAAAAAACAGGCTTTGAGCCAAAGAACAAATCTCTTACCATAAAACTTTAATAAAGAACAAAGAATATCTATTTCGTCTCTCCAAGGTATCTACAGCATTACAGCAACTATTAGCTGACTAGTTACATTGTAGTTCAAGAGGCTCATTACAGCGCTCCACAATTATTGGCAACTCATACTAAATTATTGGCTTCTCTAAAACTGAGAGATGTAAACAGCATTTAGGAGACAAAGACCTGCCAGTGTCAAGCTAATACAAGACCAATAACTTCCCAGTCTATGAAACAGCAGTCAAATGCACGTCCACTCCCCAGCATCAGCCTTTCCAGATCACCTCACCTTTCATTCAAGCAATAGGATGAATCAGAGGTCTCACACGGGTGTGGCTGAAGGCTGTGATCTGACAATACATCACCCAAAGCTACAATACTAATGTAAAAATATTCCTCAATCCTGAAGCCGACGCTTGTTTACATTCCAAACCCTCCCCCTGCCCTTCCAGCAGGAGTTGCAGTCTCACAGCTCAGCTAAGGAACAAAAACCATGAGAGGGAAGGGAATGGGTAGTGACATGGAGAGCTGGTGAAAGGGAGGAGGGAGACTCCCTCTTACAAGGTGGCACTATTGCCTACGTGGCATGGAATCACAGCTGCCTTCTGAGCAATACTAGCAGAGTACATCACTGAGTTATTTTCACCTCTTTGGCCATGAGCTGCAGACTACCTCGAGGGGAAGCCCAGAGCCCTGTCTAAGGGCAACTAGCCTTGTCACCTGCTCCTCCTCAGGGACCTGCAGAGAACAAGTCAAAACAAGTCACCTGCAGCTTTCCTGGTAGCTACTGAGGGAGCTGCAGTTGAGATTTTGGGCAACTGGAATGTGAGGCTGGTTTGATACAAGAGACAATGAAGTCATTTTTTTCAGCAGTGCTGGAAAAAACCAGCATGGCTCATGCCATGCCACTGCTGGAGCCCAAGTGATATGGAATAAAACAACCCATGCAGATGACTGAAACAAAGCAGTAGAAACAAATCACTGAGAGCAGCCTGTGCCACCCTGGGGCAACCTGATGCTTTAGTTTTGTCAAAACCAGCATTTATAAGGCAAAAAACATTCCTTCAAAACATCTCCAGCCAG
This sequence comes from Himantopus leucocephalus, assembly GCA_003993805.1. Lineage (NCBI taxonomy): Eukaryota > Metazoa > Chordata > Aves > Charadriiformes > Recurvirostridae > Himantopus > Himantopus leucocephalus. Next base: position 13,461,607 of record RSEF01000013.1, read on the forward strand.
CTGCTCTACCACACCACACAACCCCCCTGAGATTAGGAACCTTTGAGAAAGTAATTTCTTTCAGCAAAAGGGGAGAGAATCTCACTGCTTTCAGAGCAGGAGGTCCCCGCAAACCCACCTGCCTCCCAGCACTGCTAACTACCAACACCAGCTGCAGATCATTAACACCCCTCCAGACACAAAGCAGCTCAGAGCTCAGGTTTAAACTCTCCTCCATCTCCTCAGATGGCCTTTACCACATTAACCCACGAGGCACCAAAGCAGCCCAGTTTCTGCCTCCACATCTCAGCATCCCTCAGGGGACAGCCCAGCTGCCCAGTCCTCTCCACACAACCCACAGAGGTGCTTCACAAATACTCCAACACATTTATTTGCAGAGAACTGATGAGCAACAGGCTTGTTTAAGCTTGTACCACCTCAGGATAGCAGAACCCATCAGTCATATTCTCAGTAGTAACGCCCTTGTGTCCTACCTTGCAGTTTCAACCGGGGTTAACCTCATCCCTTCCAAGGCGGCGATCAGCTTGCAGCAGGGATTTGTGGTGGAGCAGCACCCACAGGCAGAAGGTCCAGCAGGGCTGGGCAGGCACGGCTTTGCTCTTTTCCCTCCTGGAGCCTTTTATCCTTCCCCAGCACCCCCCTCACCTCCCACCTCCCTTTCACCACCTGTGTTGGGTTGAAGAATAACAAGCGCTTCACTTAACCCTTCGTGTCCAGGCTCCCCTGCTCTGCCAGGCAGGATGTGGCAGCTCTCAGCTTGCAGTCCTGCCCTGCCACCTCAGGACAAGTCTCTTCATCTCTCTGGTGACCCAGTGGGCAAAGTAGTCTTGGGCCCAGCAAGCTGGGCAGGCCAATAGTGCAGGCAGAAGATATAACACACTTGGAAAACACAATACCCAGTTTTTTAATGCAGTTACAAAGGACACCAAAGCCACGATAACTTCTGGTATCTCAGCTCCGCGGACATCTTTTTAGGGCAGAGAGCAGTCCCCAGCACACAGCAAGGTGGTGGCTGTTAATCACAGTTTCCCTCTTCTTCAGTCCAGGAAGGTTAAACGCCAGCAAGACCTTATCTTTCTCTAAGCAGCCATTTTGGGTCTCTATGCAGGGTGTTAGCAACATGGTGATGAATAAGGGAGTGTTTCTCCTTGGCAAGGCTCTCCATCATGTTAAGTGAAGGCTTGACAGGCTTTGCTGCGCGTAGCCTGCCCTGCATGTTGACTTCAGCAAGGAGACAGCAGCAGCTCCACTTCCAGGGTCATGGTTTCATGTTGGCAGTAGCAAAAACAACAGCACAAGGGCTTAGAGAAAGGAAAGCAGAAAGGTACAGAGTAGGTAGGATACCTATTGGAAAGTTACACAAGTCCAATGGGTAGGAAGGATGGTTTTTTGCTGACTGTCATTAGCAGGAAAAAATTAGGCAAAAAGTAAGGGTCTGATTCTCAATTTGACTGAGCTTCACTGCTGCTAACCTCTCCTTCTTTCTTCTCACCATCCCACGCCTTACAGGAAGCAGATCTTCTGGTGTATTTATTGTCTGAATGTATCTGGTACAGACAGCCACCCTCATTGCCCCACTGTGTCACTGTCCTCCAGGTTAGAGGGGCGATAGCCAGGTTATGGGGTACTAACCAGGTAAGGGAGATGTTTGTGCCCCTTGGAAGGTACAGAGCATGCAAGGGTAGGGTGGATTCTTGAGAAAGGACTAAAAAGCAAAAAAAGTGCCCCCAGAAAGCGGCTGAGTTGCTGGACTGTGAGCCAGCTGCAGAGACCTGACCTGCTCTGCGGGGGCGCGGTGGGAGAGGGGCACGGTTTAATGAACCCATTTATTTCTTTTCTGTCTTCTTTTGTTTTGTTTTGGTTTTTTTTCTGTATTAATATAGGTTAATAGTTCCAGTTTGCAGCCTAATAAATGCTGGCTTTTACTTTTTAAAACCTGTTTAGATTTCTGATGTGCTCACAATTAAGGAAATGCTTAAGCAGCTCCCAAAAAAAAATCCCTAAAGCTTTATCTGAGAGTCCCACCATCTCCCTTCTCTTCTCAGGCCCCTCTCCCTTCTTCCCACCTTGGCTAGCACTGCCTCCCTCTCCCTTCGCTCCTCTCCCCTCCTTTCATCCTTACTGCTTGCAGAATTAGTGAACGAACACATGCACAGTAAATATAGCTTGCTCCAGCTTTGGGAAATAGTATTCCAGGTGTTATTGTATCATCCCTTCAGTCCAAGTGTCGCAGAAGTTCATATGAAACCCTGTTACCCTTGTTGCTGTTCTCTTGACATCCTCTAAACACGGAAGCTAAGCTGACATCTCAACTGGTAGTATAATACAGTGCCACCTACCCATGAAGAGGTTTGAATAATATTTTGCTTTGCAAATAATGTTTAACAGTAGACTTCTCAAGGCCACGCGCAACGCACGCTTTCTGCAGTCCTTTGTAGACACAGCCAAGGCTATCCCGGGCTGTCGTGGCCCGTACAGTTTCTAACGTGCACGGGTACCAGTGATTCACTGTCAGTCGTGACAAGTACTTCACCTTCCAGTAATACATCTCTTGTGGTCCCCAGCATGTGAAGGGTTCTGCATGAAACTGAACACGCTATTTGTCCTAAATGTATAAATCACACCTACAGGGGAATAAATAGCTTTCTGTCAGGTAGGCAGAAGCTAATTTAAGACTTCCACTAAAATTGTACAGAATGAAAAAGTAAAAGTTTCTTGTTAAAGCAGCTATCAGATAACAGAGAAGAAAGGTAAGTGTTATATTGCTCTAAGTTTGTCGTATAGACTATGTTGGTTCCAGGAAAAGTTAAGAAATCAGTCCACATCCCAGAGAAGAATGTTAATGTTTGTAAATTAGTATTCCCATTGCTAATACGTTTATGCGTCATCAAATTCTGTCATCATTCCTCCCTTTTAAAAATATTTTGATGACGTCTTAACTTTTCTAAATGCTTTCACGAGGTTAGAATGGATAAAACACAATGCTGGTGAGCTGTGTTATTCAGATATGCTCTTTAATATTCATGGCATAAAGCTGTTGAACTAGGAAGTTGATTATTATTCTATGGGAACAGAGACGGTTTGGACAGCTAGATTGGTACCATTAGAAACAAAACAAATGCAAAGCAAAACAAAAAATCCGTAGCAGCAAAACAAAGACAAGCTTTTGCTAGGTCAGCTCCTGTGCATCGCCTTGGGGAAAATACATGCCTCTGTTGATTTTGCAATTTTTACTCCTCAGTTCAAGAGGAGGCATTTGGGAGGAAATTATGGACGTTTTTACTTGGAGGAAGTTTCATTTTCAGACTGCTCTTCCAACATGAGCTTTGCACAAAAGGTCTCTCCGGGCCCTCTTTTGGTTCTCATGTGCTGGGGAGGGAGAGTTCAGCAACCAGCTCTGCAGGCTGGTGTGGTGGGGGATGATCAGACAAACAAAATCACTCCTTGTGTCTTAGGTTAGGAGGAGATTCCAAGCCTGGATGCACTATTTCAGTTCATGGCTTGGCACTTTAATCACGACCATGAACTGAGGCTGGTGGCGTTGCATCCAAGATCTGCTCAGACTCAGTCAAATTCATCTGGTTTTGGACTTTATATTTGTGTTATTTCTTTTTTCCACAGTCATGGAATTAAAAAAAGGGCATTCATATTTTTCATTGCTGCTTGGTGGTCAAAATGGAAGTGTCAGAATGGTGTCTAGCGAGACATGTCTTTGAATTCTCCGGAGCATTTGATGCATTGCTCTTAGACTAACACGACAGTGCTACATCCTATACATGAGAACATTCCCATTATCTTAGGAATCGAGAGATGCTGGCAAAGAACCTCAAAGGGTAAAGAGCACACGGGCATGTGCATGAATATCTCACAGACCCTCAGCAACAAATATCTTCTCCTCCTTGGCAGTTTTCTGGTCTTTAAAGCTTTGTCACTGGGTTCCCCACTGGTATGCTCTCCTGTGTCCTGGCTGAGTTTTATCAGGCGTTGCCAGATGGTAGTTTTTCAAGAAGGATACTCTAATCGCCTGGGGGATGGGGACTACAGTGTCCTCACTAGCCTCTTGCACAGCATCACTCAACAGAGTCATTACTGCTTGTACCCGATCTAGTGGCATTAGACCAAAATTCTCGACATATTATTAGTAGAGCATTTCAAAATGCTCAGCACTTCTGAGAAACCCTTTCACAGAGGTCTTTCCTTTTACATGCCACACAGGTGTTTACGGGAAAGGAGAGAGAACGGTATCTGCTAGCACCTGCTGAAACCTCAGGGCAATAGGATACTGCCGCAGGAGTAAGAAACTGTTTGCATGTGTTCCTGCATTTGCTCATTTATCTTCTTTATGTACTGCTTAAATATGAATTGATGGGTTGGTTGTGTGCAGTGTTTCTTTGGGGGGGCTGCCAATGCTGTAATGAAATGGGTGCCCTGCCTGGCCAGCCAACAATTATTGTCCCCTCTGTCTCCTGTCTTCATAGCCTGAGGCACAGTCTGCACTCTCACAGAAATTGCTTGTCCAGCATGATGGTTTTGTTCCCCTCTTTATGACCTGTAACACAGCTGTACAGGCACAGGAGGCTCAGGTTTGCCCAGCACTGTTTTGGATAGTGGATTTGCTGCCAATAAAAAAACCCAAACAAACAAACAAAAACCACAAACAACAAAAAAAAGCTTACAGACCAGGTGGCTGGAGAAGGCAGAAGGGCGGGTGGACTCAAAATTTGCAGCGGAGCAGTTTGGGAGGATTTGCCAGCTGCTGTGCACAGAGCCGGTGGGACCGGCAGCACCTGCACACCAGGCTGGCTTCACCAGCAAGCGCAGCAGAGAGGAGGGAAGCAGAAAACATGGAGCCACAGCGAAGAGCTGAAAAGCCACCCAGGGAAAGAGAAAGGAGTGTGAGCCGGTGGGAGAGCTGTGGCACTCCAGTGTCCCCAGCAAAGCCATCACCGTTTGCAGCCTGCCAGAGGTCCGCGGTGTGCGTGCTCCAGGCTGGCCACGTGTTTGCAATTAGCACAGAACTGAGCCTCAGCTATGAACCCTCGTCACAGGCCATTGGGACTAAGTCCGTAGGGCAATGTGGATATCCAGCTCCCAGGTGGCTCGGAGGGTCCAGCACAAGCTCTGGATAAGATTGTGAAAGATGATGTAGACCTGACTTTTATATCATGGCAGGACTATACGATTTAGAACACGTAAGAGAAAAGCATGCAAAAAACTATATATGGGTTAGATGAAGCAGTAAAGTCTCTGACTGTACCTCAGAGGACACGGGCTGTAAGAAGAAATGAGCTCCCACAACTGGCCAGGCTTTGCCAGCCCTCTTCTCCAAACGGAAAGGCAGCGGTGTCTTGTTGCCCCTTTGTTTCCTTTCTTTGCATGTTTCTACCTTTCAAATGTAACTTGGACATCACAGAAGCTGGATGGATGTTCAGTTTTAGTCTTCACCACAGCCCGGAGAAAAATCGATGCCACATCAGAATTATTCTAGAGCGCTGCAGAAAAGAGCAGTCTGCAATTTTCTGCTCTAATCAAATTACCTTTTTTTAAGAACTTTGGGTGCCCTTTTTTTAGTTATTTCTGAAACTTCCAGGCAATAACTGCCTATTCTCAGTGTCAGAGAGGGTTAAAATCATTCCAGTAAAATGACAAATCTCCTAAAAATTCTACCATGCCTTGAAATGATTTAAACTGTGATAAAAGTTGAAAAAGTTTGATTCCTTTCCCACCACTTTTCATTTTTACGCACTTCCCATTTCAAGCGGCCCAAGGAAGAAAGTTGTGAAGTTATCATTCCTCAAGGTGCTTTCAGAGAGTCTGAAATGGAAATCCTGTGGCAAAGGCTGTGCCTGAAGTATGTCCAACTAGGAAGATTTTAGCTGAACAGTGAGATTATTTTAAAGTGCTTATCCAAATTGAATCTGAAAACTTTTAGGTAACTTTAGCACATCCTTGAAGCCTCACATTACAATGACACAAACATGACACAGTGCATCCTGTTGCCATCTTCCTGCTTGATTGATGATTAAAAAAAAGTCAGAGCTCTGTGACAGGTCTTGAATGTTGATTTCTGTAGGAACATTTAGAGAAAATTCAAAGTTTGTGGGGAAAAAAAACGTGAAAAAGCCTGTTCATTGAGATGCTCTGTAAAATAAAATAGCGGTGAATGCAGCATGTACGGACAAGTACTGTGAAGGTGGAGAATTGCTATTTTAGGTGTTTGCACAGGAGCTAATCACTGTCCTGCTGCAATCAGCAGCTCTGTTGAAGCTGATTGCCTCAAAAATTAAATTTAAGCCAAGGAACTCTCAGAACGTGTGTTCCATGTCTTAGCTGGGAGAAAACGGCAGAGGGTGGGTAGACAAGGAGCGAGTGTTTTGCTTTGTAATAAACAATAGCTAAATGAGAACACCTGTGGGCACCGCGGGCTCAGGGACGATGCGGTGGCACAGGGTGAGTGGCTGCTGGATGTCACTGGGACCCTGGAGGGCTTCTGGGGCTGGTCTGTGCAAGCGGATGAAGGAGAGGAGCAGAAGTCAGCATGGCTTAGTCCCCATCGCTGGCTTATTCCCTATCTCATTCNATGGCTTAGTCCCCATTGCTGGCTTATTCCCTATCTCATTTTTTGTAACTCATTTGTGTCATCTCTATGTTCTTTTGTCCTCCATGCTAATTTGTTACTCTCTTATCTGTGGAGGTGGCTTCACAACACAATTAAGAAAGAGAAATCAACATTCCCAACCTGCTGGGTTGTACTTGCTCTGTTAACTGTCTTTTGAAAAACTGTATTTAATTAATATAGAACATTAGGATGCAATTGTGGAAGGTTGTGAGACTGCTCTGTCTCAGATCCACTGAACTGTTTATTGATCTTTTAAGATTGCCCGCATTTGTAGTAATTTTTGATGCATTATGTTTTGTATTTATGTCAAAACCAAAATAACGAAGAAAGGACAAAAGGACAAAAAAGTTCCAGATTTTCTTTTTTTTCTGTGAAAAGTAACAGATACTTACAAACTGCATGCTTTTTATTTTTATCAGAATAAGAGAGGAAAGTTCCTAGGCACAAATAACAATAGATTGACCTTTGAATATTTCTTTGTCCTAGGGATTAATTTGTTCTGTTTAATTATGGGATTAGTATTCTTTACTGGGATATTGCTATCTTTTTTTCTTTTCAGACATGTTCTGCCTTCATGCTATGGAAATGACTGATTGAACTGATTCCCTCTGTACCAAATAAATGCTACTCCCACACCCCGGGCATTATTTGAGGTGGAAATACTTGTTGGAAATTAGTGAAAAGCCGTATTGAACCCAGGAGCCATACTGAATTATCTGAGACTATAAACCCAAGATCTTAAACTAATTCATGAGAATGCACTGAGCCGAGGTTTTCTTTGCCTTTTTTTCACAGCCAGTGAGCGGGTAGCCTTGCAGTACATAAAAATACCTCCTTTTGGGTCAAAGGGAGGACTTTATAGCACTTCCTCCATTTACCCGTGTCTCTAGGATTGGTGCCAAATTGCTGCTCCTCCTGCCCCTGGGACAGCTCAGGCCTCCCCACACTGCTGTGTCTCACAGGGAGACCCAGAGGGAAATCCTCTTTAATGGAGACGTGACCGCAGGGACCGGCACAGCCAGCCAGGTGATGAGCTTTGACCACTGCCATGCCGGCGGGAGGGCAAACACGCAACCTGAAAGTGAAACTCTTCACTCTTTTGTCAATCACTCTTGCGTTTTTAATAGCCATCCTCAAAGCAGATTTCATAGGGCATCAAGCCAATGCTATTAAGAATGTAAATACAGTAGTGTTTCTTTTCCACTGCTTTCTAATTGCCTTTGCCCTCTGAGAAGACAGCTGATGAGGAGAGGGACCCATTACTCTGAAACCAGCTGGGTCTAAATCTAGGCTCATAAACCTTCTCAGAGACACCATTTCCTAACACAATGATGCAAAAAGAAGAGTTCATCCAAGAGTTAGGAGCTCAGCTAATACTTGCCCTTCCTGGAAATGATCATACTGGGTTACATTCTGCTCCCACATAGGTTTTAGTTAAGAGTAACAACATCAGAGGGAAAAATCTACGTATTTACTGGTATAAATCTATAATGGAGAAAGCCCCCAGTGTGGCTATTCAGTGATTAAATACACAGTTGTGAAAACCAGGAGAGGTCTTCGCAGCTCTACAGCAGTGGGTTTCTTCCTTCTGCCTAGTGAGTCTCGCTGGGCTGGGACACCCGTGTCTGGACAGATGACCTCAGCAAATCCCGCTCCCATTGCCAAAGAAGATCTGCCTAAATCACTTGCTGAATAACAAATCCAAGTGAGAATATTTGTCCTTTAAACCCCAAGAAACAAATGAAGAACCTGAATCTGCAAATCTTTATGTGCAGGAACTTCTTCCCCAAAAGAAGGCGGCTCTCTGAGCTCAGGTGTTCCTTACACGCCTCTCTCTGCTCCACCAAGGACACAGTGTAAGTAGTGAAATATCAAACTTGCGGAGCAGGGAAGTTTCAAATAAACAACTTCAGGGTCGGTTATTTCTCTGTAAATCTAAGGTTTTAAGTAAATAAATATATAAATAAATCACTGCTGCAACATACAGTTACCAGCTATAAAAATAAATAAACAGCCAGGGGCACGGAGAAGCCCTGCTCTCTGACATTCTGTCACTCCTCAGTGGTACTTGCTCCTTCACCTTCAGACCTTCTTTTCCTCTTTGGCTCCTGCTTGATTTTCTCTGCAAACTCTATTTGACATTGTGCATGACGGATGTATTATGAAAAAAACATTTCATTGTCCTAAAATATTCTAGAAAGCCTGTCCCAGTTCTTTTTAAATTCTTATGTACATGCGGTTGTATGGTGAGTAAAGGTTTCCTCTAGGTAGGTCTGAAGACCCTTAAAATTCATGGGCCTTTTTCTGAGGCAAGACTCAGGTGCACATCCATCACTATTTCAATATTTTATGGCTTCCCCTCCATGTTTTTTTGCTTCTGAGTTGCCGTTTGCTCTTGAAATCGCTGAATCCTCAGCTCGATCGTGCTAAATGAGCTGTTCACCTGAATCAAAATTGTTGGCCATCTGGAATCCTGTTTGAAAAAAGAACCCAGGTTGGGTATATGAATAACAATCCCGATTCCCCGCCCTGGCCTCCAATGAGGCAGAAAAAGATACACTGTCAGGGAGATGACTGAGAAAGGTTGTTATCTGCATTAGTGATGGGCTGTGATTATCACGTCCTCCGAGCTGCCTTCCCTTTTCCGATTAGCAGATGCCTTTCTGTGCGAAAGCACCAGCCACTGCGTTCCTCTCCTTGAAGACAGCTGCAGCTCCCCGGGGCAGAAGGACCAAGAGAGCTGCAGCTGCTTTACCCCTCAGCAGTGACTCTAATGCTCACCGAGCAGAGGCATCAACAGCATCTATAAGACTGATGTTTGCATTGGCTATACGTTACGCTCACTGGCATGGGAATTGCATAAAGCAGCTCTCACCCAAGCAAGTCCTTTGCCAAATCTTTTCTTTGCTCCTGAAGTTTTCGTAATAAACACTCTTCCAAGGCCACTCCGAATTTGCTAAAGCAAAACGTTTTCATTAGAGAGCTGGGCTGAAGGTCTGAGATAATAATAATTGGAGGCTATTTACAGCAAGAGGATGAGAAGGAGTGGTATAGTCTTGTCATCTCTGGTATGTACTTCATTGCTTCTCAGCAGAACACAGCTGACGGGAAAAAATTGACATTTTCATGCAAGTGTATATCGTATGTTGCAATGCAACCAGTATGTGCATTTCCCCACAGTGAAAACAATTATCGTTTTTTCCTTTAATATTCAGAAATGAAGGGGAAGGAGAACTGCTTGGGAAACTCAGCCTGAGATTTCTAGTCACAAGATACTACAACAACCTTAGTCTCTTCCAGTTTGAAATTAAGGAGATCATCCTCTGGTTTATTTTTGACCACGTAAAAAGCTATCAGAAGTGCAGACAGATAAAAGAAAGAAAAAAAAAAGATAAACATCAAAGAATTCCTGTACTTGTTGGTAAAGACACACTCCCAAAAGTTGCTTCTTTCTCAGCATAAATCAACAAAATGTTTACACACGTACTTAAATGTTTGTTACATTAAGACCTGCCATGGTTTTTCCCTCCAGCATTACCTGTTGGATATAATGAGTTAAGAAAGCATTTGTGTGAATACTGGAAATGGCCATCCATCACAGGGATTATATTGTTTTGAATAAGCACTTTCAATCCAGCTCTGGAGAACTACAGACCACAGCAAGGACAACGCACAAAGCAAGTGCAGAAATGGCCTCTCGTTTTTATCCCCTCTGGCTGATGTGAAATGCATCTCTCTGTATACGATCTGATGGGGCTGCACTTAAACACACACAGCTCTGAAAATCTGCGTGTCCAGAAAGTCCCTGGAGCCGCTCCTAAAACATGTCAGAAGCATCTCCTTGTTAATCTGAAATTCTGTATCCATAAAAAAGTCACTGCCTCATTCAGATAAACCAGCCTGAGCACTTTGCTTCCTCTTCTTGTTCCCTATTTATTTTTCAGGTAACAAGTTGCAGCACAAAAATTCTTGCTTTAACAGAGTCTTCTGAGACAGCTGCTGAAACAGAACTGAAATATTTGGATTATATTTCTGGAGGTCTCTTTTCCCTCTTGCTGTAATTTTCTGCACGTCTTCCCCTGCCCCCGTCCCCCCCCCAATTCTCTCATTGTCTGTGCAATACACTCCAACCGAGTGCCCTCTTGGCTGAGTCTACTGCCATAGGTTACTTGTCTGGAACAAAACTCAGTCTCCAGAAGAAAAGTAATAGAAAAAGGGAGAGGCGGGAGCGAGAGACAAAGCCTCTCAATGCTGCTATGAATTTTCTCCTTCTGTCTGTACAAAAATTCAGGGTGTAACACATCCTCCTGACTGGTCTGGCTATGAAATAGAAGAGCATAAATCAGTCCCTTTCCCTTTGCTGGGTTAATTGTGGGGCCCGTTGTTTCACTTGTTGATGGGAAAGGGCTGTTTTTCTGCGGAACTGCTGCTTCCTATGCCTCCAAGCTGGGACAGGCGAGGAGAAAGCAAGGTATGGAGCAGATAAGGAGCGGAGTTCCCACCTACACATCCACCACTGCAGCAAAGCTGAGGGAGAAGGGCAGTGCTGCAGGGAGAAGCTCACTGCCCGCAGGGAGAAAGCAAGAACCGGCTCAGGGTTATGTCTTGCCTCTCGCTTGGAGGGAAGAGCGCAGTGGTCCAGGAGGGAGGGAGCAGTACCATCCGGGTCCGCTACAGCACTCCAGGTTCAATGTTCTGGGGGAAATGGACTGCTTGATTTTACCTTGCAAAATTTCACAGATAAAATTTAATTCTCTGTTGTCCCTTAGATACTACCATAAAGGAAGAGGGGAACTTTGCCCCCTGTCCGAACCCTTGGAGTGACAGCCCCCATCCCATTGCATAAAATACAGGGGAGTTTGCAGTGTTAAGGTCACCCTCTGTCTCCCTCTTCCAATTATTTCTCTGAAAGAGACAAATTTGGTTCCAAAGAAGTAACTTACAGCAGCAGTCAGTGCAAAGGACACTTGACTAAGTGTCAAGCATGCTGCACAGAAAGGCTTCAAAATGCATTAATAAAAAAGAACAGCAGTGAGATATACTTTGCTCAATGAAAAGAAACAATCTATGCAGTGACTTTTGGGTGGGTTTGTGGCTTTGTCTGATAAGGGGACTGCTGTTGATAATGCCCTCCTGATGCTACTTAGCTGTAAGAAACCAGTATAAGGCTGATCAGGACAAAGAGAAGATGCGGTTGTTGTAGAGAAAACTGCGGCATCTCCCTTTCCCTTCAGTTATTAAATAGTCCATAATGGTGAGTGGATGTCAAGGGCCAAGAAGTGAAAATATTGTCAATATGTTATGGTATTTTATCCAGGGACAGTTGGCAGTTTCCTTTAAATTTTTGTGTGAGTGGGGAGGGAAATTGTGGATTAATGGAGAAAGGAAGGGGATCTGTTCCTACATACTGTCTCTTGTCAAGCTATGCACTGGACGTATGGAGAGTTTACCTAAATTAATTCACTTTCACACTGCTTGTGGCTGTTCTGACTGGGTGGTGACAGTGCCATCCCAAATTTCCTTCACTGAATGCCCAAACAGATATCCTCCTAGCACGGAAATGGGCAGTGCACACCCTTGCTGTCTCGGACCCTTGGTCCCGCGGGGGCTCTCAGCAGAAGGGGTGCTGCAGAGGTGCGCTTGCTGTTACACGTGTCAGGCATGTGCCTTTGGGCAAGCAGCCTCAGCTGAGGTTGAGGTCATGTTAGGTGTTTAGCCCTTACGTCAGCTTGGTGACCAAGATGAGTTACAGAGGTAGGCACAGCATTTGTTCCCACAGTTGTACTAGCAGCTTAAGTAGAGGTGCAGGTTGTGACCGTAACCTAGCTGTGGCAGAAAACTCCGGGCAGCAAAAATGCACCCATGACACCCTAGCAATGTGGTGACTTCATTTTTGGATACAGAAGGCAGTAACAGCCGGGGGAACCCACCAGGCATTAAAGCTGGAATGCCAGTGAACTTGCCTCTGCTACACCGGAGAGCACTGGCAGCTGCGGGGCACGTGGGGTCTCTGCTCTGAAAGGGGAAAGAAAAAATTGGAGGCAGTAGTCATAATTCCTTGGCCTGTGTATATCTGCCCTTCAGTGCTATCCCCTGTGCGGCAGGGATCTGGGAAGCTCTGCTACGATCCCTGTAGTGCCTGCATTTTCTTTTCCCAACGCCATCTGCTATACTGATCTGTTAAAAAGGAAAATCAAATCTCTAATCCACTGCTACTGTGTGAATAGAATCCCGCTCAGGGCATTAGCTCTGTCTTGTCAAGGAACACAATGTGCCATTAAAACAAAAAGATGCCTCCAGCTTTGGGACAAAGGAGCAATGAAGACTGAACGCCACCCACTTGTGCCGTATGTGCTCTAAGCCAGGGGACCGGCCCAGGGGAGAGGTTGTAGCTGAAATGTCACCCTCCGGTGTGTGCCAGTCTGGGAGAGGATATAGTCATATGAAAGTAATACTTCAAAATGTCCTTTGTTTAATTCCAAATCTTCTTGGTTTATTATTTTCTTTCTTTTTTTTTTTTTTTTTAAAGCACAAGCACTTCTGCAGTAGCTCAGAAGAAAGAAATCCTAACCTGCCCCTTACTGTGAATCTCCAGCGCACCTCTTTGCAGCAGGGCTGTGTGTGTTTGTGAGGACGTACGTATGCCATATCTTCACAACTATCACCCCCCTCCCAGTTTTGTCAGTGCCTACAGCTCAGGAAATTAAAGCAAAACTACATAAAATCAGAATTCCGAGCCGTTGTGGTATTTGAAGGTCTTCCCAAAGCCTGATCTCTCAGAGTCCAGTGAAACAGTAAGATTCCCATTGTGTTTCTTTCATGAATTTCCAGAACCAGTGACTTTAGGTGTACCCATGGAAAAAATGATTTTGCGAACATTAGGGTGGGAAGAGATAGAATACTCGCACTGGGAAGAAGATGAATAATAAGGGTTTCCTCCAGTGGCGTAAAGGTTTTCCCTTGTTTTCTTCTGAAGGAGCTTTGTTGGCCGTGCAGCTGCTGGGTGGCAGATGTGGATTTACTGGGGCATGGCCCCCCCTTCCCCTCCCGAGCCCGTGCTCGCTGCGGCGGCTGTACAGATTTCCCTTTAAATACATGGCTGCATACACGTCATGGATGATGCCCACTTGTTTGCTGGCAGCCCTGTCTGCAGATGCAGTAATTAATCATCGAGTGACAGGGTGGCAGTGCCCCTCATTGACTTCGGGGTGATTAAGAAGGGCTCGCTTTCACTCCGCCTGACAAAGAAAAGCAGTGAGCTGAGAAGGGCTGCTCGATTTGGAAGTGCCGCTTCGGAACTGCTGCAGAATCCTGCATTTCCAATGGCTCAGATTTCCTTTTCCATGCAGAAGCACCACCAAATACTTTGCAAACCAGCAAGGTGGGACTCGGGGAATGTGCAAACTCCGGTCTTCTGCAACTTTCCCGTTGGCCGACCCCTCGAGGCTCTGTGCTGGCAGTGGCTCCATAAGCCAACAGCAAGCCCAGCGTGTTGTATGCCTACCAGACACCAAGCCATTGGAGTTGCTGTGTGGTATAACAGAGGATTTTTCTGGAGGAAAAGCTTTTATTGTTCTGGGCCAGATTATTTGCAGCTCCCCGAGGTATTAAAAATACAGTTGCCACTATCGAATTTTGGTATTTCTAAGAGCTAATCTTGTGCTGGAGGCGAAGAGGAACAGGAAACTCTTTTCCGTGGCGTGCATTTAAAATCAGTTCCTGAGTTTGGGCAGATCTCCCACCCAGCTAAATGAGAGATTTTTCTGGATAAGAACGTTGGCATTTGGCTATAAGCTGCTATTAAGAAATAGAGCGGTTTTCACTCATGAATATGCATGTGGCTATATTGAAATGTGTATACTATCAGCAGACAACTTTGCAAATCCTTTATTTCAGTTTATACTGGGGAAATGAGGCAGCTAGTCATTAGTTCACTTACCAGCACCCACATTTACCCAGTGACTTACACAAGGCAGTAGCTGTGTCAGCCTACCTGTGCCAGCTGCTATTATTCCTCTTGGTATAGGAAATAAGCATTTCTTATCTTAGTAGTCACTTTCTTTCACCTGCTTGCATGGGAAACTGCTTTTGCATTTTCTACTCTTTTAAAGATCTTGGTATAATTATTATTAATATTATTATTATTATTATTACTCAAATGGGTAAAAAGAAAAGGAATTAGACAGATTCCACTGAGAACAATTAAACACAATAATAGTGAAGCAACTGACCCACAGATTAAGTATATGGTGGAAAGCATCATTCTCCATCTGCCCTCCCTTTAAGTACCTGTTGTGGAGGTAGGCTCTTAGAGGTGTCTACTGGGCTGAGAGCCGTGTAACAGCCCTTGTGTGTGGAGGAGGGAGAGGCTGGAATCAGGCTGTCAGGACGCATGGACCGCCTCTGTACCTTCAGCACTTCGTCAGGCTCATCCTTTATTTGTTGCTAAACCAAAACGAAGTATTGCCTGAAGTGAGTTTGGTACCATGCAGACCAGTGGAGTGGAGAGAAATTAAAAAGCAAGTGCAGTCCCATGGCGTGGCAGATGGGGCTGTACGATGGCGTAAACCCCCTGTTGCCCACATCAGAAGTCGGTGTCAGCCACGCAGTCACAGCGGTGGCAATCACACACGTATTCTGTCTCAGGTGGCTGCATGTAAAAATACAGATTCAAAGGTCTTCACCCAGTCGGTGGCCATGGGAAGGATACATGCTAGGATTTGTGGGTTTTGGAGGACTTGCAAACAGTTGTATTTATTTAGTTTTAACCTCTTGCCTGATTAATCCATTTTAGCTTGTTCTTTAACCTTTGCTTATTTTCTCCTTGATTTGTTCCTTAAGTCTGATTTCATTTGGTGTCCTTAACTCTTAACCTAAGTTGTGGGGTTTTTTAAAGGTGTGTTTCTTCCTTATTTTTAGCTTTGCCTCGTTGGTGTCAATGGATTGCTCACAATCTAAGCCCAGCCTTGATGAAAACAAAGGAGACTAGCTCATGCCCTAGGGTTCACCAGACATTTACAAAAGCTTCACATTGTTGGCTTTCAGTCCTCCTAGTGTTTAAGAGGATTTCAGGATGTTCTTTATGGAAAAAAAAAAAGACAAAAAAAAAGACATCAGGAGGTCCACCTTGAACAGCAAACCTGTTCTGTCAGCTAATAAGGACTTCCTGCTAGTTGTTCTAATTATGCTCTTCCCAAACCTTGCATGACGTGTGTGTTATACAGACAGGTCACTCCTCGCAATGACCACAGAGGGTCTGCAAGCGAGACAACTAATGTTTTGCAGATGGATATTTGACACAAAGAATTGGGTCCAAGAATCCACAGCTCACACTGAAATCTGTGAGAGCTGCAATATCAACAATCAGCTCTTAAAATCCTCTGAGACTGGCTCTAAAATACCCTCAGCCTATCCTCTGAAGTGAGGATATTGGAGAATCAAAGCAAATATTAAGTTGGAAAAGATCTCTAGAGGCACTCTGGTCCAACCCCCTTTCAAAGTTGCTATTGGAAGTATAATCCATTGGGGATGTTTTAGTTTGCCTTTAGATACTATACCGATGGCGTGCACTTAGGCCATGCTCCCAGTCTTTCCAGTGAGACTGGGAGAGCTTGAAAAAGACTTCTGAATGAATAAGCTGAGATTCTTACCCGACCGCATGCTTCAAGTAAATGAAGTTTTATAGTATTTACTAAACTGGGTAGGAATCACCATAAAACCCTGAGGCTGGCAACACTGGATTTGAGAACACTCATCTTAAGGTCTTAACAGATATTTAATTTTTGTGT
>RSEF01000013.1:13484501-13511434 GCA_003993805.1 Himantopus leucocephalus
CTTTTTTTTTTTTTTTTTTTTCTTCTCTGTAGGACAATTAAAAGGATCAGTGTGGCAGGAACTGTCATTGAAAGTGACAACTGATCTCCTGATGATCAGAAGATGTCCTGCTAATATTAATTTGTGTCCCACTAATTTTATGGGTACTGTACCAAAGTCACAGACCAGATTGACAGTCGCTCACTGGGAGTTTGCTGGAAATATTCCAAATATAAAGGATAGAGGGAGTATGAAAGAATGCATTCCATTTAAAATCAAATTATTACTTATACAAGCTATATGGAATAGCCCTCCTTTGAAAAGAAAAAGGAAGACTTTGCCTAGTTGTTTCACATAACACTAGTATTAATAGCGTCCAAGGAAGTTATACTTGCAAAACACAGCACTTACCCATCTAATGAATTCTATTTATCTAAAGAAAACTGGGAAATGCTGTCATGGTACCTGCTTTATGTGTGCATACATATCGGCAATTCATGCAAGATAGGGAGCACCTACTCTGTCCTTGTCTGTTACAGAAATTCTGCCTCGTGATTTCATTTGATGCTCCCAGGTTCCTCTCACAGGGGAAGAGAGAAAAATCATTCCTTATTCACCTTTTCCTGCCAGCCACTATTTTATATAGCTCTATCACTTCTTTTTCCAGTCACCTCTTTTCAGAGTTGAAGACTTCTAGTCTATTTAATCTCTCCTAGTACGGAAATCATCCCATGTCTTTGATTGTCTTTGTTGCCCTTCTCTGTATCTTCACTATTCTTTTTTCTGATTTCATTTTGAGACACGGTGACCTGCAATGCATGCAGTATTCAAGATGTGGGCAAATCTTGGGCTTATTCAGTGGCACAGTGCTGCTTTCCCCGCTGCTCTTGGTTGCTTTAATGCCTTACTTTCTATTTGCCTTTTCAGACTGCCGCAGGGCAACGAACAGATGTTTTTGTTGAGCAATCTGCAGCGACTCTATGATCTCTTTGCAGAATGATAATAGCTAATTTAGAGCTTATCATTGTATATGTGTATTTAGTGTTGTTTTCCCCATGTGCATTACTTTGCATTTATCAACATTGAATTTAATCTGCCAGTTTATTGCTCCCTCAGAACCCTAAGATCAGTTTTGGTTTTTACTACCCTGAATAATTTTATACCATCAGCAAAACTCAAGATCATGCTTAGGGCTAATCTTATTTAATATATTCATTAATATCTGCAAACAAAAAAAAGTTCCAGTGTCCAAATTTAATTTGCTAATAGCACAAAGTTGAGAAACCATCTTTGTTGCGGAAGATTCTCAGCATATTACAGATTAAGAACTAGATGACTCTGGGCACTGGAATAATGGAAATGAAAATAAATGCAATAGCGCAAACTGCAAAGTCATTCTATTTGTTACAATATATTAACATTGTAAAACCGTTATGCACATTTAAGAGTGTATAACAAGAGTTCCTGCTGGGATGCGAGAGTTCAGCAAGAGGAAAAAAACGACCTGACACATTAATCAAACTGCAAGTGGACTCTAAGCCACCGGTGTTACACAGCTATAAAAAGCCAAACGTAATCTTTGGAGATAGCAGAACATGTATATCCTGCAGAGATAAAGAAGGATCAGTACTATTGTGTGAGGTGCTGGATTGCTAGGTGTACCTCTGCTCACTCATGTTCAATGAAGATTCATTCAAGTTGGAGATGTGCAGGTCAGATAACTTGTGGACTGGGAAATTTGTCTACAAGATGCGTTTCAAAGAGGAAAACTGATTTCCCTTTATAAATGAACTGAGGAAAAGAACTCTGCAAGCTAATGGTGCCACTGGCACAGGGGCAAAGAAGCATAAATGGATGATGAATAAATTTAAGCTGGAAATAAACTGAAGCTTTTTAACTATCAAATGGGTGAGAAGCAATTTTAAACTGGAGCTTGAGGTCTTTGTGAAGGAGTTAGATTACATGATTATCCCCCTTAACAGCAGGCTGGCTCTGCTGGCTGAGAAGCCATCTTCCCAGCAGGAGTGGATTCCTCTCCTTCGGCATCATGCCAGCGGTGTTTTATCCCCTCGTCACTGGACGATGATTCAAAAGGTGTCTCCTTGCCGCTGTGAACGCCACTGACTGTAGCAAGCAGCAGGGGACATGCCCTACTCTCGAGGAAGTGCTGGATAACGCTGATATGAAGCTCCTGGCCATGATGTCAAGAGCTGGCAACTAATCAAGCTCAGATGATTTTCAAGAAGCTGTTTCTCATTAACATTTCTACATATGGATGAAAAATACTTCAGCAGCAGCACTGAATGCTGGAGTTCTCTTCCTATAAGACAGCCTATGCAATAAACATCAATAGTTTCCTTACTGGCTATTAGAAGGTCTTGAATGGTTTACAGTGTGCGACCATTTCAAGCTCCATACATGTTTTTAGGTCTCAGTTTTTGGCTATTCCCCCCAACAATAACAATCGGTTTATGCCAGTCATAGAACTAAAGGTTTTGTATTATGGATACATGAAAGTCAGGAACCAAAGTCATCAAATATTTTGTTTTCAAAGCGTATATTCCTTTAACTCTTCATCCCATGGTTGTTGTCTTGGTTTTGATAAGGAGACAATATTATGAAGAACCAAATCACTGCTGCTTGAATTACTGTTGTTTTTTTTGTTGGGATTTTCATTGTTTTGGTTTGTTGGTTTTTTTTTTTTAACATGGAGCTTCTTTACCTACACTAACAGATTTCTTGTCTTTGCATGTGGTACTTTGCAAAACCAGGGTAAATATAAAAAGAATACTAGTATAATGACAAACGCCATGGAGAGCTCTGAAAACAAAACACTCCAGGAAAAAACATGCTTGGAAGAAGAGTGGTGGCAATGCAGTGACCATAATACGTTCAAACCAAAGCACATTGTGCATTTATTTTCCTTTTATCTTTTGTTGGAGCGGAGGGTTCAGTGTGCTTTCTACCAGCTGACGTGAAGAGGACAAAGGCTACATGAAATCACACTTTTACTAAAAAAAAAGTTTGAGTCTTTTCTTAGATGTGACCTTTAGGACAATTCTAGTTCAAATAGGCTAGACTGAAAAGTAAAGTAGGAAGTATTTGAGGGGATTCCTGTTGGGTTTTTTTTTTCTCTCTTTGTTTCTGTTTCACAGCATGGTGAGTATACGGTCTTCATCAAAGCCCCCCAGCCCCAGGGCTTACTAAGATAATATCGCTCTCTTGTCTAGCTAAGCATGTAAACCATTCACGTGCTGTGTTCACGTGCTCTGCTGAGAGTACAGAAAATAATAAATTGGTGCTGTTTCAATGGGCTTTATGTACAACCTGAGGCAGAGATTACAGTTGGGCTTTTTTTGTCCTTTTAGTGTAAACCTTTTTGAGAAACTTGCTGTCACACTTCATATTCCATTTATTTTCTTAACGGTTCATAAAAGATTACTAAGTGAATAATAAATGGTTCAATTAAACACATAGATTGTTATCTAGGTCAATAAAATGCTTTCAAACTTTGTTAATGTCTGCTGGTGATGTAACAATTTTGGAACAAACATCATATATGCTTTTAATACATATTACTGTTTATTAACTCTCTATCAACCATTTTCAGAAAAATCACTGCTAATATAAAATGTGGTAAGAGTTCATTCAGCTGAGAGTGCCTGATATCATTTTGCACTACTGAATTCTTCAAGTAAATCGGGAAAAAAATGGCCACGGAATATCCTTGCGAAGTAGGAGAGAAATAGACATTTATATTAATCTAACAAATTTTTATGGAGTTAAGGTAGGATACAGAGCTTGTTCCATTATCACTGGAGAGGATAAGCACGAGAAGAGAACAATTCATCACACCTATATTACCACAGGATTAATTTGCTTCTGTACTGAATATAAATTGCCCTGAAAAAAAAATTTCGACAGAACTGGATATGAGCACCGTATCTGGCCAGAAAATTGGCTGACTGATGGTAAACAACGGGTAACGATAGATTTTTGAAGCATCAAATTGTCAGATGTAGCTAAAAAAGATAGCAGAGGAATCTGTCTTAAGATTGTTCTTATTTAACATCACCTTTAGTGATCAGGAAGAAGGCATGAGAAGCATATTAGTTAAATAGGCAGATGGTGCTGCCTTGGAAGCCAATCAAACTTTAGAGATGACAAAAATATTGCAGAAGATCTGCAGAAGTCGGAAAAAGGGATGAGGGACAAAAACAGAAGCATTTTGAATTAGTGGAGATCAAAGTATTGAGGGGAAAATGTCCCAAAGCACTGACAATGTAATGGACACACTGATGGAGAAGGAGCAGTGACAGCAAGAAGAGATGGCTTCAAAACAGTACAGCTCTTTGGAGCTAATGATGTTGAGGTATCTGTGATCATGAAAAATGTAAGTAATATCCTCTGTTATGTACATTTTTCCTACAAAATGTCATCGCCAACATCATCTTCTAAGCACATTTTGCACCTCTCAGGCCTAGATGAAAAGCTAAGGCTCTCTGTTGCATTTGCTGCCAAAATGGCCAGTCAGGGCCAGCCTGAAGCCCCACTAATTAGCATTGCTGATTATAGGGTAGATTGGCACACTTCCAGCTCTGCCCCTGATCAGTAAAAACAATGAGTTACTTTCAGGTCAGATGTTTGTGCGCTCCCATGTGGACTGGGTCAGTCCACAGCTCACCAGAGATGTTGGTGGATAAACAAAGCACCGAACGACTACCCTTTCTTTAAGTGCAGACGTCTAAAATCCCAACAGCCGAAAGGAATGCTAATTAAGTCACTCAATCACTTGCAGCTACAGCCATGGAAGTAGCTGATGGACATCCTGACAATCTCTGCTCCTATCATTATTCTAATCATACCAGTCTATTTATGTATATGAGCCACACATACTCTGCAGAGCATATGTGCTTTCTTCTCGGCTAGTCTGGATTAGGATGAGGGTCTCTATGAGGCATCACTGTGACGCAGCGTTGCTCCTGCAGTCTCCTAATCAGGAGCAGTTTCCTGCTCGTGCTGCCCATGGCACTGCAGCACTCCTGACGGCCAAGTCTGGCCGCAGCTTCCACTGTGCTCCAC
This sequence comes from Himantopus leucocephalus, assembly GCA_003993805.1. Classification (NCBI taxonomy): domain Eukaryota; kingdom Metazoa; phylum Chordata; class Aves; order Charadriiformes; family Recurvirostridae; genus Himantopus; species Himantopus leucocephalus. The sequence goes on from RSEF01000013.1 coordinate 13,489,563, forward strand.
CCTCCTAAGTTGCCCTCAACAGCTCCATTTTCCCTACAAAATTTGAAGATTTGGGGAATCAACAGACATTTTATGCATTTGAATTAATATTTTGAAGTTGTTATGGTGAAATTTATGGAGCTACTAGTGTTTCTAACCTGACTGATAAGGCATTTATGATACACATGGAAATGCAACAAGTGCAGAGTAAAGGGGATGACCGCTTTGGATGCTCATCCCACAGGACACAATGTAGAAGCAAAAGCACAGCATCCTTCTGGTGTCCAGGGTGAGGAAACCTTAAAATGCACAGACTCAAGGCATGGGAACCCAAAACAGAAATCAGATACCTGTTCAGATGGTTTTGTGGGTTTATGACACAAAGACTACATTGACCAGTTAACTGTTCAATCAGATTTACTCTTTCACAGATTAAAAATGTTGGCAGGAAAGAAGAGACATTTTAACTCAGCCTCATGATCTTTGCAGTTATTAGGGAAGAAGCTTAGCTAGTGAAGCAATCGCAAGGACTATACAAGGAATGAGTAATAGATGGAGGTAACAGTGGTACAACATTGGGAATGGAAAAATACCAAAGATTTCAGAAGTGTTGGAAAGCTTCCTGTGTGTTCCTTTAAACACAGATATTGCCTGGATCCAAAATCTTTTTGTGCCTGAAAACGAATGCAGTGATTTTTATGAGGCAGCACTAAAAATCACAGTCCAATTCCCAACTGGAAAATGAAAGGTTCTAATATTTCCCATCAATGGCATCTACCCAAGACAACAATGAAAGACGGTTTGTTTGTGTGAAACCTCCCAATGGAGTGTCAATTGTATTTAGTTATGGAAAAGCTAAATAAAACACATATCAAATACAAATAAATACAAATCACTTTCTTAATCAGAGAGTTGATACAGCAGTTTCCATCCCCTGCAATCAGCTCTGTAATTGCCTCACCTGGAGCTGAAATGTCACCTCTCCAGAGAAGAGGAGGACTATTGTCTTTTCAAAAGATGATAATGCATTTGATAGAATATGATTCAGAAAGGCATAGTAGATTTTTTAATTTTCTTGCATGGCATATTAGAGAAATTTTCATGAGATAAGCAAATCCCTTATAGCCATCCTTGAACCCACAAAAAAAGTGAGAAGTTAATTGAGAGTCAGCTACAAATGTTCTTTATTATCATGAGAACAGCAATGTCCTGTTCTGCTGGAACATGCCTAAACTACCACCTGCCACCCTAACCCTCATGTCAGAGATTAAATTGTGTGTTTCTATAGAAGATCTGTGGTTCTACCCGCTATGAGAGAAGGAGCCCTGTGGGAGAGACATTCAGTCATGGCCTCAGTGGCAAGAATGTCATCTATCTTATGGTGCCTCCCAGAGGGGAATCGAGTCCTGCTTATCTCACTTATGTGGTAGCCAACTATAAGAGGAAGCAAGGGTCTCCTGAGTCTTTTTCTTCTGTCATCATCTATTATGATGTTAATTTCATAAAGTATCTTTTAGGACTGGGATTGTTAATTGTAAACAGAGTTCTTCATCATCCCCTCACATCTTGCAGGTTGCCTGCTTTGAGAGGGCAAAGCCATCGCTTAAATTGTCAAAACCTCTTCCTGGAGGAGATATACTTCCACCACCCAAACATCCTATCAATCCCTGCTATTCATCAAGTGTATTTACTGATGTATGCTGTTAGGATATGACATACATGTCTTTGTACATGGAAATTCTAAAATATTTTCCATTATCCATGATACACACTCTTACGGCCTGAGTGAAATCCCACTGCCTGAGTATGTATTTATTTTAGTTTCACTGCTGTCATCAGTGTCCTACATATGACTCACGTCGCACTGATTGGGATGGACAGAGTTCTCAAAGAAGCTAGTGCAGACATCTTCCCCGGCCACTCTGGCAAGAAAGCAATGAAGCACGGCAAGAGGAGAAGCTCTAGCATAAGGCAGAAACTCAAATCTTTCCCAAATTGCACTGCCCAGAGGAAATACCAAGTCCCTATGCATAGGGACATCAGTCATTTTATCTTGGCAGAATAAATAGATTATATACCAGGGCTCTGCTTCTGACAGCTCCTCAGTGCAGATAAAACCAATAATTGCTTTGATAACAGATTCACTAAGATGGAAAGGTGTGTGGGGAAAAGCCATGAACATTTTTGAGACACACAGCCAATTTAGTAACTTTCAAACTGCTTGACTAAATGTAAATAGCATTCCTGATGTCAAGTGCAGCTCACTAAATGCTAAACAATATGGTCATCAAGCACAGAAAATCAAGTCAAACAAACCATAAGACTCTCTACTTGGCAAGCATTTGCTTGTACCTTAATATTTAGTAGCAAAACCAATATTTTTAATTTTTACCTGATGCCTCTTCCAAAAGGAATGTGCAACTTACCTACTGGCAGATTACACAGATACTTATACTCACTCCTATTTGCATGTAGGAGGAGCGTGTCTATGTCTCTAGAAGGACACATATGTCAATTCAAATGCAGGTCTGCACATTTGCAAAGTTATAACTTAAAATGTTAAAAACAACATGGCAAATTCAACCCTCCAAAAAACAATTTCCCCAATGAGTCAAACTACTTTTAGTGTAACTCTGTGCACACAATACATAAGTAAAATAGAGAGTAAGTAATGAAAAGCTTTAGATGGGCCCAGCTACTTGCAGGAGTACAGGTAGCAAAGAAATTGAATATTTAAGTAATTATTTAGCAATATCCCAAAATAGTCCGTCTAAAGGTGTTTAGGGTGGTAGAAATAAGCAACCTGGATATGGACTCTGTTTCCTAATGAGAAATTCAGTGGGGCTATTGTATTTTGTTACAGAAGACTTGGAAATAACACCTCCAAAGTAGGAAGTAGTGCCATTTGACGGGCTCCTTACGTGCCCAGGGTAGTGGCAGTGCCGATAAGAGCCACGGACACAATCCCCAGCATGCAGGACTCACACAGAAGGAGTCAGCTACCATCGCCCTTGCTCACAGCCCGTGCAGTATGCACCAATGGCTGCATGAAGCTCCCGGAATTGATCGGTTTTCCTTCTTTTTGCCCCTTGTGACCTTCCATTTTAAGCTAGCTTCTTTGTTCACAGTTTTCTATCTGATCACCCTCAGTCAGCAAATTCAATACTTCTTTATTCAAGGATGAATTATAAGAGCTACATAACCTAAGTGAAGCAATGCAGGAAGCCTTGTTTGTTATGGACATGCATCTTCTAGATTCTCTGATGTCTAACAAGATGTAAACGCTAAATTAAACTTTTTCTTACATTGTTGTTTCTTGTAGATTGTTTGATGTCTGGTAGGAGTTGAAACAGCAGCTTCTCTCTGCTAATAGCATCTATTTACTCTCTATGACAACCTACTTTCAAAGGACTTGTAAGAAGTCAATATATTTAAGAATTTTCCCAGCTGTCAAATTTGCTTTAAGTTGGACAGCAAGATCAAAAGTCATTAAGAGAGAACAGGCAAAGAAATGAACAGGCATATGCATAAATATACAAACCACTGTGCAGGATAAAATTCATGGAGCCTCTGTTGAAGCAAAAATACTTTGGCATGTTTCAGATGACTGTAGGTTTATCAGTCTGACTGAGGAATAAGGAACAGGAACAGATGAATGCTACATAAATAAAGATCCTATTCTCCTACATTTTTGAAGATCAAAGGAGGAAAAAAATGAATAAAGTGACATAATTGTCATCAAAGAATTTAATGATCATAGAATTGTCTCGGAAGGTAGCAGAAAATGTAGGCAGACAAGGCACTAAACTGAATCTAAATCCTTCTCACGCTGTCAGATACCAATTAAAGCTTGCATTAAAGACTCCATCTCCTCTGTCAATCATTTTGTTTACAGAATGGCTACTGTTGATTTTGCTAGTAATGACTTATGAGGAGGGGTTATTGGCTGATAGGCAAATCACCAAAATGCATGAGAGAAATGTAATTTTTACTGATTTTCTCTAAATTTGAGAGTACTACCAGTCATCAAATTATGCATCAGCATAATGGTGAAGATCATTAGCATGTGCATATTTTTTCATTGTATTATGATGCATCGATCAGAAGAAGGCGGCGCAGGTAAAGAAGAGGCCCTTTCTATAACTGGCCACTAAGTTGTACTCCTACATTGCATATGATTTTACAAGGTGGAAACAGCTGCTGTCTGGAAGTAGGAACATGATCCAGACCTTTACTTGCCTACAGAGAGGAGGCTATTGCTGATAATTGCTAATTGCAGCTCAGTAAACCTAATGGATAGTTAATCATTCTGCTGCAAGATGGAAAAGTGCATTGTGCATTAATAAAGTAACTTAATTTCACCATTCTGCTTTTGCCACACTGCTTGCTTTGATCTCCGCTAAATTGGATCATTACCTTGTTAAACTGAAACCAACTAATTTTCCCAATTGTCTTTTATGAGCAGAAAGAAATCATCCTGCTGCCATGGAGAACTATGAACAAGATAAACATGAAAAATTAAAATCCAGCTTTTCTTAATGCCCTTGTGCCCTGCTGTTTGTGAACGCGTACTGTAATGACTGATTAATGACATGCCAAAGATGCATGACCAGAACAATCAAGGTGACAAATACCTCTCAAGAAGGCAAACTGGGGAGAGTCGGGAATATGCTTTTCTCATCAGATTTTTACTGCTTTTACTGGATGAAGTCTGCAACATGGTGTTCTCATGGGAGGAGGATACACAAGAATAGGATTATGCCGTTATTTGACATGGGGCTGGTGTGTGCTAAAACCCCACCAGAATATCTTGCTTTAGGCAGGGTTTTTTTTGTAGCAGGGCCTGGAGGAGATATGGTACCTTGCTGAATTCCCCCTGGTCTTGCAGCCTTGCAGCGCTGTACCTTCCATCACCTGAGTTTTGAATAGAAGCAATATGGGAGGAGCAATTTGTCCCAGGAAAATAAGTGGGATCTGTTAGCACTTTGAGTCAGAAAAGTTCCTAGCTGCCATTTAAAACCATGGCCCAAGTGGTGTGAGAGTGGATCAGGCAGAGGCCATCTTCTCTAATTTAAACAGTGAAAAGGAAATCAATTTCCCTGCCTCTGCCCACAGGACCTGTGCTCTTACCTCTTAAGAACTTGGCTGAGTCTTCACTCTGGGGGGAAGCAGGACTTGTTTTACTCTATTTACTCACACCCATGTTGAGCCAACCGTTTAGCAACACCATGCCTCATTGCCTGGATGTGTCCTTCCTTTTGAATAATAAGCCTCTGTTGGAAAAAACTGGGCTTGTGTGATTTATTTCAGATTACTGCCGCTTGTTGGACAGCAGCTTGCTGACTAGTGTTCCCCAGAGTTTGAGGCGTCTCAGAATTTCTGTCTCCGATGCCTTACTGGCTGGCGGGGAAACATTAGATGCTCCACTAAGTATGACAGCAGCTCTCTGCAGAGCTGCTGGGGAGAGGCTGGGCGGCCGACAGCAGAACCGCTCTGCCCACTGTGCTGCCTTCAGAGGCTCGGCAAACAGCAGGGGAGAGCAGCCTGTGTCTTCTGCTCACTGCCTGGAACAGATTAATTCGCAAAATTTCTCCAGGCTTGCTCTTCACCTACATAGCCACTGCTGTGAACCTAAAATCATCAGGATGATATTCAGCACGATATTCCTTGTGGGTAGTGGGAACCCCAGTGACTGATCACTGTGGAGGGTGCTTGGGTTTGGGCTCCTTGAGACAGAGCAGGTACATCCCTGTTGCCTGATTTTAGAGGGTTTTTTTACTCAGAGAACCAAGCTGTCGGTGTACCGGGTCATGTGCCACCCTAGAGATTCCAGGAGGACACTTTCACCTCTGTAACCCAGCCAGGTCTTTAATGGCCATGAAGGCATCCCTTCACCAGGGTACCCTCGCTGTCTGTAACCGTCCACACCTTGCAGCCGTTATCTCAGAGTGCAGAAGTGTGTGCAGCACAGGGGTTGGGGCATGGTGTCCAGCAACGCTATGCCAGGGCACAGCTGGGGCAGAGATTCTACCTCAGTTCTATGGACAAAAATTTGCTGGGGACAAGAAATCTGGACAACTGAGCATTCTGGTACTAGCTCAAAACACAGATGAGGGCAGGATATCTGCTACACCCTTAATATGCAGCTCCATAGAAGCTTGAGCAAGGACTGGATGCACTGCTTGACTTCTGTGTCCCCGCAGCCTAATGGCGCATCTCTGTCTCAAGGGTTGTCAGCTCTTGATTCCGTGTGTTTGCCTGCAAGGAATCAGATTTTAGTTAGAGCTGGAGTCAGACTTGCAGGGATGCCAGGAGCCGTAGCCACTAGCTAATTTGTGCCTCTCTGGGGAAAAAAGCCTCTCCAAGTGGCTGTTGCCATCCCATGAGGGTAAGCAACCAGTCAAAGCTACTCAGGAGGCAAACTGAGCTCTCAGTAGGTTTTACATCCAGGAATGCCCTGTGCTTTTTTGCCTTTTCCAGTCACTTCCTATGTCAAGATGCATAGTGACATCTCTACTTCATTCTTAATTTGCCACAGGCCATCTGTGTGTCTGTCAAATGTGACCAAGACAAATTGAGGATAAATCAGTGGAGCCTTCCAGATTCCTCCACTCTCTGCCTTCTGTGAGGCTGCTGGTGCTGGAGCTCAGCGGTCCTTGCTGCCGGGACTTCTCCAACCATTTTCAAAGAGCTCTGGGACATCCATTTTTGTTTTGCAGTCACTATGGTAGGATGAAGCCAGAGTCCCCAACATTGTCTTTGGTAACTCTGCTTTACAGGAGTCATCTCAGAATGAACAGCAAAGGCAAAGACTTTCACGCTGCTGAGACATGCTCATGCAACTCACAGTGCACTCAAAAGCGGTGGGACAGATTATTCAAAGCCCAGGGCCAGTTGCTTAATTTTGTACACAGATTCGTTCTGTTGTTGGCTGAAAGTTTCACTGCCTCCGTTTTGGTTCAGTGCATTCAAAGCATATCCTTCCAAGAGGACTCTAAGTGGATCCTGTGTATTTACTTCAGATTCAATAAAGGTAACTTAAGCAACTATCTCCATTGCATTGTGATATACAAGGTAATAAACAGCTGAAACAATTGATTAAATGCCATGGCAAAGCCATTTATAGAACGCATACCACAAAGCAGCAGAGACACATCCTATTACCAAACATGCTCTACAAGTGGCTTCTTTTCAAAGCTTTCTCCAAACACAAGAGGAGAATCAGGTGAAAGAAATGCCCCTCTCTGCTCGGAGGGAAGGCTTTGGAAGCTGGGTCTGCTGGAAAGCAATCAGAGGGACACCACAGGGCTTTGGTAAGAATGAAAGAGAAAGGAGCTTCCTCCTGGGAAGCTTTTGAGCTTTGTAAAGCTACTTCTCATCACGGTGGGAGCCTGGGCTAAATGCCCCAGAAAAGACTTCAGGACAGGGGGAGGAGCAGAGATCTGCCAGTTGGATTGTGACTCTGGATATTCTTCTCTTTGAGGTCAAATCCACAAGCATCTGAAAAAAATGTTGGTTCTCCTGTTTTGTTCTTAACCTTTTATTCCTGCTATGCCTCTGAAACCTCATGAAGAGTTCAGAGGACAAAGCCCTGCATCCAAGGGCAGCTTCAGCCAATACAGGGCTCCAAGGGCATGGAGATTAAGACCTTAAATTAGCCATTAAAAAAAGTGATTTTGCCTTCTCCAGCATCAAAGAACTTGTCCAGCTCCCATGCCCTAACCTTCCCCACCTTCTTTTTCTATTAACCCAGTCCAGGGACACTATAACTATCACAACCTGGATTTCATATTTGTAGAAAAATTAGAATTTCTAGGGGCCATGGGCAGCAAGAACATACAGCTCCATGGCTGTTACCACCTCCCTTTTCTAAAAGCACATGCCCCATGCTGGTAGCACACAAGGAGATGACTACAGCCCCCTCAGACTCATTAATCTCCACCTTCTCATTCTGCCTGAGCTCAGGCAGCGTGTTCTCCTTCCCTGCTTTAGCAGTTCAACATTGCATAATAATTCCCTTTGCCCATCTCTGTGGATACGAGGAAGCGTTCCAGCTTCTGGGGAACAGGGAGCCTATCGGCTGCACAGAGACACGGCTAAGAGACAAAGATATTGAGTTCTGTTTTTATTAGCAATGGAGTGGGTGAGCTTGTGGGTGGATAAGAGATTGGGTATAAATGATGGAGAAAGCTGAAAACAAACCAGTTTTGACTGCTTCTCAGAGTTCCCTGATCTGAAAGGTCAAAGGCTGAAAATTGTTTTGTGACGGGTTAAAACCACCGAGATTGTTTTCCTCTGCCGATAGATCCTTCTGTTTATTAAAATTATTTTTCTTCTGCTGAGTAGCCTTCCCAAAACCAACATGCATTCTTTAGTTGCAGTAGTATTAGCCTGGCAGGCAAAACAGAGCCAAAAAGACTCATTGTAATTTAGGAGAAACAAGATTTATAATAATAATAATTTGGGGTTTTAATTTGCAGTATTTTATTCTGGAGAGAAAGAAGGACCAAAATAGTAAACTAAAAAACCCCCTGGTTTTGGTATTTCCTCGTTTCAGCCCTTCTTACATAGTTAAATGAAAAAAAAAGAAGGGATGGAGACATAAGGTGGAAAACAGGGAGAATCTCACACCTCCAGATGTCCATAAAAACACTAATAAAAGTGCTAGGCAAATGAAAGCACATTCCTTTTTTTAAAACAGTGCAACAAAAAAATCCCCTAGCTGCTCTTTTGGAGAGCGGGTGGAATCTTGCTCTTTTCAGGTTCAGCCTTTGAAAAGTAATTGAACAGCAAATAAAAAATAGAAGTGAAATACATCTGGTTTTCAAATGCTCTTTCTTGAGGTATGGTCAGCCCCTCAGTAACTCAGGCCAAAGGGATTTGCTGCACCCATTTATAGGCATCCATGCCAGTATTCCTCCAACAGTGAACAGCACTGTGAAAGGCTAAAAATATAGTTCCACCTTGGTTTGGTTTAGGAGCAATTAAAGCCCTAATTCTGCACGCTGCCAAATGATTTCTTATAGCAAGCACCCCTCTGGGAAATCGATAGCTGTTTACTAGGTTACTTTGTTCATTCTTAGCTGCTTGAATCATATCTTGAACAAAATTCTCATATGGTATAAATTTACACTAAAGCATACTAGACATAGATTGGTCTGTTACACATAAGAGCTATTGACTTCAAATCCGCGTGTCATTCCGGGAAGTGGCAGGCACTTTCTTGGTAGTGAATCAAACAGGGTATCCTCACGGCTGCATTTGCTTAATTTGTTTTCCCAGTGAAAAAAAGGAGATGGAAAGGGTTGAAATTTCTGTTATGGTGAAAGGGCTTTTCTTATTTCATTCGGAGTAGTTTTCTTGTACTTGAGAAAAAAAATGGTTGAAATCAATGATGGTTTGGCTCAAACCCAAACACTTGACCATTTTGAAATTCCTTTCCTCAAAGAGGTGTTTTTCTGAAAGAATCAGTGGAAGGCATCATATTTGATTTTTTTTTCAATGAAGATTGTCCCTGTGAATTTGCAACTGTTACCTTAGCTAAATTTGCTTCCTCCACCTTCCTGATTTTGTGGGTTGCAAACGATAGCAAATATTATTCAGCAGTGCTTTGCTCAAGGTGCTAAAGCTCAGAGTATCAGGCAACTTACTGTGTAAGATCCAAAGAGTAGACATATGACTCCCCCTTGTGAGTTATGGTCTGGAAAAAAGATTGCTTAATAGCCCGGCATTTGTGTGTATCAGACCTTTCCCTTCAGGAGAAGCGCTCAAGGATGCAAGCAATGTTTTGTTTTTGCATTTTGTGATCTAATCAGAATCCTATCCATTATCAGATAAAAACCCTATTCAGTAATGTATTTATTGGGTTATTTTGAAGTAAAAAGAACAGAATGAATCATCTCATGAACTTAAAGTCTGAGAGGCGGAGAAATGTCACTTTCTGCATTGGGACCAAAACCACAAAGAAGAGGGAATGAGGTTAGCCCTGGGGGACGTTTCCTCCTCCCAGGCTGGCTCTGCTGGCAGGCAGCTACGGCGAGCGCAGTGTCACTCAGGGAACACCATGTGCCAGTCACATTTTGTCACCGGCATGTTCGATGCCGCTGTCCCTCCAGTGGTTTAAGGCACCTCAGTTCCGTTTTAGTTCAAAAGAGTACACGCTCAGCCATCCCCGTGAGACACCATAGCCCAAGGTCACTTCACTGTGAACTTAAAATACTCAAATATGTTAAATTGCCTTAGTCCCTCCGGTCCAATGAATCCTGAATTCTCCTTTGCGCAACAGCTCAGCTTCACCAGGAGCAAGACCAAGCGTCTGCTTGCCTGCCTGCATGCCCATCTGCTTTTCTATTCCCCCAGCCTGGATCAAGTCTGAGATGCTTCCCGGGGTGCTGGAAAGCACTCGATCAGAGGAAGCAGGCAAATTTAACCCAAATTTTCTGCTTCCTGAATGAATACACTGACTCTTAGGTTACGATTTTAGCAGAACAGTCACATCTCCTACGCTGAGAAGAGCAGGTCATAACCCAGGACACTTCAGCTCCAGAGAATGTCAGGATTCCATGTGTCTCCTCTCGGCCACCTCCACACAATGCCCTGCTCAACCCCACTAGCTCTTTAAGGTCCTTACTCCCTCCAGACCCTATATCAAGAGTATGGGCTCGCACTGGGAGCGAGTCATTTTCTGCGGAGGCACTGAAATCCCTCTAGACCTTGGGGACCTTGGTGCCAGCTGCTCAGGTGGGCTGTGGGAGGACGTCTACGGCCTGAGACAGACACGGGTAATCTGTGAGAGCATTTGGAAGTGTTGTGTCAGGTGCAGCCCAATGGTGAATTGAACAAGCGGGATTTGGATGAACATAATGAGATGCTTGACAGGTAATTTTTGTTCTGTGTTGTGCTATTTCTGCAGTGGCAACTGTCACTGTGAAAACTACCAAGTTTGTTACCATGACATTTGTAATAATTACATCCCACTCGCTGCAGTGAAATGGGGCAGAAATATCGATTGAAATTCTCAGCTTTCATGGGGCTTGGGCCAGTGACAACTCATTTTTAATTTTCAGAGCCTTGGGAGTGAAAAACGCATAAATACCTCAAGTCTCCTTTGTCTCAGCCTCAACTGAGATCCAGCAAAAAAAAGACCTGGCACAGACAGAGCAAAGAAGGATTAGGCCTAATTTAACTAGGTAGAGAACAACTCATTTGTTAACAGCTGCAACATTATAGCTCACCAGCAGGCAAACGTATAGCCCCACTGATTTTCCAGCTCCAAATGGAACAACCTTCCATGATAAGAAAGGTGGAAGCACAAAGGTGCCATGCTGGCGTTCATTAACCATCATTAAAATCTGAGATTTTCTCTTCACAACTGCACAATTTCTGGTTCCCTCCCTCCCCAAGGTCACATTAGCATCTGCGATAACATAATTGCTCTGCAGAAATTCCTCAGCAACCGGTAGGTGATTCTAAGGGAATTACAAATACAGTACAAATATGCCCTTAATAAAATGAGTTCAGATAATGGGATCTGAGGTCTCCTTCTCTATGCCTCTTCATTTCTAGTGCAGTTCTCTTCATTTCCAAGATCGCCCATTTGCCTCTCTGTCCTTACAGCCTTAAGTAGAACTAATTGCGTGGGTGAGAAGAGGAGGATTTGGACCTAAATACTTGAGAGACACAGGCTCATACTATACCTTTAATTATAGAAGTCATTAACACTGCACAAATACAGCCCAGAAGAGAATTTGGCCCTGCCGGTCCTTTTAATACCATTAGTCTATACCCCCAAAGCATTCACAGCACATTCCATTTTTGGTACAAAAGCATTAATAGTAAAAATATTAAAGAATTATTCTGGCTTTATAAATACACAGACAATTCAAGATCCCTAGAATTTAACGTTCTGCCTTGCTCTGCTAGCACGTATTGCCACAGCTGAACTCAGTTTCCCCACACTTTGTTATTTTTCCCTGCCCTGTCCTGGGCTGTTACCTCACCGCATTGCGGATTCCTGGTGGACACAGATACCTTTGCTCTCCATGGCCAACGGACTCGGTCACTCTCGCGACTGAAAATCTGCTGCCACATTAATGGCAGAGCATCGCTGGGCTGCTGGCAGAAAGCGTGTCTTCCATAGGGTGCTGCCCTGGCATGGCATCCTCTGCGGCTTGGTGGATTTAGGGGTCATTGTGTGTCTGATGCGCAGCTTCCAAAAAAGCAGAGAAGCAGCAGGACCACACTCCCCGGGGGGTGGGATGCAGGCACGGGGCGGCACGGGGCCAGGGCTGGAGGAAGGGAATAGTTTGAGGCCAACCAGTGCAGAGACTGGTGTAGGGCGAGTGGAAATCTTAGAAACCACACATGCATGCATTGTGTAAGCGAATACTATACTATACTTGCAACTCAAAGTGACAAGTAATCTTACATAAGTTTCTTGCTGTCATGCTATAGTTAGGTTTGGAATATGGTTAACAGCTTCTGTTAATACCAGATGTCCTACTATTGTCAGGCTCCAATAAAATTGTAGCGATATTTCCTGTTGATTATCAACTGCAAAACTGCTGAGATAAGGAGTCTTCCTTGCCGTAGGACAGGTGGAAAGGAAATCCTGCCAATCTGCCACTGGGGGAAAAATACAGAAGAGCTAATTTTTATTTTATTTTTTTTTTTTCAAACAGCTTGTCCATAAAATTCCAGAATTCTAGACATTTAACGTAGCCTGGAGACCAGATCAAGTTTTCCGCTAATTCACAAAGAGAAGAAGTCCTGAGACAGCAGCCTACAAGAAGTAAAAAAAAGTTGTTGACACTGAAAGGGAAAAACAGTGAAGAGGTAAATGGCTGAAAATACCACATGGCATTTCATCAGTCAGGACTGTCTTGCGCTGTTATAAACAGATGTAACTGAATGATGCTTTTTTTTTTACAGCTGAATAAAACTGGGGTGTTGCTGCCAGTGAATAGCTATTTCAATGATATACTTCGAAGTGACTTCCAGACTTGTTCTAGGAGGGAGAAAGCCGTCTGTTCACATTCGCCGTGTGACACTTGACAAACCTGCTTAGATGACAAGATGTTACAAATATCTCTCCTGTAAACACACTCTTGAAGTCAGTCATTATTTGGAAATACCTCCTTTTTAGAAAACTTGCTGGAACGAGTCAGCAGGGCGGTGGAGGTGATGAGAAGAAGGGCCAGGGCGAGCCCCCCTCCTCCCGGTGCTTTCAGAGGAAGGATGCCCCGGCTGTGGATGGGGCTGCCCGGGAAGCTTCAAAGTCACCCGGGGAGGAGAGCTGCCTCTCTTTACTCAGAGACAAGCCATTGATTTTCAGAGGAACTCCCAACAGGGGATACACACACTTACCCCTTTGAAAAAATCAGGTCAGATTGTCTTCTTATTCATTACAAATTAAAATAAAATAAAAAGAGACCTGCTTTATTTCAAAGGACTTTGGGTCACTACAGCTCATTTGGCCTAGAAACCTAGAGATGAAAGGCTTTGCATGCCATTACTGACTCCCAGGAGCCTCTCCATCCCCACCCTCCACCCTCTTTTCCTAATAGTGGAGATTTGTTAAACCCTGACTGGCGGCGAACACTCCACCCAGAAACTGGGGTGGGAGACCCGTCGGCTGTGGTGAGAAGGGGCATGGACAGCCAGGGGATGGAGCAAGACAAAGGCAGGAAGCTTTGCAGACTGCACGGCCTTTCTTAAAAACAAATGCTGTTTTGAGGACTATATTTAGTGCCTGCATCTTGATGAAGTTAACAACAGCACCAGAACAGAAAGATCTCGTGTAAGAAAACAACAGGCAGGAATTCTGCTTAATTACATTTTCTACAGGCCAGTTAAGTGCCTATGAAAGTGCCAGATGTGTAAAGAATTACTTCTTTTTAACAGCATATGGTGAATTATTATAAACTGTACTCACAGCTGTAGATCAGAAAGAATGGTGCTCTCTAATTGGCCCTGGACAGTGCCCAGAACATCCAAAATCCCTTTTCTTGTATTTTTGTTTGTAAATTGCACTTTATAGTAGCAGGAAGACACTGCACCAGGCACTGCAAAATGATTATCGTCTCTCTCAGGCAGTTAAAATAACACCGTGCTGAGTCTTATAACAACCCCTGAGGGACTCACCCACAGACGTACGGCCTGTCACGTCCCATTGCACGTGCGCTGTATTTGTTAGGGTTTTCCTAAATAGGTGGTACCGTCAGGGTTTGCGTGGAGATACAAGTCAGAACTGCGAGGACCTTTCAGTAAGACTTGTCACTGTTCAAACGGGGTGCGTGGTGGCAGCTTGTTTCTGAAATTATCATAGTTCACTGCAGTGTGGAGTCCTGATGTATTCCCCGCTTCCCAGTTCCAGGAAGGAAAGTCTCCGTTTCTTTCTGCTCTGTCTCTCTAGCTCCACTTCTGCTTTGAGACTGTGCAGGTGGCAAAGAAAGTGTGCGTGACTGCCTCTGAGTCTGCTCTGCATCAGGAATTATGAATGTTTAGAGACAAGAATCAAAGTAGACAGCGTCTTTAAAGGCAAGGTGGAAGTGGGTCTCACCCCTGAAGTCACGTAACGATCCAATCCTTTCTGTTGTGTGTGAGTTATAAAAAAAGGGAGAAAAAAAGACTAACCCTGTGTCTTCCTCTCCACCTGCTGAGAATCCAGCGTGCAGCATCTAGGTGATTCCCACAAGCATCACGGACTTTTCCTCTGCTCTGTTCATAGAGTAGATAACAGAATAAGCAATGGCAATAGGCTGTCATCCTCTGTGTAGGCCAGCACTGTACGGTGATGACACGGCTTGCTGGATATCTTAGGTTTTTACTCACAGCACAAACTACAGCCTTGGCACTGCAGGCACAGGAGGTCAAAGTCCTTTCTCCTGCTCCCTGTCTCCAGGCCACAGGGCAACTGAAACATGGAACACACTGTTCAGCCCCTCTGCATCTGGAGCCTGGGGACCCTCTTTACTCTCCCAGCAATGGTACTTCACCTGTTAAATCAAGCACATTCCAGGTCTCAGCCCCTTTTGGAGCAGGCGCTCAGCACCAGCGATGGTGGTGAATGACGTGAAGTCCATCCCCGTTCCTTTGGTTGGCTGCTCTGGGCAGTGGTGTTTCGCATCACTGATGGCTCCACCTGCACAGATACCAGTTCATGGAAGAGCTTGTGGTGGTGCTCCATGCTCGAGGGTACAACCTGGAAGGGACCATGGCCATGGGCGACCTGTGCTGAGGCAGGTACACCCAAGAGACTATGATCATGGACAACCCATGCCAACACTGTGGCCATGACAGAGTGGGGACAGTAAGAAACACTGTTACACACAACCTTGATTCACCGCCCATTGCCTCACCAAAGGTTTGGGACAGACTGAGTGTAACCTGGAGTGGAAACATGAAAAATTCAGACTGGGAAAGAGGGAGGATAGGCACTTACCATAATTTGAGGCTGGGGGAGGAAAGGTGTTTACTTAAGTGCTTTTTTGATTGTTTATGCTTTCTTTTTCTCAATATACAAATCACTGATTAGAAGTTTGTGTTGACTGGCAAGAAAATAATTTAAGTAAAAATTCCCCAAATTGAGGCTGTTTTGCCCATGACACCCTGGGCAAAGTGAATGATCTCTCGAGTCCTCATCACTCCAAAGAACACGACTGGCAGGTTGGGACAGACCCTTCAGCAAATTTAGTTGCCAGACTCTAGCAGTTCTGTTAATAGATTTTTTTACCCCTGAGGTTCACATTTTCTTATGTTCCTGTTTTGTCTTGTTGGGGTTTTTTTTAAGGAATAATGGCAGGGAAATGACTCCTCCCTCTTACCTTCTCCCTGGTATGTGCCAAGTCCTTGCTTTTGAATTTGGAAGCAAATGATGTTTTTTTTAACAACGTACTTGTCTTATTTCATTCTCAGACTAAGTTTTACACCAATTTAACAGATGCTTTTCTAGAAACACCAAATTCATTCAAAAAGCCTGCAATTCAAATTCTCAGAACTTCTCCAAGTTGTAAACAGCTGAAAGCAGATCTTGTACTAGGAAGTTCTGAGCTGCTCTAAGCTGGAACACTGTCTCCAGCTATAATTCCTAAATTAAAATTCAGGTTCCTCTATAGTCTTTAAAGCTTCCCGGAATCCTAAAGCTGGAGTAGTTCAGCTTTGGAGATGTTTACAAATATTGAAAGTTGTCTGAAGCCTTTGGCGCTGGCTCCCATTTCTACTAGTAACAGAAATGAGGCCAGTGTTTAACTTTTTCAGAGTTTGGTCCTCAACAGCAGCAGCCAAAGCCCGAGATAGTTAATTCATTTTCAAATGTAATTCAGAGGCTTATTCACAGGCAGGACAAAACCAGCAATTCAGTTCAGGGTGCATGTACTTGAGTTGTCTGGGGAAAGAACTGCTGAAAAAAGATATTTGCCATGAAACCTATGGTTCACCAGGAGTCATCCGGCAGCTAATAGAGAGCAGACTTCCAGTAATGCAGCCTATCTGCACTGCCATTACCTGCCTCTATTTATCATAGCTCTACACGCTGAAAGTTCCTGAGTGTGCAGAGCCATTACAGACTAAGGGACAAATGGATTCGGATAGGGGTTGGGAGCTTATCTGGCCATGGAAAATTAATTAGCAGTATGGTTTAGCTGCTATTGTTCTCTTCAGTCAGCAGAAGACTTTTTCTGTAATGAGCTTTGCAGTGCACAACTTCAGTGAAAAACAGAAAGGAAGTTTCTTCATCTGCAAGAAGGATCCTGCTTGCAGTGGGCTGGGGGAAGGGTTTGCTCTTAAACTGGATGGGCTAATTAGATGCAATGAGATGTACGTATGGCCCGAGGATCCAGTGTGGCCTATTGAACTGGAACCTGGAGCTGTCTCCAGGCTGTAAGGTCCAGCTGATGATCTTTGTACAGGGATCTGCTAAGGGATCAGAGCTGTTCCTACTTCCACAGCTTTCCTGTGATGTAACCCCAGGCTGACTGCTGCGTCCTTCCGTGTCCTTCACATCCCACTCTTCCTGGATTTTCTACTTGACCATTCAGCACCACTTTGGTGTCCACATTACAGGAAATGGAGAACACATGGCAAAAGGGAAAAGCTCAGTGTATCCACATCTCTGCTGACATATAGTCTGTCAAATTGCTGAAATCTGTGCATAGTTCCTACATCACTCTATGAACAGCCCTTCACAGTTCTGAGAAAAAAAAAAGAAAGAAAAGAAATGGATCTTTGGCAGCTGTGGAAAACATTGGTCCTTTTTTACTTTATCTCCATTCAGCCATCCAGAATATTGTCATCCATGTGGCTGAAGAGAGCCCACTCTACCAGAGGATCATCCTTACCTAACAAAGTCTAGGCCTGAAGAGAAGTCTGAAATATTTCCAGGAAAGTACAGCCCTTGATGACAGCAAACTATGTCCTAGAGAGCTGAAGTCTGGATATACATTTTTCTGCACTCCTTTCAGAGCAAAGTCACTCAAATTTGGGGAAAGTAAGTGTTTTGTAAAGGAAAAAATGAACAACACGTTATAGGAGAGCCATCACAGCTTCTCCCACATTTTGTAAGATTAATTAAAAGCTTAATGAAGTAAGAAATAAAAAGTCAGAACCAGGATTCTGTAGAATTCTGAATCTACGAAAGCAGAATAACACATTGCTTATTTAGCCAGTCAATATTACTTAAACATTGTTCTTACAATTGTCACCAAAATACCCTTCTCTACCTCTTGCTAGAGCCGAAGGGAAAGATACAAGATCCACAGACCAGACAGTATAAACACATTTTCAAGAGATCTCAACAGAGATTTTTACTCATGACTATTCCTTTCTTTTTGCTAAATGCCTGGGTTTAGCCCATCTGTCACATCTGAAATACTGCTGTGTGACTGACCTACCGTGGAACACACCTTTTTTTGCCAACTTGTGCTGCACAAGCATCTTACTTTGCTGCCAAGAAATATTATTGCTAATATGAGGAGAGGTTAACTGGAAAGGAACACTAAAGAACAGTCACAGTCCCCCCCCCAGCTTCTTCTGCTTTCAGGTAAAGGATGACTCCTTTGCGTGAGCTGGCGGCTGCAAAACAGCTGCACTGTCCTGATACCGCGTACTGCTGAAGGTGACTGGAAAAAGGCATTTCTGCCTCAGCAAGAGAAAGAAATCTTGCAGCTGGCATTTTATTTTGTTCCGGTTTGGGACAAAACAGTTCTGTGAAAAGAGCTAGTGGCACAGAAATTGGGAAAGGAATTAGGTGTGGAAACATCAGAAACCTTTTTGAATTATTTCAGCACCCTTCCAGTTAAAACTATAATAATGAAACAAGTTATGATGATAATTTTTGCAAATATATGCTGTCCTCATAAACCCAAAACTTTTCATTTGCTTTGACAGAACTTGGGTGTCCACTCTGGCAATTATCATCCTTAACTCAGTGTTTGGGGTTAGGGAATGGAAAAGAAGATGGCAAGAATACCATATCTTTTTCCACACCCAGCAAATTAATTGCAATTGAAGTATTGGTAATGCCCATTCTCTGACTGCAAACACAGCGAAAGTCTTGCTGTTCTACAATATTTGGACTTAGAAGGAAAGGGGGACAGAAGGTAACAGCTCTTTAAGTGTTCCCTTGCCTGATACCAATCTCAGCGCTGCAGCCCTATTTTTCTGTGGCTACATCTCCATTGGCAGACACAAGCTCTGTGTTTTTTAATCTGTTTTATAGTTGCTGCTGTTCTGATTTAGCCTTACTCCTCCTCATCTCAGCAAGCTTAAACTGTCAAAGATGGCCAGCACGGTCTATCAGCGTGGAAGCAGATATGCTGGTAAACATTGGGGTTTCAGTGTGAAACTGGTGTTCACACACCAGCCTGCAGGTTGGCAGGAGCTGGAAGAGTTCCCATTACATGTGTAGCTTATAGGTCTCATAACAGTCACAACTTCTACTTGGTGGTACAACTTCTTACTATATAAAAGCCATATAAACAATAAGATGGCTCAGAAATGAAGTGCCTTACACTTTATCTTGCTGGTTTTGCCCTATTCTTCCTGTGGCCAGACACCAAAGCAACGTGTGAATGGTAAAGGACCACAAAGAAAATGACACAGTGCCTTGGATGTCCTCCAAGCTTGGTATTTCACAGTGAATTCATGCCCACATTCTGCCTTCACTTCAGCTGGAGCAATGTGGCTGCCATCCTTATCTTCCATCTACTGCATGGGGCAGGTACCAAGTTGCCCTCCTCCCACTCTATACTTTTTTATTGTAGGAAAATTGAATTAAACGGGATGCAAAAATTAATGTGATTGATATCTGCAGCCTGAAGGGCTGTCCATCCCAGCTGTCCCCTCTACCACCACAAACAGAAGCCATGGGCTGGCTAGATGCACCAGGAGAAATCAGCAAGCCATTTGCTGCTTCCATGCGGTCTATTGCAACAAAAACCACTGGAGTAATGTAACTGCTCCATTATCCTCCTGACTACCTGCCTAATGTGCTCTGTCTGGGAAAAGCAGATTTCCTGAGAGCTAGTGAGAGACGGGAAATCGGTGATTTCCAGCAGCTTCAGATGAGATGCACAGCAGATTCAGATGAGAAATAAATTACAGTCATTTCTAGGGAGAAAATGCAAGGCAAATGCATAGATAGCACCATCATTATGGTAAACCAAGCAGTCCACTGGGCATCGTTCCTTAGAAGTCTCATCCCTCTGTACTCAACATGATTATCATGCCGTTCTCTGCATTCCTCACTCACATTTTTTCTGGTTCCAGAGGTTGCTGCTGTTTGATGTGTTTTATCTCAGACATATCTTTGATGTATTTTAGAAGGAAACAGAAGTACAGAAGCGGCCAGAGGAGGGCTAGGATTGGGCAAACCCAGAGGAACTTGGATATATTTTATAACCACTCAAATTATTTATTTTGGGTTCAAAAAATGAGATTGAGTTTATAGACCTTTCCCCTGTAATTTAGACCAGGATTTTTTTTTTCTTTCAAAGAAGATTCAATTTTTCCTTTTGTCATTGAAGAAATGTGTTATCCTAGCTAAGAGAAGGCTTGTCGGCAGACACTAAAAGGTGCTTTCTCTGTAAAATATAGGTATTTTCTTTTCCCTTTCCTTTCCTTTCCTTGCCCTGCCTTGCCTTCCCTTTCCCTTCCCTTCCCTTTCCCTTTCCCTTCTCCTCCTCCTCTCCTCTCCTCTCCTCTCCTCTCCTCTCCTCTCCTCTCCTCTCCTCTCCTCTCTTCTTTCTATATTGTCTTCCTGCTGATACATTTTCCTTGGATTTTTCCACTCTCTTTAGCTAATTTCTTCCTTTTTCCCTCCCCTTTCTATTCTGCCTCCCTTTGCACACACCAAGCAATGTGCAAACTATTTAATGAGCATGAGCAAACTTTCCACTCAAGGATACTTGACTGAATTTCTGTTGAACTGAAAGAAATTTGTCCTTTCCTCTTAGCAGAATATAGAGGCCACATTTGCATCACTTAGGAAAAACACAAGACATGATCACTTTTACAAATGATACTTGAAGGGTAAAGATGGGGCACAGTTGGGGTTTTTTTTCTTTGTTCTCAGTTAAAATATTTACTTTCTGGTAGCCTAAGCACAAATGTGTTGAAGCACCTTCAGGGAGTTTAGAGCTCCCCTTTGTTAATTTACCTACTTGGAGAGTTAGGGGAATACAACAGAGCAAGAAAAAATGAAAAAAAAAAAGAAATAAAAGTTCCTTTTTTAAGAGAAAGAAAATGACCAACTGGTCAGACTAGAGAGAAATCCACTTTTGGGTCCTGCACTTAGAGATCCATGGGATCCAGTGCATGTGAGAAGACTTCTGCACCATCTGCCCTCCCAATCCATTTGGTATCATGCTGGCAGGCAACCCAACCCTCCTCTCCTTCCCATGCCACAAGGCAAGGAACTGCTAAATGACAACTTGTACACCAAAGAACGTCATTCCTATATGATGACTTCAGGCAACAGAGACATAGAGCATCTGATGTAACTATAAATTCGGAGCAGGCTTACATCATTTTTTGGTACATACCTTCTGTTCATCCCAGTGTGACAGGTATGTACCTGGCAGCTGGGAATGAGCAAGAAATCACCCATCCCCTAACAGCTAAAAGTATCCAATACAAAAACTGTGTGCACAAGGACACCTAAGCAAGTTAAGATGGATTACCTGAAGGTTTGAAGTGAAAGAATATTAGTTAAACTGCATTAAACTGTTGTGAAGATGGTCTTATTCAAGGTGCTTTTTCTGCCTCCTGTAATCAGTCTAGATGATATGTTAAGAAGCATTGCTACTAATTACTTTGAAAATTATGTGACCTGGAAATCAAAGCCACTTCATGTTCTTAGCTGTGAAGATATTCCTCTGAATTTAATTAATTTATTTATTTTAAAGCTTTCATTTATTCCTATTTCAGTGTTGCTGCTTCGAAGCTGAAGCTGGATCTCTGAGGCGTGATGCATCCAAATGATTTCATGGTGCTCCTTCACTGTAGTCAGTGGAACAAAGCTAAGAAGAAGGGAGAAGAGAATAGCAGTGAGAGATGTGTTCAGCAGCAGACAGTCAAAGAAGTTACCTGTTGAAAGACAATTGGAAATACCCGAGTATAACAGAGAAAATAGCCACAGAAATTATTGGACCAGGTACATCTACTTGGAACCACTGTGGTTTTTTGGATGAAGTGGTTTTATTCCGCTGCTTATCTACCATATAGGAAGAGTTGGCAAGTCTGACCATGCAGGGCATGGTTGAAAGCAGTTGCTGTGCAAATTTGTGCTTGTTCTTCCACTAACGAGTCAAGTTTGTGACCAGCAGAAGCCCTAGTCACTCCACTCCAGGGCTTGAACGTGAGCCTTGTGAATGAACTGTAACACTTCTGGGTATTCC
>RSEF01000013.1:13534234-13573333 GCA_003993805.1 Himantopus leucocephalus
GAGAACAGAGCTCTTCTGGCAGTATTCATAAGAGAAGAGCAAAAGCAGGGAGAGACTTCTGTACGGGTTCTGCTACAGCCAAACGTGAGAAGTAGCAGGAGACACTGCCAGGATACGACTGCTGCTACAACAAGAAATGCAGTGCTCAGCTTGTATGGATTCATAGTTTATCCAGGGACCAATTCACCAGAAGATGGGTGGCTGGTGTGGGAGCTCAGGATCAGCTCTTAGGCTGCCATAGATCTTCATTCCTCCTTTTCAGCGCACTCCCCCCGGCAGGAGCCTGCACCCCCCAGGGCCCCATTTGGTCCCTGCTCTGAGTCCATCAGTGGTAGAGGAGGGCTGCCTGCTCCAGCAGCGTAGAGCAGAGACAGCTGAGGATATCTCCTCAGAGCCTTGTTTGCAATGCTGACAGCCATCACGCACCAACCGGGGCTTTGTTTCTTTCTCTCCCTCTCCCTTCCCCAGTCCCTCTTCTCTTCCCCCATCCCTCCAAGCTACTGCCAGTCATTTCCAGGCGAGCATTTTGTTTTCATTTACAACATGGATCCTTCTTTTCCCTCTTTCTATGATTTTCGGTGCAACAAAATGACACTTCTGACAAGCAAGCCTTCCTCTTCCCCCACCTCTCCTCATTCTGTGGATGTTTTCATAGCCAATTAATCTAACATCATGTACCATTTAGGTTTGAGAGGCTGGCGTGACTCCTGAAGGAGACAGAATGTGCTGCTGGGAATGGAGGGGTGGGGGTGACGGAGAGGACCATGAGGAGGCTCCAAACTGCCTGAATTACTCATCAGGAGGGTGGAAACATGGAAGCCTGGAATAACTTCCTTCTCTGTCTCCTTCCTCACAGACGTCTCTGACACACGGCTGTCAATATGCCATGGAGCCATTGTGCATGTGTATGTGTGATGAGGAGAGGCACAAAGCTCTGCTGAAATGCTATCAAGTAGGATGTGTCTCTCAGGCTCTCTGAAGCTCCCTTCACATAATTAGCAGGTAGGAACAATGCAAAATACTAGCTGGAAAGGGATTGCTCTTCCCCTCTGAACATGCCTCTCTAAAAAGAATAGCCAAGTTTTCGAGATCAAAATAAATAACTTGATGGGAAAAAAAAAAAAGAAAAAAACCCCACAAATCCAACGTTTTTTCACATCCCTGCCTTTCAGTTACATGTTTCTGTCAATTTGAAATTCTTTGTGCTAGAAATGCTGCTGAGCCACACGGAATAGCATGCACAACATAGTANAAAAACCCCACAAATCCAACGTTTTTTCACATCCCTGCCTTTCAGTTACATGTTTCTGTCAATTTGAAATTCTTTGTGCTAGAAATGCTGCTGAGCCACACGGAATAGCATGCACAACATAGTAGAAATTGCAGCCAAATTTCAAATCCAACTATTCTGCCTAAGTTCTGAAGGAATTTGGTTAGTTTTCTTTGATTTTTCTCCAGACCTTAGTTCCATTCCGTTTTAGCTTGTTCTGGGAAAAGANGTTTTTTCACATCCCTGCCTTTCAGTTACATGTTTCTGTCAATTTGAAATTCTTTGTGCTAGAAATGCTGCTGAGCCACACGGAATAGCATGCACAACATAGTAGAAATTGCAGCCAAATTTCAAATCCAACTATTCTGCCTAAGTTATGAAGGAATTTGGTTAGTTTTCTTTGATTTTTTCCCAGACCTTAGTTCCATTCCGTTTTAGCTTGTTCTGGGAAAAGCATCCTCAGCTTGCCCTCAGGACCTGCTGCCTTATAATTTTTTTAGTTTTAGGTTGTGTTCCTGGATTTTAAGTCTTATTCACAAGGGTTAGCAATGCTCTCTCCCCGCTTTATGTTAAATCTACTGGTCTCATGTTATATTACAATTCTATAGATTAATGCATTAAGATGCATTAATTGTGATAAAATCATGGGGCTCATCACTGCAAACACGCAGAAAAAAGTCTCTGATTTCTTAGAGCATCTTTCCCCGTGAAAAAAAAAACACCAAATCCGTATAAGAGCGGCATTGGATCATCACCTCTCAAGTATTTGGCATAACAAGACTAGTAGGATTTTAGCAGCACTATCTTGGATGTCACAGGTTGTTCAATGATCCCACTTCATGGAAGTTTCCCTGTAAGCAATACTGTCTTTAACCCACCTGGCAGCTGCCTGAATGCAGCCCTGTCTACGAGACTCTCAGCGCTTCTGCTGCAGAGCTTCCCATTACTCCTTTTTTTCCGATGAGCTTACAATGGACTATTGAGTGAAAGGCTTGAAGGACTGCGTGCTATTCTGTAGGAAGGAGCTTTAAAAAAGCAAATGCTGGCAGGTGAGACGACTTCATAGGCTGTACTGCAGTGGCGTCAGCCTGTTGCACTGCTACCAGTTCCTAATATCAACTCATCAAATACTCGACTGCTGTCTACTGTTTTGAAAGGACAAAGGATTTTCTGCTTAGTGTGTGAACCGTAAGAGCAATCTTGCTTCAAATGCAGTGGGAATGCCCTGGCCCCTTGTACTGGTACAGGAAAATGAAGTTGGGAAGCAGCTGTGAGTCCCTCTAGCTCTGAAATAAGAAGGATGCTGGGCAGGGATGTGTACAACAATTTAAGGGGGAAAAACAGTGAAAGAGAAAAGTGACACTTCTCTTTCGGCTTCGCAAAAGAGGAAGGACAAGAAGTTAATCTTCACTTGTGTGGCGTACGAGAGATTTAGCTTCAGCCCAAGGCAGCTTGTTTCATTAAAAACAAAGAAAACAATTAACGATGCTGGCCAAAACTTTGCTACAAAATCCAACAGAAGATTTTCCTCTTCTTATCATGCGACATTCAATAAACAGACTGGAACAGAAAAATTAAGGAGGCTCTCCCCTTCTGTATTATTTTTGGCTTTCTGAAGGGGATTTAAAGCCAATTTTTGAATATGTATAAGAATCAGCTTATTTTTTTGTGCATAACATTGGGAATCTGTCAACAGGAATGGATGCCTTGGCCTTTGCTCCCAGGTCATTGAAATAACGGTCTGTGAGACTATGGAAGAGCCCGGGTGGCTCTGACACTTCTTTCACTACCCACTGCAAAGGAAAATAGATGTTGTGTAAACTAGAAGCTTGTGGGCGCTAATGGCAGATTTTCACATGGGATAAACATATGCTCGGTTTGCTCAGAGCAAGCAAATTTCCCATTTCACTAGAAAAAAATAAAAGCCTTATTTTAACTGATGCAAATTTCACTCTAGAACACTCTGGTAATTACTTGCAAAATTCAGTTCTCTGCCCTTGGATGTTCAAGAGGGTGATGAGAAAGAAGAACAGCAGGAAAATCTGGCTACCTCCTAATATTACTATCAATCTTGAAAATACCTGAAGCAACCAAGTTTTCTGCCTTTTGTGGATTAAGATTCAATGTCAAATTTGAAGATTGCTGAAAAATAAGACACAAATAAAACTTGAAAGGACCAGTGCTTAGTTGGGGAACAGGCCAAGGAAAGTCTGGCTGTGGATTCCATTTACTTTTGTGCTGGAAGATAAAACCTAGTTCACAAATCTCAGGAGAACACACCCCTTCCCTTCTGTTGTTTCAAAGATACTTTGATGTTTAACCTTCAAACTGCATCACAATAACTCTTCTCCCATACCAGCATTTTGGTTCCTTCACTTCAAGCCAACCCAAAACTGTACAGGTGAAAGTGGGAAAACAAACAGTGTAGAAAAATTATTCCGTTCTCTGCTAACTTCTCCGGGGTTTGGTCTATATTGAAAATTATGGAGGACCTTTACTCCACAGAAAGGGAGGGCAAATTCTCTCTGGGTGCCTTACAAATTTTCAAATCATGTCCCAATTATTCCCCGCACCCCCTAGCTAGCCTGCTTTTAGAAAAAGTTTGAAAAGCCTGCACAACCTGATGGTTATTTTTGAGAACACAGTGAAGCAGTTACAAATGCTGACATTCAGTCTTCCACTCTGGGTCTGAGCCTGTGAGAATAAGGCAGCTCAAACCTCCAAATTCCTGTTTCAGATTCTACAACATGACCCAACGATTTCAGTACCTCAAACCCTTGAGACTCCAGCCCTGAGACAAGCCCGGATCCACAAAGACCTGGCTCCAAGTTTTAACAAATATTCCATGGTATCTTTTGACCTAAACTTGACTTACAAATTCACATGTGCATAAAGCGAGAGCCATTTAAGCATGATACGCTGCAAAATCAGAACTTTTCTATCCATATGGCAGTACACAAAGCTTTTTTCATATCTCTGCAACCGGAGGCAGTGGAAAATGAGACTTGGTCATAAATAAGGTGAAAGTAAGTGTAGACTAGAGGGATTTGATACTACACGTAAAAGCAAGATTTCATTTCAGGGACTGACAGCCTGAAACTCTTGTGCCAATGTTTGTCCCCTCCATAATTTCTTTTATGTAGTTTCTCACCACAGGAGTTTTGTGACACACAGCAGAAACTGTGTGACTGCCAGACTCAGCATGACACAAAACCAGTAGTGAATCAAACATCAACGCATCCTTGCGTTCCTCTTCCCTGCCGTGGCACATGGTCACAGAGGAGGGCACCTCGCTTTGGCCGCTTAGTGCTTTTGCTGCATTCATCGTTTCTTGGCATAGGCTCCACATTTAGTTTTCCTCTCTCCCTCCATCCTCCCACAACATACCCCCTTTGTGCACAGGCAACTCTGGGTTTTGGCTACGTGCCTGCCTTCTCTAGTTCTCCCGTCTTGGAGCATTAATGAATTGGAGGTACCGCTGACCGTTGCTTTGTTGCTGGAAGAGGCATCAGTAATGCCAAGAACTAATTTTGGGGAAAATTTAATTGGTTTTAAAACAACAACAAAAAAAACTGAAATGCACTTAAAATATTTTTCGACCAGCGTGGAGACTTGATAATGATGTTAAAGCCTGGGGATAGGTAAAAGGGAGAACAGAATAGGAGTGGAATCTAAGTAAATGACGATTAAGCTTATGTAAGGAATTACTTGAGTTGTGAAAACATTGAAGAAGACCAAAGAATATAAGGAGCCCCTCTTAGTTACTATTTTTACAATTTTCTTTTAGGAAGCAATACCTAGCTTTGCCATACTGTCAGTTCACGACACATGTCATCACAGATTTCCCACCATCTTTTCCCTCGTGATACACATTTGCCGGTGGTTAAACAGTGCTGATATAAACCTGTTACTGAAGGAGCATGGAGCAAGTTTGTAGGGCCAGTGATGAGTGAGAGTGACATTAAAGTAAAGGCTACACAAAGATAACTATGTGAACATAAGGCCCTTCAGTAGTAATTCCTAAATGATAGATCAAGGAGGAGAAAGATAGATGTGGGAATAAACTGCAAAGAAGTAAAACAAGGTTATCATAGCTGAATTGGGAAATAGCCCTAGAGGATAGCTAGGTGAAAGGGAAGAAGGTGGGATACTATATTTGAAGGACAAATTAGGGAGGACTGGATTCAATATTAGAGCTGAGCTAGTTTATGTTAGCCTGGCACAGCAAGAAGTTGGGTCTTGCAATGTGATTATTGATCTCTTCCTTTCATGCTGCTCAGTGCTGAAATGCCCTGAATACAAATCGGGGCTTTTAATGGATTCCAGCTATTTTAAAGAAAAGTTTTAAATGTATGGTCACTTCTGAGCCATCCATATGACCACCCCGTGAGACCAATACCTGCTTTCAATAAATAATAAAAAAAAAAGAGAAGAGAAAATAATAAAAAAAAAAAGACAGAAATTAAGGAAGAAAGATAGATTTCTGTGCTTGGCATTTGCTTTTATTCTGGCAGTACCATGTGCCCAGATCCTGTTCATGAGTGATGGAGAAGAAAATGCATGATGGATTCCGACATGGAGGGACCATCTGGGCAGGGTCTGAACTCAGAGTTGTAAAAGCCACATGAGAAAGGGAAATTCAAATATGATGCACCCCTGCCATTGCCACACACAGAGTATGACTTGCAAGACAAAAGGCAGCGACAACTTCAACAAAGATGTTTGCATAGCAGAATGCTGTGAGTAGCCAGTGGGGGAAAATTGGGGGTGAAAATGACTGAGCCACTAGACTGGCAGAAATTCAGCTTCAAGATGCTCTTCAGATCACATACATGATTTTGAACATGTAATTTGTTATCAATGTTCCATATGGGTACTGCAATAGTCCTGAGACACCCTGTGCACAGGGAGCTGCATGGATTCATAAGAAGCAATGTTCTCTGTTGCACCAAATTTAAGGATGCTGAAAGGCAAAAAGGATATCAGTATATCAAAATGAGACAGAAGTCCATGACAGGTAAAATCCTCGGCCCCAGTCATGGACTAAATCACTAGAAATAAAACCAGATTCTTCTGAGTTGATCCAAAGGCTCCTCTTCATTTCAAAGTCGTTTTAGGTTACGCCCTTGCTGAATCTAATATCCTCATCTTTCTCTCGCTGTCTCTGGTGATAGAGTCTCTGTTATATTGACGCACAGTTGGCATCATCATTTTTCTCTGGAAAGACTTAACAAAAACACTCGTCCTTTGCTCTGCATTTCCTGTCTATAAAATAGAGCTAACACTGCTTGCCCTTCTGACTTCCTTTCTCATATCCATTTTTTTTCCCCAAATTTTCAGGGCAAAGATTCCCTCCTTTTATGTCTTCTGCAGCATGAAAACATAAGCTAATAGCTACTCTTGGCAGAAAATGTGGCTTAAATGAAGAAAACAGTAGTTATTCTCTCCTTTGGAAAGCAGAGCAGTAGGGATTTTGCTATTTTGCGTCCTTCCAATAAAAAGGCTTGAGTACTAAATATAAACTTACCAGGTGTTGAAGCACCAGCCACTACCATTACACTTACCAGTCCAGGCTGGGAACACAAAGTATTTTTGCAATCAAAGTCCTAACCTGTTATTCTTCCCCCCTTTCAAAAGCATTGTGTGTTTGCCATTCTCACGGATAAACCAGTTTGTGACCTTGTTTCTTGGGTTATACTTCTTCCTGCAGAAGCAGTTCAGAAAACAAATTTCACTTTTTTGGCATGATTTCTACTCCTTTGAGAAAGCGAATGCCTGGACATTAGTTCAGTGCAGGCACTAATAATAGCTGAATGAGTGTCTGAGCATACATGCATCAGAAGATAATGAAGAATTCGCTGCCACAAGATCATTTTGGGGAATTCTATACTTTAAGGCTTTAAAAAAGATTATCAGCTCTTAACAAGCTACAGCTTCCAAACTGGCCCATTTTCCATACTTTCCTTGAATATAGAATGGAAAAAAAAAAAACCCTGGAAATACGAGCAAAAGCTTTGTTTGCAGGAAGATCAGCCACACCATAAAATAAACTCATAAAAAGGAGTGACAGGAACCATAAATCTCAATTGCTTTAGAAAATAAAGCAAAGCTGACCCAGACAAGGCAGTTATCACAGGGGATGACTTCACTGAGCACACAGGAAATGCAAAATCCTTTGCAGAAATGCTGATTTCAGTAAACGTTATGATCCTCTGCAGTTTAAAATGTTTGGAAAACTTTTAGCCTAGCTCAAAGTCAGTGGCAGGGGCAGGAGAGGATAAACGAATAGGAAAAATATTTCTTTTTTTTCTTTTGGATAGCAATTAAGAACCAGAGGACCAGGCTGAAACCATCTCAGGATTCATATCCCAGCTGAACTGGTACAACTTTTGGCCGTAAAGAATCCAGTACAACCACAGCTCAACAAAGTACCACACAACATCATTAGTTCTTGAATTTTGTTTGTCCACGAATCTACCTGGTTCAACTACAGGCCACTAACTGCACCTCTTGAGCCACTATTTGAGTATCTGGCCCAAACATTCATATGAATTACGTGTATGTTCCTTATCGACATCACCAAAAGGGGCTATTCCTTCCCAGTTTATTTCCTCAGCCTCAACACTTGGGTGACTTGGGATGGTAAATGTATTTTTTCCAGTTTGTTGCGACTCCCAGACTGAGTGGAAAGCTCACTAGTTTAAGATCTGTCCACATTAAATCCTGTAAACCATTGCTTTTGCTCTTCAGTGAAACTGAACATCCATGGGCTGGAAGAAGGGAGGCCTTCAGAAAGGGACTGAGCACCACAACCTTTTGCACTTAAATCCCCAGCATTTGTTCATTATTCTTTGTTGCCACAGACAAATTATTTATAGCTACCATGGGGATCTTTTTAGTGCGTAAGAAGTTGTCTCTCTCTCTTGCTAACTGTTCTGCTATTCACCTTTTATGAACATCCTCTGACGTTTCTCTTTTTATTTTGCCTGCTGTTTATTTACAAATATAGATTTGCTTCTCTTCCCTTCTGAGTAACCTTCAGAGCAAAGCTTTCAGTAAGGAAGGGATAGCCTGAGGTGGCTGAGCGTATAGTCTTTTCTTCTCTGCCTCTCTAGTTGGAAGGCTGCAAAGAGGAAAGAACAGACCAAAGTTCAACTCTGTTTACACAGCCCAAATCTGGTATTATTTATCAACATCTCTTCTGAAGTCATCCAGAAGTCTGCTGAAGTCCTGCCTACCTTTGGAATGGTGCTGCCAGAAGAACAGTAACACTGAGATGACAAGAATAAGAGGGAGATCAAGGAAAGGGAGAAGGTAATGACAGCAGAGGAATATACGATGCAAAAATTTCCATCAAAGGTTTAATCATTGATTTACAAGACAAAATACTTTTCTACCTACCAATAGAATGGCCACTGAGATAAGCAGACACCAAGACAGATAAAACTAATAAAGGTAAGTCACTGGGCCTCAGAATTTGCTACATATTCTCCTGTAAATCACAGGTTCTTTTTCAAATGCTCTGACAGAAACAAGACAGCATGGAGCTACACATTTCTTTTCTCGGAAATTCTGCAAGCACATTGGAAGAGGCTGGAAGGGAAAATCAGAGAGGTGACATGTTAAAGTGGATGAACAAAGAATCTAACTGTTGCTTATGTGCTTATGTAGAAGACATTTATAAATCTAAAGAATACGAAAGGGAGGAATTAACCAAAGCCACAGATGAATTCACACCCTCACACACACACACACACATTACACCAACTCCTGGAAGAAATATCCAGACATTACTAAGCATAAAGATATACTCATGGCTCCTAACGACCCCAAGCTATAAATTTCTGGAAGCTGAGAGAAGCACTGCTGTATGCTTGCCTGGTTCTTCCACTCTTTTCCTAGCAGGCTCCCTTGCTGCTGGACAGTGCACTCGACTATTTGGAGCTTCAGTCTCACCCAGTTCTTACAGTATGTTATGTTTTTAACTAAGGGACTAGAGAAAGGAGTTCCTAATACAGCTAAAGGTGTCTCTTACATGAAAATACTATAACCAAAAAATGTAATTTCTAATACTTGCTGAACTGTGAAATACATTCTCACTGGAATGTGTGCCACTGTACATGCCCAGTAGAGATTTCTTGGCACAGCTCCCTGAGCTGGAATCTACACTTTTACATTACACCCATTTCTAAAGAACGTGTAGGTAAGCAAAACCCCCAGTTGATTGGGGGGGTACTTGGGGAACATGATTGTTCTGGGTATTCCCCATTACTGTTGATAGAAGAATCCTAAATACATGGAAGGAAAGAAAAATAAGCCCTTTTGTTGCTGGGTATTGGAGCTGAACAAATTATTTACAATGAATAATTTATCTGACTAAATTAGATGCTTTCTGCTTGCTGAAGACTAATGCTTCCTCTAATATATATGTATTTGAATATTTGAATGTCAGACAACTCCTCTGAGTGTACGGTATCCATGAGTTGGTGGCAAGCAGCTCTCTGACAGTAACAGGTTTCATTGGCTGAGCCCTGTATGAGGCCAACACAGCTTGGCTGAAGGATAGAAGCCTTCCCATTCACATCCACAGGGGACTTCTTTGGGCCAGCAGGTAGGATGTGAGTGGGGAAGCGTTTCGTGAGGCACCATATCTGTTCTGGCTGGCTGAGTCTTCAAAGCACTTCCAGCTTGCACATGTATAATTCAAGTCCTGTGAATACCAGCTGTGACAGTCTGGGTTACTACTTGCAAAGAATCATATTTTACTGGGAAATTATGAACGATTTTGATCCATCTGTATATTTTGACATATTGCCAAATGAAGAATTGGGGCTGGTCAGAAACATAAATAAAAGGTCTGGGCCAAGGCCCAATATTGGCATATATTTGAGACAGTTTAATTAACTAGATGATTAGCTCCAATGATAATGTCCAGAAGTGATCGAAGAACCAAAGTCTGAGATGGGACTTACTCTGTAAGTACGCTGTATCAGCACTCTAGCCTTTTCCCAGAAGCTGTGGAAAGAGATAGTCTGTCCTTGAAAGCAGCAGCGGAGTGATGGAGATGAACGGCAAGGCCTAACGGCTGTAGGGACTCTGTGGGTCACGTCAGCGCACCGTGACTGTCTAGCGGTTCAGGCATTCCATGCACACATCGGCTGAGAATTTCTCACCGGGGGAGGGAAGGAAAAGTGAGTGAGGGATGTGATGAAGGACAGTGACTCAGGCTGCCATATTTGGGGTGGAGACAGAAGCAAAGACATGAGTCACCCATCAAGCCAGTCAGGAAGGGCCAGCTTTCTATCCAGAGGATTAATTTGAGACTGGCCGATTTCCAAGAGGAAATCAGATGGAGGGATGCAGGAGGCACTGTTTCTAGAAGAGAGATGTTTCAGGGCACGCAAGATGAGAGAGAAGATTAACCAGAAGGACCCAAAATAAATGAAGCCAGAGATTATTTTGAAGTGGGAAGGGAAATGAAAAGGATCACATCCCTTTTCCCTCTCCCTCAGTAAAGCTACTTAAGGATTGGGAATATAGAATTGTTTGCCATGTTTGTAATTTTGCTTCCCCCATGAAACTAATGAAATCCCTCGCATGATGGTGCTGAGGGACCTGTTTAAGTATGTACTTGTACAAGTATTCAAGAGAGAGAAGCAACCTTGGAGGAAGATTTTCTGGAGCATTGACTTCACATTGGGGTACAAAACACACCGCCAACACAAGATCAAACAAGCGGGGCAGGCAGCTTGCAAATGTGTTGCACGCTAAGGTGATCCATGCTGGTGGGCAATGCAGATGCCAAATGCCACTCACCAGCACACTCCCAGTGCTGTGTCCCTCAGAAATGGGGCCACCAGCCTCACCAGATCTAGTGGCTCCTGCCACAGCACAGAAGAGAGATGCAAAGAGAAAGTTTAGAAGCAAGCATGCTTATTGCTCTTTTTGTCTCTGTTAACTAGACTGGTTTCATGAATGCTACACTGGACTGATTTACTTTAAGGTTACTCCAATGATCTCCCTCTTACAGGAGGTACAGAACACGAGGCTGAGGCTAAGCCTCGCTCTGGCTCCCATCTGAAGACAAAATAGGAGGTTCCATCAGCAACACTCCCACTATCATCAAGTTGCAGCAGGGAAAAGGTGGTGTAGTATGATTATGTTACCATGACCTAGATCCAGGGAGATCTGGCAAATAGGAAATCTGCCACAACCTTGAGAAAGTCATTTACGCTGTCTGCAACCGCATTTCCTCATCTACAAAACAGCATTTATAAATATTCCCTGCTTCATAAGGATATTCTGAAGGTGTAGTTCATCTGAAGACAGTGACTTGAAGAGGAGTGTGTTTTCACCCTGTCAAACATTATAATTTGCTATAAACTGCAGTTTTTGGAGTTTTAAAATCTTGCTCACAATACATTGGCTGAAAATCTGATTAAGTATGCAGTGAAGAGTGCAGTGACTTCTGTTCGGAGCATGTTTTCATTGGAACTCATCAGAACTATTATAACAATCTGAATAATATACAGGCTTGACATATATGATATCATTAAGGATATGCATCTTGAGATAGTAATGGTTCAAGAGGACATGCTATCTGGAATCTCCTGTCAATAACATTGCACTGAAAAAAATTCCCTGGTGACTTGTTTATATTTGTTAATACAGATTTTAAAAGATCCTGAAGCACTGGCCAATGTAATTTCTTTGCTTGACATCAAGAGGTTGCCTTGATTTTTTAATACTCCAAATGGCATGACTTGCTCATCAGGACACAGGACAACAAACTTCCCTACAGACAGATTAATATTTCCTTTAATCAGATGCTTTGGGGCTTTTATTTATTATCTGAATCAGGCCATGGTGGGAATCACAAGTACTGCAAAGTCAGTATGCCAGTCATTAATGACAAGCAGCCTTCGACTAGCTGACAAAGCCTATGGTGTTTCCCCCAACGCCCTGGGTCTGTTCGTGGAGTCTGGGTCTAAGCAATGGAGCAGACAGAAAGGGTTAAGATATTTCAGGCTGTTTAAAATTACTTCTGGATCCCATCCCTAGTTGAAACGCAGTCTAGCAGATGGAAATTTCAACCAGAATTGACTGATGACCCCTGTCCAACCGACCACGTATTACCAGTCTCTGACACAAGCAGATCACTTCACAAGACATTTCCGTCTGTCTCCNCTCTGACACAAGCAGATCACTTCGCAAGACATTTCCATCTGTCTCCATTCAGTTCTTGCCGTTGCAATTTTGCCGACCTGCATAGTAGATACTTTATTTGCAACTCTCCACACTGAGGTATGAAGACATGCCAACTAGCAACCCTTTCACCATGATGATGCCTGTTGCACCTTCTCTCCCTTGTGTCCCTGACCGCTGTCCCGTTGCAAAGGGGTGGCTGAGCCCTCTGAGATGGACCACACCACTCAGAAGCAGTTTCTCATCTTGAGGCTCTTGCTTCTTCCAGTGATCCCCCAGAACGGTGCCCTCTGGGAAAATCACTTTCAAAGCAGCTCCTGTTTCTGATTCTCTCCTAGCAGCCACCTGTGAGCAGGTCTCTGTAACACCTTGTTGATCACACTCATGTAAGGCTCAAGGCTTTTTTCTACTCTAGGGAGCATCATTCAAGAGATTAATCTGGGGTGACATTATTTTGTTCAATAATAGCTATAAAAACATGGCAGGAAGTGGGAGAAAGAGAAAGAATAGCCTGACTTTTGGTCATTTTTCTTTCGTGGAATTTCTTAATTCCACTATAAGATACATTTTACATTGAGGGATGATTTAGTTTCCACTTCAACCTTCGGGTCTCTAAACACATAGCTAACACAGAGAGCAAGTGTTTCTTTCTTCTGTCTCTCACTCCCACCTCTCCCCACTCCCTCTCACAGTATTTAAAGGGCCTAATATGGTTATACTGGGGAAAAAAGTCATGGCGTATGATATGAAGCTGCTGAACCTTTCCAGGAAACATACTTTATCCGATCTTTTTCCATGGCAGTGATTTGGAAGCTAAACGGAACTGTGATGCATAGCTACAAAACTGTTTATCTTTTTAAAGCTCCTCATTGTGCTCGACGTTCGTCAGCACCCTGTGCTGGTCCGGGTCCAGGTCGGGGAGTGCCAGATGAGAAACAGAAGCTGCTGGCAGGGGCCCAGGCTCACCCCAAGGCGGGAGATCGACAGTCGGGAAATAAATGTGCCCAGCTCTCATGGATTTCCAGAACCTGAGGTCAACTTTAATGCTCACTGCCACACGTACGTAAAGATGAAGATTTAGAATAAGAGAAGAAGAGGTTGAAAGTCAGGGCTGCTGCGTGCATTTGCATGGTTACATCTGGATGGTAACTAGCTTTTTTGGATCTAAGAGAGACAGCCAAACAAAGCACGGCCTTTCTATGGTATCCTCTGCTATTGCAGCTGCCCCAGACACAGAACATAAGCAGAAAAGTCATAAGAAGACCTTTCCAACAGAGGTTCTAGGCGGTAGGACAAAAAATATCCACATCCCAGTCCCTATACCAGTGAAAGGTTTCCACACAGCTGGGCTGCAGCTGCCTCGCCTCCCGTCATCAGAATCAGGCACCTGCTTGTCTGCGATACGCTACAGCTCACAAGTGAATTGAGAATGGGTCTGTCTGTCTCCAAAAAGGCACCAGGCTGACATTAGACAACCGACAATACCAAGCTTTATCTGTCTCCTCTGCAAACGGTAGAGGCTGTTCCACTTCAGAGAGTCTCCCACCACCAATGCAGAGCTCCGAGCCGAGGCGGTTTACTCCTCCCTGTCCTGATCCGAGCGCCCAGAGCTCGCCCCAGCCGCGGGCAGGGTGCCAGCCCCACCGCCCCGGCCCTCCTCGGAGTTCTGCTTTTCAGCGGACGGACTGCCACAAACACAGACAGAGCCACTCCCCAGCTGTAGTTTTGCTGAGCGTGACCTGTGGAGCCACGTCTCGGTACCGAGCTGGTAGGAAGAAGTTTGCTCGCTGACAGCGACGTTGCGTTGGAAGCCTCTGCAGGCTGGGTACAGGGGGTGGGCTCACCGCTCCTTGGTGGGACAGGGCAGGGGATGAGCAAAACCCTCTGGATCAAATCCGGCAGAACGTGAACTTGCCACGAAAGCGATTGCCATCATCCCCTCTTTGCAATCGCCATCTTCCCCTCCATTTCTTCAGGTCATGCAAAAAGGAACAGGAATTCGTGTGACAAGCAGTGCTAAATTTAAGTGAATATACTATAACAAGCCCTTTAGTTCAGTCTGTTGATGATACTCAAACCAGAAGAAGGACTAAAGCTCCTTGTCACAGAGCAGGATAATCTCAGCAGGCCTAACAGAATAAAAATTCATTTCTGCCAGTAAATGGAGAATGACTCAGAATAAACATGGCAAGGAGATCTTAAAATAAAGAAGTGCCATAACTTCTTGCTTCAGGATAGGGAGGAGGGGAAGATTAAATACTTTCATTAAATTAACTCTCATCCGAATGAGGCTTTTGTTTCATTTCGAAAAGAAACCCATTTCTTTGTTGTCATTTTTTTCTTGTGTGGTAAATATAATGCAGAATTCCAGAAGCCTCATTTCTAAAGAAACAAATGTAATCAATTTCACAGAGCACTGAGACAAATCAATATGGAAGGAGTCAGAAAACCAAACAAAAGCAATGGGAGAAAAATATTACCCTATTTATATGGCCATAATACATGGGAGAAAAAGATATTTAAAATTACAGAGCTAATTTCAAAAGCAGCAAACAACACTAGTCAGTAATAAAAAATAACATTAAACTATTTCAGCTGAAAAATACCACAAGTCTATTATGATTATAACAACCCATGTGATGGTCATTATTGTCTGCAATATAGAAACGTAAGCTATTTTGGCTTCTTTTTGCTTTTCATTTGTCATTAACGGAGAGTAAGAGACCAGAAAAGTAGTTATTGCCCAATTAACCCTTATGATATCATATGACATTTTAGCTTCATTTTCAGCTTCAAAGTTGGATTTTATAGCCTGGTGACTCTTCAGAAGGGTAAGGATAACAACAAGACTCTACTGAAGACATGCAATATCTGACTGGACTGGAATCTCCAAGGTGCACAGCCTCAATATTAAACTGGCTTCAGCATTTAGAACCACGTCTCAAAGTTTGATTCATAAGAGAGAAAAAAAATATTACATTATAGGCGAAAAAAAAATATTCTCGTCTTTTTGTTTATTTGTTTGGTTGGTTTTGGCTTTGTTTGGTTTTTTAAGATCTCTCCTGTCTCCACTCCAGTGAAAGTCATCTTTGCCTAGAAAGCAGAAGCTGAGCAAGCCAGCTGAGAACACGTGTGCTTTCCAATGTATTTTAGCAGGGTAGGAGCTGGGGCTGTGAGCTTAGGAGGAAGTACATTTTGCTGCTCTCTCTTATTAAACCCTAACTCACTTTCCTTTTTCCATACCTTAACTAAAATTCATAGTGGATTAGATTTCTCAGCTGTAAGTCAGAAAGCAATGCAGGTGGAAAATAGAGAAAAAAAAGCCCACCCAGAACTGAGAATAGAACTTTCTTCTTTTGACATCATGTTCGATGTATCTGAACTTAAGGAAAGTAGTACATGTCCACTATCGCAAAGGAAGAAAGATTACCCACATAGCTACCTACGATGTGTGATTGCTTTTGGTATAGGGAGATCCCTTCTGAGTCATTGGAAAATAGAAAAAAACAAATCACCCTTAAAAAAAAAACCCATAAAGTTGTATTTCAGCAAGGAATAGAAAGGCTGCAGTTAAATTAAACCAAATGTTAATCAGAGCACCCACTTCTCTTATTTCAGTACAAGTGAGCCAGAAGTAAACATCCAGCAAAAAAAGTTAATATTCAGCTGGAGACATATTAAATGAAAATAATCACAAAGTCAACAAACTTAAGCCCATAGAAAGTTACATGCACATTTTTATTCTGCTATCAGCTCTGCTTTACCTTTGGGCCATTTCATATCTGCTTGAGTTATAACTGGTGTAATAAATGGGTTCTTAGGCAGCATATTTCTATGCAAATTTACATTGCCAAATTACTATCCTTATTCCAACTCTATCATAGAGGAAAAAAATAGATTGAAGGATTATTTTTTTTTAAAATCCTTATGATAAAAAAAAATGAGGGTTTCAATAGACTTGTAATTTGAAATATTATTTTTCACTCTCATGGAATAGAAATATATAAAATTTAGTAGATCCAAAAAGCTTCTAGAGAAATTACACTTAAGGACCCTGAAAAAGTAACCCAGTCTAGAGAAGTTTTATTCTACTATAAAAAAAAACAGAGGTAAAAGAAACACAGTCCTGTGACTGATTTTCACTGACTGGTTTTCAAAGGGGATCATTCCCATTCAGTTTTCCCTATATGCGAAAATCATGTGAATGGAATTAATCATAAAACACAGTATTTTCCTTTGGAAAATTCCAACTTTCAAATCAAACTAAAGTTCAAGCGAGACATGTTTAACCGCACTTTTAAAAGGGAGTGACGGTAACTTCAAAGGGACTGCGTAGGTGCTTAAAGTTGTACGAGCACTGAAGGGCTTCGCTGGATCAGAGCCCTGGAAAGCTGTGGAGGAGAAGCACAATGCAAGAGCTGAATATGGTAATTTTTCCTGTGTTTGCACCATTCTCTTACTTTTCAAAAAGGAGGAAAATTTCAATGTATTCTTTTCGCAGTTCATGATAGTGTAAGAAAGCATTTGCAACATGTGCAGCCAGTTGGCTCGCTGAACTGGCTGAGAAAAACCTAGCCTTATAATTTCGCCTATAGTAAATGCTGACAGAAATTTCTCTGATACTGTTCCACTGCAGCTGCCTCATTGTTCTGTTTTAACGTAATCAGCACAGTGAAGAGGAAGAAAGGAGTGTTAATTTTATATCAAATAAACTTTAATTGAGTCTTTCATACTTTAGTACTGTATAATAAATGCATATAATGGCCTCTGGAGTTAGTTCTGGTTGTGATAACATGGTGTCTCAAAAACTTGTCTTGGGTACATTGTGGTACCATTCAGCTTTGTGTCACTATCTTGCAGCCTAAGCAAGAACGGTTCCTGAGACACCCTCAAACACCACTGGAGACATCCCTGAGAAATCGTACACACATCTGTAACAAAAGAGGCTCCCAGGTAAGGGAGTGGCTCCTCAAAATAACCAAAAAGGTCAAGGTGGGCACTGCCAAATGAGAAGGATGATACAGAAGGGAAAATTCACTTGAGACTAGCGGTACATCAGAAGCACTCGATGCATGGAGGTGAGCTGTGGCATGACTGACAGTGACCTTTCAAAGCCATCAGTGAAGTAGCCTGTAATACACAGTGAGGAAAGCATAGCAGATCCCACCACCCAAAACCTCGTGCTTTTGTTTTCTAGGTCATGGATTATTGCAGTTCTTGGTAGAGGAATGAACATCCTTCATCTCTGTCTCCTCATTACAGGTGATATATATTAACACAGGGTGATTTTGAGAAAGCTAAACTTGGCTTATGGATAGAAAATATGTAATCCCGCTAAAACAGGTGTTACAGCTCTATTCAAAGCCTGCGTACAAAGCAGTGCAGCTACCTCCTCCCCCCCGCCCCAAACCCCAAACTCTCCTGTTTCGTTTATACCAATTTTAAGTAAGTGATGCTCAGATGACTTTCAATCCTTAGGTGAATGGGTGAAAACAAACATTCTCACTGTTTAAATTTTTACTTTCCCACACAACCTGTACCTGAATCACAGACATGGCAGTAATATGGATAAAGGTCATGTTATGTATCCCCTGTGTCCCAAGGTGGAGTATATTAGACTTAAAGTCATGCCTAGGCTGTTCTTAAAAAACTCCAAGAGTGGAGACTGTAGATGATCTCCTCCAGGTTTAATTAACCTTCCAGTTAGATTGTTTCTTTAGAACTTCTCAATGTTGGTTTTTTCCATGGCAATTCATCCTAGCCTAAGCAAATATAAAAACCATTTCATCCTCGTCCACCTTTTTTTTTTGCTAATCTTTGTGTATCTCCCCTTCTCCAGAGGCTGGGCAGCCCCAGTTCTTCTGATCATTCTGGTTAGTAGATGTCCAGTCACTCGACATTAGTTAATTCTCATTCCTTCTAAAACATAGAAGTTCAAGACAGGGGATGGTACCCCAGCTTCCAAATCAAAAAAGAATAAAAATACTATGAGAATGCTACATTTCATGCTTTTGTGTTTGCTTACTTGAAGAGGCAAGACTCATCAGTGAAGGCACCGGCAGCGCAACAGCCAAAAGAAACCTGTCACTGATATATATTATTAGACCTGGACAAAAGGAATAATTTATCTTATTAGTTTCATCTTTGTCTGTTTAATTAATTGAACTAATTCTTTGCAAATAGCTCTCGGTTGTTAGCATATTCCCAAGCACATTGTGGCAAGTATTAATTGCTTCAAATTCAATTTGTTTTGCTTGATTGACCAACGAGGTCACAGTGCTCTGTGGCTTTGTGTTTGAAAGAGGGCAAAGAACCAGCTTCTCACAGAAATGCAAGTTTGCTTTGCCCAAATATCCTGCAATCATCAAAACTTTGTTCTTTCCAGAAATATGCCTACAAATAGTCTTTGCTACAGTAATTACAGAAAATGGGCAGTGGAAAATGAAACAAAGCAAAAAATATTCTCTTGCTTTCCTTCACTACCGTACTGACCGATCCCCTTCCTACCATCATCTTCCAGATCAATTTGGGATCTCACAGCACACAAACAGGTAAATTTTGATGGGAAAATTATGAAGCTAAGAAGTAAATTAGAACAAAGTAAACAGCTGTTGCCAGTCAAGGCTGGAGAA
This sequence comes from Himantopus leucocephalus, assembly GCA_003993805.1. Classification (NCBI taxonomy): domain Eukaryota; kingdom Metazoa; phylum Chordata; class Aves; order Charadriiformes; family Recurvirostridae; genus Himantopus; species Himantopus leucocephalus. The sequence continues at coordinate 13,553,342 of RSEF01000013.1, forward strand.
GAGAATCAGAATTAATATGGGATTTGTAAATTTAGCAAATCTATTCTGAGAGTTCTGAATGATGACTCACTCCCCGCCTCTCTGACTTCCGATACGCCTTGAAAGAAAGTTCATTTGGCTTAACCCTAGCCCTCCGTCATCTTTTAGTGAAAACATCCCACAAATGCTGTTTTTCCAAAGATGAGACCCTGGACTGCAGGTCTAAATACATATCATAGGCTGTTGCTTTTATGTTCCACGACATTTTATTAATTTAATTGATTAATCTATTTGACTTATACACTAACTAGTTATGCGCTTACCATGTAGTATTCTTGGCTACTCGCTTTGATTCTTTGATGTCCCTTAGAGATCTTTCTTAGAGATCTTAGAGATCTTGGAGAACTTTCCAAGCCCTGGAAAAGGCTTACCAGGAACACTCATCAGGAAAACTGGTAGGACCTATGACTGGTCCAGCTGAGCAGCCCACTGCACCCAACGGGTGCTGAGCAAGAGCAGCCTCCGTTAGCGGTGTTGGAGAACAGCAGCCCAATATGGTAAACAGCCTAGGAAAGCAGAGAGGGATTCAAGATTTCACCACTGAGAAAAAGTGGTTCAGCTCCTGTTCTCTACCTCTTTTTTGCCCAATCTCTTATTTGACCTGTTTACCCTCTCCTTAGATTGATGTTTCCTTTCCTTTTGTTGCCCTACCCACACATTTTTTCCAAGCATTCTTAGAGATGCCCTTTTCCTGCAAGCTCCATTCTCTGCAGTGTCTCTCCCTCTTCTATAGGTGCTCATTTTAACCTTCTTTCTCCCCCTCTCTCTCTAACCCTTTTTTATCCTTTTGCCTTCTCTCACATTACTTCTCTGCCCTATAACCTGCCACTTTCTGCTCAAAAAAGAAACCGTAAATCAATCGCACGCATTGTGGTAGTGCTGGCTTTTAAATTTTATTTAAATTCTGCCCTCGTAACAATCAATTAAAAACTCCACTATCTCAGCTGGAAGGGAGGAAAAGTGCATGCAAGCATTTTCTTCACGTAGTGTTTGAGGGCAGTGGCACACACAGACCTCCGGTGCCTGTACACATCCAGACACACACACAGCCTGGTGGCACGTGAAAATACAGGTGGTATGTCAAAATTCATACTGTCATCTCTCTTGAGGTTTTGGTCTCCTTTCACTGTCAAAGGAGCAAGCAGAAAGGGAAACTGAGCTTTTGCTGTTTCCATTTCATGTTTTATGCTCCTCGGAGAAGCAATTTTTCCCCCAGAACATTGTGTCAGATGACAGAAATTATAATTTTTCACACAGCAATATTGATTTAAATTATTCCACAAAACTACTAAAAGGTCAGGCTCTGAACATATTACTCACCTCCTCATCGGTAGACACGTTTGGCCACAATAGTGCCAGACAGAGCTTTTATTTTGGCCAGGGAATGGGTATTCTCCCTGTAGGGACCCACAGTCCTGCCACAGCTGGAGCCTGCAGCAGCAGCTCAGCAATGGAGCCCACAGACCCAGGTACCAGCTCTGGGGTGGGCAGGAGCCAGCATTGGCCATCAGCTGGACAGGAGCTCCGTCCTAGTCCTCGCAGCATGCCTGACTATCGTACAAAATACAGCCCAGGTAGTGTTGAATCAAATACCGCTCATAAAAACAGCAAGAAATTTGACTGAAAAGTCAGCGCCTGTGGTGGCAGTCAGGAATGAACAGATTTACAGTCATAATGCATTAGACCGCCGGTGAAGACACCTCCCCTATTTTTAGCAAATGAAGGAGCCTACAACAGTTAGGATCTTAGCTGAGCGTGGTCAGCTAAATGTCAAAACTAGGTGGGACTAATCTGGACCCTTGTCTTTGCAACAGGGTAAATGCGAGCCAGTGTGTTAGCAAAGGACAAGACTTGCTCCACTGGAGAAAACATATTCCTTTTTCAGGAAAAATGAGTTTTTAAAAAACTCATGCTCTTACGTTACAATTTCCCATGACAGAAGTCTCTATGATCCTGAAGTCCAGCTGCATCTTGCATAATTATTTAGTACATCCTATTAGAAAGGCATCCAGTTGCTGTTTGGTGCTCAGGCTAAACTCTAGTTGGTCTTTTGATGGCAAATGAGAGGCATAAATCAATGGCAATTGATCAGTAATTATACAAAATTACAGTATGCTTTTGTGATGTTTTTAAAAGAAAGTGTCATTTTGCTACTCAGCCTGACTAATTTCTGGCTCACATTGAATCATTGTGCCATGTCTGCAGCTCATTAAAGCCACGCTCACAGATCTCTCACCACTTTGCCTTGTTTTTAGTAACGAAAAAGGGGAGAAATGATGCCTTCTCTGGGCTTATGCAGTACCTCCCGAATTGCCTTGAGGTGGCAACGGCTTTGTCAGAGCAAAGCCAGCCCTGCAGGCTGAGCTAACAACACAGCTCAAACCCCACCACCGCAAGAGAAGCAAGGTCTCTTACTCAGCCTCTCAGCCTGCCGTGCTGAGGTAAGTCCTGGGGAAAGGCACAAATGTTTCAAAGCATCAGTAGGCTGTCCCCAGTCCCTGTCTCGTTTCTCGTAGACCAACCAGACCCAAGGAGTTTGGAGCTAGAACACAAACACATACACACACAAATCTACGCACTCCACAAAACATTCCTACCGCACGAATCCATTTCAATAGCTTTTGGTTAGTTGGGTTTAGTTTCAAGGTGGGTTTTTTTGGTCAAACAGCCTGTGCTCAAGTAAGGATTACCTAGAACATAGCTATGCTTATTTCCACTTTGAAAAAAATTGACTTCAGCCTGAATTTTTTCCATTTGTTTCTATTCTGTGTCAACATCCTGGAAAATTTTACTGGAGAAATAGAAAAATTAACTGAAAATAACCAGCTCCACAAAATAGTGTTATCTCTTCTGGAACATCAGGCGAACACATAAAGCAATGAGAAGATCCCTTTCTGTGTAGGCCTAATGTTTTCCACGGCCTCTTTTATGCCAGGTCTATGCGTAGCTATAAACTGTTATCAGCAAAAGTGGGTATTACAACAACCATAAGGCAGCGTTTTCCCAACACACAGTCTTGCTCCATTAAGGCCAGGGTTAGCCAGCAGGACAGCAACGCATCTGAACACCGTTAGCATCACCAGCTGACTTCATGATACAATTCTGCTATACTAAAGGCAGCCAAAAAGCCAACTGGAATGGCGTTGCTTTCTAGGCATTTCCAACATCCATATTGATATCACCAAGGCCAATACCTTACACTACTTCAAGTGAGCAGCATTATTCAACAGCTGTGATCACCCAGTTGCAAATGAATTTTGGGCAAGGTCAGCTGTGCTAATTGCAGTGGATGTAATGGATGGAAACAGTTTGTCTTTTAACTTCTGCGCTTTGAGTGTACAAATCATTTCATCCTTCCCATACTTCCATGATTCATTATTTATATTCCTGCCGTGCCTAGGGGAATGAACTGGTTTAGATTGGAACCTGTGGTATTGGCACCCTCTGTTCACATACCAAGAGCAATCTTCTTCTCTAGGAAGCTCAGAGAGAGAAGGCAAAGTGGGAGAGGCTTGGTATTCCTGGAATCCAGACCAAAAGCCTTTGTCACAGAAAACCAAGGAAAATATTTCAGCGGAGGACACATTGTTTTGCCTCCTCCTTTGTGTCAGAAGAGTCTAACATTTCTTTTTCAATATGAAGTTTTAAAACTGAGTTAACATTTGGACTTAGAAGCCTGTTTTATTTTCTCGAGTACCAAATGCCCAACTTTGGGTGAGATCATTGGCATCTTTGCTAAGCAGGATCATCAGGCCCCCAAACGGATTTAGGATCTTAACTTCAGTTAATCTGCTTGATAACTTTGAAATCAATCTGCCATCTGGTACCCAAATATATCCAGAGAATAAAAAGCCCTTTGGCTGTGAGTAAAGAGAGAAACAATAGGTCTGTAACCTTCCTCTTCCCTCCTTCTGCCATGAATGAATGCAGAATCTTTTGATATTGTTGTATTTTAAGAGTGTTTTGATGGACCAGAAACAGTAGTAGTCACATCTCACGTTAAAAGGCTAAGAGACATCTAGCAGAAGGAAATGAAAGCTTTTTTCTTTTTTTACTTTAATGAGAAAATTCAACAATCATGATTTTTTGGTGCAGTTTTTTGTGTTTCGTATGAACTTATTTAAGGAAAGGCATGTTAGGCCGTCTTCCTTCCAGATTAGACTTCTATTTGGACAATTCTGAGCATGCTGGTGATTATCAGCAACCTCTAACTTTAGGCAATTTAGCATTTAACTTGAGTGACCAGTCTAGCTAGGATCCCTGCAGAGTTTAATGGGAAGAGTCGTACTCCTTCAGATGACAATTTACTGGAAGCACCTAACCTTTGTGTCCTTAATTCTCTCAGCCAACTTTCTTTCTCTGCTAAATGTTTTGGAAGGCTAGGCTCCAATGCCTTCCCAAAAGTTCCCCCTCTGACACCAGAAAGATTAAAAAAAGTTCTTGCAAGTTCATTGGGAAGTAACCATGCAATACCAGAGACGTGCAGTAAAAATACTCCCACTGCCCACATTACTCTGATTTCCAGAGCGTGTATTTAAATATAAACCAGCGTTTCTGAAGTAACACTGTGGGTGCTGTCCCCAAGATATTCTTCCATCAATAAGGACACATGATCATAAATTAAATGAAGTGCGCTCCATGGCAACCATAATGAACAACATCACTTCAAATGCTGCCAAAATGGCAACATCTCAAATTTAATATTGCAATACGTTATCTGTTAATTAAAGAGCAAGGGCTAGTTTCAAAGGGGAGCTACTAAGGTTTTAAAAATATGCCAGAGATAATATATTCCATGCATTGCTAATTACGTAGGCATCTTTTAAAACAAGCCAGAATTAATTATGTATCAGATCCACCCCCAGTATAAGGGAATAATTGAATTTCTTACAAAATTTCAGCACAATAAGAGGCATTGTATGGACTGCACATTCTGTGCTACGTTACACGCTGTGGTGGAAATGGGCTTCCATGAAGCAGTTGGCTCAATGGGAAGGCTGCTGCCGATTAACACTGTTAATACATGTTAATTTAAGATTTCCCTTTTCCAACTAATTGATATCTGATTAAACCCAGAATAGGTTTTTTAAAGTGTTCATTAAATAGCTAGAATTTCCTCACAAGTTTTGTGTTATATATAAGGCCACAATCACAAAATATGTAGCTCATGTAATTTCCAAATCATTATAGAGTAATTGGACTTATCAGTTACATGCTAATTAAACTTCAACTGAATGCTCTTTCTGCAATCAATTGACATCGAATAGACGCACGGTACCCATCTCATTACGTTAAAATGGAATAGCTAAGGCATTTAAAACATAGCATGGCAGACAGAGCGTAAAAGCATGTCTACTTGGTTACGTAGACAGCACTTGCAGCTCTTCGAGCTACAAGAGTGAAAAATCCAGCAAAGTACCCAGAGCAACCAGACATTAGGCCAGGCTTCAGGATTATTCCCAAAGTCTGGATTAACACAGGCGTTTTGCCTGCACTGTGCTCTCTCTTCTGCTCTTATCATGTTGTCANGTGCTCTCTCTTCTGCTCTTATGTTGTCGCTAATAACAAACTTAACTGGGTTTATATCTACTTTCGCATATCCACAACCCACCAAAGTTCAGGGTGTCCCAAGAACATGATTTATATTCACAGGCAGATTGTACTTAAGTCAGAATATGGGGCAATCTGGTTTTGGAGACCTACTGAACTAGCTGCTTGTCTGCATGCTGCTCCTTGCCGTGCAACAGTTAAGAACTTGTAATTTCCACCAGAAATAAATCATCCATGAAGAAAAGAAACAAGGGAGGAAGCACTGATGCTTCCCAAATTTGGATGTGCTTTCCTTACGTGGTGACATATTTTGACAGCATGATAAGGACAGGAAGATTTGGTGATATTACGTGATGGGGAAGAAACAAGACTTACATCCACTATGTGATTCACTGGCGTTTGATCAGGACTAGCATGATTGGATGAGGGCATTTTGGGGACACAAAGTGATGGGAATTGCAATTGTTCCTAGTAATTAATGAGAAGGAGAAAAAAAATACGAGAGAACATCAGCTGCTTTAATGATTTTTTTCAAGCTTTCTATCTGCTACCACTTCTTTTCTCCGGGACTGTGCTTAGTATCACTTCTCTCTGCTGGATTTGATTTTGGTAGCTGAAGTCAAGAAAAATTCAAAGCAATTGTCTTTCAGGGGAAGTGGAAAGGGAAGAGAAAAAGAAATGCAAGCAAGATTCCCTTTTGGTGCTCTCAGGGAGTCAGGTCTTTACTCCTCTCTCTTGAAGGAGAGAAAACCTGCCGAGCTGCATGGGAGGTTTGCCTGAATACAAACTGTGGGATTTGATCCTAAAGCTTATCAAGTGGGCTGGAGCAGAGCTCCGCTGCGTCCCAGGTGCACGGCTGCAAGGAACACCGCTGCTCCCCCAGCCCAGGCATCGGTGGAAACCCAGTCTGGGCACACCGCGGCAGCACACGGTGTGTACCCAGAGCACATCCTCTGCTCCTCACCGCGGGAACCTGCACCAAAACAGCAGATAAAACCTAGGGAAACACACAGATTTCTAACCCACAGGGATCAAGCCAGCACCCAGAGGGGTTTTCTTTGTTTTTTTTTTTGTTTTGTTGTTAAAGAACATAGATTTCTACAAATAAATACTCTGTAGATACTGATTTTTCAAGCTGATATTCCTGTAGTGCTAATTTACATGCATTTTTCTGAGTTCAGAGTTGAAAGCCAAGCATGAGTTTTATTTTTAATGAAAGCCTGAGAATTAGTATGAAGAGCTAGAGAAGATGTCATAGTCAATTACTAATGTGATGCTCTTAAAATACAATTAAACACAGATGAGTATTTGCACTCATTGCAAACAAATCTTAAAATAGTTAATGTCTGTTCAAGAGAAAGCTCATTTCTATGACCTATGTGAATAAAATTCTTTAAAAAATAGTCTCTTCCTTAAAAAAAAGAAAAATCATTCTAAACCATGCCTGCAGTTATCATCAACTTCCAGCACAAGGAAGATAATTATTTGCCTGAAAGCTAAAAAGCTAAGAGCTTTATGTTTCTTATTAATGTCATAAGACTAATTGTTGAGCCTTACAATGCTGTAACAGCGATCACCCTACCTCACTTTGGGTTTTAAAAAATCTCCAGACTTCTTGCCTCCAGAACAGCGTATGTAAACAAATCCTCTAACATCAGCAAGGGTCCAGGGTGGTGGCATCTCTTTGAAAGAAACCACAAGCCTGCAGGGCCTCTCTGGAGAAGGTGCCAGTTACGTGGAGACTCACCTGGGGTTTGGTCTTGGTGGGCTTTGGAAGTTGGCGGCTGGGGCAGTCCCCGCTCCCAGCCTGGCAGCAGTGGGCTCTAACTCCTCATCTACAAGCGCAGAGAGAAGGTCAGGTGGAAATCTGCTCCCACCCTTCCCCGTTCCTCGCAGCACTGGTTGCAGAAGTAGGGTTATGGAAATTAAGCGAGTCCCTGAGTTTTAAATTTCATCACACTTCTTAAAATTAGCATTCACCTCCCTGACACACACATCACTGCAGTAGGAACTCCTTTCCATTTGTTTATATATTTAGGTGGAAAACAGGATTAGAGCTGGCATATACCTTATTATATGATTACCTCTGATTTGGGTGGCAAATCCGTAAAGAGCTACAAAAACAGATAGAATCATATATCACTATAATTATACATGTGGTTTTTTTAAATTTCAAAATGATTCCCTTAATGGCACACTGATTTTATTTGTGTATTGAATTTGGTTTAATTGTCCCTCGTTTTAATCTTGCAGGAACTACGGCCTTTTAAATCACTGTATTTCACTGAGAAGCTCCAAGAATGTAATCTGCTTACAGGTATTGTATACAAGAAGACGTATGGCTGCTATTACTGCCATTATCAGGGGTGTATGTTATGGCGTAAATGTCATTTGATGTGTCTTATGGGAACAAAAAAGCAAAATGAAACCAAGTCTTTTCCCTTTCTGGCACTTTGCCCTTTCACTGTTTCTCTTCATATATTTTCTCATTCTTTTCAATAATTAATTGTTATTATTTGTAGGAGGGGAAGATGACATCCCCAGTAACACTGTCATCTTGGACCATTTTATCAGGAGGAATGTGACTCGCTTCAAGCCAGCTGGGACTTGGCTAAGTGGGAAGTGGCAAATATTTTAATTTTGAGCTGTATAAATTTGTATTTCCTTGGCTTTTTCTATATGTGTGGCATACTTACTTCCTCATGCAACCCTTTTCCCTTTTGTGTTTGGCAGTTAGACTCAACTACAACTGTCTTTAGCATAGAAGCATAGGGGAATTTAGCAAAGCCCCATAGAGCAAAGGTTGACTGACATTTTTCCTGATAAAAGTTCATTTTCAATTGTTAAACAACAATTGGGACAGAAATTCTCTGCTACAGTTCAGCTTTTACATAAAGTTTCAGCTCAGGCTGTTCACTCCTTTTGGAAGTTAAAAACAGGTGGAATATATTGCTTCAGTCAAGGTAAAATAAACTTCAGAACCATTTCATTGAATAGTTTTCCTTTCCTTCCTCCTGAGGACCATTTTGCAGCTTTCTGTGCGTAACAGGACACAATGCAAATATACATCTTAAATACACCACTGCTTTATACAATTGCATGCTGTTTCCACTGTTATTTAATAAATTGTCCTTTCTAATATGAATTGCCCTGCATTCACCTGATTTCATTTTCACATGCTACTGTGCTGCTCAGAAATCTGGTTTTGCTAGAATTTTCTAGCATGAATTAGTTTATAGGTTTCTAGCATGAGTTTGGGATGAATTTAGATAATTCTGAGTTGTCCAGCTTTTTAAGGCAGCCCATATGGCCAGAAGCAACAGTATGGATTCTCATTCCAGCCCAGAACAGCCATTTCTCTTTATTCCTACTGATGTGCTTCCTATGACAATCACAAGTTACTTTCTTCATCCTTTCCCCTTCCCCCCACCAAGTATAATTTTTCCTGACACACAGTGTATAAAACTGAGAAAATCATCACAGGATTTAAATTAAAGGTTGTTGCCAACGCTTCACCTTCAAATGAATGTAGCTTTTAATAAATTATATCAAGTCTAGGAGAGGTACCATCGTGATTCACTCTGGAACATCTTGAGCGCTGGGGTATGCCAACAGAAATAATTAACTTCAACAAGGCTCTCTATTAAGATGCAGCATGCCCGATTAAAGGACTTGCAGTTTTGAACAAATGGTTCAACACGTTGGTGTCAAACGGAAGCGTTCTCCCTCCTCCACCGGCTTGGCAGCCGTTGGACTTCATTATGAGGAGCAAAACATAAAAGCGTGCAGACAGGTGCACAGCAGCATTAAGGACTCCACAACAAGGCAGAGCAACAGCTTAGTTTTGCCATTAACAGAACAGAGACAGAAAAAAGACCATCCATCCAGAGCCATGAAAATGATTCAGGGTGAGCTTTAGTTAAAAATAATAATAATAACAAATTTAATGAAAATACTAGCAATTCACAGTATGAGCACTGCCTCCAAAAATAAGGGAATTGCCAAAATATATAAAGTGATTTGTGTCTGTTGTCTCACACAAGCCTGTGGGGATGTTTAAAAGGAAATTGTGTCTTGAATTGGCAAAGCAACCACTCCAATTCCCAGCCTAAAACAAAAATTAAGAATCTGGCTATTGATATCTAATGTTTAAAGACCAACTTCCTGATGCTAAATATGTATTCAGAGGCTTAATTCCCACCAAAATCAAATTACCAGAGTTCATCTCAAAGTGCCTCCTTAACTTACAGTTTTGGAAGTGCAAAAAAACCCCAACCTTTGGAAATGTACGGACGGATACTTGAAACACTCGCAAATTGCTGAGAAGAAAAGCTTGGCATTTACTGGAATTAGGCTTGTTCTTATACATGAGATCCATCAGAGGGCTTACCGCTATTGCAGTTCGAGAGTTAAGCAAGAAAGGACATGGAAATATTTAGGATGTGTATTAATGACTAAGGCAAGCATTGCATTGGTGTGCATTCCCCAGTGTCTGGAGGAACAGGCGCTGGAGTGGCCTGAAGGACTCCACGGAAGGGCACCACACTGTAAGTGCACATGGTGCCACATGAGGCAGGATGGGAGAGCCTTCCTCCCAATCATCCATCCCAGAACAAGTCAAAACATCCCTTATTCGTACACCCATCCCCGTGAGATGCATCAGACGTCCACAGAGAGCCTAGAAGCTGATATTAGAAAAGAAACACTTCTCTCCAGTANCTCCACAGAGAGCCTAGAAGCTGATATTAGAAACACTTCTCTCCAGTAACAGTTATGTATACTGAAGTCACACCTGGATATTTGAGGAATAGGGGGAACCAGGGTGCTGTTGTGTTGGGCAGTTGGCAAACAAACTTGGAACTATCTCCACCAGGGCCCTAAGACACATGTACCACTAGCTAGACTGGACACATTTGGACAAAAAAGTTCTTCCTTTCAGCCTGTTCAGGTGAGTGCAAAACCAGAGCATTTCTCTAGGGCTAGTGGGATACTATAAAGCCAACCATCAGCAGTATTTTCAGCTGAAATCTTGTCCCCACGTATGAAGAGAAGTGAAATCAGGTCATTGGTCATGCAAGGCACAAGGGCAAAGACCAAACCAGGATGCCTTCTGCTGCCCAGGGCAACATGAATAATAAGATACTAATGATGTTAAGTGCCATGTTTATTTTCCCGTTGTGAAGTGACCCTTGCCCATGAAGAATTGCCTTTCTTTAAATAAAGCACCTTTCAAAAAAGTTCATTACAAAACCATCTGAGCGCTCCTGACAGTCAAGCTGGTGTGTGAGACAATGTCAGATTATTCATCGTGAATAAATTACCAGATGAATATAGTCTCCCTTTTTTCTCTTTTTTTTTTTTTTGCTTCGTTTGCTCATGTGTTAAATGTAACTCCAGTGAATTTGCTGATTCTCATTGACTAAGTAACCCACACGAATTTTTTTTTTGAGGTGTATTACTGAAGTACTTTGAGGCTGTGGGTGGAAGAAGGGCCTCAGCAAAGGACTGTATAAAAACTATGAACAGAGACTGGTAACAAATACCCAGCCCCATTAAACCCATAAACTAAAAACCATGTCAGGAAGGCAACTGTTAGATGAGCAGTACTTTTGGTTGAGTCAGTGACTAAATCAAAACTAGATTCAGGTCTTCTGGAAGCTGCTAGACTAATAGTACAAAATAGGAGCAAATTAGGGATGGTAAAAATGGGAGGTGAGTAAAGAACACATGGGTGACTTATGCTAGTGTTTGAGGACTAGCAGGGAATAGAAAATCAGGGTGCAGCTAGGTTATACTGACTATCTGATTTTTATCCTCCAGATGTTTTGCAAATTCCAACAAGGTGTTGCTCACAGAGGGTATGAGAATTTTCTCTTGCATCCTTTTTACTGAAACAGTCGAAATAAGAGGGTGAGGAAAGGCGAAAACTGTGCAATCAGTGGATAACAAAGGAATAGCTGCAGAAGTTATGGCCAATATGCCAGCCTTCAGTGTTCACAAAAATGCAGTAGCAAGGAAGATGTGAACAGCAGCAAATACGAAAAGGGTTGCACACATGCCCCAAAGCTGGCTTTCAAGCAATTTTCACTATACCCTATTCACAGGATTTGGCTTGTTGGCTCTGCGTTTTTCTGTTTCTATTTGTTTTCCTTAAATGAGCAATTAGTCAAATCTGAGTTAATGAAGCTTGCTTAGTCATCCAAGGTCTGTAAAACTTTGCCAGGAGTCAGCATCTTTGCAACCTTTGAGACTGAGGGAGTCTGGCACGACAGGCTTTGCTGACTGGCTTCTGCCATCATCTGAAATCCCATTTATCAGCTCATTTCAGGCGTCTCTTGAAATTCAGGAGAGATCAAGAGGGAAGACATTGTCCTGTCAGGGTAGTTCATATCAGTTCCTTCAGACTAAAGATTGAAGGACTTAATCATCTCTATTTGAGATGACAGTGAAATATCATACTCTCGCATCAATAAAGATTGGGGGGGATAGATTAAGAGTATGTCTGAGAAAGGGCTGTTGCTCTCTCTCTATGTCAATTTGGAGCTGGGGTTAAGTCCACAGGGAATTATCACACGTCTGGGATAAGAACTGAAAGTGCTGCTCTGATCAATAGGAGTTTGATGGCCTGGAACACTTTCAGGGAAGAAAACCCCCTTTTTCCTCCTATAAGCTCCAGTGCAGAAGGACTGAGAGATGCTGGAGAGGGAACATTTTGAAGTCAAAAGGCAAACGTGGTGTCCTGCTCACAACAGCTATTGCCCCTTTTCGGCATGGAAAGGAATCTCCCAGGGAAAGAAGGAAACCCACACCTGTTAGACTTCACAGACATGCAGCAATCAGTTTGTCAGCAGAACTTCAATGATACAGTTGTTATAAAAACAGCACAGTAGCACCTTTTGACACACACACTCAAATAAAGCAAAGGCTTAAGTCTGCCTTGATATCCAAGCCAAAGTTAGCATTTTAATTAAATTAAAATTAATTAAATTTAATTAATTTTTTTAATTAAAAAACATTTTAATTAATATTTTCATTCGTATTATAAAAAAAAAAAACCCAAACAAAAACCCCCCTATATTGGAGGAAAATGGAGAATGAAAAAATTCCTCCAAACTCTATGAATCTGTCTTCTCTCAGATGCTGCTAACGTGAGGCAGCTGGCATTTCATATGGCAAATGTGACTGACCGATCAGCCCCCAGAACCAAACGCATGGGCCTCTACGTAGGAATTAAGAACTAAATTCTCAGACTGAAAGCTATAGCACATTCCTATTTTTAGTGCATTATTCATGGAGATGTACAACCAAGACACGTGGATTATAGGATTGCATGTTCACATCCTCTCTCCTGGGGAGACAGAGCCTGAACTAAAGTTGATGTAATGTGCCACCTCCTCCTTTCCATTCCACTCTTCAGTCTCTCCATGTCTCCATCTGTTTTGAGGCCATGTATTAAGTCACCTTTTGTAGTGCCTCCTCTTGCATAAATCCTTTCACAAGCTGAAATGTATCTGAAGAAATCAATTAGCTCAAGCAAATTAACCATGTGGCCTTACACCTACCTTCTGCATTTACTCCTACCGTCTCCATCTATCTCCTAACTTCTCATGAGACCAATGTCTCCTTCTTGCTGTGCAATCACTGATCTCCTGGAACAGTTTTAGAAATCCTGCATCACAGGCCAAGATGATGGAGAATGTAGTCAGGGACTCAAATCCCTTTCAGTTCTGTGAGAAAGAGAACCTTTCTACTTTGGAGGCCGAAACAGATTTGTGGTCTAACCTCAGCATCCAGCAGTTCAAATACCTCCATCACAGAGGTTAGCAATTAACCTGTTTTGGGGCCAGATTCCAAACAGTACAAAGTACTAAATGAACAAGGGAATAATTTTACTTCCTAGTTCTGGGATATTTTCCTCCACATCAAGGAAGAGTTAATTACTTCTGTGTTCTATGTCCTAAGAGCTAGTAAATTTTTACAAGAATAAAGATCTTCTTCCCTTCCGATTTCTCCTTTTCAATGTAAAGTGCTAAAGCAGGTCCCTTCTAGGATTCTTTCTCCCTGACTGGGATCATCTGTGCTGGACGCTATCTAAAGCAGCAAGGTTTTGATGCAAAAACCATGCCTCTTGCCTCTTTGTGTTAACCAGAGGCACGGTGATTACAGATTAATCAGAGGTTGTTAAATATACCAACTAGCACCTGTAATGAACAGACGATCAATGTGCAATCTGTATTTTCAAGAAAAACAAGAGTCATTGTTGGCTCTGTGGTAATTCATAGTAGAGGTTTCTTTTACCTTTTTTTTTTTTCCCATTTATCAGGGAATAGAAAAAAAACAAGCGCAAGCTTCCATCTTTATACTCAGAACAGTGCATTTTCCATCTCTCCTCTCTTACCGTTAGCTGAGCCTAAGAGTTTAGCAGGGTCTTACCTCCTACCAACACACTCTTTGCAATTATTTTGCAAAATAATATCTAAAGTATGCAGACCTCAATTTGCAGTGACAAACATACCCATTTCTAGGTTCAGATATCTAAAAGATATTTACCTAATGCTGTCAAGCCACCACAAATATTAGGAGCTGCTATTCTCACAGCAGCTAATTTATTGGTTACATGTCATCCTTACGGGCTATGCCATCCACAAATACATCTTGGAAGGTAAACTGAATTTAACCTGATTTTAGACACAAGGAGATATTTGCTGAGGAGGGACGTGGCCCCTATTCCACTGGCTTCAGTTGCATACAGCAAGTGACTCTTTCCAGTACATTTTTTTGGCAACCCCTTGCTGCGTGAGCCATTTCTAGAAACCCAGAGCATTTCTTATAGAAGCTGCTCTCTAAAAACTGCAAGAGCCAAGGGATGATGAGGTACTACAGCCATTGCAAGGGACCTTTGGGAAAACACAAATCAAGCCTTTCTTCAGTCACCAGACACATGTATAACCATAAAACTGAGAAAACATTGTAAAATGTTACCCCGTCAACCATGAACGCGAAGTTAGAAGAGTTCTTTCACAAGTCAGCTCCTTCAGATTCACTGGGCTTGACTTTTATTTATTTCTTTGTTTGTTATCCTGTCGCAGCTGGATACAAGCCTCTTAGTTAAAGCATTCTCTGGGGCAGCAGTACCCAAAATAATTAACTGAGCAAAGCTGCTATCCAGTGGAGAGGAGACGGATAGCGATGCGTTCTGCTCGTCTGCTAAGCGCCCTCTGAGGCTGGGATAACAGCAGCAGGACTAAACTGGCCTATTCTCCAGCAGCAGGTGTTTGCAGAGCTTTTGAGAGGTTTGGGAAATGAAATGTGTTTTCTGAGAGCTCACAATGAAATCATACAAAGAAGGGCTCTTATTATACTGTCATCCTATATCATACCGGGTTTGGAAATAGAGCACTTCTCTTGTGCCTCCAGAACAACAATATTTTTCTGATGCATCTTATATTTTAAAATGCTCTCCCCAATCATAGCTTCACAAAAGAAGTCAACCTCCAAAATAAATACGCAGAGAAATTTAAAAGTGTCAAGCCAACAGTGCCCAAAATTCTGACGTAAGCGGCCTGCCAAGCTGGCTAACGCATAGCTCTACCCTCTCGCCAAGCCGCAGGAAACGTCGCTGTCATGCAACTGAAAGGCAGGTGAACACCTTGCTGTCTTTCTCCCATCTCACAGGACACTCCAGCCCACCCTCCCAAAAAACCAACTCCAAACAGATAAGGGGGAACACAGAGAAGGCTCCCAGACCTCAGATGTAGAGAAGCGAGGGAAGCCACCAGAAGACCTGGTGTAGTTGCTCTGCTAGGTCACATCTGGACTACGGGACTGGGACCTCTCCGCTAAAAAAAATTACTTGCAGCAGCTGGAAGCAAAGATGCTTTGAAAAAGAAAACTTTTTTTTCCTAGGACCTGGTCCCAGATCTCCTGTTTTTATTTGTTCTATCCAAATAAGAAGTCATTGCTGATATACCATGAAATGCAGGTGAATGATAGAGGTTTGTTCATAATTCCCAAGAAGGATGAGTTACTTTCTGGCATTAAGTGATAATTACACTAAACCATAAAAGCTTTAGCCCCTATTTTCTCAGTATATTACCTTTGGCTATTTCATTTTCACTTCTGAATCACAAGCCTAAAGGAATTCTCATCCCAGCACAGTGCTGGGCTCTAATCCAGCGTTTCATTCCTAGCAGCAGCAAGAAACACAGGAAGATGCAAAACCTCAGCCACAAGCTCTTCTGAGCTCTTCCTCCAGAGGTTTCCACTGAGCCCTCAGAGCTGTGGAGGGGTCTGCCTGAAGCCTAATAATTTCTAATCCTGCCTACACACCGTTTTTATTATGATTATATCTTGAATATATTTATTTGTATCTATTTACTGTTCATGTCAAAAGTTCTTAAGTTCTTCCTTGTTTTTGAGATCTGGGGTGAGGACTTTTTAATATCAAAAGGCTGAGAAATTTAAAGACACTTCTGGGAATCATGACAGGCCCAGTAAATTTGAGAAAGTAAATTAGAGTTTTACACAACCTTTTTCCTTTCTCTCCTCTTTACTGGAGAAGGAGGAAAGAGGACAAAGGATAAAGATTTCTTGTTCTTGGAGCTTCCTTTGAGGTAGCTAATTCATGCATTTGCAGGAAAATTGAAAAGTTTACTTTAAACCATTTGCTACAGCAACCCTTTGCCTCCCTCCTTTTCCCTCAAGTAGGAAATCTGGAAATACAAACACAGAAAATGCTTAGTGAAGCTTTCAAAAGTTAGAAGGGGTCTTGTGGTGAGAAACAAACACTTTATGATGCTGTTTGAAGTCTCACTGGAATGCATGCCTGCCTTTGCTGGGCAGATAAAGCTTTTAAAATGCCTGTATTAGCATGGCAGCTAGAGCCTCGTATGAAAAACAACCGTGTTTTTTCATGAGCATATCTGCTTCTTGCACAGAGAGGAAACAAAATAGAGGGGCACTAAGCCACAGGAGAGTGCAGACAGTTAATGAGGGATGTGCCAGGGAGAAAGTATGCACAAACATATCACTGAA
Organism: Himantopus leucocephalus; assembly: GCA_003993805.1. NCBI lineage: Eukaryota > Metazoa > Chordata > Aves > Charadriiformes > Recurvirostridae > Himantopus > Himantopus leucocephalus. The sequence continues at coordinate 13,569,965 of RSEF01000013.1, forward strand.
ATGATTGAATATCTGTAACCTTCCTTACTTCCAGCTTCCGTAACAGCTAAACATGTCAGAATCCACAATGTGCATATCCTCACCACACCCTGGAAACCACAATGATTTTTCAAAAGGGTAGAATCACAGCAGGGAACTGTAGGCAGTCCCTTGAATCCTGAGCTTATTTTTTCTCCTGTACCAGTCAGTCATTTTGTAAGCTCTGATTTATTCCTATTGGAAAAACAAAACACAGCATAAGAAAGCCCAAACCAAGCATTCATCTCATATTGATCCAAATTCTTTCACTTAACTCATAATTTCACTCCTTCAGAGAAAAGGCATTTCTGTCCAGGCTTCAGCTAGAACGCTCCAAGAGATGTATTCTAAACATATATTCTAAAAGTTGTCATATGCCTCCGCCTCTTCTATTTGGAGAAAATGGAAAAAGCAAAAAAGCTAATGGAAGAGGAGCCGAGTATTTCAGAAATTTGTATTCTGCTTCTGCAAACCCAAGGGAATTCAACAATTCAGCTAAAAATGGGTAGTCATTTGTTTTTGGTGTTCTTCATCTGCAAATCTCTGGAATATTTTGAGCTTTAATCATGTCACTAAAAGGAGACATTTTCTGCATTGTGATTCACTGGATCACAAGGGCATCATCTACACTTGGACAAAGGCTTTTCACGATGGAAGAGTCTAACCAGTATCATCACCTAAAATATGCATGTGCTCTTAGGTGAGTGGAGCACAACACACTATTATAGTCACCATGATTTCAGGTAATCGCCATACATGTTATTTTACTTCCTACATTATTCCAGGAAATTATAATAGACAGGTATTAACAACATCTGGGGCTGTATTAATAGACTTAAAGGCTGCGGGGAGGCAGAGCCTCCAGCACCATTAATGGAATTTTAAAATCAACCCATGAAGTATGTGCCTTTATTGCGCTGAAGATGATCAAAATTAACAATCTTGTATGCTGGAATTTTCCTCCCTTTTTTATTTTTAATTTTCAAATTAGTCAAATACCTGACTAATTTCTTCACTGAACTTTCAATTTCATGGATAACTTAAAAGTATACACATTGATCGTCAATAATGATAGATTCAGTACGCAAAAAGAAAGAGAATGGGAAAAATGAGAATTCAAAGTTATTAAACCCTAAAAGAAAGTACTGAACAAAGAGTTATAGGTTCCAAAAAGATAAAGCAAAAAAAACCCTATGGAGTCCTCTAAGCCCTGGTGGAGTCCTTGAAAAATAAAGATAAAAGATACAGACAAAGAATAGTCCCATTCTTTGGATTATGTTAACTAAATCATGATTCCCTGTTTGAATCTGAAAATTTACTTGAAATGGAACATTAATTTCTCTAATGAAATAATGGAAAGAAACTGAAACAATATTACAGTTAATGACATTTTCTCCTGACCACAGGTACATTTCCTTCTTTTCTTTTTTTTTTTTATTCCTATAAAAAGCACAAAATTTCTGCAAAGTAGATCAAACCTAGCAGTTCCTTTGAGTGACTGGGAAGGGAAGGTACAACAAAAAGATGAATATCCTGGTAATATTGTATTCAGTATTAAATCCAAAATTTACTGGAAGAGGATTTCCAGCACTCCTCACTTACAGGAACTACTCTAAGAAAAAAGGATTTAGAGTGAGAGAGTTTATTTTATTGGAGTCTTTTCCAGTGCATTACACTGTAATAGAATGCTCATTCATTTACAGAGTAACGCGTTTCCTGGGCTCAGTTTCAAAGGGGGTCATGCTTCCAATAATTAAATTGTGTACAGAAGGCAGTCACTTAAATTCCACACTGTTAATTTTATGCAAAACAGAACCCTATTGATTTCCTACACTTTCCCAGCCTTCAGCTGAAGTTACACGCACTCCATCCAGAATATGAAACAGATTTTTCCATTAACTGGAAGTCTAAACAATGGTGCATGATGTTTGAGCCTACGTTAAGCCCATGTATTAGAAGGAGCAAGGAGAAAACAGGAAAGGGGCACTTTACTGCAGATCTTATGCTTCCAGCCGTAGAGTTTATTTGGTAATCTACTTGGGAATTGACCCTGGCATATTTTTTTTACTCACTCCATGCAATTCCCCCAAGTATTCTGCAATTCTAACATTATCAAATATGTGTCTTCATTCTTTTTTCTTGCATGGAACTTTTCATGAGCTCTAGAGCAGTTTCTTCTAACATCTCTCTCGATAACGTGTTGTCACAACCACTAGAATAAAGTGCCACTACACAAACAGCCAGCTGAAGAACGTACAAGAGAGTAGGTGATTAAAACAAACGAGCACACTGGCTACAGCAGCCTCCCAAGTCTTCAGGAGGACTGCAGACCCTACTGCGACCTGCGCTTTGGGTCTGTACCCCATCCTGCGACCTGCCAGCGCAATGCAAAAAGCAATGCAAGAAAACCAGATTACTCTGTCTGCCCCTGCAGAGTGCAGCAGTGGTAGCTCCTGCACGATTAGGACGGCGCTTGTTTGCAGAGTAAAGTGCACTCAAGTCAAAAGAAAGATTTCAATTACTTGAAGTGGGTTGTAGATTGGAGTTATAATTGAAGCTTCCCTTCTCAGTGTTATTGCAACGTGAATGCTGACCCATTGCAGCAATCAGCAGCAGTGGCCTTACTAACTGCAATTATTTAAAACTATTGAAATGCATCACCTCATGGCAGTAATTTCTCTCCTCTTTTAGGACATCATTTATTTGTAAATCATTCATGGTGATCTCTGTGTTGCAAACTTCACAAATGAGTCCTGTTTCTCTTAATACAGTCATCTGACAGCTATTCAAAATGGAAAATAAAAAATTAAGGTTAGAAGAACCAAAGTAATTCTCTCCTTCCTTTCTCCAAACTCAAACGAATGTGAGCAGTAAAGAATATAGAAATAATTTTTTTAAAACACATCTTTTCGATCTAAGAAAAGTACAAGGTATTTGTTCAGTTATACACAAATTTCATGAGAGGTTACACACGCTTCACAAGAGATTACCTTTGCAGCCAGAGCTGCAATGCAACAAATTTGCTAAATCAGATTTCAGGCATTTCAAATGGAAAGCCTTGAGAGGCCGACCAACTTCTGTAGCAATTCAGAAATGATGCCATGAACAGATTGACTTTCTAATGGAAAAGAAAGTGGCCTAAGCCATACATACGCACACAAATCTGACTTAAAAAGTGTCTTAAACATGCCCATAAAAGAGCATGTGATTCAAGAATGAAGATAGTTCATCTGCCATGAAATAACCTGTCAGCTGATTTGGGTGGGACAGGAAGCAGAGTTTTCTTGGGATCTTTTTGGTTTTGTTTGGGTTTTTTGTTTTGTTTGGGGTTTGTTTGTTTGTTTTCTTTTT
>RSEF01000013.1:13573433-13625356 GCA_003993805.1 Himantopus leucocephalus
TTTTTGTAAGGGCAGCTATAAAAAGCCTAGACCTGTTGTCTCCCTGGAATATCTGACGAGATAGCAAGGACGGGGTGTGCAATCCTACGTTTGACTGTCTTTCAAAAAAGTTGTTTTTTCTTACCCTTGTGCTGATTAGAATGATACCATTATACTCCAAATCCAATCTGTATGATCAGCGTCAGCAAAAAGACTTGTCTAACTTATCAAAATCTATTTAGGCTACCCAGAAGTGATTTGACTACAATGTGTAAATATATTCAGAGGGAGAAGGTATCAAGTGGTAAATGACTATTCAATATATCATAATGCAGAGTAACAACCACTGGATGAAAGATAAAGCCTGACTCATTCAAATCAAAGTAAGGTACTAATTATTTAATGACTGCAAGGGAAACTGCTGGCATAGGCTGGCGAGGGAGTTTGCAGCGATCGCCTTTGTAGAGATTAATAAGGACTGATTGGACCAACAGCAGCAAACGCTTAGGAGGAGCTGTTTCTGCCTTGGGGAAGGAAGGTGGGCTTCTATTACCTTCCTGACACCCCTTCCAGCCCCCCCGTCTGTTATGAAATCAGCAGAGGAAGCTGTAGGACTCCCAGTAATGGTAATGGCCAGCAGTATGTAGAAGCTCAGAGCGGCGTGCCCGCTCACCTCAAAATCCACTAAATTTGGGTAACTGGAATAAGACCAGTGCTAGCCCCTTTGAACTGTATAGCCAGCAGGACTTGATAAATAACAGGCAAGAGATTAAAAAATGGGAAGATGTCTGTAAGACAGTGACAACTGCAAGACAAGGCTGGAGAATCGGTGCCCTTGGATATCCCGCTGCCGCTGGGCCTGGGGGAGCATCTCTAGAAAGCTAAGTTTCAGGAATTGAGCTTGAACTTACAGCTCCTGTTCATTTCTGTAAACAAAACTCAAGCTGAAGCTGCTGCTCCCACTCTGACAAGCCCTGCTCAAAGCACACTCTGCTGCAGTGAAAGTGCTGGAACAGTTTGTATGCAAAACTTGCACCTTCTATTCAAGGAGAGCAGACTATTGCCCATGACCTCTGTGAAGTCTACCTGGTTCTATGTAAAATGGCAATTCAGACATAAAGATAAGTTTCAGTAGTCCAAAATATACATTCTACGTCTTCAACTGTTCATGACCAGAAAATACTACAGCTGACTGCATTCCTCCACTATCCATCTTGACCTCCACTTGACATGCCCAGCCAGTTACAGATCCTTTCACAGCAGTCACTATAAATCCATCCCATTGGTAAAACGAGGAATAAATCATGTAGCTTAATTTCTTCCCATTCAAATATTCCTTCGCATTACTTATAGATAATGAGATATCAAAGACTTCTTTCCTCCTCTCATTGTGCATGCTGTCCTGTCAAAATTGGTGCTGCTTCTAACTGGTGCTCCTCATTTATGGGATTGGAACCCAAGATCAGCATTTCTCCTTTCTGTCTGCATTCTCTAGGGTGGAGACTTGAATATGGAAAATGAAAGAATCACTAGTCATAACCTTAAAATGGGATTAATTTCATCTGGACTTAAAATACAGAGGAGTCTTTTGCAATGCTGGGAGTGAAATTACTGATCCTGATGAGACACTGGACAAAAGCACAGCTCAGAATGCTCTGTCTGCTTCAGTGTCCTGAGGCTGTAAGCTCTGCTGTGCATTGCAAGCTCTTGGCTAAGCCGAAGTTTAAAAAAAAAAAAAAAAAAAAAAACCAAACACAAACGACAAAACAAAAACCCCCTGTGCTTTGAAAATCCACAGAACAGCATTGCAAGCATTACTGAAAAAGGACAGAATCGCAGAAAAAAAAAAGAAAAAAAAAAGGCTGCTGATACTTTAGATACTGGAACACATTTTCTGAGCACAAGGTGTATGTGGAGTTCTGAGCTCCACTGAAAACTTAGTCTGTTTGTCCATGTTTACTGGGATCTCATTGTCCAGTTAAGCATCTGCATTATTCCTTACAACCTCAGGTCACTTTTTTGATACAGGGAAGCAGTATCTAATTTGATCCACAGAGAGCAGAATTATAGCAAGGTTCATAGACCTCAAATCTCAAGGCAGAGTCAAGAGTTGAGCCAAGGTGTATCACAACTGAGCTCATGGCCAACCAATAGTCCCATGTTTGTACCCTTGAGAACTAACAAATTTTGAAATCTTCAAAATATCTGACCCCGGTGGAAGAAATGGAATTGAAAGAACTTTGAAGAACAAAAGAAAAACCCCACAAAACCCTGGAAATGACAGGTGAGGTTGTTCAGCAAGTCTCTCACTTCAGGGAAAAAGATGCAGAGGAAATATGGCTGGTCAAATATTGCAAACCTGGAAATCTAGATTGAAAACACAAGACTGTACGTGACCCACAGCTCGTGCACTGTGGTCTGTTCAGATTCAGCCACGTGGCAGGGGGCAGCTTGCCTGAGTAGCACCTGACAATCCCAATTTTAATGCTCACTCCCCCCCCAGGTTCTTAACAGCAGTGGTTTCAATCTCTTTCATAAAGCACCACTCTCTCATCTTCTGCTAGACATTTCAAAGTCTTACCTAGCTTCCAGCAACAATATACCACTAGTAATAGTGAAAGGTGGGCGAAATTCTTTTCTAGTATCATTACTCATGCATAAGAATTTAAACTGTGCTCTCAAGAACTGTGTTGGTAAAAACTCAAGTCACAGGGGTACCAGCCCAGAGGAAGCTGAAGCGGGATGCTCAGGTGCAGAACTAAATTCATTTTAAAAGGGCTGAGCAAGTATTTCAGGGAATAGTTTTATGAATTTACCCAGACTCTACAAAGACTGCCAAGATTTGCAGCAGAATTTAGTTGAAAATAATAAACTGAAATACCAGCCCTGCCTAAAGTGCACTCCTAGAGCCCCTTATCCAATAGCTTCCCCCAGGCTTCTCACTTGTCTCCCAATAGCTGCAGAAAACACTCTGTATAAAAAGCACATAAATGGACAGAATCTGTGACTTGCAGAGATTAGGAATTACTTTTTTAAAGCCTTGCAACCCTCCACATTCATTGCAAAGTATATGAAAAAATAACATTCCTTGCAATGACTCTGCTACTGCTCATGAAAAACATCTTTCCTGATCACTGACATGGCAGATATGCAGCTGACATCTGCTCAGCAGTCTAAGATTGCTTTGCTGACACATAAAATTGAGTTTCTCTGTGAAATCAAGATGATATCATTGGCTATTATAATAAGTTGTTAAAGCCCATGGTAATGCTTTTCCGTCTTTCTCAATCAAGTGGTTATCTTTTTGCTCTCCTCTCTCCCTCCCTGTCACTAGTTGTGAGTTTATCTTCTCAACAAAACACTCACAGAAAAAGTATTTTTGTTGTGTTTTTAAACTGCTGTTGCTTTCAATAAAACTAATTAACATCTTGCAGTAAAACAGTTCCCTGAGTCTCCTTAGATTTCAAACGAAGCTGACCTATGCACAACAGGGTCTTCACTTTAGATTGAATGCGCTCATTAGTGTCTTCTAATAAATGAGACTACTGAGTGGTGCTGTTCATTCCACCTCCCAGAAGGTGCTGCAGGGGAGGAAGGTGGAATTGGGACAACTATTTGATTTAAACATGTCCCATACCTGTGCTCTCTTTCCCCATTCAGCAACAATTAAAAGCTGAGAAAGACTGAGGGGAAAACAATCAAGAGGCTTCGAGCTCTGGGACGTTCCAGCTCAAAAACTGGGCTGAACTGCAGAGACACTGGAGAGCAGCATGAAGTCCCCCAGCATCCCCCTACCCCAGGCACACACATGCCTTGAGGATGCCGGTTTTTACCTTCAGCTCCGTAGTGTCACGGGCCAACATGCTCTCAGCAGCTGAGAGGAGAGTTGTTCTTACTTTACACCTACTCGAGGCGGTACCTAGCCCATCATTACGTTGAAACTCAGATGAAGGGGAACCAATTAAGCTGCCTATCAGTTAATACAATCAGAGTTCAAACCTCTTTAGACCTCTGAAAAGAGAAGTTGATGAGGCAAGATTTCTCATACTTAATTGTTCTTCAGCATATAGTCAATACAGTCAGATTCCCGAGTAAAGAAAACACCCCCACACTGCATTTGCAAAGGTGCTAATTTTCTGCCTCTACAGATAACCCAGCTTACCTGAGAAATTAATGAGACATTATGAACATCAGAAACACCCAAAGCCTTTTCAGGTGAGGCAGGAGTGTGGAGACCCCTCAGGCTTCAGCAAAGGGTTACTGAACTGCCTTTTACAATGGAAAAGCAACAGACAGAGCCAGGACAGCAGTATGTCAGAGGATAACAAACTACAATCTAATAACTTAACTTTTCTGTTTGAGATTTGTGTAACTCCAGAGAAAGCATCTGTAAGTCTCACACTTTGGAGCTGTTCAGGAGAGGGCCAGAGAACATTTCCAAATAGCTTGAAAAGTAAAGAAAAAGAAAAATAATTTAAAAAAAAACCCCTCATTAGCTCATCTAAGCACTATCTGTTTATTCCGTGCTAGCCTTTCTGCTGCTCCCTATCTGTGAGCCTAAAAGCTGTTCATAGGCAGATTTCTTGTTTCTACAGACTGTCCAGCTCGAAGCAGACCCCTAACAAAAGATCCCACCTATAAACTCTCATTTGACGGAAATGAAATTTTAATCTTTCTAACTTAAATGCCAGCAGCAGCACTTCTTTCTCCTGAGAGCTCCCCGTGCAATCCCTGTTAAATTAAACCAGAAAGATGCTCCCTCAGCCCTTTTCCAAGCAGTAGATTACCCATAATCCCCTCCCCAGGAATTCAAATTTTCTTTGCCTTAGAAAAGGGCTCAGTCAAGTCATATCTAAAAAGAGACCACTTAGAGACTTGCCACGCAGGATTAAAAAGTAAATAAAAGTAAACTCCTAGTAAAAACGTCTCCTTTAATTCCCTCAGCGATGAGAACAAGGCCCGCAACAAGATGGGTACCTCGTCACTAAACTACATCTCCCAAGAGGCCGCAGGTCTCAGAGCAAATGTCACCCCTCGTTTCCTGCTGTAAGAGGCTTTGTGGGCAGCTGAAGCTTTTTTACAGCTGAGTCAGGAAGGTGGTGATGTCATTTTGTAGTTTGCTATTATTACTTCAGTGAGTAAAAGACAGTAGCTTCTAAAAAGTTGTGCTCTTTTTTTCTGCCTTTTCTTTTTTACTTTTAGGGGCCTATAATCTTATTTACTGTTTGTACTTTTTCTGGAGTTGATAATTTAGCCCTTTATTTTAAAAGTTTTTTATTCTTATTTAAAAGAACCTAATTTTAAGTTAAATCTTTATGTTAGCACGACTAAATTTTTCCGTTGTTCAGCCTTTAGTAGTATAGGGTTTGAGTCACTCTGAAATTCACAGTTGTGCTCTGGTATGAAGGAGTCAAGCAGCAAAACTTGCATTCCAAGAAGAAAAATCTCTAAGCTATTTACAAACTAATGTGTGTGCCTCTCTTGCTTCAGGCAGCTGATCAAATTATGGTCTGGGTTAGCTAAGGATTTGTCAGAGTCTACTTGTAAATACAGTTAGCATCTGCATTTGAAGAACCTGAGCACATTCATTAAATGCTCTAATAAAAGGAGGAAGAAAATGGCAGCTAAATAGAAAGGCTTTTAATTAATATCAGAGTATTATCTTTTCTATAAGCTATGCATGAAGAGCTTGTTCGGTTTTAATGTTCTAGTAATGTTTAGATTATGTCCACTATATCTGTTGTTTGTTGGGTTGTTGTTTTTTTTTTTCTATAGGGTGAAGCTGGGGATTTCTTTCCGAATAATGGGTAGTTGCTCTGCATTTGAATTTGGTGCATGGAAGGGGAAAAAAAATGGTATTTAAAGTCTTTGGGACTAGGCTTATCTTCTCAAAGATACTTTGCTACTCACGGAATCAAATATTAATACTCTGAGCTTTTAGGCCCTAAATACTAAGGTAGATGATATCTTGAAATCACGCTACTTAGCTTCCTAGCTCAAAGTGCAAAAGTCTCTTTTTGTATCAGAGAGAGATTTACTATTGCAACTGATAAAAAAATGCAAGCACACAATTAGAGTTCGTTTTCACCAAAGGCTTCGTAACAGCAATCAGCCTCCTGTGTTCCTTATTGTTTAACAAGGCACCTGCTGGGAGTTTTTATGTGTGGAGGTTAGGTATATTTAGAAATATAGTCTGATTTAAATACATGTTGTTGTGATGTGTTCTACTCAATTATAAATGCAGAACTCTCATATAAAAACACGGCTCCTCCTAAAGAACTAATATCTAGGCTTTAATTTAACTATTAAGCACTTCCAAATATTCACAGTTAATTAAAACATCAGGGAAACCTCTTGTAGACTGCAGACAAGGATCCTCTGCATTTTTTCCCCCAAATGCCCCTTCCTGCCTTTGGCAGTTACTTCTCTGCACAAGAAGGCAAGCGTTGCAGTGCTGCTGGTTTTACCCTTCCAAGGGGAACTAACGAGTGAGATGTTTTACTGCAAGGATGGAGGATGCTGCTGCTTCTAACCTTGTTGCTCCTATAGCTTTGAAGAAACAGGGGATCAGAGAGGGACCCCCCAGATGTGGCAGCCACCTCTGCCCTGAGCGAGCAGCCCGGGCTGGGGGAGATGCGCTCACGTGAGCCAGAGCAGTGCACGGGCATATGCTGTCAGAAACGAGCGCTAATTGCCCTGGCATCGACAGCCAAATAAAGCTGATTGGTTTTTAATTTCTTGGCACGGGGAGTCCAGCCGCGTGCTGCACAAATTGAGCGACATTACCCAGGTATCGCTCGGGCTGGTTAGTGATGCCGGTGGCTCTGCTGCGCTGGGAGATCTCCACCCGTGCTGCCCAGGTTGCTCCTTTCTCCATCGTTACCTCCCTGCCAGCACCCGGCCGGCCCGGCACCTCAGGGATTTGGCAGGAGCTGGTGGTTGTTTTTCCTGCGAGCTGGGCTCTTGTAGAGAACAGCACAGCAAGCTGGGCATCACTTCTTTTCTGCCTCTTTGGGGCTTTGCTCGTCCCTTCAGTTTTTAGTGTTCCCAGCCAAGCGTCTGTTGTGGGACTCGGTGGATGGAGGAAATGCTGTATGGGCAACCAGGGGGAGAGAGGCAAGTTCGGGGAGAGACTAGCCATCGCTTACTGCTCCAGTAAGAGCAGGGATATATTCAGGAGGTGGAGCTCACAACACGCAGCTGGTAGTAAGAAAGGATGGCAAACTGCAGTAGTGCCTTTCAGTGAGATAAATAGTAATACAGGCAAGTTATCCTTTCCATCTGTCTTCTGCCTGGTTTGTTAAAACGTTGCAGGTGGGCAGGACAAAACATCCTGTCTGCACAGCACCTTGCCCTGGGTTAGCACACTGCAAACCGTTTTATGTAAAGCTGACAGAGAAATAGAGCTGCATGTCTACAATTAACGCCTACTTGGAGGTTAGCTTAATTCTAAGTTACGAGAAACTCTACTTACTCTTAGCTCAGTTAACTGTGGAGAAAGAGTTACCGAGTCACTTTAAGGCATTTAGAAAGGTTTCCAGGAAACTTAAAAGTCACCTTCTCTGCTGCCCATTGAAACCTCAATGGGTGTTGTGGAAAATAAACCACCATTTATTAAGTGTGGGTTTCCTTTCTTTCCCCTTTCCTTTCCTCTCTCCATTCTGCTGGCTAAGCAGCTCATGTCATTTGCATTTCTTCATTGGAGAAATATGAATTAAGATTATTTGTATTGTTTGAACAGAGTTTAAAACCCAGGATCAATTGTAGGAGTGGGTAGCAGTGGATATGCAGCTAGCAGAAAGGGCTGGCTTGACTGGGTAGGACCACTAGCCAAGCAGGTCTGGCTCTGCCAGTTCTGCGTGACTTACTAACTTGTTTAAATCAAGAACATGGATTTTACCTTTTCCTGAGATGCAGTTCTGCTCAGTGAACTTGTATCTCAGAAATGTGTCAGATGTTTTAAATTAGTGATCTTCTAGTTTTGCTGATTTAGCTTACAGACTACTGACAGCTTCCTAAAGAAGCTATGGACTGCTGTACTGTGACTTGAGGCATGATGGACAGTAGATATGTTCCCGCTGATTTACTGCTTGCATACCCTCACTATTTGGGTGGGAATTTCAAAGAGTTGCCAGAGTATAGGTAAAAACGCAGTTCCTAATACTGTAGGAGAGGCATTCAGAGTGCTCGGTGTTTTCTAGGCATCAGCAACTACAAAAACATGTCATAATAAGAAACATGGAATCTCGTAAACCTGTTTTGGTCATTTCCAGGTGACGACTTGAGCTTTCCAACGACTGCCTACATCTCTAAGTCTTTTAACGTTCCGAGTTTAAAATCTAGAAAACTTTGTCGAAATTTTCTTAATCTCCTGAGCTTTTGATGCCTGTGGAGATGACAAAGATGTCAACACAGCTTTTGTTCAGAGTTATCGCATGTAGCCATGAGATAATCCTTCTGAGCTAAAATACTTGCAGTGCTGCTTTGCATTTTTAACATTGCTATGACTTCACTTTCAGAGCATTTCCATGACAATCTTTCTGTAAGTAGGGCTGAGGAAGAAGAAGAAAAAAAAAAAAATCATAGGATAACGCAAATTGTAAGGGACCTTGGAAGGTCTCTAGTCCAACCTCCTTCTCCAGGCAGGGTCAGTTGTGGGGACAGATGAGGTTGCTCAGGGCAGCAACCCTGNCAGCTGTGGGGACAGATGAGGTTGCTCAGGGCTTTACCCAGCTGGGTCTTTGAACCCCCAAAGATGAAGGCTACGCAAACACTCTGGGAAACCGGTTCCATGGCTTGACCATCCTCAAAGTGAAGGAGGTTTTCTTTCCATTCAGTCTGAACCGTTTTTGTTTCAAGTTCTGTCCATTGTCTCTTAGCCTTTCTCCAGTTGTGGGGGGAAACTCCCCAATGTCCATGACCTGTCAAAGATGCTGATGGCTGGCTGGGGGATCCCTGTGGCGTGGCAGGGCAAAGCGGGAGCACAGGCACAGTCTGCACATCAGCAAAGGTCACGCAGGCTGCATGGTGCTGGAGGGAACGTGCGCTGCGCTCCCCCTGCCCTCCCTGGGATGCCCTGTGCAGGACAGGACCCAAGCATGGAGGCATTGCCCTTCACCTCAGAGAAGCTCCCAGGGCAGCTGTAAGTTGGCAGGGCCCACAGCCGCCATGGGCATTGCTGCAAAGAGCTCCTGCCCCAAGTGCCACCCCTCCTGCCATGACCCAGGTCTGGACACCCAGCAAGGCAGCATGGCCCCAGCTTCTGCTCCTTTCTCCTCTGGGGCTTTCCACTCCTGGTCTCCCCAAAACACCAGCCCCAGCAGGGGCAGGTGCAGTCTGCCTTCCCCTCTCCACGGCTTTCCTCGCTGCCCAGAGATGGTGCCCCACTTGGTGGGTTTTCAGGACCAGTAAGTGACATTCCCCCTAGAAGTAGGTTGCCTTTCGTGGGAAGTTGGAGATTTATTGTGCTAACCAGAAAGCAAGCGCTGCTGAGGCAAAACCCAAAGCAATTTTAGGCTAGGGTAACTGCATGTGTGATTTTGTGTATCCTAAGTGAAAAGTCAAATGCTTCCTCAGAACAGAGCAGATTTTCTGACCCCATGCAATCTGTACGCGCTGCAAACTGAATTGCCTGAGCATCGCAGGAATAGTTGAAACCTGTGTATGAGCGGCAGTGGGGTGAGGCTACGGCAGCTATAAAAAGTCTATTTTGGCATTTGGCCATCTCCCAAACATAAATAGCAAAACAACTCGTCCATCGCGGGGGTGAGGAATGGCTGTGCTGGTTAGCCTCAGCTTAAACCTTGTGAGTTTAATTTGGCTTTATAGCCGAACACAGCCAGGCTGAGATGAGCCAAGGCACTGGCTGGTTATGCAGGCAGGCTGTAGTTTTTATAAAACTCACCGGAATCCAATTGCAATGACAGATGCCACAGAGTGCATCTGCCTGATAGTTCACCACTGATAATATAGCTCAGTGAGCCTCTTCATCATGAATTTCTATTTTCTTTTATAGTCTTAAATATTCTTACTGCCTTTATCTTGGAAATCATATTGTACTTTTGTTTCTATTTTGCTAGTTTTCGAACACTGCCATTTTTAAGGGGTTGTTATTTTTCCCCTTTGTTACGTTCAGCTCCTTACTCCTTAGCAAAGAAAGTATAACTGAATGAATAAATTACAAACATTTGTTTACCTTGCCATTCATATGACTTGGGAAAGTGGCAAGCTACAGATACCTGTGGGTTTTGTGTGTGTGAACCTGCAATCAAAATCAACCACTTTCCTATATTTTAAGTTTTTAAATTTATTTTTTTCCATTGCTTACTTGGAAGAAGACATTTAAACATTTGGAGTCCGTAAATGTTGTAAAGCAGATAGCTAACTGCGCAGTGATTTTTCCCCACTTTTCATATTTTTACGTTTGGCATTCCTTGAAAAGGGCATTCTTCTTACAGAGAGTATTAAATTGGGATACAACTTTTCTTTGCCTTTGCTGAACTCCTATTCCTAACCATATTAATTATTGATACATCCTTATGTTTACCAGATATTGTTGCTCTATCTTTATGTCATCACTAACTTCGGTCCATCTGACAAACTTATCTTCGGAGAAGCTGAGAAATAAGATGATGCGGCCTTGATTCAGTTTGGCAGGCAGCAGCAGATTTGCATTTGCTTTGCATTGGTGCGTTGGCTTTCCGTGCCCAGCGGTAGAGCCCCTCCTTGTGCAAACCTCGCAGTGCTTTCATTCACAGTCTGAGAAAAACAGATGTTTGGCAAGATGTTTAGCATCTGAAATGATGAGTCTGCTCAGATTCTTGCTTCTGCTTTAGACTGCGTGGTGTGCTTTGGTTTGGGTTTGTTTTTTTTTAGTTCTGAAGAGAACAACTTCAGTGTCCCATTGTGAGTTTCTCACGATTCAAGCTGACAGTTTATCACAACAATAGGGTTCTGAACAATGGTCCATCAGAGCCACCAAGAGCAGGAAGCAATTTAAGATGTATTGGGTAAGGAAGAGCAAATGTACTCTCCTCACCACGACTACGTGGAAGCTGCTCTAGAATTTTATGACAAATCTTCTGCAACAGTCCAGCTGCAAAAGAAATATCTTGCAGAAGAGCAGAAATAGAAAGCTTTCATTCATCAGCAGTGTCTCTTTGATAGCCTTTTTCATTTTTTCAGATTTAGTCAGGTAAATGAATATAGTCCACATGCCAAGGTCAATGGTACACTTCTTCCCTGTAGCAGCTACACAAGAATCATTATGTTTGTGTGGGTAAGCATTGGTCTCTGTCACACCAAATACCCAAGAACACAGGATTTTCTCTTAGATCTCACTGTGTTTAGGGCCGGAGAAAGACCACATTGATTAGGTCTGTAGGCTAAATCAATGCCATGCAGGCTTGAAGAACAGTAAGTCTCATTATTTTAATTATGCATTTAAAGTGATGGGGTATTTAAAAGAGTGATGGATAAGTTAGGAAGCAAACCAAGGAGCAGGATCTCTTTCATTTGTGAAAGGACTGAAAAAAGGACAGTAGAGATGAGAACATGCAGATTGGAAGGCATCAGGTAAAATAGTGTAATAACGATTGGGGCTTATGTGTGTACTTGGCATAGAAAATTAACTAATTCCGAAACATTTGATAGATAAATGTTAGAATAATCAATAGGAAAATGCATGATCTGGCATCTGAGAAACTGATTATATGTATATGAAAGAACTGATTGATGACTTCAGTTGTTTGGACCTGGTTGCTGGATGTCTTGTTGTGTTTTGAACTAACTCACGAATGAGTATCTGAACTCATTACTCATTGAACTAATTCACCTGAGTGGTGAACTTGGACTTGAACTGTGGCTGTTGATGGGAACAGACCAAGAGAAACAAGGCCTGGTGGCCGAGATGCTGTGGAGTACTTTGCGTTAATATGGGCTAATGGGGAAAGAGCTAGTTATGGAAAAATGACGAGTGAGACGCGGTGCTTGTAGTAAAGGCTAGGGGAGGTGAACCTTCCTGTGGAAGGAGCAGCTGCAAAGCAGATTTGACCTAATCTTAGGTTTTTCTGCTGTGTGCCTTACTAGTAAAGGAAAAGAGAGTCACGCTTGGAGCGCATCTGGGAAAGTTACATTTACTTGACAGCCACAGACGTATGATAGATGAGGAATATGAAGATGCAGTTACTTTATGTAAAGAATTCATCAGGCTGATAGAATATCACGCAGTGGCTTTTTCTGGGGGCTGGGGAAAGAAAAAGAATCTATGTAATCTTCCATTATAGTTTCTGATAGAAAGATGTCTCTTTCAGCATAGATAGAGGGGGAAAATCGCTCTCTGGTTTGTGGTAACACGCCAATAAAGTCCCTTTCTATACTGCAAACCTTTCTGGTTTGAGGGAACAATGTTTTCTAGAATTAATGTGACTATGCTGGTTTGAAAAGTACATTATAAGCCACAATAGCTTTCCCACTGCATTCTGTTTTGTGTCTCTCCTATTGTATTTTAATGTTTCTCTGAAATGAGCAAGCTCTATCTTTTCCTTGTTTCAGTGTACAAACAAGCCCATTGTGTCAGGTCACTAAACACAATGTATTTACAGCAACCATTATTAGCAAATCAGATTAAATGTGCCATGATGCTTCGATTCTTGGTTTAATCAAGCGCTTCAGATATTTTTTGAAAAGGAGGAATAGATCTCAATTATGTAACTATTGTATCCTTCCCTAGAATTTTAAGGAAAAACTCTTTTTCGGTTTTGCTTGTTTGTTGTTGTTGGGCTTTTTTTCAAATCTTGGTAGAAAAAAATAGGAATATTATTCAGAGCTCTCTCTTGTACAAGCTCTTTCTTGTTCTTCCTTGCTGTCACTTCCGTATGGTTCATACATTTTAAGTAGTAGAATATGAATGTAAATCTCTGGATGCATGCTTTATTAGTATAGCCAAATAAATAAATGAATTGTCCTAAAAACTGAAAGTGCCCCTTGAGATTCACTGAGCCATTCGCAACCCAAGTTTGACAGGCAATGATTTAGCCAAACCATCTATAACTTTTATTTGAAAAACAAGGACAATTAAAAATAGGATGAGGCATTTTGGTCATGAATTATTCTGATCAGGAATGTAACTAGATTTTTATTTCAATGCCTAAATGAAATATCTCTGTGTATAACCAGTGAGTTTCATTACAGCTTCAGTTTTATTGCCTCACTTTGAGAGATTTAATCCTTTTCTTGGAAATGTATTACTCTTCAGAAAGTACAAATAAAAATGAAATACAACAATATTTTTTCTGGGGGTGGGGGGAGAATAACAGGAAAGAAGGAACCAACTTCTATATTTAAGATGACCAAACCTTTTTATTATTTTGTTGGGATACTCTTAGCATTGTAGCAGCCTTTTTGAAAACTCAGAAGAGCAAATCTTAGAGGCTACAGACATGCCTTAGCTTTGTGCCATGGTAGCCCATTCCCACCGCATCGGCATTACTAGCACGGCAGGTGCTATGGTGGGTTCCTTGCCACGTGACCCACCAGAAAAGTTGCTGCTTGGGACAGTGAGGAGACAGGCTCTCAGCAATGCCAGAGGAGCTGCAGAGACAGCTTTGGCCTTGTGTGCTGGTGGAGGTCTGGGCGCTATTGGAGCAGCTTGCTTGGCTGGACTGGGCAGAGAAAGTGTCAGTGTGGAGCAGGTAGCCTCTTCTCCCAGCTGCACCCAAGAACCGTGTACGGTTCCACGTCCCATCCTGGACACATGGTGGAGGACTCTTCTGTTACCAAAAGAAAAGAGATGGACTGACTTCCTTCTCCTTTCCACCCCAAGACCCAGCACCTAACCTCAGCGATTCACCTCTGGGCTTTGAAGGTTCTTGGGATAAAGACCAACATCTTTTGGGATGCAGGAAAAGCAGCAGAGCTGCATCAGGCCATGTTCCTGCTAGTCGCTCTTCAGCGGCAGGCATAAACCAAGTGATTCCTCTTTTGTCCTCCGTTGCTATGAATGAGCTGAGCCCCACGGCTGGAGCAGGGAGGAAAGTGTTGACGCTGGGGTCCCTGGGGAGGTGAGGGCTTTGGTGTGGCTCCACTGTGTTGGGGATGGACATGTGCTACCTAGGAAGAGAAATCTTGCTGCAGCCGAGTATTAATAGGTCCAAGATATTTCTTTCCTGTGAAAGCCATCTTACAAAAGACTAAAGAATAATTTTTGGGGTGACCTGGAAAATGTTGCTCTTCACTCTTCCTTCCCTCTCTTGCTCCAATTTTCATCAGTCTGGACATTTATAAACACAGATAATTTTGTGCGTGAAGGGTAAAGATTAATGCTTCAGAATAAGTTTATTTTTTTTAAAAGTGCTGTTGAGGGCTGAAGCATGTCACCCACAGTTTAAAAAAAAAAACATCATAGATATTTTCTATCTGGAAACAAATCTGCTCTTTTGAAATATGGATAGAAATAAAATTAGTGTGTTGGTAGATAAAAGGTTTTTTTTTTTTAACCTGTTTTATTGCATTAGTGCAGGCAAATGCAGCATGAGGCTTACAATGTAACTCAAGAAAAAGGAAAAAAATGAAAAAGGAAAATAAAAAAAAAGAAAAAGGAAAGAGAGGAGGGAAAAATTGAAAAAGGAAAAAGAAGAAAGCTAAGGATTGAGATGTAAAGACAACAAAACAGAACAGTGAAAAATTCCTGCCATGAAACTTGACAGAGTTGAGATACAAAAGACATTGGGGTTAGACTTTAAAAATTACTGGCACCCAGCTGCCATGTGTGTTTTGCTTTTTGAAGTCTAACAATTGACATGGAAAATTATGGGAAGAAGTATGCTGGTTCGTCTGCACACTAGTGATGTAATTCATATGACATACCCCTCTGAGGATAAAAAAAATTACTTCCAATTATGAATAGAAAACCTTTTCTTCTATTAGTACCTATGGAAAGTTATAGGAATGGAATAGATTATAACATTTTATGTTCGTGGCAAATGTCTGATTGAAATTGAGGTTTCAGTATCAAGGAAGATAGATTTTCACCTGCTAATTGTTTTTTTTTAAAAATAATGAAAGACCTAGAGGGCAATATAAAGTCTCAATCTACGGAGAAATTTCCAAGACTGATCAGATGACTTTGTAGTTAAACTCACAGGAAATGAAAAGGCAATGGAAATTGGACCTGAAGCACATGGATAGAAAAAGATGGGGAAAGACTAAGTAAAGGAAATTAAATGATGCTAAAGGAAACAGAACCACCTTACATGACGATAACTCATCCCTGTGTATTTTGTAAACAGAGCGCCTGCAGAAATATCTTCAACCAGCACAAAGACAGAAATTCTCTTGAAAGTATTATCCAGAGCACTGACTGTACAATATCGCGGAGCTGACTGCAGCGTGCTGGGGATATGCGCTAGCCAACATTATCGGCTGCCTGTATTTTCACAAGTCTGTGCCATGGGTTATGTGCATGAGTATTTAAGGCAAGGACAGGTTCATCCCAGAAACCTTAACCTACCAGCTCCCTGCTGCGTATTTCCTACAATGGCTCCTGCTTCCCAAGATCTTCTCCTTCCAATTTTCTTTTTCCTGTGGGTTATGTGAACATTTTCATGTAATGGGGCTTTTCAGGGAGGCTGGTTGTCTGAGGCTCTGATGATATGTGTGAAAATACGATGCCTAGCTCGGGGAGCAGAGTCAGTCAAGCTGCAGCAGCATGAAACCCAGCGCACGGCTCATTTACCCACCCTGCCTCGTCAGTGAGTTTGGCAGCCTTCTCCAATCTCTGCGCTGCTGCATCTAGACTGCTGCTGGTACCCAAGCTCGTTTGTTTGAGGTTTGTGTGTTTGTTTCTGCCCTATGCAGAAGCCAACTTTCAGCACACCCTGACCTTCCCTGTTACGCTTTTAACTCGTGTAAATACTTCTCAATTTTTTTTTTCTCTCAGTCTCTTCTAGACGAAACAGTGCTCAGACGACACAAGGATCAGGTGCTACTCACCGAAGCTCGGCTCGAGACTAACTGAAAGTACCACGAGACCTTGTTCTGGTTTGTTTCTTTTAAAGACTTCGTCAAAAAGCTGGAGACCAGCACACCCCGGGGGACTCCTGCCTTCCTGAAAGGTTTGAGTCAGGCTGGCCATGAGTCAAACTGGTGGGTGCGGAATGAGTAGCGCTCTCAAGCCTGATGCTGTCCTTAAGTGGTCTCTTCTGATTTAAAAGGTTAGAAAGCAAACAGAAATAAGTAAGAGGTTTTCTTTCACCTCCCGAGAACTCACACAGCACAGCCTCTGGCAGAACTGTACATGCATGTGCACACGCAAGCACAAGAAATGCAAATGTCCATCACAGCTGAAAAATCAGGCTGAAAACAGACCTAATTATGTGATCACTGAGAGGAACAAAAAAGAACAATATTTGCTATTACTTTAGTTTCTTGAAGGCTTACTTCCTTAAATAAAATAAAATAACATCACTGAAGTTGGTGGTAGTAAACTGGATATGTGGCGGAGACTTCCCAAGAGCCAGGGAACTGCAGAAAACATTGTCAGTGAATAAGAAATGCAGAGTCCTCTGGTCACAAGGGAAAACCCTTTCACCCTAATTTGAGGATGAGCAGCTTTGCAGCTAAACAGTTGTTTCTTGCTCTTAAACAGATACTGTTCTATGCCTGATCTTATTAATACTGACAGGAGAAATCTTAAGCATACGTTTTCTATCTTGGACTCTATTTTCCTTACGTGATGGGAGGTCACCCCAGCAATAAAGCCTTTAGTTGGAAAACTGTTTAACACATTGTCATAAGTACATAAGCAGCTCTTTTGGTTTTGGGGTGGTTTTTGGGGTATTGAGTGCTAAGTTGCTAATTGATTTTACAGACTGGTAATGGATCTCATATTACGGAGTGAGGTGGATGTAATATAAAGTCAACCCTATTCCACAGAGAGAAGAGCAAGGTTTTAGAAAGTTTCCATGGAAGATGCTTTGGAGTTGCTTTGGGAAAACCTTGGCTAAGGCTGTCCTTAGTGTGAGCAACAGGGACTGTAACCAATGCTCAAAATGCCCCTTTGAATCAGTTCATGTAGAAACTCAAACCTGTTGTCTTGAACTTGGCCTTTGGAAGAATTTCTAAAGAACAGGACTTAAAGGCTTTCCCCAGTCCATGGTCCATTACAGACCTCTTATTTTGGAAGAATTACACTTAATTTTCTAAAAGGCGTCACCCAAACCAGGGAGTCTTTAGCAATACTGTCTCCTTGCTATATACAGAGCTTCTTTGCCACTCACTCCTCCACTCAACTGCCAGGTCGCAGTTGTAGCTGTCTGGGCACAGATGGCTTCCTGAAATATTGATCTAAGCCTTTCTTCAGTTATCTTACTCACTTTAACGCCCTTTTGCCCCCAGATATTTCTCAAATAGACAGTGAGCCCTGACAGCAGGGCTATGCCAGCATTGGGTTTCAGTAGCAGTGTTGAAGCCAAACGCGCTGTCCCTGCCCGTCCTAATTGCAGCTGGGGCTGCAGGTAGGGCCAGCAGCTGGTACGCTGTGGAGAGAAAACCTCACATACGGCCTGGGCTCCAGATGCAGGCTTCATTTCTATTCCATTTTTGCTCCTTGGCAGGAACTCCGGACTGATGCCAAGCCCACAGGCCAGTTCGAGATTGCCCCCATACCGTGTGATGCAGGGGTAAATAAGATTTGTCAAAACTACACGCGTAGGAGGTTTCGGCCAGCTCCTGGAAGCCAGCAGCTCAGGTTTACACAGACAAAGCTTGGGACGGCAGCCAGCCACGCCATCTGCACTGGGATGGTGCGTGGCCAGCAGTTGTGCCCGTGCTCTGCTGAGAAGCCCCTTCTCGCAGCACCAGCCCCTGCCCGCAGCCCGGGCCAGCTGCCTGCAGCCCGGCACCGGTAAACACCAGTGCTGGGAAAATGCTGCCTGCTGCCTCTGATGGTCTTAACATATGTAGCTCTCCTGTGGCTATGTACTTAAGGTCTGCAGAAAGCTTTGGCGTGTCAAAAGCAGCATAAATGCTAAGCATTTTTATTATTGTTGTGCATACGAGGCCAAGTTCTGATAGTCACTTAAGAGATTTCACTCTGCTTTATAAAGCACACTTGGTGACAAAAAGCATAATAAAAAAACAAAGTCCTAGTATAATATCTAACACTGCCACTGAACAGATTATTTTTTTCTTAAAAATGGGAAGGAAGACCTTAATCTGCTTGAAATGCAGAGCACAGTCGGCTGCTAATTGTAGAAATAACAGATGTATGCATTCTCCCTCTATCTTCACTTTCCTTTTTATTTTCAAAACTAATATATTTTTCTTCTTTTATGCAATCCATTCTGATGACCTGCTCAGGCACAGGTCTCTGCTTGCAAAGCAAGCCCATTTGACAGCAAACCTTCTGCTTCCAGATCCATAAATCTTCTCCCATAAGTGCTTAGATATTGGTTCAGAAAGCAGGCAATGAAATAAAAATAACAGCAGAAAAGCATCTTGAGTGGTTTGAAAAAAAAAAATCCTCCGCTGAATACAAAATAATAAGAATAAGAAAAATAAACTGAACACAAATAAAGGTATTGAAAATTAATTCTTCTGTCCCTCTCAGCTTCAAGTCTGGGAATGTATTTTTCAGCTCCATCATGCAAGTATTCCCTCTATGGAGAAGTCCAAAAGCATTTCAAGTGGAGAATTAAACAGATAGTTTTCTACAAGCTGCTAGAATCTACTACAAAATTATATCCTATCTGTAGGAATGTTGGAGGGTTGTTTTTTTTTTGTTTGGTTGGTTGGTTGGTTTTTTTCAAATTTCTTACCAAGCCAGACCTAAAGCTGAAACTGCACTTCAAAGCTGAAACTGCACTTCAAAATGGGATTTGGGGTTCCTCCTACTCTCTCCCCTTTCTTTAAATAGCGCCGGTAGCTGAGGAGCAATTAGGAAGGTGAAGTTGGCTGCTGCTTCCCACCACCCCCGGCGGGGCTGCGGCTACAGATGCGTGGGGCACAGCAGCAGCCTCAGTTTGTCCCCGACGAGCCCGGAGCGGTTCCCTGCGTTCCTGAGCGCCACCTGCTGACACTTTTTACATGACAAGCCTGAGCTGCGATCGCTGGGGAAGCGATTCCCGGGCAGCAGAGGAGAAAACCTGCGTGTGTCCGTCCCCGCGGCGTGGCATGCTCCGAGCTGGCAGCCCTGGCTGCTGGGGCGACCAACGGGCTGGAGGTCGGTAGCCCTTGCACTAGCACACGGCCACCTATGTTTTTCCCAGGCACAGGCGCAGCACCGAGTGGCACAGCCCAAGCAGCGAAGGGCTGCGCGCCCGATACCTGCTGCTCCGCATCCTGCGCCCGTGCCGGGAGCTATTTGTGGGAAGCAAATAGAAACGGAAAGGTTCACTTCTGTATTCACTCAAATTAGAAACCTAGGAGGCTTGGAAAGAGGGCAGTGCTCACGGAGCTTGAGAAACTACAAAGCAAATAATTGGATAACGCAGAACATTATTTATCTTTGAGATTCTCAGACAGATAGGTATCCCAAACACCTATCTGCCTGCCTGCCTGTCTGTCACCATTGTATCCTGGGAATATACAGTCAACAACAGAACGACTTATCATGCCTTCTCTCTTCTTGTAATAATCTCAGTAATTTACTGGGGCTGTATATTAAAAAGTCTTTCCCTACCGCTAGGCATTTGCATACATCCATCAGCCAGCTTGTATACGTGGGATGGTAGATGATTTAATACTGCCAAGAAGGCTTAAGATGTGGATAAATGTTTTTGTAAGGATTGTTAATACTGTCACGCCAGGAGTAAGGAGGCCAAAGGCTTATAGTAGACATAATGACTGGCTGAAGAAATCCTAGAAACATCACTGTCTGGGGGAGCGGAATATCGTCTTATTTAGGAAAGATTTTAGGAAGACAAATATCTAGTCATGCAGAATAGAATTTCACTGTAATCATTTTTAATCCATATACCAAATCAAGTTTCTTGAGCGATTTTTCCCGATGTGGCTGCAGTTTGAACCTCCAAATGTTACAAAGCCAAATATTTGCGTGTCTAATCTGCCTGGACGCCGGCCCAAATGAGATACGCGCATGCCTTGGAATAACCTAGAGAATGGCAATGGGGGACACCAGGAATGGGAGTAGGAGGGTATGTACCTGTGGCTGGGACAGAATTGAATTCAAGAAGCATGGACAGTCTGTGGAGATGAAAAGCAAGTAGATGAATATTAAATGCTGGTAGTGATTTAAATTTTGTGATGAAATTACTTCTGCTGATATGAAGTTTCTCATCTGCAATTTGAGTACAGATCTCTCTTGGCCTCTTTTGGGGAAAAAAAGTTTAAAATCTTAGTAGATGGAAAGATGTTAAGTTACAGCCATACCTATCCAAGGATATTTTTATTGATACAAGCCCTGAAGATTCAGGAAATCAACAGAAAGCCAAAATCACACCATGCGTGCTTTGTAGTCCCTCTTCCTGACGTCCCTGATCTCCTGAATCCTCCTTTCCAGTCCGCCTTGCAGCCATGCACAAGCGATAAACCCAAATCTAGGTGAACCCAAATCTGGCTGAACCGAAATACATTCACTTAGCTCCATGTCTGTGATGCCTTTATTACAGAGATTTTTAATGCAAACAAGTAATAGTGCTTTAAGAGATGCACGTCTATTGCTAATGCATTTTACCCGAGTCAGACTTCCGGTTGTTTGTCTGAGTGGGATCCACAGCAGGTTAATTAATTCAATATTACAAGATAGAACAGAGAAATATATACAATTCTCTACTACACTCCACAAGAATTTCCCAGAAGAAATACCTACTGGTTTTACTAAACTGATTCTTATGCTGGAAACCGACAGAAAGAGTTTAAAGGAATCTGAGCCTCCTTATCGATGAATTTAACATTATAAGCAACTAGTTTTTCAATAAAATATTTACTTTTCCAACCTCAGCACGGAGAGAGATTTGGAATTACAATAAGAGCCTGGTGCTTACGCCCACCTCTGCAGTTTCATTTGCAGCAGAAGACGTGCGAGTGACTCGCCTGCAGACACACTGTGAATTAGGAGCTCAGCTGGGGCCAGAGGGACCCACATTCTTTGCTGTATATTTTTAATCAGCCGGCCTTCTCTTCTCCAGGGCATTGCCCAAACATGACAGGATTTAATTCCTTAACAAAGAGGAGCGATTTAGATTGTTTCACTCACAGAAGTGTGGAAACCAAATTCTTGCTGTGGAAGCTGGAGCTTCTGTTGGGATTAAAGGATCTTGGCCAATTCACCCCTAAAGATCTGACCTCTTGCCTCTTGCTGCTGTATTATTTTTGTCACGGAAAGTTCATGCTTCCAATTGGCTTTGGCTTAGTGGATGGCTGTTGAACTGAAAGCATTTTTTAACATGTCACTTTGCTCTTCCCTATCCACAGTCCAATGTGTCTCAATTTCCATTTCAAATACAGCTCAGATCTGTCTAATCTTTTGCTTCTTCAACATTTTCAAGGAACTGTAAATTCCACAATTTAATTAATGGGTCAAAGAGGCTGAGCCTTCTTCATGCAAAATAGAACCTTACAGTGATTAATTAAAATTGCTATCACTGTTCCAACTTGCTAGATAGACTTGAGCGTGGCATATTCTGCTAAGGACATTACAGAGTGCAAAACAAAGTGCGCTAAACTTAGAGAAGCAAAGGGAAAAGTGATCATTACAAATGGAGAAACATCTTTTGCAGTACGCAGAGACCGAATTTAAAGGACACTGTCAAGAGTTGTGGTGTACTTAAATTTGATCAGCCTTAATATTCACTCTCTTGTGCTGTGTTGGCAGATGTCTCTGGGGTTCAGGTAGCTTTTAACCACACACCATTTTATCCTTAAAAACGGAGCAGGAACAAAAGCAATATTTATATATACTCTGTGAAGCAACAGTGCATCATACAGTCTCCACCGGCTCATGTAGAAGCAGCTAAGTAATGAGAACTAATTTCCAGAATTATGTTGACATGTTTTGGGTATGCAGAAGGCAGCCAAAAAATGAAACAATATTAATTTGAGATGCCATCAGGTGTATTAGGGAGAAATCTTTTAGTGTGTTGGAGAGACAACAGTCTTTCATTTGTCACTTACTTCAGACCTTACTTATAAAGCTCTTAAGATGCTGCATGACTGAAAAGAATAAAATATTGAAAAGAACCTGAATCTGAGAAAGAACATGTTGGTCTCTCCTAGCTTGTTTGCTTGGTCATTTAGGAAGACAGGTTATATGTGCTTGGGTTTTTTTAATACAAACTTCAGCTTTTGTGGAATTATAGCATTGTAATTACCATCATGGTTTGGCTAATCTGTGTTTAGAGGACATTGGGTTTTGCCTTGATTCTCTGTATATGTCATAGCCCAGTGCCTGAAGAAGGATAAATCTAAATGCATTATCTGTTTTCCTATCAAGATGAATTATCTGTTTTCCTGTCAAGGAGATGTTCAGTTCGCAATTAGGGTCGTAAGGCCAAAACCTCAACAGATGCTTGCATGGAGAAATGAAGCTAGAATATTTTCCTCATGATGTGGCTCTGGAGGTGACCTCAGGTCAGGGACTCCCTCACTGGGAATATTGCATCACGCTGCTCCCAGTGGCTCAGCCCTGCCCCAGCTCACGCCGGTTCAGCACTGGAGTCACAAGTGCTCTGAGCTGGTCGTAAGCCTGTAACAACACGGTCTTTTAAGGGTAAGCCCTTGAAGTGGACTCCATGCTGTAAATCTGAAAGTGCCACTTTGTGACCAAGGAGCATTTTTCAGCACATGCGGTACTCTCTGTGCCAGAGCTCGATTTACTAACACACTAATACGGACCATCTGCATCGTGGCCATCATGTTGGAAGGGGAGTGGGATGAAGAGCACGTCTATTCCATGGGCTGCTCTTCCCACCTAGGATAGAAGGCATGCTTCCAAAAACCTAATCTTAACCACTCTCTTGGGTCAAATTGCAAGTTTAGGAGAGCTTCTACCTATGTTCAGGGCAGCAGTTGCAGAAATACTCATGCCAGGGGTAATGTGATAAGGAGGCGCAAGGTGCTGAAGCAGTAACACTCCCCGGTACAGTACTTCATTTCTAGATGCCTTGTGCAGCTTGTCGGTTGTGGCGGCAATCAGCAAGAACCATTAAAGACTTTCTCCTATTCACTATATGGGAAGTTAGGATGTTTCTACCTTGTACGACAAAGGAAGCCCTGTGCAGAGATCTTAGAGTGCGCTTGGGGGTGTGATGGCTCCAGGTTGGTGTGGTGTGGGAATGTCAGTGTAGCAGCTGGGAATGAGAGGAGCCAGCAAAATGGAAGATTTTGAGTTATTCTCAATTGAACAGATCTGTCACTTACTGTGTGATTTAGTCTCTTGTGCCTTTCTCCCTAGAAAATACAGTAATTTCACTCTTCAAAAACCTTCTCTCGAGCTCCCGACGAGAGGATTCCCTGGGAGAAACAGCAGGTGAAGTTCCGGCAGTGGATAAAAGAAGTTGTTTCCCTTTGTGCATTTTAGAAGCCTCAATTTAACCTGTTTTCCTTCTTTCATCCATACGCACACGTCCCATTGCTAGCAGATCCGCCCTTCGGTTAAAAGTTTAAATGCCAATCAGCATGAGTTGACTTTAATCACCAGGTAAAGGCCACTGACAAACAGCTTTCCCGGTATGGATCCTGTACGTACTTTTCCCTTTCCCCACTGCATTTAAATTTGCAGTTAACCCCCCCGAGCACCCCACTAGCGTGAGATCCAAACCGCACAAGCGCTGCCATCTGCTAAATGACTTAACAGTGCACCCCAAGTCACCGACTGACAGTGGAAGCTGCCAGCGGGTTTGTGACTCAAATCCTCCTTCAGGCCGTGGTGTCCCCACGTTATATTTATTCCCCTTCGCTGCTTGATGCCAAGTCCTGGGCTCTGGCTGCGATCGGGCTCGGCAGCCTGGGTGCACAGGGATGCTGCTGGGGGAGCGGCAGTGGGTGGCTGCCCTCGGCGCCGCACAGACAAAGCGCGGAGGCCGGTTCCCTGCAGCAGCCGGCAGCAATTGCCATGACAACCAGCAAGCTGATTACTCAATTACAGCGTTCCTTTTAAAAAATGACATAAAGCCAAGGGACAACACATCCTCGGCTTCCCGTGGTGCTTGATTTTCAAAGCGCCGAGCTATGTTTAACTTTTTAATATACCTTGTGATTATGTTTGCCAACCAGGTTCTGGAGCTCTTTTTATTATTATTATCATTATTATTATTTTATCCCCGTGTTCTTTGAAATGCCGAGAAAGTAAAAAGCTCCTTAAAATGTACAGTTTTCCTTGTTGCAGGAAAACATGCAGGTGCAATCAACACCCAGTGTAAAAGCCTTACTGGCATGGGAGGACTGTGACAGATGCACATTCGGGAGAGTGCTGGAGCCATGACCAATTTAGCAAAATGTGCCAAACCTGCTCAGGAAACCTCAACGGAGCTACTCATGCTGCAGTCTCTGAAACTGAGTTGTCTCTTTGTGCTGTGCATCCTTTTCATACCTAATGTGCTCCTGTAGGTACCACTGTGCTGTTCCCAGTCCTGATGCATTTTTCATCCATTTGTGCGAGCGTAGATATTTTTCTACAACATAAGAAGGGAAAAAGCTGAGCATACGCTCGTGATACTGGGTTTCTTTGTTTTGTTTAGATCAGGTCAGATTTATGACGCCAACTGTGCACCAACTGAGGAATTCCTTTGTTTTTCATAGGGATGTAACTGCTGTTATAGCACCTTGAGAGTCTGGTTAAGGTCTTCATCGTGTTGGACATGACAGAGGTGGACAGTGAGAGACAACCCGTACCAAGCAAAATAGACCGGCCAGGCTAATGCCAGGGAGGAAAATAGAAGCACAGAAATAGAAAGTAGCTTTGCTGCTGACCTTGCCTGGATTCATAGGATCATAGAATAGTTTAGGTTGAAAAGGACATCTACGGGTCATCTGGTCAAGCCCTCACTCAAAGCAGGGCCAATTTCAAGGTTAAATCTACTTTCAAACCTAGTAGGCTTTTTCCAGACAGGGAGAGGACAGCTCAGGGCCTTTTCCAGCCAAGGCTGGAGTATCTCCATGGATGGAAATGCCCCAGGCTCTCTGGGCCCCAGTTCCAAGGTTTAACCACCCTCACTGCTCTCAGTCTTCTCTCTGTCTAGTGTCTTTCCTGGACAGTGATGGTCTGCTATAGGTCTGCTCTAGCAGATCGTGGGAACATATCCTCATGACTTCTCACAGACAGAATGAAACTGTTTTCACATCTTCTGCCTCCCAAATTGTGTAGCTAGCTTGAAACGGCTCTTGGATTCTGGAGGAAGCTGTCCCAAACAGTAGTGTTATCTACAGTGCTCACTCATGATTCAGGTAAAGAGCAAGACATAGGATTTTAAACCCATAACTTGTAAAGAACTGGGCGCTACTTGTTCTGTTCTGAGGTAATGTCTGGGTTTGTTAGAAAAGTTTTTGCAAGCAGTTTGCAAGCAGGTTGTTTTTTTTCTGAGAGGTTCAGGTTGTAAGTAGAGTGTGTGACTCTGCAGAGACGGATTAGCAGGATTACTGTCACCATTCCAACAATGTCTTGACAATATTTTCTTCCACACTTCCTTTCTCCGCTCTGAGTTTGGATCAGCTCCCCAAACAGGAGACTAGACACTTCAGCCTTCATGACCTCAGACTGAGGATTCACTTACAATATCCTGAGGAGGAACCTCCTCATAGTCACGTTCTTAATACTAATGCTGTAGGAGAAGAAAGGCATGAAGATGTATTTGCTGAACAGTAGTATGGCATGGCATCCCAAGATGTTGATTTCTTACAATATTCAGTCTCTCAATATACTTGATCAAACTCAGGAGGGATACGTTTTTCAAAACCATGTCACTTTCATTAATAAGGGGAGACAAAAACCTTCTTTCGATCACGTATCAGTCTCTTATGGGTGGGGAGGCAAGGCTGTCAAATCTGCACTTGGGTGGATTGGTTTCTCAAGCACATATTTCCCTGTGTGGGGAAGGAGGCAGACTGGCCCAAAGAGTTCAAGCTATGGGTGGCAATTCACTTCTAGGAAAGAAGTTCCTTCCCAGCTACTGCTTTTCCACTTTGGTCACTTTGGAGTAAAGCCACTTCTCCCCAGGCTGCTGCTGAAGAAGAGACATTGTTTAAATCTCAGCCACCTGGATTTCATAGCACGCTTCAAAAGTCTTCCCAATATTGCTTATCCTTCAGTGTTCTTGCTCCATGGGATCCACCTGAAAGTATAGAATTTAAATTTAGCACTGGCTCCAGCCAGACTGAGGAGAGAAACGCAGAGTTAATGACTGATGAGTCATCTGCTGAGGCTTCACCTGAGAGGCCAAGGAGGAGCTGCTGAGACAGAATTCAGAGCGTGGCTGCTCTAACAGAGATCAAGGCTTGTTCCTGTGAGCTCTTGCTCACTACAAGGCCGTATTGGCTCTTCTCTCCCCACCCAAATACACACACACTGAATGCACAAGTCTTTCCTTTAACCATGTCTTGCTTGAGTGCTGGTCCTGGGAAGGAAAATCAGCCAGGCTGGAGAATTTGGTGTTCCTGATGAACACTAGACTGCATTGATGACATCTAGACTATGATGTGGGTCCACTCTCAAGCTCTAGAAGCCCCTAGATCACAGATTGTGAGGAGCTAGGAGAGTTTACCAAAGAAAAGATCACTCTATCTTTGTTGTCCTCTTTCCCCTAAGCACTCACTACTGTCCGCTATCAGACATGGGGTAAGACTAGCCTGTTCACCCAGGATGTTATTGGGGCAGAGCTGAGCAGCAGATGTTCTGCAGGGGAGAACTGAGAGTTCCTGTAGTCTATCAGAGTGGAAGAAGCTTCCCCATCCCTCCCCAAAGATTAGAGCTGTAACCCAAGGTCCAACCCATTCGATGAAAGCTACAGAAGACAGATGGGTATATGACCCTTTCTGATTCCCCCAGATCCCCTTAAATCGGTTTGGGTGGAGTATAAACAGCAACAACATGCTGAGGGGAATGGAAAACCGCAACAAATTAATTGTTCCTATGCATGCATTTGCTCATGCCGTGTCCCTCTTAAACATTTTTAAGCTAAACCATAGTCGTCCTCAGTGAAATGATTGATTAAAAAGTGCCTGATTGTTTCAGCATTATTTGCTTTGCAAGCTGCAAGTGGTATTTTATTTCAAAGCTATGAAAATATAATCTGATTCTCCAAGGGAAAGAGTCGCTGAAGATACTGTTTCCCAGTCATCTCATGTCAGTAGGCGATAGAGTTGTCAGCCTGGCGCTGTGCAGCCGAGGGAGCTGGCCTGCAAGCCGTCTGCGTGAGATGGTGCAAGATGTGACTCGCACAGGTGTTTGTCAAGAAGGTAGGGACAAGTTCAGAACACCAAATTGCTGCTTTCTGCTCCTCATTGAATGAGTCAGCTGCCCAGCCAACCACGCTCTAGAAAGCGGAGGGAGAAGGGATCTGCAGGAGTATTGTCTGAGCTGTGCTACAATGCCTTTCCTGCACCCACTCGTTACAAAGGAGCAGAGATGTCCTGGTCACATATGGACATATGCTAGTCAGTGAAGAGTAGGGTGGAGGTATAGGACATCTAACCCAAAGTTAGCATTTCTGCCCTTAGCACTGACCACGTGAATCCATTGTTTGTTCCTTCAGAATATACATTATATTGTGCACAAACGCGTATGCTGTGCTGCTAGAGATCACCATCAGCAATAGGACCCATCTTTTTTGTGAACTTTGCATTCCCAAGCACAGCGTGTCATCTCATGCCAGTGCCCTCCTACAGCAATGAGAGAGTAGGTGACGGTGCGAATGTCCTGATTCTGAATCTCCAGGTTTCTCTTTCCACCTTCTTACTGCTGCTCTTATTTTATTTCACTGCAGAGCCACGGAGTTTGGGACCTAACCCAGACTGACCTAATCTAAACGGCTGTAACTTTGAAGCTGGATCTAGCTTTACATTTGGCCCTTTGCAAGGGGGTTGGACCAGGTGGCTTCCAGAGGTCTTGTCCAGCCTCAGTGGTTCTGGATGTCTGTGGCTTCTGCCGAGGAGAGGTAACAAAGCAGCCGTGGTTCCAGTGAGATTCATGCAGCGTTTCTCTTTTGTGCACTTCAATATTGAGAAAGGCAGAAAATACCATTAATCTCCTTTTTAACATAGGGGGCTGTGAGGGCAGAGTCTGGGGATCTGAGGTGAGCAGCCGTAATGCACTTAAGTCACTGGTCAGCCGGGAATATAGCGAGGGAAACCTTGCCAGATGGTTCTGCACAGCCTTAGCATCCAGCTGCTATTCTGCTTTTCTGGGCACCCAAATACACAGAGCAAAACTTGTCCATGTGCCACAGACCTGACCTCATATCCGTGCATGCACTTGGTCTGTCTAAATAAATCTACTCTCTGAAGTCAGTAGAGACAAATGGGAATCTTAAAAAGGTGACAGATCTACAGTGAGGTGGAGGACCTTCACTGACTTTTAGGGCCTTCTAGATGTATAGGTGCATGAGCTGGGTGTTTAAGGTACGATGGGATAAATGCAGGCAAAAATAATCTTGCTATTTAAGACAGCTGTGCGTACCTGCACCTTGTCCCTTCGCCTTCTTTTCATTAAGAAATCACTGAGAATCAGAGCTGGGAAAACAAATCTCACTAATAATGGGCAAGTACATATGTGCTCCAAAAGGCAGGTATCTAACTAATATTTATGATCCGCAGTGTAATGTATATGATCGGCAGTGACTGAAATGGGCTGTGTATAACAGGGGCCCGTCCTGTCTCCTCTCAGAGCCACAGACACACATAAGGGCATTTTTCAATGTACTGGCAGCAAGCTAAAGAGGATTCAGGCTGGGACAGCTAAACTTCCATTTGATATATGTTTACACCAGTATACATCAGCAGCACACTTTCTTTCAATTGGTTGATTGAACAAGGGCAGTCCTCAGATGTGATATATCTCTTGTGAGGAGGCTAAGTTGTTTCCTCTCTCTCGTTCCTGCCTTTATCCTTTCCCTCACCCTCAGCAGTAGCTTCTCCTTGCTGTGTAAACACACCAAATTAAACAGAGCCATCCCTTCCTTTTCTCCTACCTCTATTTATTTTGCAAATGGTAATGATAAATCACTTAGGAGATCCATTTTGTGTGCAACAGGGCTGTGCATTAGCAAGTTTTCTCAGTGCATCATTATTTTCTCTCATGGTCATAAAGCCATGCTTCTGAAGACATCTCCTGGGGATGATAAACCACGATGCTGGATGAGATGAGCAGAGACCTCAGTTTTCATTTATTCTCTCTGGTTTTTATTTTATTTATATATTTTTGAGAAACGGGAGTTTAGGCAGTTTAATAGGCTGGAAAAATAATTGAGAGAAAGATCCAACTAGCTTTCCGCCCTCTAGGGACACACAAGCCATTTCATTAGAGACATACATGGTGAGGAAGTTTGCACTGTTATCATTAGTGCTTTTGTTTTGTGACAACCATTGTAAAGGCAGAATTCAAAGAGGAGAAGTGACACTTGCTTTTAGCTGTGATAGCCATGGAGTGAAATGGGGCTGGGATGAGGTAATACAGACGGTAATACAGACGCAACTCACGCTACAGAGTGACTGTCAATGCAGCTTGCGGTGGATGAGTGTTTGCATCTCCCAAGCGTGAGGTGTGGCTGCATGGAGGTGGTCAGAAGCAAGAGAAATGGCAGCACCGGCAGGCCCACAAACATGGCTCAACAGACTCAAACACAGCATAGCACAGAGCTTCACCAGCCCTCAGAAGAGCTGCGAGACCTCAGTCATCTTCTACTTGGTTTTACCTTTCCATCTTCCTTCAAACCCCACCTCCCATTTCCTCATCCGTGAGCGCAAACACATCCACAAGTCATTAAAATCCTATCCTTAGGCTACAACAAAGACACTGTTTTTCAGTCAGTTTTTAGTGCTCGTGATGTCCATTATGAATTGGGACCTGGAGTCAGATTTGGCTCTCCTGGGTTATTAAATGGACCAGTCAGCTGCCTTTATGTCAGTGGTACTCAGGTGCTGAATTTCAGTCCAACATCTAGTCCATTGGGTGATGAAACCCCAAATTCTTTGGTATTTTTATTGAAATACATTCAGTGAACTTTCATACACTCACTGAATTTGAGATTTGTCTTTACCATATAGTTATAGGGAACAGAGCCAATGACATCTATTTTACCAAAGAAGTCCTTAGTCTTTCCTTTTTATATATCCATGTTTAATTACTGTAATATACATTGATCTTAAGTGCATGTAATATATGTTGTTTTTATTTCCATTTAAAAAGGTGTGACATTTATATCATCCTTGTCCTTCTCCAGATGAAGACAGTGGAGAACATCTACTTCCAAAATTCCTGCAGCCCTGATTTCCCATCATTTTCACTAATTCAAGGGCTATCAAAACAAAGTACAATCAGATCACTAAAAATAGAAAGTCAGAAAATACAGCCCCGCTTGAGGGTGTTGAGTTTTGCTTTACAGCCTTATTACAGCTATTGCCCTCTGTATTAATTTGTTCTGTGTTGGGACATTTCCTCTGCTCTTGTTAAATCATTATTAGCAGTAAATGCCCACAGGATTGTTTGACAACAATCCTGTCAAAAACAACAGATATTAGCAAATATCGATGCTCTGACCTGTGTAATGTTCCATGGTTCGGTTCCCAAAACTGTGCAAATCAACTAGCCCTCATAAGCTCCTCATTACAGCTTCAGTAATTTCTGAAGCAAATGAAGAATCAACAACTGGCACTCCTAATTAGCAGACTTTTCTCCTAGGATGTCACACAATAAGTGTAGGGAAAAGAAAAGAGGAATCATCTTCATCTGTTCAGTAGGAGCCTTACACAAGTACCTGTTCACTTAGGAGACCAACACGTGAACCAGCACCTACTGTGCTTAGTGCTGCACAAACACACAGTCTATTGTGGATGGAGTGATTTAGACCTCAAGAGCGCATCAACAGATAGTTACTTAAATAGATGCAAACACCTAGAACTGGATGGATCTACAGCCACCAAGTGAAGGCTCTGCCTCCAGCGAGCATGAGTGTTGAGATCAGTCTTGTTTTTCTGGTTGTTTTATTCTATTTTTGTTACATTGTGAGAATACAAATAAAGATGGAGCAAAGGTGAGAGTTCTGCTTCTCTGTCCAATACAGTTTTTAATATATAAAGCTGAACTGGAGCACTTAATCAAAATGCTTCATCTGTGTCAACACTTCTGATGGCTTGAGATGGCACCATTAATGCATGGACATCCATCATGCCTCTGTAACAGCAAGATACCCCAAGGAATAATTTAGGGGCCTTCTCCCAAGAATATTGCTCTGTGTAAAGACAGTATTTTATCCACTTGTCCAATGGGAATATTGCTTATGACAGTTTTATACAGCTGTGGTATTACTGCTATTTATCTTCAAACCCCTCCGATGGTGCTGTGTCCTCATGTTGCCCTATATGCATAAACAATCTTGGCCTCTGCTTCCACTCCTTGGAATAGAGAGGGAGGAGAAGGTCAAATCTGTGACCCTGGGGAGATTGTCTTTGCAATCAACTTTTAGAAACGGAGATGAGACACGTTGGAAGATGGCTTTGCTACCTTGTACATATTTTCCACAGCACCAGTTCAGCTACAGTGGAGTGATCTAGATCCTAGACAGGCTGATATCTTGCTGAGACTGTCAGCAGAGTTCCTTTGGCAGGACCTTTGGGATTGGCTCATCAGTTATTAAAGTATCTGTGCATGTAACTGTTAAAGCTGGATTTTTTTTCAGCGTAGAAGTAGTCTGAATGTGCAAAGATGTAAGTGTAGACATTGCTAAACCTCTTTAACTGCTGCCAATGTTTGTGAAGAGTACTCAGCAGCTACTGTAAAGCGAGCTCTCCAACAGAGTCTACCAATGTTTTGGGGACAACGGGGGTTTTTTATTTCTTTTGCTGTGTCTATATTAGCCTTTGCAACTTCTTACACAAGTATGAGAGTCCTTATCCAATGCTAAAATGTTCTCTCCACATTTTAGAAAATGTCCAGTGTTTTCTTCCTGTTTCTAGATTATCCGTCTCAAATTAAGGCTGATCTTCCAGTGATTCACTTCCAGCTTTTGACAGTCTATTTTCTGCCTACAGAGGTACTTCAGAGAGAGCTGGGAAAACAGGATTTTTATTGAAATAACTATGCAATAGTTAAATATCCTAGAACAACACATTTTACAGCTATGCCCCCTGCCTGCCACTGAGAATGTCATCATCTGATAACATGGCAGTAAGACAGAGGATTTGAGATTTACCTTCGCAAAACTATGAGGAATTGGGTTGCTCCGGGAATCCTCCAGTCCTGACAGACTGACATCAGATTCCTTCCTTATGGTTCTTTCTGCAACTAATTTTACCACAGATTCTTCCTGTTGGGTTCTACTAGAAATGCCAGTTCTAGCAGGAGAAGGAGAAAAAGACGGTTATAAGTAAGGGGGGGAGGGGAAAATAAGGAAATATTTCCTCTTCTTTAATGATAACTTCATTATATCTTCTCCTTACAGTAATTGCAGGTTTAACTAAAGTTTTTCCCATTGTGCAAGCTCTGGAGAGGCTGGGAATTTAATAAACAGTTAGAATAATACCAAATGATGGAGGCAAGAGGTGAAATTACCACTTGGATACATTTCTTTCAGCTAAACTGTGCAGGATCAAGGGGTCACTCAGCAGAGATAATTGCTAATTAAGCTCAGAGGGTCAGGCATGCAGCCAGGCAAACATCCTTGTGTTGCATTGGGTTGCCAACTGATTACAACTTCAGCCCTTGATTAAACTTCAGAAATGATTAATTGGTTAATACTTACGCACTTGCCAAAATGGACAAGAAGGAGGGGGTACCGAAGCGAGGCCATTGCATTCACCTCCACGCGATCTTCAAAGCATGAAAACTTTGCAGGTTTGTCATGTTCCCATTTATGGTTATTTCATGAATGTCAGTACAGGAGCAGGATGAGCTCATGGCTCAGGTGCTGAAAAGGGGATGAAATAACGTGAGTTCAGTGCTGGCTCTGCCAAAGATTTGCTCTCACTAGAATGCACTTAATCTCTCTCTTCTTTCATTCATCATCTGTAAAGTGACAATGAAAGATTGTTTTCTACAAATACCCCTGGGCAGGGTTTCCTGCAGCACAGGTCCATACATATGACAGATTTGAGGCTGAGGGGGGACCTTCTGAAACTTTCAAATTCAGCAATCGATGAACATGCAACTGTTGTTAAGATGTGAAGACATAGAGATATATCGTAACAGTTTTTATTTACAGATTTTAAGGCCAGGGAATACCATCAAGTCTGAAAGTGTCTCAAAACATAGCCCACAATTTAATTTCAGCAACAAACTGCCTGGTAAGAAAGATGTCATTACCAAACAATTTATTTAAACCAGAAACCTTTCATATTTTTTTTTTTAATCTGGTGCTTTTGTGTGGATTCCTGGACGCATGAATGCAAGCTTAAACAGGCCGTCATTGAGAACAAATATTCTGTTACTTTTCACTTGCTTCTCTATATAAATGTCATTAAATAGTATTTATTTACTTATTTCTGTGAGATTTGTTAGTAATGACCATTTGAAGTTCTAAGAACCTCTTCAGCTTTTTTAAACTACCAACACTTCCATCACAACAGCTCTCAAAGCTGTAGTTAGAACACTTTTTGTCCCAAAGACACCTACCTCCAAATTGATCACAATCAAAACCAAGTAATGAGTAGCATACGTTTTTCCTCTTTCTGAGCTTGCTTACGGAATCATTGCTCTCTTACATGAATTATAGTTTTCTGCTATTAAAAGTCAATGCACTGAGGTTAAAATATTACTCCCCCAGCTGGAAAAGTGCATCTACTTCACAACGGGTTAATGTGTGCTTACCATTAAATACTGAAACAGTCATTAGTATGTTCTGGATAGCAGATAATTCTGCCAAGTCATGTTCAAAGAGCATCACTATGTTCAAAGAGCGTCACTGTTATTAAGCAGACAGATGCAGTCAGCAGTCCTGCGGAGGGACTGTTAAAATGCGACCCCTGATTACATGGTGACTCACAAGAAACGTTTGGGCAGAACGCTGGAAGGTGATATAATCACCATAGAGACTTTGGGTGTATAACAATAGGGTAGACACAAAGCGTCCTCCCCAGTGAAAGCTGTATTCAAGGTGAAGCTCTTGGTTGTGGACCGGATCCCGGCTGCAAAGCAGCATACGCATCTTGACAGATGGTTAGCTGGATGACACAGAATGATGAAAATCTTTTAAACTCATTTATCCTTTTCATTTATCTCTGAACCTCATAACTTGCATTGTCTATATTGGCCTGCCGGTAAGGTGATTTCAGGGCAAGTGGCAAATACAAGGTGTTTGGATACTAAAACCTGATTTATTACTGGTCTTTTGATGTACCGCAGGACTATGTGTGGGAATGCCAGAACATCCCAGGGAGCTGGTAACTCTTTCTAGATAATGCAGAGCTTCCCACTTAAGGAGGAACACATCGAAGTGTGGTAACACATGCTTCTGTCACCACCAGTACCCTTCAGTCCAAGGCCAGGAAAAAGAGATTATCCAGGGATTAAGTGTGGTTCAGTCCTTCCAATGCTGGTGTGGCTGGACTGTGTGAGCAGACCGGAGGGGGAAATCTCACAGTAAAGCCTCATTTCTCTTGTTTAAAACAAGGTCTCTTTGCTCCAGGGCTGCTGACCAGGGCAGTCTCCTTCCTTCCAACATGTCAGGCTTAGTCTGAGAGTTTATGCTGCTGGGTTTTGCCTGCATCCCTCACCTGCAGGTTTTCCAGCTTCCACTGCTCTAGCTCCAACTCAAATTCCCTCTTCAGTTGTGAATCGTACTTGTAAGTGCTTTGCAGTGATTTTGTAGCATAAAACCTCAATTATTAAAATCTCTGGAAAATCATCACCTAAAGTTGAATGAGGTTTACAGCCACATCCCTAGGCAAGGGATTCCCCAGTAATGTCTTCAGCTAAACAGTTTCTTGGACTATGGGGAAAATGCCCTTTTTTGATACAGTGTGTATTAAAGGACACTGAAAACAATCACTTTCTTCTGAGCAGAACTACAGGTATACATGTGCCAGAAACTGACACTGTGAACTTTGAATCAAAGATTTTCCTTCAGGGAGACTGATGTCCTTATTTAAGAAAACTGTGTAGAAAATTAAAGCAAAAGTAATTTTCGACAGAGGATAGGAAACAGTGAGGGATAAATCCAATTTGGTGGCAATTGGTCGTTCAGTACCTGAATGAGATCAGAGCACGTCTCTCTGGAAAGCTACTCAATCCAGTGCCAACCGCTCTGAATCAGAAATAGTTCCCTTCCCATCTCAGTGTAAGAAGGCCGTAGGAATGGGATCCTTCTCTCATTAAACATGGAAATTTGCTCTTGTGTCACGCTGGCTGCAGAAGGCGTTTACAGCATTGTGCGTGTGCTTCTGGAAGAGCGCAAGGAGCAGAGCCCATAGCAATGGGAAGGCAAAGGGTCTCCCCATCGCAGGCTGAGTGCAGAAGACAAGAAAATATTTTACCATGAGGGCATGGTGCAGAGATGAGAGTTTCCAGTGTTCCGTCTGCCTCTGGAAACAACACATTGTGCATCCTTGGTTCTCAGGACCAGACTAGGTACATCTTTGGGGTGGTGTAGTGGTCGGTACGCCCACACCAGCTTTCTCACACCTGGCTCAGGGGAATTTATAACGGGGGAAAAAAAAATTGGTCCTGACATTCCAATACACATTCCTAACTTTAAGCAGTGAGATCCTTTAGGTGAGTTTGGGAAAACGTGTCTCAATGCTAACTAACCCCAGGAGGAGCCGCTCAGCCCCCTTGTTTCTCTCCCTCTTAGTGAAAGCTGCAGACAAGCACTCAGCAATTTAGTGTGATTTTGTGCCCTAATTACACCATATTATTCTTTATTATTATCTTTATGAAAAATAGACCTGCTGCAAGTCTAGAATCAGTATTCCTCCTACACTTCTCCTTAAGCTACTTTCCCTGCAGGCACGCTATCTCTTTCCCTCTCTCTCTTTTGCTCTCTGCTTTGCTAGTAGCTTTGTTTTAGACAGGATTTTTTTTCTCCCAGCCGATACTGAATGAAACCCTCTGATTTTCATGTCCTGTACTGAAAAGGAGAAATCTTCAGCACAAATAGAGAGCAGCTGAGTGTGAGAGGACAGGTGCAAATGCTCCTGACACAGCTACCAAATAAAAGGGGGAGGGGGATAGAAAGAAAAGTTTTGCTGCCTAACAAAGGATGCTCTTTGAGAAGAGTCTGCATGTGAACCATGTTGGCACGGATGTGGGTGTGGAAGAGTATCAGCCTGGAAGAGACAGAGGCGAAGGGAGCTCTGCATCGGTGTGTATTGGAATCTATGGGGAGAGGGGGGAATTTCCTAATTCTGGAGTTAAGAGACTAACTGGGCCTTAAACCTTAAAGAGTGCAAAGGTTTTGGTAGGAACAGAGATGTGTTTGCTTGATTCACGTCCTCGTGTGTGGAGCTGCTCATGTGCAGTGAATCTCACAGAAAGCTCTCACCTACAACAGGCACATCGTGCAGCTGATCTCTCCACATGCCTTAAACCCAACAAGAGCAGGAGGTTTCAGGCTTGCTGCCCATTTCCCACACAGCACACGCAGTTGGCCTAGCCAGGGATTTCTGAGGTCCCTTGTCTGTGTCTGAGCTACTGCACAAATGTAAAAAAATCCCCTAATTCTGACTGGAGGGAATTTCTAGGTGGAAAGAAAATAAAAATGTCCTGGAAACCCAGACACTGCTGGCATTGCCACCCAGGGTGTGCCGGGTCTGGGCAAGCCTGGGCTCTCCGTGTGACAGACCAGCTCTGCCTGGCTTTTTGGACCGGCAGCAGATCTGGTGAGCTGCTGTGTTCATCAGCTCTCTTCTAAGATTCAGAGCTCTCGATATTAATAGTTGTAGATTCACAGTTGGATGCAATTGTCAGTTGTACAAAACATTATTTTCTTCCACTCTCTAGCTCCTGTTGTCACCTTTCCATATTCAAGGGGTACTACCTGTCTGCACCCCTGAGA
Source organism: Himantopus leucocephalus (assembly GCA_003993805.1). Lineage (NCBI taxonomy): Eukaryota > Metazoa > Chordata > Aves > Charadriiformes > Recurvirostridae > Himantopus > Himantopus leucocephalus. The sequence goes on from RSEF01000013.1 coordinate 13,610,567, forward strand.
CCCCCGTGCTGCCCCAGCCACGTGTGTACGAGCTATCCCTCTCACTCAAATTCTGCAAGCATCAAACACAACTGAATTACTCAGAGCGATTGCTCCTGTCCTTATCTTGAAGTGTGCTTTGATCTTGCAGAAGGGTTTGTGAATTCAGCATCTTGTCCTTTATTTTCCACCTATATTAACTGATGCAATGACAGATAAACAGTTGCATCCTTTCTTTACCTTTTTTTTCCAGAATAGAAGTGTTCAGGGAGAGTGACCATCTTTTTTTCTGTCTGGGACGTAGTACTATAGGCTTCAATTCACCGCAGAGCTCTGATGGAATAGTTATATTGCAATATTTCTGTTGGAATAGAAAGTATAGACCTTTCTGTTGGAATAGAAAAAGATAACTTCAGCCAACAGGAAAAGTTGAGCCATAAGACAACAATATATTCTTTTTTCGTAAAGAGGGATTTGCTTCTACAGCCAGGCTGTCACTAGTAGCTGAGCTATAAAGCTAATCTGTAAAGCTAATTTAGGTGCATCTGGATGAGCTGGTCGCCAATTGTTGCATCTGCAAGATACTGCAGAGCTGCTGTTGTTTTTAAAGGCACGTAGCCAAGAGATTGGGAAGCTTTTGCCATCTTATCAGCCAAAATTCTGGTGTAACAATAGCCCTGTGCCTTTGCAAAACGTACACTAGGAAAGTTAGCAGCATCACTTTTGTATTTCTCCCTTGCAATTAGTTTCGCCAATGTAAGTATAACTATGAGAAAAAATAGCCTTTCCTAAAGGGATATCTGGGCACTTTTCAAATATTATCCCAGAGGGAAGCTGCGTAGCAAATACTGTATTTTCTTTTTCAGACTTCAGATGCCCATTGACCCTTAGAAAAGTATCTTATTTAGCTCATTATTAATAATCTGGCTGTTAGCTTGGATTGCTAAATGAATCTGCAGAAAAATAATATGTGTACTCCTGTTCTTCGATGTTTAGATTCATCCAAGCATTTAATAACTGTCAAACAAAATACACTGTATTCAAGGGAATATATTCATCGAAAGATTAAATTAGGTACTGCAGAAAAGCCCCCCATTGCAGTGGAGAGGCATTTCATGCTAACAAATAACTACAGCACTATTATAACGAGACCTAGAGGCGTGTGATTTCGACTGACTGCACATCTCTGATCTGTGAGTGCCTGTATTTTTTTTTCCCAGGCTGATGAAAGAGCAAATAGTTGTTCTCTTAAATGTTTTTGAAAGATTTTGTAGTGCTTCAAAGATTGTCTTCAGAGTAGTTACCTTGACCCGCAACTTTGGATTCCTTTCCATCTACTTCTTTTGAAGCACTAGGAAGTTAAGATGTCTCTGCATCTCCAGAGTTTTTTGCCCAAGAAGTGCTATCTCTCTGTGCTTCCTGAGATGCTCCCAAGTTTTCACTTAGCTTTCTCAGGTCTTTGTCTTTTGCCAGCAGGTAGCAAAGCCTAGATAACCCATGTGGCATCAGCTATACTTTTTAACTCTGATTTCTTAAGGTAAAAGTCTGTTTCTTACCTCCTAGGAGACTTGGACACAATCCCTGCTTGTCTGTCCTTTATAAGATGGGATGTAATTATTCTTTACCCTTTAAAATGCTGTGTCTTTAAAGGTATAGGACCTCCTTTTTCACTTGTGTTTCAGTCCATAAACCAAAGTTCACAGGAAAGACAATAGGAAAAAGTAGTCAGATTTATGATCAGCTCAGTTGTGCTATCCAAGATGTGAATCTAATGTGGCACTGTTCACACTTGCCTAATATCCAAGCATGAGTTTCTCCAGCTATGGCTGAGCCCAGCACAGTTACCCCTCTCTTAGCATGTGGGGTCTAGAGCAAGAAATAAACTTCAATGCTGCTGTAGAGCAGGAGACAGCTTGTAAGATATCCAGGATCCAGAACATGGTACGTTCAACAATGCAACCACTGAGCACCAGCAGAACAAATATTCATGCGGAAATAAAAGCTTTCTGACGTGGGGTTGTGTACTTCTCCCATCCTAAATACACTACAAATGTCTCTGTGGAAAGTATCAAAGATGCTTTATAGTACAAGACAGGTTATGAAGATGGTTCTTTACCCAGTTGGATACAGTGACTTACGTGTAAATGGAGGAGGCTGAATAACAATCACTAAATAATTTATTCAAGGAATCTCTCAACGTTTTTCCTGCAGCCCTTGTTTGATGAATGTCTGTACGCACAGGGACTCCTTTGTGCCTGGCTGTCGTGATGCAGTGAGGATCCAGTGATGACATTTTGGAGCTCTATTGCTATTTATTTCAGGTCATTTAGGTCACTGGAAAACTTCCACTTCCCCTTAGTGAAGTTGAGACCAAAGAGATGCTTTTCAAGATGTACCCTATACACAGAATGCATGCATAGCTGTATATATCCCATGACTGAAATTTGATTTACAAAGTATCTGTATAAACAGTCAGAAGTGCCGGTGGTGACTAAGCCACTGTTCTGGGCCGTATCCTAGCTGTAGAAAATATTAGGTTTCCTTCTGGCAGAGCCAATACAGCACCCGGACATGCTGTATGTGCATCTGTTTTGTGGACAAGACCATTGCTTTGTAGAGCTGTACAGGCAAGAGAAGCTCTCAGCAGGCTGAGGCTGGATTTCATGCGTTGAATCCAAGTAAGTATGGGCACTATAGTCCTTTCCTGGCAGGAGGTCTGAGCATTTGCAGCAGCCTCAGTGTTTGTCCGCACCTAGGTCTGATAAAGGAGCATAGGAAAGTAAACTGGAAAGGGCACGTAGTATAAATAAAAGATGACCAAAAGTGGATCCTGACATTCAGTGTTTCCAATCCTCCTCCTCAGGGTATTGTCTAATGGCAATCTCCAGTGTTCGAGTTTGCTTCTGGCTTTATTTTTCCTTATGCAAACAGCTTGGTTGATTTTTGCTTTTTAAAGATTTTTAGGTACCTTTTATGTTTCTTTTTTTTTTTTAGATGTCCATTCTAGCTGCATCCCACAAGGCTATCTAGCAAGACTTGGGGTGGGCTAATACATTTATGGAAACAGAGGAAAGACCTGGAAATAAATGTAGTTCTAGCCTTATTTTTCTCTTGATGGGGATTGTTGGGTCATCTTTGATGTCCCTAAGGATGCAATCTCTTTTTATCTGAGAGCTTCACTCTCCAAGTTTTCTCATGCTGCAGCCTTTCCTCATTTGACTGGGAAGAGACAAATGAAATTCCCATTCCATCTATGTCAACAGCCACCTTTATTTTAGGGACTTCTCTTTCTCTCTGGAATGAATAGGGTTATATTTGATAAATCAGGTCTTGGTTATCAAGGGAAATGTTCTTGTCTCACCACATGATGCTTGAGCCTGTCAGGCCTGTGACCGAAATGGCACACAAATAATGCCAGAGCAGCTGAGCTACAGCAATCCCTGATGGTGCACAGTGAAAAAAGTCCGGCCCCTGAGGAGCGTGGACCACCACAGCATGTTTAGGCTGTGCTCTGGCATGCATTTGGAAAGGGTGACCGTGTCTACCCTTCTGCTGCATCTCTGATACAAGCCACCCCCATCTGCAGCTCGGTTCTCTGCGGCATCCCCAAAGCTTTTCTGTAACATCAGAACAAAACAAGTCAAACCAGCCACAGTCTGTAGCCACCTAATTGAAAGTTTCTCAGCCTGGCAGGCTCCGTTATCCCAAATCTCTGGTGGAAACAGTATATTCCAACCTTCCCCCAATTATAGCTACCAGCAGCACAAGCAGCAGCTCTTGCACTCCGGCTTGGTCCTCCCACACACCCATTCCTCTCTGTTTTGTTGCCTCAGGATGGAGTTGCCTGGCAACAGGACTCTGCAGCTTTGGGAGACAAAAGCTATTATTTCTGTCACACAGATGTGCTAATGTGATTATTGACTGNTGGGGGGGGGGGAAACAAGACACATGACAGGTCAGATTTCAGATACTTGACAATTCCCAGGCAAGAGGTTTTTAAGGGAGAAAGGCAGAGAACCTGAAAGCAAAGGCAACCGAGGCGGAGGGAGGAGGCAGGTACAGCATGGGGTAAGGTAATCGTGCTCATAGATTTTCCAGGAAAACAGTTTCATCCAAAAAATAACAATAAAAAGACCAGTTTGATGTGGTTTAGCTGATGAACTTTTACTGAATTCCTCCTGGATTCCTGCGGTTGGTCTGGACGCAGGCGCTGCCCCCAGTACTCAGTCACGTCTCATGGGAGAACTGTCCCGGAACAGAGCCTGGCACTCTGGAAATACTGGTGATCAAACAACTGGGTGAACAGAAGCTCCCAGGACCTTGCAGATGCTCAGAGAGTACCGACCTCCCTAGCTAATCACTTTTATGATGCTGATAAAGGTGTTTGTTTCACCAGCTTTATGCTGGTCTCTTGGATCAAGACCAAATGGCAAAAAGAAAAAAAACCTTTTTTTTCCCCCTGCAACCTGTCTTTCAGTGTTCAAGGGCCTCGAGGCTTTCTATTCATGAGTTACTTCTTAACCAGAACCAAACAAAAAGAAAACCTTTTCATTTCTCTGGGTTTCTACTAAGCCTGCTCGTGTAGTGCTTTTCTCTGGCGGTGCAGGTCTGTGGGAAGAGCTCTGGCTTCTCCTTCCAGGAGGTGCGGGATGCTGGCCCCAGTCCCCGTGCCTGGCTGCAATCTTCCCGCTCCATAAAACCAGACCACCCTGTTGTACGGAGCAAAGCTGCCTCCATATTCCAGGAACATTTGAGCACTCTCCGGTGTTGAAGTGCTGTTCATACCTGCTATGCTCACATCTTCTTTACTACTGTGGATGGGGAGGTATATTGTGACGGCATTTTTATCCGTGCATAGGTCTGGGAACTAGCTGGTTTTTACGGGTTTGTACATATTTGCATTCAAGTTAGCTTCTATGAGAGCAAGGTTTTAATGTCCTATAAACTAACAGCCTGGGACTGTGGCCCATGCATCAAATGTAGGATTTTAGTTGAATTTCTACATGGATCAGTTTTGTTTTTCTAAATTAAAGCCTTTCAACAAAAATCCGCAAAGCAAAATGGCTGCATTTTCTTGATGCAGAAGTCCCAACTCTGTAGCTGTGCATTCACGGTCGACTGTCTAGCAAAGTCTCTGTTGTGGGCTGTGTACAACGGAGGCTCTCCCTGGTCATTGCCTGGATCTTTCTCCATCATCACTACTTTTTAAACAAATAGGTAATGGATAATGCAACTGAAGTACCCAAGCAAATATCAGTAACAATGAGCAGGGCTGGGTAAAACTAAAGGAAATTCATTATTCACATCATGTTTGTGCTATATTGGTGAGTGCATAGAGTTAGGATCCTTGCAGTGACACTGCCAGTTTTATGGCAATTTCTTCTACTTGCTATTTTTCTAGCGTAAGGTGTGCTGTTCGGTGTAATGAGGCATGACAGACACCAAAGAAAAAGCCCTCTTGGGGAAAAAAGATGGCCCAGTGCTATTTCCCCAGCAAAATGGAATTCTAATGACTAGAGCATGAAATGCACTTTTCTGCTCTCTTAAGATGTGAATTAACAGGAGGGGGGTCAAGGCAGTAGTAACAAATGTCCCCTGGTCCATACCTGAAACTTAACTCACGCCTGGAGCAAAATGCCAATTGAGTGTGTAAAATGTATGTGTGTGTATTGAGGGCAATCATTTCTTTCCACTTTTTCCAGCGAAAGTATCTTAAGTAGAGATAGGTGAAAAAGTCTTTTGGGGGCTGGTGGGGGGAGGAGATTCCAGTGTTTGTCCCCATTCCAGAACGGAATGAAGACTAGACCTTTAAAAGAGCCTGTGAAAAGAACAAAATTAGAGGAGCACAACGTAGCAGATTGCTGGGGTATTCTTTTTGGCTTGTGTTTTGTTTTGGCTTCCCTTTCAGTTTGGAGTGACTTGAAAAGATGAAAATCTTTTCACTTTGTTGGAGAAAAATAGATCCAAAACACTTTGCCTTGTCTCGAACTGAGATACTTTTCTCCTGAATTTTCAGGTGGGCCGTCAAATCAAATCGGGAAAGTAACCATATAGTTTATCCAGACTGAGAGGTAAGTTCAAAAAGACCTCCTGAGCTCGGCATATATATGGCATATAGATAAGAGTGCAGCAGTTGAATGGAAATGAGGTATCTCTCTTTGTGTTACATACTGTCAAGTACCCTGTGTGGATGTCTCCAAATCTTAGAGAAATGTAAAAAAGGATCCCTGCTGTAACTAAACTTCCACCCAGAAGAGGGATTTGGTTTTAATTTTTGCGTTTCCCACATAGCTGCAACTGTGGCTTGAGTGCTAGGATCTGAAATAACCTTCAGATAGGGGTTTACAGTATTGTTGTATCTATCTGGGAGTTGATAGGTGAGATGGAAAACAATAGAAAAGCTCAATTAAAAATAAAAGAAGATGGATTTAGAATAGGTTAGAAATTGAAAGTTGGAGCCCTAAGAGTGGAGCAGGAAACATGCCTGCCCTTAATGAAATATTTAAATAGAAGGATTGAACTCAAGACCTGCTTCTATCCAGCAGTGAAAGAAGCTGAGAATCCCTGCTGAAGGGCTGCATCTGTTATGAAAATCATCTTCCAGCCATGGCTTCAGTTTCTTTTGCAAGAAATCAATTCCTTGGTGAAGCTACTTCTCACTTACAGTGTAAGATACAATAATAGACTAGGAGAAAAATGCATTTTTGGCACCTTTTGGCTTAACCTACTTGAAAATGAACTTCTCCAGCTTCCAAAATGGGCAAACTTCTCTGCAAGAAGGGTTGCAAGGGGAAGTCAATCTGTTTGTAGAGCAGTGAAGAAGTGTGATAAATTTGGATCTCAAAATCTTCAGTTTATTACATGGTTCCCACTCAGGCAAACTTCTCATTCTCTTTAATAACCATCGTACTTTGATAGGAATCAAGTACAGGCCTCAGGATTTGTCCGTATAGCCGAACAAATCCTAGCAAATATTGATTAAAACTGAAATGAAGCTAACAGGAACAGTACAAGCTGACTGCCTAATGCAAGTGATTTATTACACAACGCTGTGTTTTTCCTTGGGCTGGTGTGCACGTGAGCTCTGAATACTAGCCCTGAATTACAGGAATTATTCTGTTCAGCCACTGAATAAATTCTGGCTGATGCAAATACTTCTTACCGAAGGAACTGAGTCACAATTTCACAAATAAACCTTTTTCCAGCTTTAATTGCCTAAAAAAAGGAACATTTGAACATTATTTCTACTAGCGCCATCTGGTGATTTCCCGGCAAGGGCTCACGGTCCCCGGCCGAGTGACAAAGGCAGCCGGCAGTTCATCTGCAGCGCGTTCCTGTGCGTGCTCCCCTAGAAGTTTGTGCAAGTATAAAACACGGCGTGATAATTTCAGCTTTGTAAGTATCCACTTACTGCAGAGAAATACGAGAGGAATTTGGTTTTGTATGTCATTAGTGCTCTCGCTGCCTTACTTGCCTCAAGATCTCAGTGCCTGTTCCTAAATCTAATATATAAATATCAGCAGATCCTTTTCTGAGGGCTGTTAACATTCTTGGCAATATAAGCTAGAAAACAGAGGTGAAGAGGAATAATCCATTCCAGTCCATACAGCAAAACAGAGCCCAGCTCCCAGTTTCCCAGACCTGTGCTCTTATCACCAAAGCGTATTTGCTCTAGTAATCTAATCTCTCCCACTGTTAATTCTGCACTAGTTTCTCTGTTTTGTTAATAAAATCAAATGTCAGCCTTGCCGTGAGGAGAATGTATTGAAAGATATCCTGCTATAAAGCAGCCAGCCGTGTTGTAGCTTTTATTTCGTAGGAGCAGCAGGCAGCCGTCCCTCTTCCCTCCCTCCGCTCTGCTCCGCGCAGGTAGTTCCCCCGCTTCCCAGAGAAGTTTACAGAGAAGTAAACAGAGAAGTTTACAACTTCTCTGGGTGTGCAGTTAAGGGAGAGAGGCAGAAAGAGCAGTGACAGGATAGAGGAGGCTGCTTTATGTCCCCTGCAAGCTCACAGAAATCAGAACTTGCTGCTAGGCGTTGTATCCCTACCGGGCCTTATATGTGAAGAGTTTGGCCTCCCCCAAATATCAGTGGAAAAGATGCATTTGTGCAAAATCAAGCAAAGATACCCCAACCACTGGTGACTTCGTTACCTCTTGAAATAAATTCTTCCTTGCTTGGACTAACATAATGTCCTACAGTGGAAGAGATGGAAGGTGGCGTAGACACATTGATGCAGTGCCCTGCTAGGAGAAAATCCCTATCGGACAGGCTGTATGGCATCTCCACACTGGATGAACGCTAACTATGGTGGGATTCAAGGAGCTGGGATTTCTAGTGCACGTCACATGCTCCAAGGTGCCCCATACCATCTTCCTCTCTAACTTAATCATAGCAGAGCAAGTTAGAGGAAGGCAATTTTCAACAAGCCCATCAGCATAAAGAGATGTACTGTCTAGACGCCTACCTAGGATCGGTACAAAATTCAGGATAAGAAATTCAAGGAGAACTCAGCTTATAATAGAAATGTGGAGTAGCAGAAGTTCTGCGTGGATTTCAAGTGTAATTCAGCACATTTTGCCCTGCTGTGGCAGACACATTTTTTTTGTAAGTGTGTAACTCGCATCCTCCCTGTTCTTTTGCCATAAGCTTCACTCCTACAAATTTTCTTCTTTTTTATTCCACTATTCAGCAAAGCAGAGACATAAAGCATTGCCAGGGATGGTTTTGCAATCCCAAGGCCAATGTTCTAAGATAAGATCAGCTGTTTCAAGCAGTGCTGGCATCACAAGTGTTTATTATTTTTTTTTTAAATGAACATAACATGTCTATGTTGAATGCTGAAGCTTAGATTGTTCTATCCCTTGTGTGGAAGGCTTTGACAACAGCAAATCATTATGTCATTGCATGGGTGATGGTGGAGCTCCAGTAACCTTTTACAGCACATTATCGACCATCAAAATTAGTTCATCCTGGCCAGCTTTCTCTACTGTAAGAAGCAGAGTTTGCAAGTGGCAATACACCTATCTTACCTCAAGATCTCTGTAAATCACAAAAAGAAATGCCCTTCTCTCTCTCTTAAAATCTTTCACTGTAAGAGAAATTAATTTTTCTTACCCATCACGCTGTTTTCTTACTTTTTCAAGTTTCCAATGTCTCCTAAGAGGATTTTTTTTTAATTTAATTAGAAATTTTGAATGAGAAAAAAATCATATCATTTAGGATAACTGGCAGTATTTTTAAGAGCATGGTGAATTCCTATTGGATGCAGCATGTTCAAAACCAATAGAAAAGATTCATGTTAGTTCTCTTCTCTTTTAATTATATGCAAATCAATGGTTCCATTTTAGATACATGGAAATAAGTTCTCCAAGTGCTTGATTATGTTTAATAGGGGCATGCAAGTCCTATCCGGAGGCAGGAATGCAAGCCATAATACACAGAAGTAATGGAAGGACTGATATAGAAGCAGAAATTAAGGTCGTCTCTGGTGTTTCTACTTTCTTTGATTATTTTTTTTTTAACCCTACTTATGCAAAATGCAGGGCAGTTGGGAAACTTGTTTCTAGATAAAGATACCCTTTTTCTCTTCAGCGGGACAATTCATCTTAAGTAGTTTCAACACATTTTGAAAAATGCAGCAATTTTCACACGCATACACAAAAAGGAAATGGAAAAGTTTAAGGTTATTTAACACTATTAAAAATGTTATTCCATAGGCAGTTAATGTTTCTCTGCTAAGCACATCTGTGAGTTTAGGTTGTGGATCCCAGGTGTGCCTATGCATGCACAGTCATGTACAGTTAAGCTCAGTCCAGTCTAGGGACATTTGCAAAGCTGCATTTCCTGATGATCATCATGAAAAGAATATCATTGTTGCTAACTCATAAAAATGTGTTCTTACGCGTTGGTTTGGTAAGCAAGTGGGATTTTGAAGGCCAGCCTGATCAGGCTGTACTGGACAGGATTCCATGGCAAAGGTTGCTAACGTAAGCATTTAATTCTCCCCACAACCACCTCTCTGGCTGCTTTTATCTCCGTGCCGCAAACCAGCTTTGCCACTCTGAGCCTTCTGCTGCTGCGGCTGAACCCTTGCTCACATGTCAGTAGTTCTGCCATCACCCAGCTCCAAATCAGCAGTAAAGGCATTGTGTTTTGTTCCACGTCAAAACAAATCGGAATGGCAAAACTCCTTGCACAACAGAATTCTTGGTTTTCAACCAGCCTCCTCTGGGATATCAGGATGATCTACTACAGCATGACTTGCCCATTAAGTGGGTGATGTGCCTCCCAAGCCTTCTTTGATGGATCAAAAACACTGCAGAACTTTAAAAAGTGGCAAAACAAATCTTTAACATGTCCCTGATGCAGCATCACTCCAAGGCAAAAGTATTCCTTCAGCTGCTGTTCCAAGTGATCTGCCAGGGTGCTGTTTGGGAAGGGATCTCACTGGTGAGTGCAACTCCATGTCAGCTCAAGGCATGCAGTGCTTAAGTATTAAAAAGAGAAAGCCTTCCTCAGGCCAATTGCATTTCGTGGTTTATGCTCATTTTTAGCTGGCAGCCTCCAAACATTAATTCAAGGGAATGGTTCTTCCCAAAAGGGTGTAGGAAGGCCATGAATAAACGCCCACTTGCTGTTTGCAATGCTAAGTGGTGTTTCCCAAGGAGACCATCGAGTAGCAGCACAGGGACTCAGCTAATTGCCCCTGTCTTCTATAATAAAGCAACTCTCCTAATCTGAAGAGAAGCTCTCGGGCCCACAGGAGTGACCGTTCACATTGGCCATAATTGGGTGGAAGAGGGAGGCCAGCCTAACTGTTCAGCTGTGCCATGTGAAGGCCCCATCCAATTTCACATAATAGCAGCCAGTAGAATCTGAACAACTGAATGCTGGAAAAGCTCATTTACATTTTAAATGAACCTGCTGATGCCTTTGGGCAATCTTGATGGTTAATAGCTCTATCAGTAAAACATACCATTCTTTTCTCCCCGCTAAAACAAACAAATACATCTAAGGCATCAAAGCATATCTTCTCCAGATAAATGCTTTATCTCTAGTATGAGGTCTGCATTTTAAAGGCATTCCCAGTGCTATTAAGCACTTTCAAAGTCCCTAATATAAACAGTGGGTTTTCTTCTTTCCTCACTAAAAAACTAAAGCAAAACAGCATCACACACACAAAAAAAGCCCTTCACAAAAATCACAGACTCCTTGTCATGATCTTCACAGAGGACAACTACACACTGACATCCTCTTGCAGAGGAAATACAGTTCAATGTCACAGCACTTTCCTTAATGCCTCAGTAATCCCTAGAGCTACTTAAAGAAGTAAATTCCACCAGTAATGGGGAGATGAACTGACTGTTTAGCAGGTTTCCCTCAATGCAACTTGGTTTCTAAACAGGATCATTGTGAAGGGGATTTGACTACAAACACCCATCAGCTACATTAGCTGAGACGAGCAAGCGGAGCTTTGTGTGATTAAACCTTCTCTCAGAGATGCCTTAGTCAATTTACAGTGATTGCCCAGACAGTTGGCTGAAGGTATTTTTGTTCATCCTCACACTGCCGTTACCTTTGTAGCTTGTACTCATCCATCTTCCACTGGCCAAATTTTCACCCTGTGGCTTCTCTCCACAGCCCGTATCCTGTTTCCGACTTGCTGCCCTTCCCTTCAAGGGCAGCTGTGTTGCAGACAAGCCTTGGGGCAAATAAGCATCCAACTACCTTCTGCTTCCTCACATAGTCCGCGGCCATGACCAGGAAGGATTGCAGAACTGCTGAGTGAAGATAATGCAAAACTTCACATTTTGCTATTCGTCCAACGCTCATAGCAAGCTGGAGAGGAATACTTTTCTCAATGAATGATTATAGATACAGATATGGCTTCTCCCAGATACAGATATGGCTATAACTAGCCAGCTGATGGTAGCTATACATCTTACAAAATCACCACTGTCTCCAACTCCCTCAGGAAAGATGTAGACTTAGGCGACGTAACACACATCACCTATAGGCAGACTGAATGATATCAGATGATGGGGAGGGAATTAAAGGAAATTGCAAAATTTCCTCTGGGGGCGACGACCGACAGAGTAGATCAAAACTGAACAGAGCAAGTTGTACAGCTCCCCAGACAATTAGATGCTAAAAAGTAGGAAAAGGGGATGCCAGCTTGCCAGCCAGGTTACATGGTCCCATCCATTGTGCCAGCTCCCTGGAAACCTCCTGCCATAAATGTCTCCTTCCGAGCGTCTGAAGGCGAAGGAAGCATTCTGAAAGATGTCGCTCTGAATTTCTTGTGCTGCAGTCAAATAATTTTTCTAGCATTTAGCACTCTGAAAGGCAAATGTCAGCACAGCATTTTATCCAACAGCCGCTGCAGAAGACTGAGCTGACATCCTTTTAAGTGTGTCCAAAGACCACACAGAAGCAAGCGTTGTGCCTTATGGTGGAGACACACCATTGCTGTGTGTTGCTGAAATGAGAGGCTTTGGTCAGGCTGCATGACAGGAAACCGAGTGGGAAAATGTTGGCTCCAGTTTCACTTGAGCCTCCCACAGCAGATGGGTCGAACGTTTTAATAAGTCTTCTGAGCAGATGAGCTAAATGTTTTAGACCACATAAGTGCTGATTAGAGAGGCCTTGTGTGTGTCCCCATGCTAACATGTCAACTTTGCCAAAGCAAGAAATACAAGGTTGCTGTAGTAACAGAATTAAAATGGCAAGAGAGAAATCAGTGGAGGGTAAAGAAAGACTTTGAAAGAAGAAAACTCAAGCCCATCTCTTGGTTTCTAGTTTTCTGTTGAGATGGGCTGAAACAGAATGGGAGCTCAGATGCAGAGTTAAGAGGCTAAAATTGATTATACAGCAAATGATAGGTTGCTAAGAGGCAAGGGCTGATGGAGGCTAGATGTGTGACCTGTAAAGGAGAGGGGTTTGCAAAAGACTTGTCTCCAGACCACCGTGCAACTTATTTTCCCCAAAAAAATGTATAGGAATAAAAAAAAAATTGTGAATATGACTGGGAGCCCAGAATGTGCTAGCCTTGAAACCAACTTTAGCAAGGAAAAGGGGGAAATAGTCTGTTTGTTTACTGGAAACCTCTCCCAGGGCGGCAACACTCTGCAATATTTATTAGGAATAGAGGGAACACATAAAATGAGTATTAATTTGTAAGATGAAGCTTAAATGATTTGCAAAAACATTGTGTGACACAGTTACCTGTAGCTGGTACTCTGTGACTTAGGAGTCCCTTCTTTGTCCTTCTGTCATCTGCAGCATGCGCTCCCCACGCTTCTAGCACTCCACTAGCAGGGATTGACCCAGGCAAGACCACAACTTTGGGTTTTTTCCAATTACTACTGATCTGTAGAAGCTCTAGCACACCCACTCACGGTCATGAGGATGGTATGGCACTGGGATCCAGGCAGGAGTATTTGTGGGGGCGGATGATGAGAGGACAGAGAACAACCTATTAGTCACCCACAAATCAGGGCCTTTGATAGGGTGTGATCTGAGAAAACAAAAATCTTGAGGAAGTGAAGGAACATAAAAGTTGAACATTGAAAAGAAAGGAAGTTAACATTTTTTTCTTTGTTATCTTTTTTCCCCTATGGAACAGAAACAAATGAGGGACCAAAGTCCCCCCCAGAGTTAAAGCCAGAGTAAACACATCAGAATGGAATTAGACCTTATGGGCCAAACTTGGCATTCAACTGAGAATTGTAAACTATCAACAATGTTCGTTCCTGGGATCTGAGTTCTCACTGAGGCAAGAAAATAAAGACAGATCCACAGAGAGGTTGGGTCAACACATCCATTGGCAAGCCATGGGACCCTGAGGCCAAAATACAGAGGATTTCACTGGATCATTTCACTTGTGTCTCAGTTGGAGGGATACATCTTGTAACTTCTCCCCCTTGAATCCACAGCCTCTTCCCTTTCCCCTGAGCTCTGCAGAGTTGGTGTCCCTTTTCAGAAGGGTAATTCTTCCTCAGTCTTCCTTTCTCTCTCAATTCATTTCTTGATCAGGAAAGTAGAAATTAGAGGAAACATTCATCTCAGCTGCAGAAATGTTCCTGAGAGTATAGTATCACATGCATTTGTCAGCCCTGCTCCCAACAGCTAAAGGGAAGAGGCTTCCATCACGTTTGCTATGGCAACCACTCCATGCGCTTTAGTTAAACTTCACTTAACTTCTTTTCCTCTGATGATAGTCAGCTGGATTTGTCCTTCCCATGGTCAAAAAGCCTGCAATAGCCACTCTGAATTCTGCCCGCATGGACAGAAATTGAAGGCTAAGCCAGCCCAGCCACTTTGACAGTGCAAACTGCCTAAATTAAAACATCTGCAATGTCTATACCTAGGCAAATAAATCCAAATTAATTCAATCTTACAGAGGAAGGTTTGTTTATTCATTACACAGAGCAAAATTGTGAGTCAATTTGTAGACACCTGGGCTGGTATTGGCCTTCTGACACTGCAATGTGAAACTGGCAGCCCACGTTTAGAGTGAGCTAAGAAATCTCACTCTTCCATCTTCCAGACAAACAAAGAAGAAGGGAGGAATCAATTTTAAGGTGTCTCTTTCTTTTTCAGGGGGTGATGAGTCATTAAGAAACCTTCTTCAGAGTTTACCTTCACCGTCCCACTTCTGGTGCAGTCTCTTTCCAGATTTCTGAGGACAGGTAACTCTTCCTGCACTTGAAAAACTTCTGTGCCAACCCCCTCGTCCCCATCTGTGCTAGCCCTGTCGTCAGTCTCAGAATTATAGAATCGTTTTGGTTGGAAGAGACCTTTAAGATCA
>RSEF01000013.1:13625456-13656302 GCA_003993805.1 Himantopus leucocephalus
CTGAACAACACCAGTTCCCTCAGCCGCTCCTCATAAGACTTGTCCCCCCCCAGACCCCTCACCAGCTTCGTTGCCCTTCTCTGAACGCTCTCTAGCACCTCAATGTCTCTCCTGTAGTGAGGAGCGCAAAACTGAACACAGTTTTGGAGGTGAGGCCTCACCAATGCCGAGTACAGGGGGATGATCACTTCCCTCGCCCTGCTGGCCGCACTGTTCCTGATACAGGCCAGGACGCTGTTGGCCACCTTGGCCACCTGGGCACACTGCTGGCTCACATTCAGCCGGCTGTCGACCAACACCCCCAGCTCCTTTTCTGCTGCGCAGCTTTCCAGCCACTCTTCCCCACCTTGTCCACAAGATATTCCTAATCGGGGGATGACTGACTACAACACTGATGCCAACAGGAAACTACCCTCAAACCTTGCTGTCTTTCTGTTAGGTGCCTGTCATCCAGATTTTTACTTGATCCTTTGGACTCAACTTACTCAGAGGAGTGTGTAAAATTATATGGTGAAACAGGAAGGAAATTTAGTCTTTATTTTGTCAGGAAAGAGTTATGAGCTTCTGAGCCCTGCTGTCAACTTTTGAGGCACAAACTCAAAGGACTGGCATTTCTGTTCATTGCCTTAGAGCCATCTGCATTTATTTCCTGCTTTGTTGCTAATTAGTCTGTTTGTACTATTTATACATTTGAACTGTCATGAGTCTGAATCTGATCCCAATTGCTTCCCAATAAGTTGGGAGTAACCTTGGGGAAATCAGAGGCATTCCAGGGGAGTTCAGATGCAATCCTAACTTCCAAAACCTTTCTCCCCAGTGAAATTTCTCTGCCCCAGAGGGACCCAGTGAGTGCATAGAGTCAGCTTAAAATCTAGGTATCAAACTCTTTGCAGCGCCTAGATCTAGTCTATTTTACTCTTCTACCTTGTCAGTATTGTTAGTCCACTCCTGCACGGAATTTCAACTGGTAGTAAATAGATTTGCCCGGGGCTGCAGATTGCTTTGCAGCCTTTGTCCTCGTGATATTTGTAAACAGAGACAGACAAACCAAGAGGTAAACATATATATAGACATATACATACGCAAACCATTTCTGCAACTTTATATTAGTGGCTGCTGAGATATTGAGATTCAGTGGCTTTGAGTCCTTAAGCAAGCAACTCTGAATTGTACAGAAATCACTGGAGACAAGAATAGTGTGTGCAGGTGCTGGTGCAATTTTCTTCCACATGACTTTGCCAAGTGCTGAAGGTCTCCTGGTATTCCAGCTCCGGATTCCAAGCAGACACAGTGTCATCTAGAGGAGAAAGTATGGCCATGCACATTGAGATATAAAGGGAATATATTTTTATGGAAGTAAATGTCCTGAATGAAACCAGTGTCCGTACTGATGCAAACTGTAGTTTTCCCTCCCTCATTATCTTTCCGGGTTGTGTGTGTGTGTTTGCGCGCACGTGCGTGCATGGGGCATGACATGAAGGTCTCTTGGGAAACTCCTTTGTGATAAACTATAAAGAATATCTCACTGATCTGGGTCATTTCTCTCTTTCTATTATCTCCTCCTTATTTCCCTTCTCAGGAGCATGGCAGGCTAACAATAACTTTTGATACTTCAGTGCCCAGTTTGAAATGCTGTAGAAATAGCTTGGATAGCGAATTATTCCTTTGTAATTGGAGACGAGAGCCAGCAGGAGTCAGAAGGAGGATGATTGGCTTGCATTCAGGTTCTCCTTCTAAAGGCCCTACTATTTCTTTGCTTCTACTGTACAGGAAGCAGACAAGCTGTTATTTCTAGTTGTTGAGTACAATAGGGCTTGGAAGAAATGTGTTGGGTTTATATTAACCTCCTGTATGGAAAATCTTGGCAGAGTTAACTCAGTCCTGTACCCTTGCAAGACACAACAGATAAATGAAGTATTGAGCTGGTCACTGCATGGGAGGTTTTTCAATACTGCTGTAGAATAAAAGCACTGTTCTGCATGGGCATTTCAGGTAGCGCAGAACATCGTGCTGGTTTTGGCCAAAATTTCCCTTTGCGTGTCCCTGCTGTGCAGCCTCTTCTGCTTTTGGAGAGCTGGTATGATTTGTCCCCAAAGATGGATATACTTATTTTATAAGGCACCCAGACAACTCGCTGGCATTTATACTTCCTAATGATAGGCATTAGGAGAACATTAAACATAGTGGTCCTGGGGTTAGCTGCTTGATTGCGTGTTAGGATTTCATGCTGTGTAGGAGGGGGAAATGAGGAGTAACAATAACACAGCTTTAAAATATGCTCTTCAGTTAAAGGAGTCTAAGAGCAGTTCCAAAAAGGCTGGCATGTGGGAGAGGCATTGACACAAGCCTGGCAGGAAAGGTGATCTCCGTCCGGAGTCGATTCTGCCCAGGTCTTAGAAGATAAGTGTCCATGAGCAGGAATAACTTTGCACGAGTGATTTCTTCCAGAAGAATTGCAGCTGTCAAACTCATTCTGAGAGCATTTCTTCAGATGCAAACAGCTGCCTCCGGGCTTTGGAAACTGCATGATATTACCTGATATTACCTGATGGGAAAAGGGGTTTTA
Organism: Himantopus leucocephalus; assembly: GCA_003993805.1. Taxonomy (NCBI): domain Eukaryota; kingdom Metazoa; phylum Chordata; class Aves; order Charadriiformes; family Recurvirostridae; genus Himantopus; species Himantopus leucocephalus. Next base: position 13,628,023 of record RSEF01000013.1, read on the forward strand.
AAGAGCCTTTATTTAAAATTATTTGTTTTAACCAAGCCCAGCAATTATAGTCAAAGCTGTCCTAGGACATCCTAGGATCACAGGGGACATACAAACATCACAATAACCCCACTTGGCTTAAGAACAACAATGAAGGATGTGGCACTACTGGTACAAACAAAACCGAACAATAATCAAGGATATCCCTGACAAAAACATTCAATTCAAGAAAGGTGCCAGAGATTCTGGGTTACAGAGTTTCAGGATCACCATTAGGGGACGTGAAAGGTCTTGAATCTGCATGAGCGGAGGAGAAACAGCAACTCTAATTTTCATGCTTCCCCTTTAACAGAGAGCAAGTCTCAGTTTTTTGTGCCACTAGATCTTACCTCTGCCGGGTATCTGCTTTAGGCAGGCGTTGAAGTCGTGGCATTATGCAGCATAAGTGAGAGAGCAGGACATATGAGGAACTCAACAATAAGGCTAAATTCTTGTAAGATCACTGGGCAATATTTTTTTTTCAGATTAGAAGCCACAGAAGGTTTTGAAAGGTGTGGTTTGTCTCAGAGAGTGTGAGTTCTTGCAAGAAGTACCTCAGTTGTTAGCTGACACAAGACCAACTCCACTTTACATTTAGAGGATATGAGTAGGAGGTGGTATGGGCATTTCTTTGGCAAACATTTATTAATAGTTGAATTTATAGTAAGATTAGACATAAGGCTGAGATGTGCTGAACACCTGCTGATCACTTGCAACTTCAGTGACAGGAGGGGCAGTTTGTAGGATTTCACACCTCTCTGGATTTGATCTTCCAAAACCAAGACTGTTTCAGAAGGTTGCATTAAGTGTGAGTCATCTTTAAAGAACACGATGATTGGTTCTTGAGCTGGGAGCTTGTTTGCCCAGACACTATTTATGCTCTCACTCTATAGTTGGTGGGATTCAGCCATAATACGTAGACTCCACAAGAGTAGCAGACTGGACTTACAGTCTTCTACACCTGGCACATCAGGTCATTTTTCTTCAGGGTCATCTACCCACCCAGCTAGCCCTATCCTGAGTACCCGCTGTTGGCTTGGAAGAGTCACTCTGTGTTGCCCACTGCACATAATCATAATTATGCAGGTGATTACTGAGCAATTGTGTGCAGTGGGCTACGCGCAGAAACTCCTGCAAGCATGCCGGTGTTTTACTAACCAGCACTTTCCTATGCTGTAGTTGTTCAGAGATAGTTGCAGACAGGTGAATTGGTTCAGATCCTGATACTCAGAGGCATCTGACTGGGATAGACATACAAGTTAATAAGAAGAGCTCATGAGGGTACTTCAGTTGTTATCATGGAGGAGGGACTATAAATATATTTTATAATCACATGTGATCGTATTCTGGGATTGGTCTGTTCCTGTAGGTTAGTAAGTACAGCAATCCCATAATGACTTACTGAGAGCAAGTTAGTTGATAATGGGTTGGGGGTTTTGCTTAACATATGAGAAACCTCACGTTTTGGGAAAGGGAGAAAAGAAGAGAGGAGAAATCCTATTAGGTCTTGTCCTCCACTAACACCGGTCATACTGCCCATCAAATCCTCTGCTTGTATGTTAATGACTGCACTCATTAAGCAGAAGGAGCAGATTAAACAAAAGTCACTCAGAGAGTCTGATGATGGAGGTTGTGTTAACTTCCAAAGCAGATCAAATTAGATGGCTGGATAAGTATTTGCATACATTAACATTAACTAGCCCTTTCTTTTGTAAAGATCCAGGCAACATCTTTCTGGGTGCAGCCCAAATCAGAATTTTGATCATGTTCTCACATGAATAGTTCACTTATGTTTCTAATACTGCAGGTCTGTGGCTGCAAAGTAAGAGACGATACCACATTAAAAAATCATGAATAAATATACATTAGGTAGGCATAAAGCTTGATAGGCAGGTTGTCCCTTCTCAATCAGCATGTATGGGACAGTTAGAGCTAATTTTGTGTTGTTACCAGGTTCAAGAGTCATTGAGATCTATATAAAATGACCTAGAGATTAGTCGTGTTCAGTCTCCTGAGTCATCCAAACCCTGTGTATATCTGAGTAATGTGTTAATATCCGTGCTGCTGCGTTTCAGCGCATGGGTTAGCAACTCTTGCAGTGTCATTTCAGCTCCCAGCATTATGAAAACCTGTTGTGCCAACTCAGGTGCTATTAGGTAACCCATATGCATAAGTAATATTTACCAGTGTTTTCTGGTTTTGACATGCTGAACATTCAGGGATCCTACTGAAATCTGTGGAAGCTGCATGTCTTCTGCACCCTTGAAAAGGAAAGGAGGTGCTTCTGGCACTTTCATCACGGACCACTCATCTGTGAGTGGCTGTCAGTGGGAACACTTAACACCTTCATACACAGGGGAATAGGACTTTCTGGTGCGGATTTCTCACAGAATAATGCTAAGAAGCACAAAGCAGGAATAAAAAGGATTTGCTAAGACTACTTCTTTCATTACTTCCAATATGAGAATATCTGTGTGTAATCACGGTCACCCTCCATTTGTGTCAACGTAGCCAGTAAATGCATAGTAACAGGTCAGTATTATCCCGTGTAGCAATGAGCCCCCATGTGTAGCAAGCTTTAAAAAATAGCAGCAAAAGAAGAAAAGGGACAAAATGCAGTTATTGGCATGTTCAGGAAGCAAAGAAGGTGAAAAAAAAAAAGAGAGGAGTGATAAAGCTTTATCATTTCTTTCCTGCAGAAGAAATACAAATGCATTCTACCCTATCAGTTTTAGGCAGACAGATGACAGATGCCCTCAGACTAGAAAGGCTCAATAATATTGCATTATTATTATGACTTCTTTAGAGAGGATAACATTTCAACTATTAAAATCACTTGCTTTGTCCTGGCTCATTGTTAACGACCTACTTTATCACCATCAGTAACCCAAATAGTAATGCTCTCACTCGATATGGTAATCAAGAATCGATTTGCAGCCTGAGCTAAGCCTTGCTGCCATTATTGGAGTCTCAGTTGGTTGGAGATGAGAAGTGACTTCCAAGCTGTTCATTTGTTCTTTCTCCTTTAAAAGTTGGCAGGAACAGACCAGCACCACCTCACTAGTACATAGCTGAATCTTTCTTACTGCAAAATAAGGCTATGTAATGATGAAACTTCATGAAACTCCCAGTCTATGAGGATTTGCTGTCAGACTGCAAGTAGCTGACCCAGTCAGTGACTTCTGACTGGTATCAAGAGCTGAGAAAACATCTTCCTGGAAGAAAAAATTCTCTTTACACTATTACCCAAAGTCTAAATATCCCTTTAGCTGGACTGAACGCTGGGCCCCTCAGAGAGCTCCAGTTACTTGGCCATGCCTTCTTGGTGAAGATGCAGCTGAAGTTTGGAGCCCAGCCTGTCACACTGTATATTCACAGTCTTTGTTTCTATTATGGTCAGACAAGGGAAGTGGACTTCAGGGAAGTAAGAAAGGTGGTGTTAGATCAACTGAAAGCATCCTTCCAAATGCTTCCTTTGTAGCCAGCAGAAATGGATGTTTGGTCTCTTGAACACAGCATGCATTTCATTCATTTGTATCCAATTAAACATGAGCTGCTATCGTGTATTAGGCTGGACAGAGGAAAACATGTGGTTTCATTCCTTTCTGAAAAAGGACTCAGAAGAGTTTGATTGTAATGAAAACATAAGGGACCATGGGAGGTAGTTCTGCTTTCTGGATTTCGCAAGGCATAATGCCTACAGCTGCTTTTCCTCTAACAGAGAAGCTTTCCTGGACAGCTGGTGTTAGCAGTATTAGGGAACAGCAAATTCATCCATGTGGCTGTCATCTCAGTCACTTCTCATCTACACCATAGCCCCTGGCCAGCAACAGAATGGAGCAGTTCTCTTTGCAAAGAGAGACAAGGCATAACAGAATCCCTACTGGAGCCGGGGTTTGACCCTTGTTGCTAATGCAAGTGGACCAGAATCCAAGATTAAAGTTCTTCATGCACCTTTCTCCCAGATGTAGCTGATTCCTCCACTGCTCCCAGAAAGATCTCTGTGGTACTTTGGTCTGGGTCTGCTCTGCACTAGAGCTAACAACTAGAGCTAATAGTCTGGCTTCTGGGGTGCGTCAGTCAATAACTAGTCTTAGTTAGGCAGAACACCAAAACCTAACGCTGTTAAGGATATATTATTTATTGTCATTTTATCATGCTGCTACCAGAAGAGTGGAAAAACACATATAACATAACATAACATAACATAGCATAGGATAGCATAGCATAGCATAACGTTTAGTGCTGATGAGGTTTCATTTGGCAGCCAGGTCATTCAAACATTTTGATTGGTAAAGGGAGTTGTAAGTCCACAACCAACTCTATACTAACGTTTCAGGAAGACTCCTGTCTAGTTAAATGGCCTTTTTGGAAAAATTGTTGCAGTCTGCAAAAACACTAGCAAAGTACACTTATGTGTTAGTCTTTCAGAAATTAGTCTAGACTACAAATTAGTCTGAACTCAAAGGTAACCCACAAACACACCATGTCATGCATTCTCTCTTTTTCTGCAATGAAGATGTCTGAGCAGTTTGAAAGAGAAGAGAACAATGGAGATGCAATTGTCCAGAGATAATAGAGAGAGTATTTATTGGCGTGTGATCAATGAAAATAAGCCAATGTTTTAATTTATTATCCAAGGTGCTTCAGATCAAAGTTTTGCAAAGTGATAGGCAGTTGCAGTCTGAGATTTGAGATCTCTCAGAGGGTCTGATGCTCCTGGTGTTACCTTTCTAACATCCAAATATTTTTTTTTCATTCCGTCTCGTTAGTAGGGATGGGTCTCAGCACTGAGCATCTGTCACTATATTTTAAGAACAGCAATCAATAATCAGAAAATCTTAGTGGCTTCTCAGATAACTTAATCTAAAACATAAGGGTCATTCTGAAATCAGATTTGAACTGTCTCCTGTCAACTGTACAACTTGCGTTAAGAAAGCGAGGCTGGATGCCTTCTGCCTTCAAACAGGAATGGAAGTCACAAATGTCTGTTTTCTACAACAAGAGATGTGCTTTGAAATCTGAATGTCACAGACATAATCCTTACAGTTAATCTCCAGAGCAGCATGTTACAAATATATGCAATCTGCATTCCTGACCCCATACACCCTCTAACTTCACACCCTCCAAACACTCGGATCCGCTCTGCCCATGCCCCATAGATTCATACTTAAAAGGATCTCGAGATCCTCTAATCCATCCGCCTGCCCTGGGACACAAACTGCTTGTCCCTCTTCTGAGCAGATGTTGCAAAGCTCAACAGTTTGATGTCACTGAACACCTCAAGGACTCCGCTCTAAGAATAAGTGGGTACAGATGCTTTCTAGGTTATTTTAGTGTTTGGGTTCTTCTGAAATGAACAGAGAGTGTTATCAGTAGCCTCTTGTCCTTATAAAGGTCAGAGGGAGTGTGACAGTGGTTTCTACAGCAAGAGAGTGAGAGTTTGGACTACCTCTTAGGACAGTGAGAGTATAATTTGAACCATAACATAAAGCAGCTGAAATTCTTCCCGTACTGCAAAAGAAGGAAGGATGTTGCTACCTAGTGGTGACTAACTGGCCTATGAAATATCATCCCATTAACGTCAGTGGGACAGGGGCAAGGACCAGCCACAAAAAGCCACTAGTCAAACTGGCTACAACAGAAATCATTCCCTTTATAGAATGACCAATGGAGAGGAGCCATAGTTTGAGCTGCTCCATTTGTTCCTGCAAGTCTTTATTTCACACTGTCACTAGATAGACATTTTCCAAAGCGCTAAAGAAGAAGAAAGTCATCGCTCATAATTGCTCATTAAGAATTGTTACAGCTTCTTGTGTCCAGTCATCATTTATGAGCCAGTCTTTAAACACCAGCATTACTAGGTGTATTTATTACGTATTAATTAGTGCATATGCACGCATTTGAGTTTACTGAGCATCTCCTGCTGAGGATATTAGGCTTCTAGAGAAGCTGCTCATCTCAGCCACAAATATCCCCCAGTAAGCAGATTCCCACTGGGCAAAGCTCATTAATTAATGAGAAGCTCTGGATTAGAATTTGAAGCTGGGCATGGAAGTGACCAGCTAGGAGCAGCTGAATGAAAATTAAACCAGACTGCCTCATGACAGCAGGACACAGATGCATGCTCTCCATTCCCCCGCTGACTTCTCCATTCCCCTCTGAGGATATTCGGCCTCAGCAGAATCTGTCAGGTAGTCTTTAAATTGCTTCAGAAACTCCTTGTACTGCCTGTAAGAACAGGGGAGAGAGGAGAATTTGGCAATTCAAGGAAATGACAGTGTCAGAGGAGGCTAGAAAACACTGTCAGTCTTAAGACTGTGTTAGCCTGGAGACCTCAAGAAGATTTTAAGCTCCTTAATGGGAGCAGTCTTAAAGGGGGTGATATTATAATAGTGTTCGCAAGAAGAAAAGCCTTCTGTTGCATGGAACTTATATAATGCTGAGTAAGTTTTCTGAGGGATAAAACAAAGAGAGGGTTGGTATCAAAATGGATCTACTACAAACCACTACACCCTGGTGGACAATCTGCAAATGCTGATGAGCAGGAGGTGATCTAGGATTTATAGATGCCTATCACAAAGGAAGTTTCAGATCCTGGCAGTTCCATGTAGGCACAAAAAGATGCACATAACACCGTTCTGGCCTGGGAATAGAGTGATGTATCCTGAGCCTTGGTTTAGGAAGATGAGAGTCCCACTGCAGTCAATGGAGAGAAGTTCTGAGAGCTCTTCAGTGTCACTGTTGAGCCTTCTTGCACTGGCTAAAGCTTTATGGGCATACCCCAAAGTTATCTCATATTCTTATGGGTTGACCACCTCCTCAGATGACTGCTAGGAGAAGGCAGTGGTTACCTTGTTCTTGTCTGTACTCGAGCTTTTATAAAATGAAAATTTAAAATTTTCAGGGGGTTCTGAGGAACTCATTCCCTTTGTGTCTCGTCTTGGAATCACAGCTTTCATGAACACAGGTGGAAGATGCAGATTTCCCTGTGGGGCCCGTGTGAGCATGCCTGTGTCAGCACAACGAAGACTATTCTTCAGCTCAGGACCATGACCTGGTATCTTCTTGAACTGCAAGCGAACACCTCAAAAGCTGATTTAAGCGTTGTTCTCCATTACAGACTCTTTGTTCCAGTTGGGGCAGTGCATTAAATGCACTGACCACAGTGTCATCTCAGTATTTTGTCTCTCAAGAGAAGATCTTGTGTCAGACACATGGGTAATACCTAGGCCTACAGTCAAACCTCACACTAGTCTTAGCCATTGCCTAATGAGTTTTCAGTTTAACCAGACAAGACAGATAAAGGGTAGGAAAAAAGACTGGTTTTCCTCCTATATTCCTATATTCATTCTGTCAGACAGAAAAGGAAAACCTTGACTGACCTGAAAACCCATCAACTCTAATATCAGACTGGGAGATGGTGTCAGCATGGCTTTTGTGAATGGGGCCAGCAGTTGGCGAGGTCTGGGATGGCCTCTAGTGGCCAGTGGGAGCTGGAGGAAAGAAATGCAGCTTTTCTGGAAAGAGGCAGATAATAGGTTCCCTAAGCGTTGCTTTGGCTTCCTACAGAGAGAAGTCTGGAGAGTTCCAGATATTTTTGTCTGTTGTTAAATTCAGCATACAGTTGCCATTACGGACCCCACTAAGAGCCTGATCATTCACAGCGTGAATCCTATATTGCAACACTGAATAAAGCAAAGTACTTGCCATTCCTGCAAGAAGAAGGAGAGAAATAATGTTCCTACATTACAGTAGGGGCTGTAAAGCAGATCTGAAAGTACTTTGGTGCCAGGCTTCTCCGGGTGGTTTGAGCTTGGTAGGTGCACAGGCAGAGAGCTCTGGCGAAGTGTGTGAACGCCTCTCCACTTTTTGGATCAAATAGGGAATGGGCAGGGAGTCTGAAATAAGGCTTCTCTCTAAACACAGAGGATCTTGGTCACACACATAAAGTAGAAAGTTTGAGGGAAGCGCGTTGTAAAACTTGGGTCACAACAGTATATTTCAACCTGGCTGACTCGGGAGGATAGATTTAGCCTCTGTTCATTTTTAAAAAGCCGTATAGTCAATTCAAGTTGCCAAGCATTGAGAAACAGTGTAAAAATTCAGCTGGTGGCTCTGTCTGAGAGGAAAGTGATGAACAACTCTAGTGTTATATTTCCTAATAACAGAAGAAAGAGATGCAGTCTGAAGAAGCCAAGACTTATTTCTTACCCAAAGTGCTTAAAAATTAGTTCAACTTGAAGTAAATGTTCCAGTCAATTTGTTTTTCCAGTATCCGACCTGCTTTGTTAGTAATGCAAGAGTAAGAGAAAAAATATATTGACAGAACTGTATCTGCAGAATACAGAGCAAAGCCTGCCTGTGCTCACGGGGAAAACTATTACCGATTGCTACAAGAATGTTTCTCAAAATGGTTTATAAGGCATCAGCAAGTCTTTAATTTAACTGTGTGCCATTATTACATGCTGAGTGTGGTTTATTATTGTACTAATAAACCATAAAGAAGACTCTATAACTTCATTACCACAGTCAATTGCCATGTGCAATGTTAATTTGCCAACAGATCATTAATTGCCGGTACTCGCTGAAATGTAGACATAAAGCAAAACTATTGGGCAGAGTTTCTTTTCCAGATTCTGTTCTGCTGACGGCAGTAAGACTGAGCACACAGAGAAATAGCTGTGATTTGCCAGTAGAAAGGCTTAGCTCTCCTCTGAACCCAACGGAGAAGGAAACCACAGAGGTTTCCACTCCCAGCAGTGTTCCACTGACCTCTTTGTACAATGAAGGCAGTTTCCCAAAAAAAGCCAAATGTATTCTGATCTGAACCCTTAAAAATGCATGTTTTGCACTATCCAAGGATTTTACAAATGTAAATGTTTTGGAAAGTATCATTTTTCCATAGAGGAAAATGAAATCAAAATACTTCATTTGGCTGAAGTAACCTCTTCAATAAAGTGATAAACTGCGTTGCCATATTGTGTCATTTTGTACGCAGAGTTGTTTCTGAGTCCTCTTTGGGCTCTCTATTGGACAGTGCCACATGCATATATAGCTGTATGTTATGAACTCTGTGGTTAGCAACACGATGCCTTGCTCGTCAGCAGATAGGCGAGTTTAAGCGCATTGGGGAAGCTGCTGGAATAGGAAAATGCAGTCCAATGTTAAGAGAAATAAAAGATGTTTACATCAGTCCAGCAAAGCAAAATAGGACATTTAAATTTTGGAAAAGTGAAAATGCCAGAACACCCACAAAAAACTCTGATCCTGTGAGAAGTTCATCTTTTGCCTCATTCACAATGAACCTAAACACTGGAATTTTACCTAGGAACAAAATTCCAAGTTGTACTCTGCTGAATCAGCAAATTTGTTCCAGTTTTGGAGTAAAATATAATGGTCCTGATGCTGCATGTGGTATAGATCTCTCTCTTAATGATGCCATTACAACAGGGAATTTTTTAATGCTTGCTTCCCCTGGAGATACAACCCCACTCCTTTCAGATGCAAGATCGGGTATATTAAGCCTCATAGGAGATGATTCTTTAAATTCCTAACTAAATTGCTGGCACACTAATGTCCTTTTGCAAAGCTTGTCTTACACTTTATTACCCAATACAGAAATCTGAGAGGTTATAAGGTGATAAAAAATTCCAGCCACGGTCAATGTGGGAATATTCCTTTAGTTATACACCCCAGAGGATGAATATAGTGGGACTTGACACCGTAAGACAGAGACATGTTAGCAGTACTCCGCAGCTCATACCATTCAGAGATGGCCTTGATTCTTGTTCTGGTGAAAGAGTTGATGTCTAATTGGGAAGTTTCTATGGTTCTGATGACAAGGTGGTAATTTAACACCATGGTCAGCTTTACCCTGAAGCATGTTTCTAATTAGGAGGAATAAGGCAAGGGGAAAAATACAAGCGAGAGAGCGCTTGAAAGTTTAAGGGCATTAATTGCCTCCCAGCTGTCAGGGTAGTAATTAAATTCAGCTTGTTGACTTCAGCTTTGTTGCGATTATGTGAAATTAATCTTCAAACACACTGAAAGCTTCCATTGCTGTTCATTTTAGCGCTGAAACCAGCAAATCCCGAACAATAAGCAGAGAAGCATTGGCATGCATCTGGCAGTCACCCAACAAAAAGTGTCAACTTAGAGAAATGCCATGAAACTTTTTTCCCAGTTTGCTTTTGTGCAATATTTTGTCCCTTGTTTATTCCTCTGACCAGGCCAGAACTATGTCCGTCTCTCTGGAAGAGCAGAAACTCGACCGACAATCTTTTGAAGAGGTCACAGAAGTCCAGTTGCAATTCTTCTCCCACTCCCTAGCTCAAGCTGGATTAGATGTAAAGGATTACTTGGAAATTTCAGCTTTCAAAGAACAAATCCTTCCTGCTTGTTAACTTTTGATTAGCACTGTCAGCCTCCCTGTGCTATGCATCACGCACAATTAAAAGCGGTTTCTGCCCCAGAAAGCTAGAACTCAAAACTCCCTGTTTGGTATGCAAATACATTACCTGACTGGTGCATATGTGTCAAAAATTTATGCATCACTGTAGTCACTGGAAGCTTGCTATTAACATCAACTAGTACGCTAAGCCCTTTTTATGTAAGTGAGGCGTGAATAAATACATTAATGCATTTTACATCGCTACTTTCAGAAAAAATGTCATTTTTCTATGAATATATAAATACTCTTGTAACTGCACTTACTATATTAATTAAGTGATGTTCACTCTTAAGCAGCGATGTACTAAGGAGTAATTGATTGGGTGGACTCATATCTAAGCAGAAACAATGTTTGTTATCTCTGCTTGCTGCTTTTAGCTACTAGGTTTTGCCTAAGAGTTAGATCAAATTGGCAGCGTGATTTAGATTTTTCTAATTTGATCTAACTTTTAATCTAATTTTTAATTTAATCTGATTTTTGATGTCATCTTTGCGAAGCCAGCAATCTCAGTAATCAAAACTTGCAGCAAGAATCGCCCATGTTGCAGAGTATGAGATAATCAGGTACCATGTGGTGCGCGACATCTACGTGGGGAAAATAAACAATGCATTCTATATGGTGTGGACCAGAAGGGGGAAAAGAGTAGCAGAAGTCAGTATTGCCTTCTTCCTGAATATGGACACCCAGTTAATATTGTTGAGTTACATCCACTGAACAAGATACTGTGTGTGAACTGAATGCCGTAACCTCCTGGGCAGCAATCAGTGCTCCCTTGTACCCACTTTAACAATGGAGCACCTCCACGGAGGCTGCCCATTCTCTTACCCTTGGAGCAAGCAGTTGGCACAAGAAGAGGAATGGGATGAGGTAGTTTGTGGTGTTGAATTTCCTACATCTTGGGTTCCCATAGCAATATTCACTGGTAATTGCCTGGCTACTGCCAAATGAGGACACTCACTGGTCCCAGAGGTTTTGCATCCTGTGAAAGAGACCTGGAAGCAGTGTGTCATACAGTGGAGAGCACTAGGAAGGGCTGGGATCTAGCTGGGTCCTCTCTGCCTGCCCAGAAACTGCTAGGGCAGATTGCTCTACGGTCTGATTGACTGGCAGCTCTAGTGTCCTCTTATCTGGATATGTATCCCCAGTTTTCTGTAGCACCTATCTGATTCTTTAGCTGGTCAAAGAAGAACACAATCAATATCTGCCTCTTCATGCTGTTTACAAAAGCTTTATAGAATTCCTTTGGGGATAACTATTTGACTTCAATCTGGATGATGGCGAACACTACTGACTCTTTTTGCCTTGGAGAGCAACATTCAGTCCTGTTTTGCTATGTTACAACATATAACCTCTGTTCTTTGCCTCTAATACAGGATATGCTGTACAAAAAATGTCAACTGATCGAGGGCAGAGCTCAGTTTTTCGGAGCTTGTATTACAAGGAAAGGGTTTGCACATGAAGCCAGGCTACGGGGTGCAAAGCCTGGCTGTTGAGGTGGCCAAAGGGTAGAACCCCTAACCTGCTTTTGGAATCATTTGTTCTCCTGAACCTTACTAGATATTGCCTTATAATCTAAATTTGGAGAAGTCCCAGTACAAACTGAAAAGCACTGGGGTATTTTTACCCTTCTGGCAACCCGGAATTCTTACAAGCTGAGAATCAGCCACGATGAATTTCAACGCCATTGGCTATACGCCTGGCAGGCATCCGTGGTGACCTCAAACCACATGCGTGTGTTCTAGCTGAAGGCAGCTCTTGGCCTTGCTGTTTGTCAGCTTCCCCCTCCAGGGAAGAGCGATGAGGAATTCTTTCCAACATGTACAATATTGCAGGACATGAGCCTCCATCAGCAGAAAGAGCTGGGACTGGTATCTCAGATAAATCTTCTTTACTTTGTTGACTGCCTCATTCCAAAGTTTAGTGTGGATTTCAAAGGGAAATGCATACCTTATCCATGTATTTTTGAACAGCACCAGATCTCTAGGTAAACCTCTAGGACAGAGATGATAGCAAACTTCTAGAGCTTTGTTAAATTCCGTTAAAGTCCCTGTATCCCAGAAGCTCAGGTGTGCTCTGTTAGGTCATTCATCCCTGGCTTCTGTCCCAGATAACTTTAAATGTTTAACTAGGGTGTCTAAGGAGCCTAATTGCTGTATGCTCTCTCTACAACCTATGGATAGGAAGAAGCCTGTGAAAACAAGCTTTAGCCCACCTAAGGTATGCTATGAGGATAATTGCAATAAAGATTGTGAGGCACTGGGGTGGAGAGTGAGGGTGCTGAGGGAAGACAAGCCACTGCAAAGTTCATTATGTTGTGAAAGAAATGCTGGAGATCCTGGAGTTTGTTGTACCAAGACCTGCTGAGACCCTGATTAGTAGAGCTTGCCACAGGCATTCGGATGGTTTTGGTTCATCTTCTGAGATACGTAAGAAAAGAAATGGCAGACTCAGGGTACAACCTAACTTCTGATTTTGCAACCAAAGCTAGTTTACCATTGCTCCTCATATAATTTGGCTATGCTCAGTTGAAAGTCCTCCAGTAGGTGTAGTCACCACAGAAATTTCCTTCGATTATACATCTAAAATCTCATCGCTCCCCCACAAACAAGCTTTTTGTCCACCCTTGAAGTCTAGCCTTCCAGCCCAGCGGAGGCGTGCAGCCGTAGCCTGAGTTTTGCAGCAACACAGGGTACCCCGCGGGGTGGATGCGTGCTCTTGTTAAACCCCAGGTATAGCAGTTGAGGCTGCGGAGGCAGCAGTCCTCTGCCACCTTCCCACACGGTCTCACGTTCTGTGCTGCCACAAGTCCTGGAGCCCAACAAGGCGACTGCAGCCCCGGCATCAGCACAGCGCAGGCACGAGCGGCTGCGTGGTTTTTCCCTCCTGGAGCTGCCAGGCTCTGCACTGCGGATATATCCTGGGATCTTCTGGTTGCTGCTGTTCTTAAATACAGCTTCCCTCTTACAAGGCTTTTTCTGCCTTTCTCATTAGAACACAGGAGAATCACTGACCCTAAATTTAACCTAATCTTAACTCTTTAACCCCAATTTCTTTCTGAACTATTTATTTCTGACTTTTCTATTATTTTTTGAGCAGTGCTGACAGGCGATAGTTCTGGAATAGTGAAATGTCTTGCAACCATGGTAACGCAAGGCACTCATTGGAAAGTTTTCTGATACTAAAAGAATTAGTTTACCACAACCTTGTACATTAGGTTTCCTATGAGACTCCCAGGCTCACCGTGTTGTTTAAAAGCACAGAACTCATTGACTGATCAGGTAACACTGCAGAGAATCACACTGACGTGCTACACAGGGTTTGCTCCTGGAGCACACGGCAGGAACAAGCTCAAAGGAAACTGCTTTTTTAAAGCTATTGAGCTGGAAAAATTGGAAGTATCATCATTAAAGGGTACTTTTGTTCTATTCCACTGTAGAATTCCCTTGCTTCAGATATAAGCTTTAATTTTGCAGCAATCTGTTTTGATTTGTAAAGAGAACCAGAAGCCCTACCACTGACAACAATAAGCAATTCCTCTCCTCTTTTCACGTTGCCACCTTTTGCTCCCAGTGGGAACAGGTTCCTGCTTGCTGAAATCACCGGTACCTCCACTCTAAATATTACCCATAGCTTACCTCTCTTTCCATTATCTCTGTCTCTCTCCTGAATTTATACCTAATCTTAGTCTTTCTTTTCTGTATTATGCCGAATGAAAATCTCCTAAGTGCATGAAAAATGGTGACTGTAATGCATGAATGAAAATTAATAAAGCCAGAAGAGAACATGAAATCAATAATCTAATTCTGACAGCTTGCTTTGTCTCTGTGGCCAGGCTGTAAGGATGTACTAGTGTTTCCCTCTGTTTAAAATTAATTGAACTATTTTATCATATCAGATAAGAGTGCACTCTTTGTGCTATTGAAGTGATAATTATGACATGATAATTACAGTCTGTGGACTGCATGATTCTGTGAATGAGTCAGCACAAGCAATTAGTTTGCGACAGCAACTTTATGGGAATGTGTCCCTACAGACGGGAGCTGCAGGATAGTCTAGCTGCTTATTATCTCTGTTCCTCAACCTTCCTTGTTCACAGGAGGATAGTTTTTGTTGTGGCTGTTGTGATTTGGGGGGGGATTTGGGGGTTTTGTTTTTGATTTTGTTTCCAGTTTGGGCAATCCATTTGGATAAACATAAAAATTGCAGGAATCAGAGACAGAAAAAGATGGAAACAGTACCAATCTATAAGGCTGTGGATTCTGAGGTCTGTGATGGTGTCATTTGAGAAATTCTGTTTGTTGCCAGAATGATATGGGCTCCCCATGCCTGCTGCACCTTAGCATGACTCCATTAAAACTGATCAGCCTTGGAGTTTTCTAAATCATCCGTCACTGTAATATCCCGCTGACAACTCTGTGCTCCTCTGAGCTCACTGAAAAGCCTCAAGAATGTCCTGGAAGAAGAAGGAAGACAAAATACTTGTTAGCAGAGAAAACTATAAGCATCAAAAGATCAAAAGTTGCCAAAGAATTGCTTGGTTTTGGAAATCTCAAAGCACAAGGGTATTTTGTCCCAAGACATTTACAGTCTGAAGCAGGAGACAAAATATGGATAGATATATATGCAGATAAGGAAATAATGAAGCAATTTTGGGAGACATGAGAGAGTGCAGTCTCACAGCAGGGAAGTAAAGTTGTTAGGTTATTGGCTTTTAGAGGGAAGGTAAGGAAGGAGAAGAGTGTTGTTTAATTTCTAGATATCCTTTCCCTGTGTGATGAAAGAGGAATAATCATCTCAGAACAAGTCTGTAATGCATTGCAATAAATAATACACAGGGCAACATACTGAAAAATGGAGAGAAAACAAAATACAGAACAGCTGCTTACTAAGTGAATGTCATCCATCCTGTGAGCTGATGAGACAATGGAAGAAACAGTATATGATCATGCAATTAATGATGATGCATATCAGCATGATCCAAAAGAGCTGATTTAGGGCCATCTTTCCTAACTTCGCAGTGTTTAATTTTGCAACCCTAATTTTCTTTGACTGTGTGCGTAATTATATCTTAGCTGTATTATTCATTTATCACAATGTTTATTTCTAAGCTGCTTCCACCTTGGGCATGCAAATATGAATGTCATAAGATCAGGCCAGATCCAAGGCAGCTCAAATGGAGAGGACATATTTTTATTCCTCAAACATTGTGGTATGTTACCATCTGTGAAACTTCAGTAAAGGTGCCATTCCCTCATCCTAGATCCCTAGTAGATGTGATGAGCTGCAAGGGAACTGTCAGTGAGCAGGATTTGTATATAACATATTGCCTCCTGATAAAAGGAACCAACACACATCAACACATGTACAACGTGTCGCTATTAGGTCTAGATTTGGAGTTCAAGAGACAGATGCTCTGCTCATATCCGCAATGTTCCGTTGAATTCTGTATACACTAAGTGAGAATGTGATTCATAGAGAACCACAGACTTGTCCCAGGGCTTGTGGGAGATCTTCCAGGAGAGAAAATTATGTGTCCTGTAACATTCAAAACAAAGGCATTTTTATTTATTGGGAAAGACCATGTTGGCTTGAGAAGAACCCTGTGCTGTGTTTACATCTTGCATACTGGAAAGACTGTCACGTGCAGCCTAAGGGACACCTGTTTGAGTGACACCTAACAGAACTCCTCCTGGACATGTAGTACCTGGCCTAAGCCCCAAACTCAGTCATAAGAACAGCTCAAAGATCAATGTAAATTATTTTCTTTTCAATAAGGAATCAAATTATTTACTGTTCCTTTGTTCTCTTCATGTGGCTGCAGTACCATTATAAAAATCCTCTCCTCTTCCTTCTTCTCCCCTCAGTGACACACAGAGAAAATTGTTGGACATGATAGCCAGACAAGTTCTCAGTAGCCCTTTCCATTCACTTACATAACTGGATATGAATATTGATAATTGCTATCTCTGACGCTCTGCTTGTTAACAGGTTTCAACCTGCAAAAGAATCCAAAATACCATGCATAAAATCCTAAAGACTAAAATTCTCATTCCCTCCCAAAACTATTATTTCTAGCTTTCCAGTTCCTTTCCTTGAACAAAGAGGAACAAACAGAGAATTTGTAGAACCAGAGAAATGTTGGCTGGAAAGGACCTCTGGTGGTCAGTAATTCAAACTCCCATTTGGAGTAGGAATGTCACCAGCGAAGCCAATAAAGCAAGCTCGTACAAAGCAGAGATGGTCCCCACTTGTATTTTATAATTATGTGTGCTCATCCACTTCATACAATAAAACAGGTTTCTGTGTTACTGGGGAAACCACAGCCTAGAAACAGAGTGCAGCGGTACAGGTCTTGGCAGAAGAGCTCTGAGATGTGAACAGTGGTGCACCATGTGCAGAAAGCTGTTTTTTATCTCAGCCCAGCTGTCCATCTGGTTGGAATCAGTAGAAAGGAGCATAAGCTGAGGTGCACAGCTGTGAGCCCGATGGACTGGAGTCTCTCGGCCACTCAGGGCTGCTTTATGTCAGCGTACCACAACATGGATATGAGGGATGGAGATCCAGTCCTTCATCACTGATTCTATGGGACATAGTTGGAGGGTCACAATAAATAGCTGGAGCTATTTGAGAAGGACCATGAGCTGTTTGGAAAGGACACCTTATCAGAGATGGAGCAGGAGATATAACTGGACCCCTTTTGTGTGCTCCGGTCATAGTATGCCAATTAAATAGATGCACAGAGTCCCTGGAAGCTCTGCTGGGATGAATGAGGAAATTTCTTGAAGTAAGCATTGTATAGGGTGAACATGAGGTCCACTTTTGGGGTTCCCCTCCCAAATTCCAGGCCAGAGGAAGGAAGGAAGTTTTTCAGGTGGTACTGTGGAGGCACCGACAGAGCCGCCTTTTGCAAGACAGCCCTGAAGGCAGGCCACCATGACTCACACAAGTCTCCAAAGGCTGCCTGGCCTTCTCTGCCCACTGGACTTCATTCCGTATTGCTGCAGGAGCAGCCCTGGAGATGGGTGAAAGCTCTATTCCTTTCTTCAAGACCAGTGGTGCTCACAGAGAAGCCTTTCAGCTTTCATGCATGGGGGAAGGATGAGACATGAGGAACCACGTGTTTCATGGATAAGGAGAGATCACTGCATGGACTGTGTGTAATGTGTAAAAAGGAACAACTTTGGCAATTTCAGCAACAGGTTTCAGACTTCAGGGCAATAGTCCCATTGTAGAAAAGACTTTGCTGTCTCATATAGACCTTATGAATAAAGATTCATTCGTACTTATGGAACTCTATGCAATGACTGTCTTCAGTATGCCTGTTTAGATGACATTGAAGAGGTGATTGACAGTAGGTAAACTTTTATGGTTATTTCCAGCACAGAGCAATGACTCTGACAGTGGCAAAAGGGTTCTGTCACTCATATCTTGAAACAAGTAGGGAAAAGAAAATCAGCATTCACTTGCAGAAATGAGGTTTTGGCCAAGATTTTGTTATTGAATAAGCAACTGATGTTACATGTCATTCATTAACTTTCACCAACACACGTTCTTCTGAGAGTCACAGTAGTGCTGAAAACATGGCAGTACAAGATGCGTCTCAAAATGTCTATACATGGGTAATGTTTAATACAGCAACTAGTACAGGTAGAGAAAAGTAAATTTAAAGAAATTATACTGACAAATAAACAATATAGTTTGAACTAAGTGCAGTGTATGACTAGTTGCTCTGNGTAATGTTTAATACAGCAACTAGTACAGGTAGAGAAAAGTAAATGTAAAGAAATTATACTGACAAATAAGCAATATAGTTTGAACTAAGTGCAGTGTGTGACTAGTTGCTCTCAGTTTAGCTCACTGCAAAATCCAGCCTATAACTTTGATCCAGGTTCCCTGGTTTCTCTCATTATGAGTTAAGAAAAACAGGACATATGGCCCCAATGATGCCCTGCATGGGGTTGCTGGAAAACCAGTGAAATAATCTGAGCTTGCTTTGTGCTCTTTGAATAGCAATTTTTTAAACAATTTATCCTACAATGACATCTGGTGGTTGTTTTTCTTTGACAGGAAGTTCTTGCAGAAGTATCCTGCCAAGAGTTGCCCAAGGGTGAATCCTCCCATGGCAATAATTCACTGGGGTTCTATTTTTGGGGGGAAGTGCAAATGTATTAACAAGATTGAACACTTTTTCAGTGAATAAACAGCACACAGTCCCTCCTTGGGGCCAGTCCCTGTGGCTGATTGTCTTTTTGGGAATGATTTGATGGTCAAGTATCCAGCAGAGAAGCCCCTGCTGCATCTGGAAGATGTACTGGTTCATTCTGAGAGCACCCACTGTTTGGCCCAAGACTATGCTGTGATTTGTCAGAGATCAGGGCATCCACACACCCATTTTGGCAGCAGAAGTTATGAGCACACTCAGGAGTGGGCACATGTCTCTGTTGCAGCCACTGATCATGGCTGTGTTGGGGTGCTGAGTGCTCTGCAGAGAGTGATCCCCGGGCTTGTAAGCCATCCAACGGTGGCAGGGTGGGAACATGCAAAGGTTCATTCTGTCCCCAGACAGTCCATAACAAAGCCCTAAAAGACAGAGAAGGTACAAATGACCTTCAGTTGCCTCTTCCCTGGAGCTGAGCACCATGCACTGACTGGAGAAAACTGTGACCCCGACCTCTGCTCCCAGCTGCAGCGAGGTGCCCGCTCAGGTGTTGGCAATTCCCAACACTCATCTAACCTGAGTCAGTCTGCAGAGTAGACCTGGGTGCTTCCCCTCACTGCTTCTGTGCTGCTGAGATCCTCATGGCCAGAGCGTGACCTGTGGTCCTTGGATGCTGGTGCAAGTCCTTGTGGCCATGGAGGTGGATACTTCACAGCCTGGGGCTAGCACAGGTGATCTCCTGGCCACCAGGTGGAACCCAAGGCACGCCTGTCCTCTCAAAATCTCACTACCAGCGGCTCCTTTCAGAAACTTGCAGGCAACTCAGCACACCTCTTTCCTGGGTTTTACTCTTTTGGGGTTGTTAGTACCGGACAGGCTGCACGGGATAATTGCTGTCCTGCTCCGGGAGATGCCAGGTCGATAGCACAAGGGGGGATTGTCCAAGGAAAAGTGTTTGCAGACAGCAGCAAGACGTGGAGTTTTAAAACTGATTTCTCAAAACAGAGACTTGAAGAAGAAAATGTGAGCACATGGTGGCTGCAGTGCAGAAGGAGTGAGGTGAGTAAATTTCATGGACTTTGGTCTGTATTAAAGTAATGCGAGAAAGGTAACAAGCCCTGGCAGCTATCAGTGTCAAATAACTGCATTGCTTCTTGGGAAAAATAGCAGAGAACTGCTAAGTTTGGTCTATAAAGGTCTCAGTCATAAAGTCAGGATTTCTGTTTGGTACTCAGCATAGTCAAGCCTGACATTATTAATGATTGAAATTGAATATTGGTTTAGTTTGACTTCAAACTAAATTCTTCACTGTGATATCTTCTCACTAGATCCTCAAAGGTTTTTGCTTTGGAAGTTCACTGGTTAATGCTGTGAAGTACTAATGATCATCACTACTGGCTTTTCTTTTTTACTGGCTACAAAACTGTTTTATTCACTTCAAAATTTTTCAAAAGACTTGGAGGCTTTCATAAAATATGTGTTTTTATGAAAGACTAAATAGAATTGTGTGGGTTTTTTTTTTCCCTGTGGCCTTTTAAAAACTTGGAAACTTCTGGGGAAAAAATGAGGGAGATATATAGATACACTTTTCGACATTTCTCCTAGGGATAAGAAAGACCTCCCCGTTACCCAGAGCAGGATGAGGATACAAACAGCTGTTGCTGTTTATGTTCTAGGATTGTGCAGGCTCCCCCCAGAGAAGGTATATGCAGAGTAGCTCGTACATTTGGGACCCCTATAGCTCTGCTGCTGCTGCAGCTCTTTTTCCTTTGCTTCCCTGCCAGGACCAGCGATTATGTGCTTTCTTATTCTTCCCCCAGAGATGAAGCCCAGAGTCAGCTCATGAAGACCATACACGGTTAATACTCTATGCCTTGTTGACTCGCACATCAAAAATAATTTCTGGATATCTTTGTTTTCCTTAAGCTACTGTTTCTTCTCATTACTGGCACTGAAAGTACATCTGTGGTCTCTGCGCAAAGCCTTGGCTACTCAGGATGCGCTGTGGGTTCACTGCTTAGCATCACAAAATATTATAATCTTTAGATACTTTAATGTTTGGTCTTGTTTATTTGCAGTTGTTTCTTGCCACTGAGGTATCAGGATCTGAACACATTTCTTTCGTGGCTTAACATCCTAAATGTGTGAGCACCTTGCACCATCATGCATCAGATGCCGTAACCCAGCTCTGTCTGCTGGTCTGTCTGTCTCCAGGCTGCCTGCTGGTCGGAGGGAGGGTGGAGTGCTACGGTGTTTCACTGGCAAATGCCACAGTGTTTTCCTTCAACATCCAAAGCTGCGAGTTTTGTTTTCTTGTGCTTTTTAAAAAAAAATTGTTCCAAAGCAGTATCCTCCATTCGAATTTGACCTAATTAGAAGGTTTAGCAACTTGAAATGAAATATTTCCTTTCCACTCCAGTGAAAACTTTTTAATTGATCTAAAATACAATCAGAGTGTTTTCAGTTTTCTTGAAAGGACGTTGCCTTTATTGGACTTGCCTGTCCTCCTCTCCCCTTGAAGGAAATATATGACTTGAAACCAAATTGATTGGAAAGTGTGGTGTTTGCCTGGCCCCGCTGTCTCGCGGGCAGTTTCTCATGTGTGGCATTTCACTTCCTGAGGTGCAATGAGACCGAGAGCAGGATTAGCGCTCTGACAGCTCAGCCCTGTCACCTTATAGCAGCTTTCCCACCTCCAGCAGCCCGCCTCTCCCTCTGCCAGAGGTTACCTCTTTCTAGGAGAGGTGGCAGAGCCAGATGTGTGTCACCTCCGCACATCTGGCTCAGCAAGCTGCAGTTCCAGCTCCAGCCTTCCTCTGGAGAGGGTTTGTGGCAGCTCAGGGATTAGCACACGTTCACTTCTGCAGCACCTCGTACCAGGGCAGCAGCTGCTAACAGATGTGACTTCAACGCCCTTCCTAGATCAGAGCCCTTGGCACTTGTGCACCGTTTACGTCAGCGTTACTGAAATACTTTGTGCTGTACTTTTAGTTTGTTTTCTTCCACCAGCCAGATGCGTGCAGATATGAGTGACAGACACGAGACAATATAAATGAATTTTTTATAACGGCAGAAAGATTCAGGAAGCTACAGGAAAAGGGGGTGGATATTGGATAGAATTAAATGAATATGCAGAAGGGTAACAGATTGTATATGGAGATTTTTTATATGTAAAATCACTCATCTCCACAGACATCAGTTACTGAGAGCTTCATCCCGCTCAGTAACTAGGATCAATGTCACCATCTGCTCCCTGGTGGTGCCATTGCACGCTAGCCTTGTTGTTCTCAGCCTTCCAGAAAGTCAATTGCTTGAAATATATTTTTAAAAAGCCATTCTACTACTTTTCAAATGACGTCCAAAAAGAAGTGAGTAGGGGTCAGAGGTTTTAGCAGGAATGGTGAGAAACAATCAGCAAACACAGACAACACACTAGACTGCTGCAGGAGAAAGAAAAGCCAGAAGTAGCCCCAGGCAATCATTTTCTCCCCTGTGGGCTGAATTTATTTACACTTTTCCATGCTTGCGTTGACCCAAGCCAGAGCAGCTGAGCTACCTGGTGTGGTCATTCAGCCTCTGCAATCAGCTAAATCAGGTTTTGTGGAAAATGGGGATTTATTTCAGTTGCTTTGTGAATGCAGTACCTAAACTCAACACTTGCCTGCACAAAACCTGGGCACCAGCCTCCGGCCCTCTCTGCATCACTCTTCCTAGCTGTGTTCTCACGTGCAGCAGCAATCTGAAATTAATTTTCAGCCCTCAGGTGTGGGTGGGAGGTTTGCTGAGAAGTTGCTCTGTGTTGAGCTATTGACTCAAAGAAAAGAAGACCTGCTCCTGCTGGATTTGAGATGGAGCTAATGTCTAGCTTTTAGTTTCCACCGTTCGCTTCTAAGTCTCTAGAATTAGAAAATATGAAAAAGCTCTTTTTGTTGTTTCTAGTGAGAGAGAATATTTCAGTTTGAATCAAACAAAATCATACCTGTACCATCTTGTAAAGCACTGATCCCTGCATAATTGTCAGTCTGTCAGTTTGCATGTCCAGTAACAGTGGGAAGAGTAGCCAGGTTAATGCAATTACACTTTCAGCGAGACGCACTATATGATTTAGCTCTAATGGTCGATATTCGTCTTTGTGCTAGCACAACGTTTGTTAGCGATACGGGCAATAACCTGTGCTATGTTGCATGGGTAAGTCTGGGGGTGTTGTACTTGAAAAAGAAATTGTGCTGACTTTGTACCGACTCTGAATCAGCACGGCTTTATGTTATCCTGTTTTCGTTCTGTCAGAAGTACCACAGATTGGTCAGGAAATTACTGAGACTGGAAGCCTTGAATTTCCAACTCAGACATGTAGTGCCAGGAGAATTTTCTTTGGATTCAGCACCGCAATTTGGTGCAACAGTGAACTACTGGGAGAAAATGATTTGCTGATAAAAAAAGTCTGAACTTCACAGCAGCAGCCCAGCTAATATTTCCTGAAAACACTATTGCACTATAAACAGACTCATTGCATTGGCTGTAGGGCACTGTCTCATCTGGAAACACCCATTTCACAGTAGTTAGACAATTAACAGATATAATCTCAAATAACTCTCTGTCTGGAATATTTAACTTTTTTAATAAAAAAAAAAAAAATATGATTTCCTTTCTTAAAATTGGCCCATTGCGTTTTAAATCACACGGTGCCTTCCAGGATGGAGAGGGTACCCTAAAACCTGTTAGAGCCATGTTCCCCTCTGCACCACAAACATCTCTGTTTTGCTCTTTCTCCCCCCTGGTGCAAGCAATGGCTGTGTGCGCCGGGGAGGCCTCAGCTGGCCAGATTTACAGTCTGCTTGAACCAGAGTGATTCAGGGCAGTCTGCTCATTAGCACTTAATTTCTCCTTTGCTTGCCCAAGGCTCGCTCCAGTGTAATTCCAGCAGCATTGATGCAGTCAGTCCCCGGCGCGGCTGACAGTGCGGTGGTGTGTTGGACCGCGGTCCCCCAGCACCATCGCTCCCGGCCCCGCTCATCAGGGCTGAGTCATTCCCTGAACTTGCCTTCTGTACTTTTTGCCAGAGTCAAGCTTTGATTTTGTTTTTTTAAAATAATTATTTTCGCTGCAACATAAGGCATGTTTTATTTTCATCTGAAGACAGTCAGGGTAAACTCACATATCTTTTTCTGCTATTCATGCTGGGAACTTCAGGTCTCAGGAGAACTTAATACATGGAAATGTCAGTAGAGTACAACCGAAGACTGAGGCAGCTCCAGGAAAGATGTCTTGGCTAAAGATTTTGATAGCCGATCCATGCAGAAATTTGCAAATGTTTTCAGCTCTAAAGATGACTGGTGTTGTTCCCCAACTTTTCTCGTTTTTTTTATTTGTTTGGTTGGTTGGGTTTTATTTATTGTGAAGTTGGACAGGCTCTTGGGAACCAAGTGGGATTTGTAAAAGAACAGAAAAAATTGCCAATGCTTTTATTAGGGCCCCAAGTATCTTGAGATAGTTCTTGCTTCTCTGGAGTGTTGAAAGAAACTCTTTGTTCATTTGCATCACAGATGAAAATGGAGACATAGCCAAATCCTCACCAGTGTCTCCACTTTCTGCTCAGGGAAAGGATGAGCAGGAGGGTAGACATCCTCTGTGCCCACTCCATGCCACGATCTCTGAACAGACTGTGAAAGTGGACAGTGTTATCTTTGTACTCACTGGGCGAGCAACAATTTCCTACTAAATCCTGTACCTTAGTCCTTGCTGTCACAAAAAGGTATTTCTTCCTGGGTTTTCCGTGGTAATAAACAGCTGTTCAGAAAACCCCATAGCTCATTACTTCTCCAAGGACAAGGGTCCTTGTCATTCTGTTATGACTGTAGATCCAGTCCTTTACTCCACAGGACTTTCAACAGTGTTTGATGAATGAGCTGAATAGAGCCATCTGAGTAAAAGTCAGACAAAAATAGCATGACTAACCCTGGGACTTCTGATTGGTTTTGTCGGGGGGGTGTTGGGGGCGTTCAGATTACTTGGATTTGAGTTGCTTTGTGTGCTATCCTACCAAATGAAGTCACCATCAAGTGAGAGAGAGCACGCTAAGCCCCAAGGTTATGAGTGGTTGTAACTAGATCAGATCAATAAAATAACTATTATATTTTTTTCTTTCTTTTTGTTTTTGAAGCCAACACTTTCCAGCAATCTAGAAATTCCAAGACAAATCCATTGCTTGGTAAAATTGTCGTTTCAGCGCAAGGAGATCAAATCTGTGCTTTCCCCAGACCTTTTCTGTTTCAGAAAGTGCTGCTGTTAAGCTCAGAATCCCTTAACTTGTTAGCTGTATAACATATCAAATTCATACCATACCATAGTTAGTATTTAGCCATGAAAGTAGAATCATAAAACATTAAAAAAACCCCATGACTGAGATGACAATGTTTTCTACTCTGATGTTGCTGTCCACAGAAGGTCTTCTGAAATATTATTAATATTTTAATTGAGAGTGCATATAACTGCCCTCTATTAATACATCAGGGAGTGATTACCAGGGAGCAGTTTCTAAATTGCAATAATTACAGAAGAGCTATTAACAGCTAAAGGCTATGAAAATGATAGAATTTTGGGAAAGACAAGCTGCAATGTAAAGTTGAAAGAAATTAATTTGTTTCTTCTACAAAAGAAGGTGATAAGGAAAGTCTGATAAGCATCCAAATCCATGACAGGTTTTTTTCATGTGGGCAGTGATCTGTGCTTCACCACATTCCCAAATATGGGGCTTAATATGAAGCCAAAGAGATTTAACTGAGATATTAAGAAAAGAAAAATATGACTAAGAAAAGTCACGCTCTAGACAATGTCAAGGGACACTTGGGGTCGTTCAGCATTGGAGGTTTTGAAGAATAATCAAATGTCCCAATTATTCCTGATAGATATTCCTGGTTATGCTTCAGGTTGGTGGGAGAGACTAAGCCATTGTTTTGAGACTAACGTGTCTGTTGCCGGATACAAATAAGTTAAGGCTGAATTGAGATAAGTCAGTCCCTCAGAGGAGTGATGTCCTGGAATAGGTGCGTAGAGGGGTACCCACATGGGCAGATGGAGTCTTGCAAGGCCAAGTTGCCTGCTGTGAAAACAAGTCTTTAGGGAGGGATGCATAAGGATTAGACACCTGCTGAAGGAAACCCATGAATGACCTGCCAATCTATCAACTGAAATATTTATATTAATAATGTCAGTATAAGTGCTAGGTAAATTTTTTTGCTTCTTCCCCCCCCCGGACAGCTATATCTCTATAGATCTTTTTATCTATTATTTTGTATTTGGATTTGGTAAAAGACATACTTTTATTGCTTTTGGCTTAGTGTGTCTATACTGTTATTGAGTGCTCACCCAAATTCCTGTCTTGAGATCTAGTAACACAGGGCTCTCAGAGGAAAAGAAACTTCTGCCCTGTAGTGAGGACATGGGCAGTGCAGATGAATCCCAGACCTCTGCAGAAGCCTTGTGACAATGTGTAATTGTGTTTTAGTGCAAAATAGACCCAGTAGCTGTAGCAGAGCTTTTGAAAAATATTCAGAGAAACTAAATCTCTGTGGTAGGTGGCTGAGCAAGTAGCAAATTGCAAAGATTTGAAATGATAAAGGATTTATGAAATTTAATACACTGGACAATTTACCAAGGCAACAACACTGAGATTTTTCTAGGAAATTGGCTTTGCTGGAAGATATCAAACTGATGACCTTCACTTCTGATCTTCTGTTTATCCTCAGAGCGAAGATGGCAGTCACCGTAGTTGTGCAGGATCCCTCACATGAACTGCCAGCTCCTTTATACCTTCTCACAGAAGTCGGGCTACCGATGCGGCTTCATTTGCACTGACATCTTTTTCTTCATTTAAACATGTTTCTCTTGCTATCAGAATGAAGAGCTGTAGAGAATGTACCCTGTAGGAGCAAGTGAGTTATGTTGTCAGCTGAAGTTATTGGTTATCTTCTACTTTTTCCATATTAGTTAACCAATGCTTGGCAATAGAGCCTTCCTACTCATCTGGCCTGTTGTCTGACCATGATCACAGACAAAAACTTGTGGAGATTTGTGCTCTCCAGGCTTCTGAGGATGCCCAGGTCTTGACAGTCTGTCGGCTGTGTCACATCTCGCATCAGAAGATGGTGTGTATGTCACATTTGTGGAACTTGGGGAAATAACAAAGAAGGAACGGAGCCTGTGTTTCCCAAAAACAAGGTACGCGCTTTTGCTCTAGAATTCGCTTTGACCTTCTTTTTGAGACTTCGCATTTCTCTCTGTGTAGAATAGGAACAGGTCTGAAATATGAGAAATATTTGGGAGATAACTATTAGGCAAGCATTGCTTATTTGTAAGATGGACTACCTCTTTCCCACGCACCACTAGTTCAGAGATGACAGTTAGGTCTTGCTATATTTAAATATCATACTTTTTTGTATGGAATAAAACCATCAGAACTAACAGGTATTTTACAGAGCATACTGTTTAAGTGGCTTTCTGTGATTGGATTATTATACAATATATTCCCTGTGTAACCTGAACTCTAATTTATCTAGTCTAGCTTATACAAATAAAAACAATGAACTGAACCATACCGACTCCCACTACAGTTGTCACTACAGAAGGAGATGGTCAATGTTAACTTTCTTGAAATGGACCAATCAAAACCTACCCCAAAGAGGTGGAGTGCTGTATTTGAAGAGAACTTAACACACTGATAATAGAGTGAGGCTAAGTGGAATGAAAAGCCATTGAAATGCACTTAAGCAATTCAAGTGAAGTGGAGTAAATATTCCTAGGAAAGCCTTAATTTTCTGTCGTGTGGGATACAAATTCATTGGAGGAGCCCCTGGCTGTCACGTTAAGATGATCTGATTGTGCAATCACTTCAGAGCAACCAGTCTCAATAAATAAATCTACAGATATCCCATGAAGTGAATATGAAATCATGTGTCTGTTGAATCAGAACAACTTCTAAAACCCTATTTTACAATCTCTCCTCCCTCCAGTAATTATTGGATGCCACATGAAGGTGAAAAGCTCCTTGAATAAAAGATCCAGCACTGCAGATCATTCCAATTTTTCATGCATACAAACAGGATACTTTATCTAAAGTTCTTATGAAATACAGCAGAGGTGCAAATGCTCCACCCTGAAGAAAAATAAGTCACCAAAACAGGTTTTTATTGCCTACAGCTACCTGGATGGTAAACTAAGATGATTCATCTTCAACTACAGAATTGCAACACTATGAATTTGCCTAATGTAGTTTGAACACCTCATTAACAGCTTTTCAGGAGCATGCAAAAAATTATTTCCCCTCGGAAAACTAATAATCAACAAACCCAAAAAACTGTGGTACACCATCCAAAAAGGGTAGCTCCAAGAAAGCATACCTGATGAAAGCTGCACTCTAGTAGATAGGCCTGTGTCCTTTCGCCCCCAATTCCCCATTCACAGGACGATAACCCCAGCTCTTCCCACAAATCCTGCCAGGAATGACCTCTGTGGGCCAGCTGCGTACTGGAGCTTTGTCTGAGCTGATGTGTCAGCAGGACACGTGCTCATGGCCAGCAAAATGGGCACAAAAGCCACGTGCTTTTTCCTTCGGTGGGACCAATATCTCTACTCTCTTCTGTTCAGCTGCTTATT
>RSEF01000013.1:13656402-13693947 GCA_003993805.1 Himantopus leucocephalus
CTGTTTCTAAATGGAGTTTAAAGGCATTAATTGCCTCTATTTCTCTACCATGGCAGAAGGTTATTACTATCTTGTAGGCAGTGCTGAATTTCTAATAGGTTGTTTTTCTTCACTGCCTACTTTCTGCTTGTCTTTAAATAAAAACATCAGTGCCCTTTTTAGAATTCAACCACGTTGCCGTTAAGTAGTAAACAAACTACTTCTGCTCTGGGCATGCTGATCTGCATTTCCAAGACACATCAATAATAAACGCTACATGTATTCTTCTGTCAAAGATATTAAATCATGGAAGAAATCTGCACAAAAATAAGCAAGTGAGAGATAAGTGCTCAGAAGGTGAGGAGGAGGTCAACTCGTAGGGAAGAAGGGTTGGAATATTATTTTTTAGCAATGATGGATCAACATTTTTACTCCTTAAGCTCCACTTTCTTGGTGTCATAATATATCATAATACATAAACTGTTAGTTCCAACCCCCCTGGGTTTATAGCATGTTTGCATACACACACACACACGTGTCAGGCAAGACTAATGGGAGGTGTATATCAATGTTAGTATAGCAAATGGATTTAATACACTTTGTCTGGCAGGTGTTACTTGATTCCTAGCAACACCTGAGACAAAGACGCTGTGCAAATGTCAAGCAAACATCCAGAAAAAAGTTCTGTAGGAATGGATAAATTCAGGGTGGTGAGACACTTCACTGCTGCAGATTTCAGTAGCTGGAAGGCTGGCAAAGGACTGGAGCGGTACAGGCAGAACCCAGCCATCCTCGTGTCCCTGCAGTGCAGGAAGAGCTTTCCATACATTTCCTCCCTCTCCTGCCATGAGGCTGGATATCCTGCACTGAGACATGGAAGTATGGACGCACGTTATGTTGGTAGGATCTTAGTAAGATTTCTATTTTGGTCCAGAGAATGAAAGGATAACAGCAAAGGGAAATCAAGATATGAACAAGGAGAAGAGTCAGTAGGTTCACTTCGGGAGCCAAATGATGCTAGAGATGCATAGCAGATGCACAGAAGGGTGGAAGGAAGGTGTAATGACATTCTNACAGAAGGGTGGAAGGAAGGTGTAATGACATTCTTTTTTCAGGTCTCTGACTCCATTAGGAGGGCAGTTTCATGTAACATTTCTGGTTAACTGTGGCTAGTGAAAAACACAATTGCCATCCTCTTCAACACGCACACACGCAAAAGCTGGAGTGCTTTTTGCCTTAACCTCTATATCACAACTATCTTTCATGGCAGATTAATATTGCTTGCTTCAAATACTGTAAAGCGGAGATTTTAATCTTTATTCCTAACTGATTGCTGCCTCCTCTTCTATCAGAAATTTCTGACTTCTGATGCTTTAGTTTAGGTAGTTTAGCCAGGATTCTTTTGCAAATTATTATCTCTGTTGTCTTCTTCCACCATTCATTTTCCCATCCTTACACGTTTATCGGTCCTAAGTGCATTGCTGTAATAGGACATTCACTAATATTCTGTGCAGCATCCTTCATTCTGGTCACCCTTTCTCTGTCTTTTGTATGCGCAGTCCTGTGGCTAACATTTCAAGAACACAGCTAAGTAATTTGTGATTTTTCGTAAACGCAGTCCTGTTTGGTTTTCATTTTAGTTTTTGTCATTTTTGCTATAATAAGGAGGTAAATAGGTTCATTAAAACAAGGTTCTTGTCACTGAGTGCAGATGAAAAGCAGAAGTAATAATAAGCTTCTGAATATAGTTAGAGGCAAAACCATGTCAGACCGGTCTGCAGAAGTTTGGGGTTTTATCACTTTCATTATTCTGGGCTTCTCTTGCTAGACTTCTCTTTCTCCTATAAGTCTGCATCCTGAATTATACATAGGAAAGATGTGGTTCAAAAAGGGTCTTGAACATGAGTCTGACTTTGATGTAAGCATCTTGAAACATGTGCAAGTATATTTTCATGAACTGGGCTTTTATTTTCTTGTTGCATTCAAGCTGTGATGAGGACTGTTTTTAAAAATGGGAGCAGCTGTGCTGAGAAGTACATAGATACCAGGTATTAGTACAATATTTCATTGCTTTAACTAAATTTCCAAGCAAAATTACTAGAATATATTTTTAAATATGAAAAAAAAATTAATGCATGTAACATTTTGGTTTGTTTGAGTGTAAATCAGGTGTAAATTAGATGCCATTGCTTTTGTATTTGCTTTTAACTGCCTAACTGTAGCTTTGCAAAAATGTTTACATTTTCCCGTTTCAAGCTGCAGTGGTTTCATTGCTGAAGGTATATTTCTGAACTATCACACTCTATCAACAAAATTAGGAGATAATTTTTATCTATAGCTCAGTTAGTAATTTCAAAATTATTCCAAACAATCCCATTTTTGTCATTAGGTGATCACATGTGGTTCTTAAAAGTTCCTCTTTATACTTTAGGGCATTTTCAGCATACAAGGGAAACAAATAACACAATCTAGGGAGGCAAAGAGGCAGCTGGGAACCATAAACATCGCGTTCTTATAGAAGTTGAATTACTGACCCGTTTTCCAGCCCTAGGCAAGTCACAGAAGTTTTTACATTTCATTTGTCATTATTAATGGCTTTTGGTTGTCATATAAGGGAGACGAAAGGAGAAAAAAAAATATTTTTACTTGTTCTTTGGAAAAATTTCAGAGCTATCTCTGTTTTCTGTATTTGCTCGTGCTTGGTGGGTACGTATCCTCACCAGAATTTCACTGAATCTTAGCTACCGTCTGAAATAGATTTCAGATCTTGAGAAGAAATGCCTTCTCTAACACAGGAATACTTCATGCTCAGTTTTTAGTTAAAACAAAGACTATACGAATGTTACCTTGGGAAAACCCGGAGCATTTGTGAGTGAGTACTAACCTACGGGTAGGGGCTCACTCAACGTGATGGTGAATCCAGGTCAGGCTCAAACCTCTACTCTGACAGCTCCAGATCAGATGTCTGAATCTGTTCACCACAGAAAGAGTTTAGGTGCCAGACTTTTGGTTACTTTGGAATTAACTTCAAAAATGTGCTTCCAGCACATTTTTCCAGGGAGTTGAACCTGACGTCACACACTGGGCTATTGACTTTTCTTGGAAAGGAACGAAGTCCTTCAGTGTGCTTCTTAGAAACACACCCTGAAACACAGAAATCTTTGCCTAATAAGTATTTAAAATGAGTGCACGCACAGGAAAGGTTTTGAGTTCGACAACTTGACATTTTCTGATAACAGTTCTCTTTCCATTAAAAAAAATTATCGGTTGAATAAACTATGTAGTTAAATCTAATGCCTTCTGCATCCCTTCCCTTCCCCTCACTACTTTGGGATACTGTGATATATTGTCCCCAGTTATTACCTACACAGAACTGCAAAATTATTAAAAAATCTTCAGCCAGGATCCCACTGAGCTGGAAAATTCCATTAAGAGGGAAAGTGTTTGTATTTACCTGCCTTCACACAGCAAAAAGGAATATAGCTTTTTTTTTTTTCCTGAACTGAATACGTTTAAGACCGCAGTCTTAAGCAGTACATATCGNTTCAGCCAGGATCCCACTGAGCTGGAAAATTCCATTAAGAGGGAAAGTGTTTGTATTTACCTGCCTTCACACAGCAAAAAGGAGTATAGCTTTTTTTTTTCCTGAACTGAATAGGTTTAAGACTGCAGTCTTATGCAGTACATATCATGAGCTCTGCAAAAACTGTGCTTAAAATGCTATTCCCAAAATCCTTAAAATTGATTAATTGTATTCAACGAAAGCTGGGCAGGGAAATCCCCGGAAAACTTCACGTCTTCTCACACACTTAAAAATGTAATGGAAATGCAGGCAGTAAATAAGAGGCATTGATTTGCTTTCAAACACCACCAATACTTTGAACTTTTTAGAGTAACACAAAAGCTTTAAAAACAAGTGTCAGAAGCATGAGTTATATTTTTGTCGTTCTAATTTTAGTCTAATATTACTTGCAGTAGGTCAAGTTATCGATAAATTTATTCTTTTCATTTATTTCAAGACTTATTTTGTGTTCAGAACTAGGATAAACCACGTGAAAGGAAAAACTCTCCATCTCTCCATATGTATAGTTTCATAGCTACCCTTTATATAGAGGCAATATACACAGATGTAAGTGCACATATATAGGAGTCCAGAACGTCCTTAATTTATCTTGTTAACAGTTTAGCAGGTTATCTCTGAATCGAGCCCTGCCTTTCCTGCCCTCTCTTCTGTGCATATCTGAGACCTTGCCTCACAGCTTGTCTGTTTTGCATGAAAATGAAGTGTCTGATGATGCGCCCCTTAAAAGCTTGTCTGCTCTGTATGTAAATGCCATCCTGCCTACCTAAAGTCTCCGGTTCCTATTTGCGAAGGTGACTGTGGAAATTTTCAGACGTCAGATGATACACACATAACCGATCTGAGGAAAAGAAAATTGATGCTTATTAGAGTTTGTCAGAATTTGGGGTTCATTGGAAACACTAATACTGGAAGACTTGTTTTCTTTCTGAACTAGGAGGAGTCCTAAAATCTTTTGCTGGGTGAAAAATGTCTAAAATTCCAATAGTTTTTATAAAAGAAGATAATTTTTTATATGTTAAAAGAATTATTCCAAATTAACACTGGATTATTGAAAACAGCTATTCCCTGGGTAATACTTTCAGTGCTGCTCTTGTCCTCTTGATTAAATGAGAAACACTCTGAAAGACTTAGTATTACTTTTCCAGTTCAGTCTCTACTCAGTAGTAAGTGTACTTAAAATTTATTTTAAAAGGTTAGAAAACACATAAAGGTCATGTTATGTCTGGCTGTATTTCACACTGTAATTTGACACATTCTTAACAAAGCCTGTCAAGTAATATTTATGACACACCTCAAAATAATATAGAAATATTTAAACTAATATAAATGAAAAGGCATATCAATATTTTGATATTAAAACCTTTGTTTTGACATTTCCAAAGCAGATCAAGTTTTACTTTCAGAAGTTTTCTGGAGGGGAGTAATTTCATCACAATCAGTAGCGTCTCATGAGGAACAAAACCCCCTGGTTTTCATCAAAACATTATTTCCCAAAAGAATGCTGTTTTAACCACTCACTAGAGTGGATTCCTACCAAGAATTTCATTATTTTAACTTCTATACATCCATTTGTGAGCTTAAGATGGAGTCACACGGGGCAGGACCAAGTAGTTCAACATGAATTATCCAAGGAGACGATCAGGAGTGGAGTTTCCACGCTGCCGGGAAGGTTTGGCAAGAGACCAGCAGAGGAATGCAAAGCAGGTAGAAGCAGTTGTCTTCATCACATTGCAAAAGGATGAAATATTAGCAATATTTGATCTCGTTCTGCTCAGGATTCTCACAGACATGCAGCAACCCATGGCAACATGATCACCACCAATTCGGACTCGTATTCACTGAGGCTGATGTTACCCACCAAAAAGGCGCAGTGCCCAGTCGACCCTCCTTCTGGTTGTGCTGAAGCTACAATGTAAACAGCTCTGATGGGCTGCAGCACATGTCCTATGCCTGGGGATCCCTCTCCATCAAGACGGGGAAAGGGAAATGGGTCTTTACTGCTCTTTTGTGATGGTACAGGTTCATTTGTCTGAGCTGCTTGAGGTGGCTTTGTTGCTTTCTTTATCTTGAGTGTTCCAGCACAGACTAAAGCACTTCTGAACTCAGTAGCAAATCTTTGAAATTAAAGTGGAAAAGTAGAAACAATTTTTTTGCCCAGCTAACCGGGTAAACAGCTATTCACCGGAACTAATATATGTACTGTCAGAAAATAATGTGGTTTCAAAAGCTCACTCAGCTGTTCAGTACTTTGGATTTGGGTGTGGGATTTTTTTCATTCTGTTCTATTTGGCTTTTTGTGCTTCAAATTTAGGCACTTTCTATTTGAATGATGCGGTGCATGTACTTTAACACGCTCAAGGTAATACCTCTTTTCAGTGAAATATAGCACTATTCAAATGAGCTTTTTTGATTAAAGAGCATATTTAATTTTAAGCCTGGTCTTTTGGGCCCACTTTTCATCTTAGAGTTGACTTCAGATCTCAGAAGTCTAGCTGCAACAGAACAATACATCAGCTTCTTTTCTACGACATGGAAACTACATATTTTCCTATTTTCACTCTTCTCTTTAATGTGATAAGAGAGTAAGAGAACACCTTCAATGGCCTGGATTTGAAAATACCAAGAGCAGTTAGAAAAATCACCCACTTCAGTATAAATATGTATAAGGTCTAAAGAAAAAGCCTTCAAGTTAGTGTGTACAATATCTGGTAGCAATCTAAACATTTTCAAAATATGATGCAGCAGGCTCATATGGGCTTTAAAGTACTCCAGGGCTCTTGACGTTATTGCAATTGTTGCCAGAGAAAAACATGATGTCTCTCAAAGCAGAATCTACATAATGCTCCCGAAAGGGTGGAAGGGAAGACAACGTTTCTTGTGGAAAGAGACAAAACCGCCTCATGATCTTCCTCCAATGGGTTGCTGGTACAGTGCAGGGCCAAATGCCAAAAAGTTTAAATCACTATAATTTTTGTAGGACTTTATACTTCCTCTGTATCTCTCTGCGAGAGACGGACAATCTTGCTCTGAAGGACTGAACTATTCATATCTATGAAGCACTTGAAAATCTCATGGGAAATTTTATAGCGATGCAAGGGTACATGTGCTCAGGAAGATGAGCTTTTTCCTCACTGAGAACAGTCTCTTTCACACTGCAAATCACCATCTACATTGCATCGTAGAATGCTTTTGAAAAAAATCACTGGCAAAATGCGTAGGCCTTGATTCTCACATCTTGAAGACAAAATCATGGCCTGTACACTTCATCTGAAAAGTGCCTGTTTAGCACAGAGCCAGAGTGTGAGCCACTCACTCACCATAGGACGTCTCCTTTAGGTCTGTGAATAAATGTTTCTCGAAAGGGACCAGAGATGTGCAGATTACTGCCCTGTGTTCTGGTTTGAACCTTTTTCCAGCTAGCCAGTAAAGAGTGGATCTTCTGCTTCTTTTCTGTCTGATTATTAGGTATCATTTAAACCTTGTACCTTCACAAATATGAGCAAATTCTCTGGTTTTCCATTAGCTTGGGGGCACATTCAGCGCTGTCAGCCTGACTGATCACTTTCACTGTTCTAGAGATGCAATAAAACTATNCTTCACTGTTCTAGAGACGCAATAAAACTATTAGCAAATATGAGACGCACAAAGTACTACCTGCATGTCTTCCCCTTCACTTCTGTTTTGTATTAAATCACTTGCATGTCAGCTCTGAGACTTCAATGCAAATGGGTGTTGTGTAAGACCATGCATTTCAAAAGGTGGTGATTGTCAACCAAAAGAAAGCAAGCATAGCACCTTGCAATGAAATGAAGGGCCACTACAGGGATGTTGGAAGGTCTGGCGGCTGCGGGACACCCCAAAGTTTTAGGAGACTTAGTGAGCAACACTGCGGCAATGCAAGGGCAATCGACAAGGCTTGGAGCGTGGAGCCTAGAAACCTTCAGTTCTAACCCTGGAACCCTTCTATGCCTTGAGAAAAACTCNGAAAAACTGAATGTTTTCTATAGGCCATTTATTAGTGTGAGCAGACTATGCAGTACCAACTCATCATGCATTGCATCGTCCAGGGAAATGGCAAGGTAGATATTGAAGTAGGACATTCTCGGTGCAGGGAAAATTTGTGTTATAGTATTTCTCTTCTATTACTGGTAACATAAGGCTAAGAACCAAAGCTCTGAACAGCCTTTAAGATTTGAAGTCTCATGAGTACCAGAGAGACGTAGGCTCCCAGACACCTCATAAATCTGGACCGTGGATACTGTTTCCTTTCTCTTCTGGGATGATTGAATCATTTCAAACAGCGGAAGAGAGAATAATGAATAACAATGTGGGACTAATCGGGTTTATACACAGTGTTATCTTGGAAATAGCAATGCTAAAGAGCCATTCCTCAAATTTTAGTGGTGACAACTTCCATGAAGAGGAATTCTGGAACAGCAGACAAGTGCATACTGAAGTAAAACTGGATGGGGAGCAGGTCTGTTGAAAAGGACCTGGGGGTGTTGGTAGAAAGCAATGTGAACATGAGTCATCCGTGTGCCTGGCAGCAGCAGCATCCCAGGCTGTATCAACAGGAGCATAGCCAGCATGCTGAGGGAGGTCTTTATTCCCCCCTATATCAACACTCATTAGCCCAT
The DNA here is from genome assembly GCA_003993805.1 of Himantopus leucocephalus. Classification (NCBI taxonomy): domain Eukaryota; kingdom Metazoa; phylum Chordata; class Aves; order Charadriiformes; family Recurvirostridae; genus Himantopus; species Himantopus leucocephalus. The sequence continues at coordinate 13,664,602 of RSEF01000013.1, forward strand.
ATCTAGAATACTAATCCTGGTTCCCCCAATGCGGGAAAGACACTTATAAAACTGAAGCAAATTTAGGAGAGGTCACCAAGATGTTTGGGACTGGAGCACTTGACCTGTGAAGAGATGCTGAGAGAACTGGTCTGGTTTCACCCGGGGAAGAGAAGGCTTCAGGGGACCTCATAGCAGCCTCCGCAGCACCTAGGAGGATGTCACCCCATGGTCCACCCTGTGGTCTGACTGTACAGAAGACCCTGCTTTAAGCAGGAGGTTGGACTAAAGATCTCTGGAGGTCCCTTCCAGGCTGTGTTAGCTTGTGATCCTACAATACTATTTCTTTACAGGGTAATTGTTGCTTCCTTTCTTTCTGTCATCTTTCTTCCTCACCTCTGCCTTTACCTTTATGTATGTTTTTCATTTGGTGTATGCTGTTAATTTCCCCATCTAAAGTTCGTTTAGTCCTTTTTCACCTCTAATCCCTGGTGTTTCTTTGGTTTTCTTCCGAACAGGTTATTGTTTCAAGGTTGTTAGGTCTTCTCCTCCTCCATTTTATTTCCCTCCTCTGTCCTGCTAGCCATCATTAAGCTTTTCTCGTTTCAAGCAACATTAGTCTTCAGCCATTGATCTTTAAATAGAATTGAAAAACAAAACATCAGGCTTTCTAGTTCTGTTTTCCCTACCTAATCTATTTCTGATGTAATTTTAGAGTTAATATTACTATTCATTTAAATACAGCTTGCTGTATTGAGAGAACAACAACTTGACTCAGATTTGAGTCATTTCTCTCCGATGCAGAAATTTATTTTATTAAGGGTATTGTTGAATACGTTCAGATGTTCGTCAATAAGAGGTATGTTTAGCATTTAGTACAATCAGAGCAAATCAATAGAGTTCTGGGTCGGCTCGGGTCTAATTGTGGATCAGAGTTTTCAAATGAACAGATAATGAAGGTGTCTTGGCTAGGCAAAGCATCAGTCTGGATGCTAAACTGGTCTCCCAGTAAAGAGAAGTGGACTAAGCCAAATTCATACAGCCACTGTACAATTGACATTGGGGAAGAATAAAGAGAGATGCACTGCAGCAGCTGTGGCCTCAGTGCCCGTGGTGTAAAGAAATTTCCAAACAGCATGAAGTGGTTTGGAATGAAGAGGGCACAGCCTTCATTCCCTCGTCTGTTGGCAGGGGTCTGTGTGGGGAGCTCCTGAGCCTCATACTCATCTTCAGTTTCAGCGAGGGGAATAAGGCTCCCAGACTGGCAGACCCATCTAAATCCTGCTGGAGAAGAACTGAGCTAGTAAAGCCACTGAATCCAGAATTACCAGGTCACAGGGGTGCTCAGGCCACCACCTGATCCCACCCCACCGTCCTGCAATGGAGAGCTGTTCTCATGGTGCAGGGACTCTTCCTTGTTCTGCTTCTCCACTCTAGAGGACGTGGATGGGTTATTTTACCTTATTTTGCTGTTCTGCCTGGGATCATCTCACTACTGAGTGGGCTGCAAAGCACAGAAATGTTTTGGAGGTATACACCAGAATTTGAAACAAGCTTCTTAATAAGTTGATTCAATTTGCTTTGCGTGTCTAAGGCCTATTAGGTTATTTGAAAACTATGGTAAATTATCCCTCTGGCATGTATCTTTTTCATCACTGTTTTGTCTAGAGTTTTCTTTCTTTTGCTAACCTTGTAGCAGGAGACATTCAAAAGATCAGTGCCATCCCTCGCTGCATTTAACTAAACCAAGATATGACTCCTGGGGATAGTCTAATGGGGAAAAGAGCAGGAAGAGAACATCATCTGCCAGCATATTAATGTTCCAAATTATGCACATCCTTCTTCATAAAGATGGTTTCATTAATTCCAAGTCAAATACTATTGATTCTCAATGTGACACAAAGACAGGTGATCACTGTAATCCAACTTACAAAGCAATCTGAACAGCAGCTGAGGCAGGAGGGAATGGAAACTCTTGACAAGTGCTTTTGCCAAACAGTCATCCTTATGAGCAGTAGAATAATGCTTCTACTGAAGCCAAGAAAATTTAAACCTGCATAGATAATTTAAACAAGCCTTTTCTGAGATTAGAAGAAAAGGAAAAAATGCTGTCTGATTTCCAGTTTCTTAAATTGCATATGTAAGCAACTCTGAACAAACTGTTCCGTAGCATATAAATCAACACATCACTGCCTTTCTGGGGGAAACAGAGTGTATATAGTTTTCCAATAGAAGCAAAACTTTTCAAATAAACTTCATTGTTCTCACAGCAAGATTACCTCCACACCAACGCTTAAAGAAATAAATGGTCAGAAAAGGGATTCTCTTAACATTTCTCTTACTGTTAGCTTTATGTGTGATGTTTGCTATATAAATTCCATGTGTCCCATTTATCATTTTCACTGACGTATTCACTTCTCTTATAACAAATTGCTAACTTCCTACCACCTCCAATAATACAATGCATCACTGCCTTTCTCTGAATATGTTAAGACTTGTCACTGTGATTCTTTCTGTCTCATCAGTGAATATGTAATACATATCCAGGCACTATGCACACTCTACGATATGGATGGGTTTTTTCCTGTGGAGAAAAATCCTTGCCCAGATCCCAGAGTGTGGGAGAGAAGCCAAGTGGATACGAGCTGAAAAATAATACTGATGAGTCACGTCAGGGAAAGTAGTGAAGTCTCTTTTGGGTCAGACCATCAAGTGAGTTGAGCCCTCCTGAGAAACATATACACCACAAGGAGAGGAAGAAACTGCAGTGGAGTATCAATACTGTAATAAGATGCAGAGAACCATAGAGAGACGCTGAATAATCCGATTCTTCCTGCTGACTCCTTCTGAGTCCTGTAGTACCAGGTCCCTCCAGACCCAGACAATCTGACTCATTCTGTACCGCGCTTGTCACTTCAACATATTTTCTGCCATGACAATCCTTTCGTCTTTCCCCATGTAAATCTGAGTCACTTTGTCGCGATGGACACATTCAGTATGACAAGATTTTCTGCATCAGAGTTCTTTTTCAGCTCTTTTCGCTGCTCCCCTGCATGTCAAGCCTGAACCACATCCCTACCTGCCACCCACTGCCTCTTCAAAGCATGAGCAAACACACACACAAACAACACACCAAACGCTGACTGAAAAGGAGGGACATCATTCCCACTAATTTCCGGAATCAACACAAACAAAGCAATCCATCACTGAAAGCCATCTCAGTAGGTACATCCACCCTGCCAGATAAGAGCGGAGTAGGGGGTGATTTTTAGCACTGGACAGTCCTCACTCTTCACCTGCTGGCCGGCTCTCTGGCTCTGTTTTCAGCTGTCCCAACAGCTTCTCAAAGGCGATGCCTGGACATGGCTCCCTCTAAAGACCGGTCCTGATGGGACGGTAGACAAGACTGCACGAAATTGGGGTCTAAATTCATCTCAGCTGTTTAACAAGCTTGCTGTTAAACCTTAGTACCCACTTTCCCTCTGCAGACAATAGGAAAAAATAAGCTCCTCCATTTCATATCTCTTACCTTGTGCTATGGTTTAGGACAAATCCCTTTCTGGAGGTTCCTCTTTCCATTATTGACCAAAGTAGGAGCCTGAAAAATCTGTGTAGACTCATTTGCTGGTTTTAATGACTAAAGTTAGGCAAAATACATTCCATTCTTGAAGCAGCCTGTGTCTGCGCTGTCTGTGTAGATTGGCAGCTGCTCCAGGCAGAGAGGTGGCCTCCTCGGTATTTTGTACCGTAGTCATGAAATCCACTTCTTATGTGTGTTGATTGATATCCTGGGGACTTCGTATATCATGCACAGCCATGGAAAAGCTGTCTGCGAAGAGCCTAGATAATTGCAAAATGACTTACAATAAGGCATGGAAAGGCGACCGCAGATCCAGCTATTATTATAGTCCAGCTCACTCCTCCGGCCTGGAGGGGGAGAAAATACACAAAATGTATCTATGCATTTGATGACATGTTGAATGTTATACTGACTATACTTAGAAAAACAAGGACTGGCATTCCAACTACTGTAGAGAACCAAACAAGCTTTTCAAAGGAGAAAAAAAGAAGTTTAATCCATGATCTATAATTATAGCTCAGTAATTTATAAAGGGAATGGGCTGTATTTTTCTAGCTATTGTGTTAATACATTCAGTATAGTACGGCTTAACATTTCTGCTTACCAGCTCTGCGCCCTCTTTTTTGCATCCTCTTCTTTGCATCCCTATGGGACAGAGATACTTGGTCCTGCCAGCTTCTCAAAGGATTAAAACAGTGAGTTTGAACCTGCAATTCTGAAAGAAGAGTGGCTCCACGGGCAGCTCTGAAAGGCTCCATGAAAAGAGAAGGGAAAGCAAACTCAGACAGGCTGGATAACCATCCCCTCACACAGAATTTCTAAAGGATTTTGCACCTACCTTCAGTAGCTACAAATTGGAGAAAGGGTGAGACCGCTGAAACAACAGCATCTGATGTCTGCAAATGGAATTTAGAAATCAGAAATGAAACGCCAGGTTGTAACTGATGAAGATAAAAATTAGTGCAGCTGCTTGCCAAGAATTATGGCAAACCCAATACCTTTTCCAGCCCTTCCAATGAAGTAGGATGACTTTCTAAAGTTGAGTGTACAGTAAGCTTTACAGCACTTCCTTGCAAACCCTGAGCGATATCCCATGCAGGGTTGCTCAGAGATGTCAGCTCCAGTCCTGGATGCCAAGTGGACATGTCAGGGCAGTATTGTTTCTCAGCTAATCAACAGAATTAATTAGTGTGGCACACCATGGCATTAGCACAGCTATATTACTTCCTGTTCCACAACCAGAGAATATGAAGCTGGATGAGAAACCTCCTTGTCTCAACACATAGATATAAATATCAAAAAAAAGCTTGTTTTGCATGAATAAAATTCTACGTTCTGGGATGAGTGAGTATTCAGAGCAGACCATCATAATGGCCCACAGTTCTTGGAAGTACATCCCTCTGTAAGCATGGCCAGTGGAGGATTTATCCATTTGTTATACTCTGGATTACCTCCACTGCTCTCTGTCTCTTTTGATGAATGTGTCCAATTTGCCCTAAAATATAAAATTATTCACCACTTATTGACCTAATATATAGTTGCTAATTGTTGCCCTTACAAGTGCCTTGGGAAACGNTGCCCTTAAAAGTGCCTTGGGAAACATGAAGGCACTTGAATTTACCTCTTTTAAAATGTTCACTTTGCCGCTCTCAGTGGAACATAGGAATGTGCTGTAACACATAACATTGGCTAAGGGAAAGATTCCACAATGTAAATGGGCTACAAGAGATACCACCAGTATGAGGGCACGGTCAGTGCCTAAGGAGATAATGCCACTCTGACTAGTAATGACACTTACTGTGCCAAAAAACCTTGTCTGGGTTAAAGTTGCCAGATATTACACAACATTAATACGCATTACACAGCGTACGTTACATTAATGTAAATATTACCTTACATTAATTCCATTACTATCACATAAAACTGCACTAATCTAAGGCCAGCGTGCAGCACACCGACTTGCTTTGAGTGTATTACAGCAAGCACCAATGAAGTATGCTTTATAACGAAAAATACCAAATGCTTTAATATTACTTCCTAAAGGAAAATCTGTTTTTATTTTCTGTCTCAGTTGTAAAAATGAAATATTTCCAGTCATACAGAGCCAGAGCTTGTCTTTGGTTAGATACACTCTCCTATCCTTATTGAGACAGATATGACAAAGAACAGTGAATAAAGCTTCAACAAATGAGCTGAAATATATTTTCCACTCTCCTTGTCCTCTCCATCTGCCATTTAATCGTGGTCATAGTGACATGGCGTGACTTGCTAGACAAATAGACCTGATTTTCTTCTGTGCTTCTATTCGTACAGCTTGCCAGCACCCAAGCCCAGCAGAATCAGAAAGGATGGAGGAGGGACAACAAGTGGAAGTAGACGCAGGTGGTCCTGGCACATCCACACTTTCAAGGGACCTGATGTGTTTCTACAGCCCATTGCTTTCCTCTCACAGAGATTGTGACAGGTACGGCTGCCCTGTTGGTTTTTTTAGTAAATAACTCAATTCATATTGGTTTCCTTTTCTATAAGATTGAGTTCAAGCTGAACAGACCTGAAGTTTCTTTTTCAGTTTCTTTACAGAGGTTTATGTGTAAGAAGAAAAATGAAGACCAATTTGGTAGCTACTTTAGAAGTGTTTACTCACCTCAGTTACGATGCAGTATAGAGAGTGGTGGAACTTACTGGGGAAGGACGTAGNGTTTCTTTACAGAGGTTTATGTGTAAGAAGAAAAATGAAGACCAGTTTGGTAGCTACTTTAGAAGTGTTTACTCACCTCAGTTACGCTGCAGTATAGAGAGTGGTGGAACTTACTGGGGAAGGACAAAANGGTGGAACTTACTGGGGAAGGACGTAGAATGGAAAAAAATGAAATATTGTTGAGAGAGTAAGGGAAAAAAAAACCCCAAACCTGAAAGTTAAGCAGAGGTACAGAAAGTGTTTAGTCCTGCACAAATTCTTAAACACTTGTCTCCTTGTGTGCTCTGAAACAGCCAGTCCTCATCTTGACCAGGCACCTTACTAATGATTCTTCTGTTCCTACCTCTTATGCCAACAGCAGTTCAAAATCAAATTCACATTCTTTCAATGTTATTAAATTGCAAGGAGTCTCTTTAAAATGAATCCTTAATGAAGGGAGAAATAGGTCAAAAGAGCACTCTTGTTGCTCACCAATCCAATAAAACCTTTCAGTCTGCTGAATGAAACACCTCTGTGCAATGCTAAAATAAATGAGTAGGGTCTTTCTGATGGAGAGAGTTCATGTGCAAGATAATTTCAGCACATCCAAAAGTCACCACAAGAGACACGCTTCTGCCTTTTAGTGTAGTTGGTGTAGTACCTTCCATGCCGCTAACATTTCAAATGAATGCATAGTAGTCCTCAGGCTCCACACTTTGAATATCCCTCTGTGGGACCAAATCTCGTCTCTTTGCCTCCTGCTGCTATTTTTGGAGGCAGGCCATGCTTATTACAGTGTTTTTTCTTGCAAGGTTATTGGACTACTACTAAACCAGAAGTTAAAGAGGGGAGGAGTAAAGAAGAGAGGATGTAAGACAGTCTCAATTCTTAAGAGTCAGAAAACAGATTTTGTTGGGGATCAGGTCACTGTGTAGCCATTTACAGTGGAGTAGTTTCCATCTTCTTTGGAAAATTTGCTTTTGTCAGGATTTTGGAGGAGGCACCAGCCAAAAAGGCTGTTCTTTTGTTCCTGGATGGTTAAAAATACCTAGTCTTAGGTTAGTAGCCAGGGAGACTCAGCTAAAGGGTCAGGCAGAGAAAAGAAGGTGGTTCTTCACACATAGATAGTAGACCCAAGGAGCTCCTTGCCAAAAGGTGTTGGGGATGTAAAATGTTTACATGGCTTCAAGGGAGGGACTGGGCAGGTACTCAGAAGTGAGAGCTGGTGAGAGGTGTCGGGCAGACAAATTGCACAATCTGACAACATTCCCTAAACTAGCCCACAGCTTTTGCCCATCTTTGATTCCAAACAGCTAAACCTTTTTCTGAATCTCAGAAGATGACATCCATGCACTTTGAAGCTTTTTTGTTTTAGAGAAATTCAGTAAGGAATCAAGCATTCATAAGGAGCTAAATGATCTATTTTGACACAGCCATCATTCTTGCAGGATACACTTTTTTGGCTCAGAAAGTGTGTTTGCAGAATGGTTGTCATTCAGGAAGAAATAAGAGTTTATAAAAAAATCATGTAAATTTAGTCCTGGGGGCAATAAATATGTCTTTGGAATAATATGGTCCTCAGAAAGATTTCCAAAACAAGGCTATCTAAGAATACGGGATCACATTCCAGCATACCAGGAAAGCAGGAAAATATTTTTATATCAATACGTACAGCAATTAAAATCCTATGTTGGATTTCAGGAGAAAAAAAATAAAGAGTTTAAAAAAGGCTGAAACAGTACAGTAGCCTAATTCCACATGAATGACTACAAAACCAGGTTGGCTTTCTGCCGATCAAACTCTGTTTCCAAGTACTTGCTGCCATAGACAACAGAAAATAAAAATCAGCAGAGATCTGAAAAATAAAATCATGCCAGATTTTTTTTTTTTTTTTTTTGCCTGTGGCTCATAACTGGATGTAGCATCAATATAATTTTGTAAAAGCTTTTTGGACTGAGTTTTGGGGTCTTTTTTTGTCTGGTTTCCCACCCTCTGATAAATACAAACATTTTGCAGCTAGTCTCACTTCCTATATTTCAGATTCCCAGCTCTCTAAATCCCACATTCCTGATTTTGTAAATGCGTCTGCTACGGGAGCTGATACAAGTAGCTGGAACCTCTTTTCTTACTCTATAATCTAATGCACTTAGCGAGCCAATGAATATGTGTGAAAGGAGGGGCTTTCTGGCTAAGGGACTCCTTGCAGGGGAACAGCTGTTACAACGGCAAAACCTTAACCGAAGCCAGGCAAACACACGCACTCACATCTCTCAGTGGCTTTGTGCGTCTAGGTCTGGCAAGACAACTCCCCCCTCCGTCTCTCTGCAAAAAGTGAACAAACTAGCACAGAGAAACTTAAAGAAGACCAGATCTCGGTTGTGAAACGTTCCAGAAGATCTAGTAATGGCCTGGATCAGCAATATCTCCTGGTTTAATCACTTTGCTCTACATGAAGAACGTTTCAGGAGGTATTTGAACAGCACTGAGGATTACTTAGCCTTCCTATGTGGGCCCAGACGGAGCCATCTGTTCTTGCCCATGGCTTTGGTGTACACCCTGATCTTCGTTGTTGGGGTGATAGGTAACTTCTTAGTTTGCCTGGTAATCCTCAAGCACCGGAACATGAAGACCCCGACCAATTACTATCTCTTCAGCCTCGCCATCTCAGACCTGCTCGTGCTGCTTTTCGGGATGCCACTGGAAGTCTACGAGATGTGGAGCAACTATCCCTTCTTGTTTGGGCCCATTGGCTGCTATTTCAAGACGGCACTCTTTGAGACGGTGTGTTTTGCCTCCATCCTCAGTGTGACCACAGTCAGCGTGGAGAGATACATTGCCATCCTCCATCCTTTCCGTGCCAAGCTGGAGAGCACTCGCAAGCGTGCCCTGAGGACCATCGTGGTGCTCTGGGTCCTCTCTGTTCTCTTTGCCCTCCCCAACACCGGCACCCACGGCATCATGCTGCAGTATTTCCCCAATGGCACCCTGGTCCCTGGATCTGCCACCTGCACTGTAGTCATGCCCATGTGGATCTACAACTGTATTGTCCAGATTACGTCCTTTCTCTTCTACGTGCTGCCTATGGGCGTAATAAGTGTGCTGTACTATCTGATGGGGCTAAGAGTAAGTCTTCCTCCAAGTGTGCTCATTGTGTCCTTAGCTCATTCTTGTTTGTTTATGTCTGTGTGTGTCTTTCAAGTGATTTCACCTTTTCCTTGCCCATCTGTTCCCCCCCAACCCCAGCCCTGAAAAAGCAAAAGTATTTCAAACCTCTGAAAACAATGGATCCAACTCTTTCTTTGGTGTAATCACATTCTCAAATGAATATAGCTATGTCGGGTCATAATTTACCCCCATCTTTTTTTAAAAACTTACCATAACTGCTGCTCACATTTGAACGTTACTCAAACATCCAAGTCTGTAGATTGATTCCGGCCTCTCAGGGATTTGCACCTTTGCAGTAGGGACTAGAAGGAAATAGACCAGAAGGAAAAGGTGAAAAGAATAAAAAAGAGCAGGGTAGTGATTGAATCTTGTGTATTATTTGTTTTCCCTCTTCTTGTGACTGTGGAATTTCCATTGCATTACATTATTTTTCTTCTTCCCCGGAGATGGTGATAATATTCAGTTGTTAAAACTCACAAAGCTGTCATAAACTGAAATGCTACCTTATTGCTGCAGCTAGCAAATTCAGCAATCATTTCTTTATATAACTATGGCATAGTTTCACCATCAATTAAGGCTACCTTAGAGTTCATATTCCTTCTCTCTTCAGAAGGTGAGACTAGTTTTACCAGGTATTCATCGTTTAAATACACGGATAAAACAATCAGTATCACAGTATTATAAAGCTATGTAGCACAACACTGAAATGCACTGTTAATCATAGAGAATCAGTGACTGTTCTTCTCATATATTACATACGCTTTGAAGATATAACTCCTATCTCATTGCACTCAATATAACTTAAAGTTTAAAAAGCTGTGTCTGATCTTCCAGCAAGAAAGGGATGCAATATGCTAGTGGAGATAAATGAACTTACTGAATAATGTGCAAGAAATTCAACCAAATCTGTGTTGGTGTATATATCATTTGCTTTTGCTGGCTGATACTTACTGTTATCTGAAACTATACAGAAGCAATTTTTCCTTACCTAGGAAAAGCCAAAAGGATTAACTGCCAGAAATCCATAGCACACAGTAGTTCTTCGAAGCAATGAAAGGGTTAAATTATCCCCACAGCCCAGTGGCTGCTGTGGGGTCTTTGCATAGTTTCACTGAAAATTTTGCAAAATAAGACCTGGAGGGAGGAAAAAGTGCTGAAAATATAGCTGTTTAAAAAAGAAAGGGTAATCCCCAAACCAATAAAAAGAAGTCTTGAAGATTGCAATAGCTTCTATTTGTGGCAGCAGATATTCCTGATCCCCATCCCAGACAAGAAGCTAGGTACCAGACGAGGGCTGCATCCCCGGGACTTCTGTGTAGTCACAGATACGCTCAAGCTGTCTTTCCTAAGGCTGCAATGTTCATTGCTTATGCATCTGCTTTGCTGTATATCCAACTCGGACTTCCAAAATTTGAACAACACCCATCCTGACTACATCTGCATTGCACTCGAAATTGCACTAGGCAAGATAGTTTCATTTTTTCAACAGAAATGATAGAAGAATGGTGTGTATATATATAATTTTTCAAGAGAAGACACTTTTTATCTGCTCACAGAGGGTGAAATCTATGAGGCTTCAGCAACGCTCCAGAGTCTCCTGAGTGTCATATATTGCTCATAGACTGTAGTGGAAAAGCTCAGAGTTGATCCAAAGGCTGTAAACAGGCTCAAATTCAGCAAACAGAGGCATAGACTTTCCAAGTCCAGGCTTTGTGGAAAGGCATTTCCTCACCAAAGTTTCTCCCACAAGCTTTGTCAGTGTTCAGGAGAGCCTCGGGATGCAACACGAAAGGAAGCAAGTGTGACATGTTAAGCAGCTGTAAGAGGGTAGCAAACATGGGTCATACGGTAGCCGAGTTCATTTTTAATTTTATACCTTGCTAAAAGGAAATAAATATATTTGTCTTTCTCCCTGGGAAATTCATGGCCAACAGTGCCTTCAGGTTGATTACCTCATCAGGCAACAGCTTCAACCAACTCATCGAGTAGGCAGAATTGCGTGCTGTAGCACGAGTCGTGTTTTTTTAAATATCAACTTTTCCTTCAGCTGGAGAGAAAATTTGACCACCACTCGTGTCAGACAGGCCAAGGAGCTTACAGAAAACAGTTCTCCTGCTTTTGCTGAGTGGCCTCACTAGGTTTGCCTAGGGATAGGTGAGGCCCTAATTTCGCTCTGCCTTTTGATTCCTAGTATGAAATGCTGTAGCTAATAAAGATAGGGGGGGCGAATCCAATTTTCAGCTTCTTCCTCCAGACACTTTTAATTCTCTTGCAGTGAATGGGTAACATTCATCTCCAGGCAACCCTACGTAACCTCATACATCCACGGTAATGTAAAAGTAACCACTGCCTTGGCTGGAGTTCTCCCTCTGTCAAACCATTGGCATGAACTCAAGTTACAACCTTTGCCATGGGCTCATTTCTTTTTTTTCCTTCCCCTTTATCATAACTCATTGTTTTATTGAATTGCAACTGCTGAGTTATTCTTACTAGTCACACCTCCATCTATTATCACTTGAGGCTAAAGAGGAGCCTTATAGCATCATCAAAATGACAGGAGGAAGGTGAAAAATATACACGTGTCTCTAGTTTATTACAGCACCAGAGCACTGTATTCTTTGAGGCTTTGGAATATGCCTGGAATAGATTATTGTTGAGACTGAAAACAACTGAAGGGAAACTAGGGATTTTAATCAATCTGAGCAGACATCTATTGCTGGATGTATTACATCTTCCTTAAGCAACTGTGGCTATGACTAAGAGTTACATAGGGAATTATGTAAAACATGGGAGGGCTGAATTGCACTATAATTGAATATAATTCGATTTACATGTGTTTCCCTTTTATGGGTTTTATGAATAAATAGAACATTGAAAGAAGGTCTCATTCGATCATCCTTACCGAAAAGTGTTCTTAATCAAAAATCAGGAAGCAAAGTCACAGTGTAAAAAGCAAAAGAAAAGGGCACAACTAGCATGTTTTCACAAGATTTTTACAAATCCAGATTGATTTCTGTATTTTCCCTCATTCCTGATATTCTTTCCCATGTAACTGAAAGTTTTGTTTCCCATTTCAGTTGTAAAAAGTGCACTCCAAATCTGTTTGCTAATCAGAAGTTCCCACTTCAGGAAGCTGGGTCCAATTATGCACTCTCCATAGATGATTTCTTGTATAATCAAAGCAATTGTCCTGATTATCTAGCCCTGGTCTTTTCATCACCAAAGCACCAGTGGTCTCACCGTAAGCGCATTGAGGAAGAATTTCAGGGAGGATCAGATTATTATGCTTTATGTCCATTTTTCAGAAGTCCAGGAAAAACTACTGGAGGAAAAAAAAAAAGCAAGCCTTGTTGTAATTGAGCAGTATGTGGCTGAATCTGTGCATATCATGCACACCGGCTGTCTGCAGGAGAGCATATATGGGTTTTGTTCATTAGATGGCTTGAATATCAATTACTCCAAACACTCAGGGCATGAAACAAACTCCCTTGAATTCTACAGGATTTTTTCCAGTGATTACAGCTGTGTTTCACTGAGGCCTCTCCGGGTATTTTTTGGATCATTGGTTTGTGCTTAATTGTGGGGAACCCTTTAAGGAAAATAAACAAACAAACAATATTTTGCTGGAAGAGAAAATAATGCCTAGAAAAATACTGTTGAAATTGAACACAAACTGTGAACCAAATATTGACTTATTGAGAACGAACAAGTGGGGAACTGAAATACAAATTTGCTGTAAATATGCAGTCTCAGATGCATAAAATCTGAAGATTGTTTTGAACCTTCAATGTTTTCCTAGACTAAAACAGAAATTTAAATGTAGATTTTTTTTCAGTGAGTCCTGAGTTGCCCCAAGTTCTCCCTTCTCGAACTACAGCTATCAAAATATCAAACAGGCTATGTCGGGTGGGGATGTCATCTTCTGTCTAAGCTCTCCTTCGGTTTCCCTCCTTTTGCCAGTTGAAAGGAGACAAATCTTTGGAAGCAGAGGAAATGGCTGTGAATGTTCAGAGACCATCCAGGAAATCAGTCACCAAGATGCTGTGTAAGTAGTGAGTCCTTCTGCATTTTATTTACCATGGACAAGAGAGTGACCAGGTCCTGAAGGGCATCAAGAAAATTCACTGCATACAAGTAGCTGTGATCAAAAAAGCCCCAACTTATTGGTGTTTTATCTGGACTTACATGGCATGGGAGTGAAACATCATGGCTAACTATCAAAAGACTCAGAAGGCAAATTTTCCTCCCCGGCATGAGAGGAGGTTGAGCAAAGCTACATGGCAGACACTTGCATGGCAACTCTCTGATGTCCCTCACTCCAACCTGGCCCTTGCAGCCCTCTAGGGAGAATCCCTCTTTTTCAGAGTGCAAATAGTCTATCTTAAACATTTTTAAAGGGGGATGTGTCTCTGTTTTGCATCACACCATGAGCTCTGCTCATGGACAGGAACATCCTGCCACGCCACATACATCACCTACTGCTGACTTAACCACTTAGACCTTCCCAAGAAAAAGGAGGACCTAGGCAGACTCGCATATTGTACAGCATTCAGGAGAATCTGAATTCACTCTGAAAGTGCTCACATCACTTCCTAATTTAAGGCTATCTTTAAGGCAATGATCACCTTGCTACAGAGTTGGTGTTTATGCAGGAAACATAAATCACCTTCAGTATTTCCTGCAAATACGTTATTCTTTTAGGCAGCTTAAGTCACCTTCTGAACTAGGAAATTGTACTTTGAAGTCAGCCTCATTTTCTGTGCCCCCTGACCGTGACCACAGATGTTCATGGGACCAAAGTCTGGAATGGGTTTACAAGAGTCCTTACTAGAGCCACCACAGGCCAATTTGTGTGTGGAGGCAAACTTTTTCTTCCATGCTGAACAATGCACCCAGCCAGAATTATCATCAGCGGATGGTTCCTATGGCTTTGTCCTGCTACGTGATGTACAAATAAAGTGCAGAGGAAATTTACTCCAAGGCACAATGCAGCCAACGCGTCCCAGGCACCAAAGATGAATCCAGATGTCTCACTGGCAGTTTCTCCATTGAGCTCTGTACATGCCGCAGCATTTCCTGGCTGTTGGCTGCTGTTTGAACGTCATTGTGTGTGCATGCATTGAGTTACCAAACACAGAACTCAGTGGAAAGTTTGTCCTTTTGGCTGGTAATGTTTTTCAGTGAGCACTGCAGAAAGACAGAAAGGATGGCAGAAGTTTTGAAACACTGAATAAAATTTGTGTGTTTAGTCTTTCATCCAGCTTTCTGAACTCTCTCTGCTCTGCGCAGGTGAGTGAACCATATCCTTCCATGTCTGATTTGTTTTTCTTCTCCCCTTTCTCCACGCTAGTTGTCCTTGTGATGGTTTTTGCTATCTGCTGGGCTCCCTTCCATATAGATCGACTCTTCTTCAGCTTTGTTGTGGAATGGACTGAGCCTCTGGCTAATATATTCAACTTAATTCATGTGGTGTCAGGTAAAGATTTCTTCTTCCACTTGCACAGGCACTGGCAAAAGAAGTATTTGTGAGTGGTTTACTTGAAATATGTAGTCATTTATTTTGTAGGTGACATGAGACATGCATGCAAAAACTTCTTGGGGTTTGGTAGACAGTGATGAGAATTGTGCCTTAAAGAAAGACTGCATGCAGTTTCTGAAACTTTCATGATCTGGGCATGCTGTCCAATACAGTTGTCTGAATATTCACAAAGAATGAAAATAAAATTAAAAAAAAAAGGATATCACACATCATTACCAGCTACTTTTCCTTCTTGGAAATGTTCAGAAATGAAGGCTGCTGTCATTCAGCTGCTTTTAGTGAATACACAGCAGCAGACATCACCCTCCAGAGGGTTTCTCAGGTAAACAGGGAACCTTACCAAATGACAAGACAAAAGATGTACATCCTGCTCAGAACAAGGTGATATAACCAAATGTTTGTGGCCCTGCCAACTGAAAAATTAAGGCTTTTTCAATGAGGAATCTTATTTTCAGTCTGCCATGGGAAAACACTGAATGTGGCCGTTAGGCAGCTCAGATAGATCCAATCTCATGCAATTGCCCTGGTGTGTTGTAAGAAATCAGCTGCCCTCGGCTGGAAGTTTTCCTCTGACAGCTTTGATGGGGGCACCAGCTGTGCAAATCCTGCTGTGGGGATGAGGGCGGTGCTGGAGGCAGGTCAGTACAGCTCCAGAGAGAGCTGGTTCCTGAGCAGCTGGAGATAGTGAGCTCCAATTAATACTCTCTCCCACTTCCCTTTCCCTGTGTGCTGCAGTGCCCGAGCTAGCCTCGGCGAGACATCCCCCTCCTTGTGCCAGGAAGGCAGCGGGCAGAGCTCTGCCGTTGCTGCCTCCGCCGTTGCACCCAGGCTTGAGGGAGCGGTATAGACAATGAAGAGGTTTTCCTCTTCTGAGATCATTTCACACACAAATGAGGTCTCTCTCTCATTTCGCTCACCCTTGTTCTCCTAGGTGTTTTCTTCTATCTGAGCTCTGCCGTGAACCCCATCATTTACAATCTGTTGTCCCAGCGCTTCAGGATGGCTTTCCTCAGCGTGATTTCTCCTCGCTGCAAGCACTGGGCCCCTAAACATCCCACTAGCAAGATTCCTGTACAGCAGAGCATCTTCGTGCTTGAGGACCACAATCTCATGGACTCTGCTGAAGACACAAGTCTCCCTGGCACCCACAGGACATCTGTCAGCAGTTCTCAGCTCTCCACTGGTCTGTGACTTTCTACGTGATCCAGGTGAGGGAGAAGTTAAAGAAAATTACTTTAAGAAACAAAAAGAGAAGAGACCCTCCTAAAAAAGAGTGATTTCGGCAAGAAGACCTCACAGATGTGTCTTGTTGAATGAATGAACGAGGACACTGTAATTAGCAGGTGGTTGAGAAGGATTGTATTACCCTCAAGCTAACAGGAGGGCTGGAAATCTCAGCTTATCCCTGCAAACTATGCCGGCAAGGAGCTGCTTTACAAAAACGAGACACACTCCCAGTGTTACCAGCACAGGAGGGAGACGCAGCTTATCCAAGTCTTACCGAATGGCTTTTTGTGCACCAGCCTAAACATCAGTTTACTTAATTTGAAATGGGGCAACTTGCTGCACAAGCCTGGTCTACCCACTTCTAGCTTTAGGCAAGCCAGTCTCACTTCTCTCCCCTACGATCTTCTCGAGGTGTAGCTTTTGCAAGCCTCTCTTGGCAACAAGAGCAAGCAGGCATGAAGAAGATCAGCTCTGAGCTGGGCTGAAAAACATCAGACACCAGCAATAGCTATTTCTGGGCCAGAAGAACCAGGGAGCCAATAATTATGAAAAGCAAACTTTTTCTTTCTGAGCTAGGTGAAGATTCGGGTGGGGGGTGGTGATTAACGTCTTGAATCACTTTGACAAAAACCTACCCTTTAGTGGGTTATCTTTAACAAGTCTCAACGTTACTACCATATCTCCTCATACTATGTCTGACAATATCTACACAGTGCTGAAATGGCATGTGCATGCCACAAATTCATCTATGTGACCTGGGAAATAGCCGTTGCTGGGAGCTGAGGATGTTCCTGAAGTGAATCATTTGCTAAAAATGCAGCTGGTGGGGGGTATCTGCCCAGGGAATGTGAAATGTCTGCAGTCTTTGCAGGCTTATATTGTGCATCGGACAGCTTCATTTTTGCCCATCTGCCTGAACTGAGCCTGACCATGTACAAATGGACTGTGGTAGGTCCTTGCTATGTCCCATGTCCTGCAGTTTGCAACAGCTTCTTACTATCGCTTGAACTTCAGATACACGTGTGTTGCCTCTGCCAGTGAAGCCCTGTGGTCGTACTTCAGCAGACTTCACACCTGCCCATGCCAGGTGGATTGTAAAAGTCAGAGAACTACGTGGGGTTAAGCAACCCCTAGGAAACAGGCTGGAAACCATTCGCAATGGAATTGGGACAAACCTGAAGGATCAGAGAAGCTGATGCGAAGGCAATAAAAAAGAAAGTTTTGCAGTGAGGTTGCATCTACTTAATTCAGTTTTTGCCAAAAAGCACAATATAAGGTCTGGGAAACTCTCATGCATCCCAGTCATGCAAACAGATCCTGAAGGCAGCACGCTTACATCCAAGTTGATGAGTTCCTGAGCTCCACTAACTGCAAAGTGAGGACCCTACAGAGTTTTGTGAAGGGGGGACAGGGTGAGTCTATTACATGACAGAGAATTGTATGAACCTCCGTGCCCCAAGTTTCAAAGCATGCTTGTGTTTCAGAGAAACGCCTCCTTTGTGCATCATGATGCAGGGCTAGGTTTAGCCACCACACTGGGCTCAGGCTTGGCACTCACTGCCACAGAAAATCATCTGAGGTGTGACGTCAAGGGGCTGGCACTTACTTACATAGTCAGCGTCCAGAGAGTTATCGTAACGAATAAGAACATTAGTTCCTGAAAGATGATACACTGTATGCATAAAATCTTATTCCAGTCTGGTCACTGGGGATCCAGGTGACATTTCCCACTGTAGGAGGAATGGGTTATACCCCTGTTACAATGGGCTCTTACCTTGTTTGCCTGAAAGTCTTCTGGTTTGTCTCTCCCTGTGGGTGATGCTCCTAGGTGATGCGAGACCTGGGGGGCTCATGGCAGCTGGTGAGTCACCTTTTCCTGCAGCACAAGCGGAATTTTAGCCCGTGTTTTCTGTCCGACCCATTTTCCCAGCTGCAGTCTTGAAAACGAGCCATGGAGAGCCATGGAGAGTGTAACAGATAGACACACAAGGACCTGGAGAGAAAAGGCAATTCCTGCTCCCTGAAGACGCAGCTGAAATACTTTGCCACCCCCAAGTGGACGTTTGAGTTTTATCAGGGACATTTACATTTCTAACCAGTTTTGTATTATCATTTTTCCCTCCACCAGACATTAAAGCGCGCCTTCCCTCTGGACTTGCCATGCCAGAGGTGCCTTGCTGCCTGCGAGCTGCCCAGGTCCCCGTTCTCCCGCCCCGTGCTGGGCACCGAGCTCTGTGCTCCCACTAAGGGGCTGGGGACTGCCTGGGCAGGGGCTGCACGGGATTTCCTCCCTCCCCCTGTGCCTCACTTGTGCAACGCCCTAACCGAGCACAGGGCTTATCCTCCTTATCCCAGCTGTGTGCCACTGAAAGCGTGTCGTCTTCTCCGCTATCCTAGACACCCAGCCAAAGCAGTGAGGAGACGGTATAGTTTGACATACTCACACATCCACCATATGATGGAGACATCCCTCTGCAAGATTTTGTGGCTCTTTGAATGCATCTGTTGCATCTAGGACCAGACAGCATCTTGTGTTTGTGCCCAGAAAGTCACCCATGAGTGATGCTGCTCCCTTCTCCTCCCTTCATGGGAGGGTCGCAGCCTTGGCTGCAAAGCTCGGGGTTGTTAAATGCAGCTCTTGACTTGCAGATGAGCACACAGACCTGCAGTCAAGGTTGGGATGGGAAGCTGTAGGGTGAAGATTTTGTGTGATCTTCAACAAAATGGCCAAATGTTTGTTCCTAGGGAAGACAAAGGGTTTTGTGAGGGGGGGGGGGGGGGGGGGGGGGGGTGGAGAGGGTGTNCGGAGTGTGCACAGGTGGGGAAATTTTAGAAGAGAAATAGGAAATAGTGAGAAGCAAATGACCAGGAACTCACCTCTGGTTCTGAACTAACTTTTTTCATTATTATCCTAAAAGCAGTTTTTATCACTCTTAATTTGGTATCAGTTAAAAGAAGTGACACTCATAACCAAAAATTACTGAGCTTTTTTGGCCAAACATCCGGAGCAAAGCTGAAAACATCTAGTCTTGAACCAAGTCAAACCTTCTGTGAAAGTGTTATTAGGGAAGACTTGTTAAAATTCTTCTAAATTCTGCTAAAAAATAAAATAAATGCAGTGAAAATAACGTGGGCCAGCTTGAGGTTGAGACCTCCAGGTTAAGCTCCCTGTGACAGGACAGCTCAGTACCCCCTCGTTCCTGAGGAGGTACCTCTAAAAAGTCCCTAAAAAGTAGTTGATGTCCATTGGAGGCTTTTCTTCCCAAAAGGTCTGTGCTTGAGTTATTTATCACTCTGCTCTGGTATTTACCTGGTTGAGTTTTGGAAGCTGGATCCAAACACAAAAGTACTGGGAAGGTGGATAGAGATGTCATGAAAGCCGATAATAATTCCTTCACTTACAAATTTAGCAGCTTTCATAGCCAAGTGCTGAAAAATGTTGGCAACGGACTCAGAAAAACTCCTGTTGCAAGAAAATGGAGAACAACTCACTTTCCCCCAAAGTGGTCTAGTGTGATAAAAATATATTTATCTGAAATCAAGCGTGACTTCCTAGACAGAACTGTCTATTGATTTATTTCTCTGCTTCAGTTTCCCTCCGGGAAACATGCGAGTGTGTGAGCAGAAAGTGTGGAGTGCAGGGGCAACGCTCCGGCACTATGAGCAAGACCTGGACAGATTGAAATGTGTTGCAAGGAAGCACTTAAAGGAGAGAAGAATTGCTTGCATTGCCAATGAGTGATACTCAGCCCTAATGCCAGGTCAAAACACCCTGACTGCAAGTGGACAATTCTGTTGAATTTATATGAAGAGTTTTTTGACACTAGTGTGTTTTGAAGTGTTTAAACCATGGCTTATCAGTAAAACTAAACATACGCTTCAGCTGCAGAGCTGGCTGTATGAATCTGTGTGTAACATGAAAATAAATATACTGGAGTCTCTCTTCCTATGTCTGGTCCATCCCCCAGCAATCCTTGTGCTTGTTTCTCCCTCTGATTTCACATGAGTAGCAGAAGATAGAGATTCCCTGGATGTTCAGCCAGCACCAGGTGCAGGACATACTACAAATCACANTTTAAAAAAAAAAAAAAAAAAGCAGATTATTTCCGCTGGTATATATGCATGAAACTACAGCACTAATCATGGTGTGGTTTGTTGCATCCAAGTGCTCTGCACGACTGCTTCTCCAGGAGAGGAGGTCAAAAACTGGGCAGAACAGTTTTCATAGCCAGGAGAAGGTCCCAAAGCAAAAAGTGCTGTTTCCCAGGCTGTGTAAGCAGCCAGATCTGCTCTCCCTTTCTGTTTCTCTACAGTTGTTTGCCTCATTTTCTCTGCTGTTCATTGTGACACTTGCTAGGTTTTTCCCCACTGAGGTTTCTTGTTCCACAAACGAGCAGATCTATAGCAAATTGCTGAGCTGTAGCATTTCCATATCAAATGGATATTAAAGTAAGGAAAAATGCAGTGATGAAAACACAATATTAATATGGATTTTTTCTTTCTCTAATAAACTGAGGAGGAATAAGGGGAAAGGACAAGAAATCAAATAACCAGGAACTCCTGCAAGGGTTAAAAGTTGTTTTTAGAATTTGGTCCAAGCTGATACGATGGCAAATGTCCTTCAGAGTCAGTTGGAGGATAAAAGTGTTTAAAAAGAAACTTGGCAGAGAATTGCCCAATTTGAGCCTTGCAGATTTCCCTGCCCAGGAAAATAAACACTTTCTTGGGTTTTAGGGTAGATCACAAGGCACAAGGGCTCGGGTACCAAAAGGCATTGACTGGCTTGTGCCCGATTCAAGACTGCTTTCCCTGACTTGAAAAAAAGGAATTTGCCATGTGTAAAATAAGCATGGACCATAATATAACAACCTCACCTAGAGAGTCAAGGGTTGCTGCTTTTCTTCCACGTTTCTTTCCATTTCACATTTTGGCTATTCAACAGCCTANAACAGCCTGCTTTGGTCATAGCCCAGACACAGAGGCAGAGAGCTAAGCTCATTTGCCACCAGAAGACTTTCTGTTACTGTCTAGACTTTGTGAAACCCTAAAAAGTTGCAGCTGTTTTTTTTAAGGCAAATTATCTTAAATCCACTTGATTTTTAAAGAAGGATTAATTTTAGGAGTATGGGAGCTGTCAGAGTAATTTGCTTCCCACTGTGATTGCTAATTCATGAATGAAATACTGAAGTCTTTATTGTAAAAGCCCAAATAACTTTTTTTTTCTTGCGTCCTC
This sequence comes from Himantopus leucocephalus, assembly GCA_003993805.1. NCBI lineage: Eukaryota > Metazoa > Chordata > Aves > Charadriiformes > Recurvirostridae > Himantopus > Himantopus leucocephalus. Next base: position 13,686,002 of record RSEF01000013.1, read on the forward strand.
AGCTTATACTATGTTGTGAAATGCAGTAAAGTTCCTTCCCAGAGGAACAGGCTTTTGTTTGCTTTTTTGGCTAAAAGTGAGATTTCCACAAGACTCTTAAACTCAGAGGTCTACAATACAAAGAGCTCTAGAAAATCTAGATTCCTTTTATAGTCAAAAGAGGAAAAAAGCTGTGTTAAAATCAATTTATCTGACCTATTTCAGTCTCCTATCTTAGCTGTTTTACAGGTACTTCTTATGTATATCTTCTATTGTTGAAAAACAAAGCTAGGCAGGTAGGTACAGGTCACCTTGTGTCAGTGCCTTTTAATTTGTTTCATTTCTTTAGAACCCAAGAGATCCCCTTAGAAATGATTCACTAGGAAAATCGTGCTCCAAATGAGCAAAACAAATGGCTAACAACTAACTCACCGCAAAACACTGGGAGAACGACAGCCCCAGAGGCTTACCTACCACCGTGTTCCTTGATCTGGGGCTGGTGCCTCTGGGACACGTGGACCACGCTTTCAGAAGGTGGGGAAATTCAAACAAAGCTCTAGCACTTGTAGGGTCTGCAGCGTTTGTTTGCATGCTTGCAGTTGTCCTTCCCTTACTTCTACAGGAGCTGATGAGGGCAGGAATGATACCTGTCCTGCCACAAAATGTGCTAAATAGCTGCCTAAACTCAATGGAAGGGCTCCAAAGAGAAGTTTTTTCACGCTGCTGTTGACTGCAGTGCAGGTGGGTTGGGCAGCACTGAGAGACTGCAGCAAAAAACTACAAGCGTCACAGTTTTGGGAAACAGAAGAACTCCCCAGCCTTTCCGTGAGGAAGGAAATAAAACAGCAACACAGGAACTTGGAGGAATAGTTGTTGTTTATTTAACCACATACAGACTGGAGTTTCTGTTAGTTGGCTTGATGCTAGGGAAATACTACATGCAGAGGGTTTTTTTGAATACGAACGAACTTGGCTAATACCACAAACCTCAGCTTCCCCCAAGCCCTGCACCACTGTTTCCTCCCAGCTCAAGTTACCTGCTCCTGCAGAAAAACAGACCACAGGTATAGCAACACATATAAATTTACATTACAGCAGCAATGACAAGACCCTCCAACGGGACTTAGACACATACAGCACACAGCGAGGTAACAAGGAACCGTTCCTCAGCTGCTTCGCAGTAACCATCTCTCTCCATGCTCTTAGCCTGAAGTGATGCAAATCAGTTTGTGTTCCTGCATACAACAAAGATGAAAAGGCAGCTGACATGGGTCCAGTCGTGTCTAGTTTGCTTATGTATCTCAGCCCCAAGACGAGGGGCTGAGTAGCGTGGAGTGCTCTCATTCTCTGCACATAACAAGAAATAGTCCCTAAGTTGGGGCTGACACGGCAACCTACCAATTCCCAGTAAACCTACTACATTACTCCAAGAAGCAGCAATGACTGCCGTACATGATTCAGCCTTAACATGCTCCACTTTTTCACAGTGTTTCTTGCATTGACAGCAAGGAGCACTCGTACAAGCGTTAGCTTCAATCTGGTCACTTCAGGTCTCATTTCTTCCCCTATCTCCCCTCCCATGAGGAACAGGCATATTGAAGAATCATCTCTCCCCCCGGTCCACCCCTCTCTTTTCTCTGCTAAGAAATTCCGCTGAGGATTGAGTCTTTTCCCTGCAACTTTATTTGCCAGCTGTAGGGTTTTCACACCGTATTTGTATTCCAGTCCCGATTTCAATTACCTGGCTAACCTTTTCAATTTTCACAGAGAGGGAGAATCAGAAAACAGCAGGTCCTTTATTACAGCTCACACTGGCGGGGAATGTTTCACCCCCCCTTCCTTCCCCTATGTTTGCAGGAAAGCTCTATCAAATTCAAACAAACTCATTGATCATAACTTGTCTATTTACTTATGCTTTGCTGAGTGTTAAGTATTCTGGTCCTCTCTGCAGATGTCTTTTCCATCCTCCTTTTGGCTTGAACGGTCTATTTTTTGTATCATTTCTAAAAGCCATGAAGAAACAGTCTTAAGTCTTCACCCTGGTGCTTGACTCCAGTGAGAACTCTCACCAGGGTCAAATACTGGGGAACATAAAAGCGTTGTGCTCAGAGAGGGGCTATTTGCTCATCTTTGATAAGCAAGACATGGTGGTAGCCAGTCCCAGAGCACTTCCCAGTGGAGGCTCAGAGCGTTGGAGGGGTTCCCTCAGCCCGGAAGGCAAGTCAGGCACAGGACACCACCCTGCTGATCCCAAAGCCACTGCTCTGCCACTAAACTGTACTGGCCACAGCTGTCACCTGCAAAAGAAATCCTTTTCCTCTCTCTTTTTACCTATCTCAGTTCTCCAAGTCATAACCCTCCTATCTCCTTCATTCTTTTGGGCTCTTGATACAGCAATCATTTCCGTGCCTGTGCTCTGTCTGCCCCATCACTCAGCCATCCTAAAAATGGTTGGGGGGGGGGGGGGGGGGGGGGGGGGGGAGGATTTAGTGCAATAGATCTGTTTCTTAGCAACTCCTTCCCCTCTTTCTTAATCTTCCTTTGTTACTTCCAGCTCATTATCTTTGCCCATGTTCAACTCCAAATTAACTTAATTACAGACAGATTTCATATCTTTCTAAACCAGAAGGGGCACTTGTAAAACATCCTTCCAGTCAATAGTAAATGAGGGCCTTGGCCTATGCTAAGTAGGCTCTGGGAAAGGCAGCTCAGCTGTGTCCGTCCTGCTCCCTCCAGGGACCTCTCCCAATTGCTCACAGCTTCTGCTGTTCCTTTGAGCTGCTTTTAAGTGAGGCATTTCATCTATCCATTTTGCAGCCTACCCAAGTTCATCACAACCATTGAGCTCCACAACAGACATCTGTATAATCTGCCAGGTGAATGCTTCTCTTATGCAGATGCCAAGGGCACTGAGATCTTTCCACCATATTCAGGTAGAAGGAAAGTGCCTAGGTACAAAGTCTATGCCTATCGGAATCTGCCCTGGGGGCAAATCTGAGCTAAACCTGAGTCATACTGAGTCTGAAGATTGGATGTACTCAGTCCAGGATGACGTCCTATTACTAGCACATTTGGAAGGCCAAAGATCTCTCTTGATTAATGCAGCTCCGGTTGACCAAAAGTCATATACTGACAGCTCTCTCCTTCAAAATCCCCACTGAGGTAAAAATACACTAACTGGACTAGATCCAGGGCAGCCCCTCATACCTCATCCTCTCCTTAGATGGTGGTAACAGGTTTCCTTTGAAAATAAGCAGCAGGATCTATCTCCAGCAGTTGATATGTTTCTTACCTTCTAGTAGGTAAAGTTGCACTGCTGGGGCTTACCATTCACAAAAGTTCTCTGCTGGCAGAAAAAATATCTTCTTCCTTATGCTGGAGATCAAGTAGCTATTACCCAGCTAGGACACCTCTTCTCAAGTCCATCAAGTTTTGTCATGGTGCCAGCAACTCCTCACTTGTAGAGGCAGGATGCTGCCCTGAGAAAAATGAGGAGAGGTCTGTATTCACACAGTGAGGAAAGAGTTGTGAGACAGCAGCAACAGACAGACTTTTGTTGAGGGCGTATGAAATACTGTGAAGCCATCTAAAGACATAGGGGAGGGGAAACTAAACTCCCAGCAGCGACGTAAAGGGCAGGGAGGGTTTGTGGCAGTTATGAGAGGAATACGAGAGCTGTATTTTTACCCTCTGAAGATGACACCTGCGGTCCCTGGGAAGGAAGGAAAGCCCCAGTGGATTCTTTATGCAGATGATTCCTCCTCATTTAGATGAGCACTTCTTCCCAGCTCTATGCTGGCCTGGAAAGTGGAAGCACAGGTTAAACTGGGATGTGTGTCCCCTCATCCTAAAAAGGTAGAATTGCAATTCATGCACGTATACTTGGCATTAAATAACTTGAACACTGTAACAGGGCAGCGAGAGGACAAGTCTTCCTGAGGCTCTGGTGACTGACCCATGCAGTTAATGGGAATGACACAAACTACTGTGAGGACACTACACCACATGAACTGCAGTCAGGTCCTTGACGTTAGTCCTGGACTTTCTGAGGGACAGAGCCTCATTCAGAATGAAACTCTTTCCGTCCCCAGATTTTCAGACTCTTCCCTTTCTCTGTTGCCCCTTGCTTGCTTATCACTTTGCCGTGTCCCTCTCTGCTCTGCAGGGAGAGAGGTCATAGGTTGGGTAATTCCTCCCTGCTTCACTAAGACATTTTCAGAATTAATCTATCTCAGTGTAACCACGTTGCATTTATCAGCTCAGCAGGAGACTGTTCCTAAGGTCTATTTTTGCCTGAAAAAGGCAAGGAGCAAAAACCTCCCCTGAAATCTGCACGTGTGGCCTCTCAAGATCATTTGTACACATCTTCCCCGGATTTACAGGCCAACGACACTAGTCAGTGCCCACTGGAGGTCAGTCTTGTGCCACGAAAACCTGTGTGGGGAGGGAGGCAGTGGGGTGCCCGGTGATTTCCAGCAGCCTTGGCCTCTAAGCTTGCGTGTGCAGTGCACAAGACGCTCCAAGAGAGAACCTGTTCCAGCTCCCTCAGCATTGATATATGATTTAGAGCTTTTTCATGTTTTCATTTCTTTTTTTCTTTGCTCAAAAGCATCCAATGGTCTGTTGCTAGATAAACTCGGCGAGGGAGATGCATGTTCCGTTCAGCCAGCATGGTGCTGGATCACAGAAAACCACGATGCTCCTCAGGTCCAAGCAAATGTGTGCAGTGGCACCACACTGGTGAGTCAGGCTTGGTCTGCTCATCCAAGCTGACCTGAAAAATACTCTTGTTTCAGGGCAATTCTTAGTCTTTTGGTTTTGTAACACAGGGGAGCAGCGTCACAATTATATACAGATTGCACCCTGTGGATGAGAGCTCAGGATATCAATGCATGAGCAACACAAGTACAAGTCTAGATGTACCCAATTCAGAGCCATATTCCTTGCCAATGCCAATAATTGAGATTTTCTACACTGAGCCCCATTCAAAAAGTTACCTCCTACTACTCCTTCCGTGAGACCCTCCAAGAAAGGCTTAACCAATATTTGATGGGAAACAAATATTTGATGGGAAACAAAATCCTTCAGCTAAACATTTTGATAAAACAGATTTTTCTTGTGCAAAAAAAAAAAAAACCAAACTGTGCTTTTATTAGGATCCCACAGGTGCCAGTGCAAACGCAGCTCTGGCTCTACCAAGTGAAGTCAGCTCTTGGTAATTCATACATCTATATAAAAAAATATGCATCAGTGTGGCCTACATAGAAAATGAACAGCACTGAACAAACCTGCTGTTGGCCCCTTCTAGAAGAAGCCTTAAGCTTCTTCTGCTTTGCTGTAACAGATAAAGAGCCATTCCTTTTCTGCTATTTTTCTAGCACAGCAATAGAAATATTGATCCCCACCATTGGCTTCTTTCCTGTGAATGCTCAGTTATCCTTTGGTGTTAAACAAACTGCAATTATGCATTCTAAACAACCAGAGAAGCCCAAGGGTCAAGGTACCTTCTGATCTCTTACCTCTTATTCCCATTAGTATTCCTGTCTGCGTGGCCTTGTGCATGCCACATCCTTCCAGCAAGGGAAAGGCAGTCTCCATGTCTCTGTCCTTCTCCGCTCATACTCACCTCCTGCCTCAAGGAACTGCAAAGTTCTTGCTGAAGCCAGACAGTTCTTAAGAGGGACTGGAGCAGATGGGAAAAAAAGAGATGGTGGAGGCGGGGGCGGCACTGCAATAACTCGGTAGTATTGGCTCTCCATAATTTGGAAACAAGCCCACACTATGGCCGCAGCACTGGAGTCATTACTTGGAAGACATGACCCTAACCAGCCCAGGACCTTGGCAGCGCAGTGATGACACAGACAGTCAGAAATTAGGCAAGCCGCGGGTAGGAACAGAGACAAGGAGACTGTTGCCTTTGGCAGAGCCCATTTTCATACCAGACATCCTTGCAGCAGCCTTTGGGTGCTGCCACCTCGCTGCACCTTGGAAATTGTGTTAGGAGCATGGGATGCACTGTTCTCAGCATGATCTGTATGGGCGAGTTACACGCCAATGAGCTTAGGCCAAGGGGACATTCACATCCTTTTCTTTGCATATTAACAAGCTTTGCATGTAGATGTGAAACAAGGTTACTGAGGAAAGGAACACAAACCTCCATCATTTTGTCCTCAGGATCCACCACTGAGCCTTCCTCTCAGAAGTCAGACATTTTCATTCCTTTTTTTGTTTGTTTTAGGGCTTTTTTTTTTTTTTGTTATTTTTTGCCCCCTCATCCTTTGCTGCAACACTTGCGATATTTACTACTGCAGGAAATGTAACACGTCTTCACCTGGCTGTTTGGGAGCTTTGCAACTGATGATCCATTACCACTTTCTTATGGAGTATTTATTTTCTTATGAACATTTTGTACCTTCACAGATGGGACTGAACAATTACCTCTACCAATAAATCACAGTAGCTAAAGCCCTGGTTTACTGCCAGGCTGGACCGGCTGTGGAACTTGGTAAGTGTGCTGAAGACAAAAGGGTTGAACCAGGGATATATTTAGCTGTCCATATTTAAAGGAGGACTGGAAGGAAAGGCAGAGTTTAGAAAGTATCTAGGTTAGAAAATAGCTGTACGAAAGCAGCACAGCTCCTAGTCTTTGTGAGCAGGACCCAACTTCATACTTCTTGGCTTATTTACTCCATTGATCTGCCCAGCACATTTCGGAGTCAAGATTTGCTCAGCCTTCCTTTGGACTGTCTCTCTCTCTCTCCCTCCCCCATACCCCAGCTGCCCTCACTCTGCAATGCTGCAGCTGAGTCCTGTTCATGACCCAGTGACAAACTTCTGCCCTCGACATAACTGGATAAAGAAATTCCTTTGCTGAAACACTGAGGGATACTGGTGCGTCACTCTTCAATGATGCTCTGAGGAAAATAGTGCTTGTTTTAGAAACACTGAAACAAAAGGGTTTATGGATATTGGAGGAGTTTTATTAGTTTGATTCTGGCAGAAGGAGCTTTTCAATCCATTTATCAAGCTGCCTGCAGGTCCCATTTCAAGGCTGATGAAGCTATAATAAACAGTGAGCCAAAAAAAAAAAAAGTCCTTTGAAAGGTGTATCCAGAGCTGTTTCATAAATAAAAGAAGGTTGGGAAAAAGAAGAAAAATCATCAGTGCAAGTTTTGGCTTTCCTCCGCTGTTCATTTTATAGCATAAATTTAAATAAATGAATGAAGCAGGTTGGTGGAATCACTCTTTCATTCTCAAATTCATTCTCTAAAAAGTCCTGCCTGTGAATTCATCTTTCTACAATGACTCATGTCTTGCCATCTACCCTCCAAATTGCCACTTTGAAATTTATAAGCACATCCATCAGGCTCTGCAGACCCCCTCAGTTTCTTTGAAAAAGTACACGCATTCCTGATTGATGAAAACTCTTTATGGAAACTCCAGTGCAATAAACCTCAACACAGCTGAGCACCCGGATGCCACCTAGCTCAGGTGACTTTCTGGCCAGCCATCCCAAACATTATACTGTTCCCTTCTCACTGCTCACACAGAGAAGATCTTGCAGTTTGTGTCAAGCTTTTGTCTTCCATAGAGGAGACATTGCTGCTGGGCAGTTCCCTGGAGGTCTCAGTGCTACATTAGCCATCAGTTGTTTCTCTGGGTATGAGGGCAGCCGTTGCCCATACTGGGATTAAGCGTCATTTGCCATGTTCTCTTTTCCATTTGGATTCATGGATATCTGGCAATCTGGGAGACTTCTCCAGTCACCTGCTGGGTATTTTACGCCATCAATCTCTGGGGTATGGCAAGGAAGTTACTGCACTTCTTTCCAGTGCATTTTGGTTATCAAGGCCTGATAGACATTCACACTGGGTGTCCAGGTATGAGTTTCAACACCGTTCTTCCAGAAGCTGTCACCATATTTCATTACATTGCAGTAACTCTTCTTTGGGTCTGATTCTTTCATC
>RSEF01000013.1:13694047-13752474 GCA_003993805.1 Himantopus leucocephalus
TCTTCTTCCTGCCTCTCTCTGTATTTTTCAGTGTTCCATTCTTTCTGTAGATCTAATGTAACCCCCACAAGGCTAAATCCAGATAAAATTTGGAATTGAAATGCAACCCACAAACCAAGGCAGTGCAATGAGATAAGACAAAACTCCTCTGCCTTTAAGCCCTTTTCTCACACCTCTGAATGTCAGGGTATGAAACAACAGCAGACCTATGGGACTGGGAAGGGCGGGAGCGTTCGTCATGGACTAATTATCATGACCATAACCTCCAGACTACATGTGGCAGAGATGTTGTTTCCGTGTGGCATGTTTTCAAGAAGCACAACTGCCAGCTAGTACATACTACAGCTCTCAGCATGCAGCGGAGCTGACAAAGCGTTTGACCATGTCTTGAAGTTAAACGTGCCGGGGGTGTTGTGGTCCAGTCAACACAATCTTCAGTCAGCTTCTCTTACATTCTCTTGAGCATGAGGACAGCATAGTGCTTCGCTGATGCTGCTGGAATTTCCAGGTGTTTATAGCTATGAGCAAGAAAATTTGAGTGGAAAACATAACAGAACAGATTCTTTTCTATTGTAGCCTGAGGCTTCGTAGCAAGTCTGAATCACAGCATGTTAGGGTGAAAACATGTCCTGAATACTGACAAAGCTAAAAATCTTCCCTCATCATTTATTTTACCATGTGACTATATCTACACAATTCAAAGTGAATTCAATGTTTCCATATTTCTTCCCATTTTATTTTAAGACGATTTCAAAAGTGCCCCTGTTTTTCTCTTTAGCACAACACTGTTATGGTCCCTGTTTTGTATCATCCTTCCCATTTGCACCAGTTCACCAGCAGGTTCAGAGCCTAAGGTTAGAAGGTACTGGGTCTACCCCATGTGAGGACTGAGTTGTAAATTTGCAATAATAGGCAAATCCAAGAACAAGCTTTGGACTTTCCTCTCACACTTCTACATTCTACAGATATCTTTGGATGGGCTCAATTGTCCTTGGAGATTCTAGGTCTCTCCAAGGGCCATTTATGGGATCAAGTCAAGTTCCTAAGCACAGGTGTTTGGTGCCACTTCAGATAATCGAGGGTCTTCCACCTGACTTCTGAAAGTGCTGTGTCTCCAGAAAGCCCAATGTGGATGTCTCAGATACTCTTGGGAATCCATAGTAGCATTAGAAGTGTAGGCACTTGAATTGCTCCCTAGATGAATCTCTCCCTAGGTGAATCTCTCCCTAGATTCAGACCTGTCTTTGTGACGGCTATGGTTGCATTGAGAGAATCTCAGGCCATGGGGCTTTTTTTAGAGGGTCATACCAGCAGATCCGTGCCAAACCAAGAGACTCTGACTAGATGCAGGGCTGAAAGGCCTCCAGATGCTTTGCTGTCCCATCCACAGTGCCCTCATTTATGCATTTTATAGTGTGCCCTTTCTGATCTCCTTAGACCAATTTATGTTTCTTAGGGGAAGAACCTGAGTAAGCCAACGTGAAGTTAGCTTCACTAACTCACTATTAATCCCCTGGTGCACTGTCACAAGACTAATGGCCTAGTTTAAAGAGCATCACTATCAGGGGGTCTTTTTTTAATAGGATTCCCACAGTGCAACAAGAGGCAGCCCTTGTATCTAAAAAAATGACAATATGGGAGGAGAGACCTCAATCTCAACAGATTAAAGTTGGATTTTATTGAAGACTTTTTTTTTTTAAAGACCTTTAGAGCTAGGAACGTATCACCTGTTGGAGTCAGCTGCAAAGTCCCAAAAATAGGAAAAAAAAAAGTCTGTCTCCTCTCTTCTTTAATAGTAACGCTCTTGTGTGAATTTTTATGTTTTAGCACAAAGTGCAATTCAGATTCAAAAGCTGTGGAAAATTGACCTGTTTTCATGACAGGTTCTTTGATAATATCTGCGCCTTTGAGGCTCCTACCCAGGGAAGTGAACACAGAGACAAACACGGTGGAGGGCTTGCACATGGCCACAATGGGAAGGGGAAGAAGCAAGGAAGGTTTAACCCAAAACATACCAAAACTTCTCAGAGCTTCCCATCTCTTCTCAACAGCAGCTGTTCCTTACAAACCTTCCTTTGAAGTCAAAGGCCACACAGTCAGGGACTTCCTTGGAGGAAAGAAGTTTTACCTCTGTCCCTACTTTACTATATCCACCGTTCTCCCTTAATACCAAAAGTTTCTATCTCACGTGCTTATCAGAAGCAAGAAGACTGTATGAAACATCATCCTCTGCCATCAGGGCTACTATGAGGACTCAGACTTGGATTGCTCTTTCTCTTCATTTCTTTGGGTGTCTCATTATCACATTTATGTCAGCCTCAGAGTGGGCTCCAACACACGTGTCCTTCAGGCAGGTGAAGTCACACTGCCCTTTCTTCTTTCATTTTCCCTGTGTTTGGGCAATAGTCTGTTATTAGTAATGGGAAGAAGTTGTCCCTATGCTGTATCAGTGCAGAGATAAGTCTGCTAGCCCAGCTTTCCTTCAAAGCACATGAAGGGATTTCCAAAAGGAAGTTACAATAGCAAAAGGTGAGAAAAGTGGTCAACTGGCTCCCATTTGCTCGACTGGAAGCACATGTCCAATATCAGCCATCTCGCTGTCTCTTTCAAAACCTCCAAATGCTCTGATTTCAAAGTCAGTATCTGTGAGACTAGGTAATCATTGTGCAACGCTGATTCCTTGAGAACAGCTATCAGCGCCCACTGAAATGTCAACACTCAAAGCAAAGACTGATGTAAGTACAGTCACCTTATCAGTACTAGCTGTCCTAGGGATTTAATGATTTGAAGAAAGAACCTGAGTTGTAATAAAAGTTAATAGCATCATCTGAATGGCATCAGATAAGTCTAAATTGCCACAAGAAGAAAACAATTTTCCACTAATTTCTGCCTTAGTTAAAATCATCTTCATATAAGTATATGGTGAGGATGGGAATATGTCATGAGTTGTAACTGAAGGTAACTAATTCCTCTCCCTCAGCCTGTATTAGTAAAACCTCAGTTTCATCCAGGTTTGGGCACTGGATCTCAAAAAAAAGTGGTGAAACAATTGCAGAAATTTCAGAGGAGAGAAATGTGAACTGTCAAAGACCATGATCTATAAGGCAGCAATGAGGGACCTGGTGGTTCAGATGGAGAAAGAGAAGAGGAAGAGGAAGAGAAGAATGGAGAGAGCATAGGAGCCATCAATTGTATAAAGGCTGTTGGAAAGAGAAAGAAAATAATCTGTCTGCCATGACCAGGATGGCTAGCACAAGGAATAATGGGCTTAGGTGGCAGCAACAGACATGAGGGTTGGACACAAGGAAAAGCTTCCTCACTGTGAGGGGAGTAGGGGACTGGAGGAGATTGCCTGGGGCATGGTAGAGTCACTGCTGGAGGCTTTTAAAGAACAATCATCCATCAGAATTATATATAGAGACAGCTGATCCTTACTAAAGGGGGAGGAAAATGGATAAAAAAACCTCTTAAAGCCTTTTCTCCCCTATTTTTTCTCTGATTCTATAAATCTACTAAAGAGACCCCAGCCCACTCAAAATCCCAAGGACGTGGTCAAAGACAGCTATAACAAAGCCTCCTGCAGTGAAACTGTGGAGTGCTTATAAACTTCTCGACAAGCCAGAGGGCTGCCTAGAATAACCTGCAGTGTGTTATACCAAGGCAGTGAACCTCTGCCGCTTTATTTTACATGATGTTTAAACACTGGACTAGCTCCCAGTAATACCGTTACCTTCACTGATACCTCCAAAACTGCCAGCATGGTAAAGGTTAAGCGTGTCCTTGCTGCATCAGAATCTAAGTACAGCACCCTGTCCTGGGACATTGAAATAGGCTCCCGTGCCAACACAAAACTTTGTGGTATAGGAGTTTCTGTATCCTGGAGTATCTTTATAATCTAACACAGGAGGGAACAGTCCTGCCGTTATCAGATAAGGGCCCTAAATGAGAAAGGCCACATTCCCAAGGTCTGGTGCCTGTGTCCCTTTGATTATTGCAGTATAAATATATTCTTGTTTGTCAGACTGATCTTTCTCAGCCTGTTTCTTCACATCAGTGGTAGAGATAGGAGCTCTCTGGGGTCCTCTGAATGTAATTACTTTCCTTTCTCTGTGGGGGAAGAGATTTCCTTTCATTCAAGGGTGGTGTTGCCTGCAGCCTTAATTTAGTCACTTTTATCTACATTATGAGGAATGTGGACTCTACTATGAGTCGTGCCAAGCACATCTTGACAGTGAACTTCTTGCAACCTCATGCTGCCACCTACGAAGGAGAAACCAGGTTTGCTTTATCCGCTTGCCAGAAGGCAGGAGGTTCTTATGGAGTACTCCCCAATGTTTCTTTGACCAGTCACCATGTGTCACCCTTAGTTTGCCCACTTAGACTGGCATAAGGATTTTTCTACTTTGCAACGGTGCTTAGGACCTGAAAGCCAACCTGCAGTCACGCCAGGATTCCAGAAACATTTGATTCTATTCCTTTGCAAGGGAGATGTTTTCCCCACGCCTGCTAGGGGAATTCTTCTCTGTTTTGAAGTGCAAAGTGCCATTTCTTTTCTACAAGCGTTTCCTTGGAACTTGTCCTGCAAGAAGGCAGGACCTGCCACACACCCTGAAGTGCTCGTGATACCTCTGTCGTGGAAGCGGGCCAGCTGGTGATCCAGGTTTCGCCATTCAGTACATGAAAGGGAATATTGCACAAGACAGTACTAGGAAGCCAGTGGCTCTAAATATTTACATAGTTATGTGCTCATCCCCCAGATAAATTCAACAGGATCCATTTAAGGCCATAGACTTGCCACAGTAATATTAGAATTAAACCTTCTCTTTTTTACTTCATTAAAAGCCTCAGGCAGGAGAGATCGAGTTTAACCTATTAGCATCATGCTGTTTCAAACGGTGTACAGTNCTGTGCTTACCCCCAGATAAATTCAACAGGATCCATTTAAGGCCGTAGACTTGCCACAGTAATATTAGAATTAAACTTTCTCTTTTTTACATCATTAAAAGCCTCAGGCAGGAGAGATTGAGTTTAACCTATTAGCATCATGCTGTTTCAAACGGTGTACAGTAATGCCGAATGAGCTGGAAGGAGAGGTATTTATTTAATATATTTATTTGTGTGGTATTATCAAATTTGAGTTCCAAAGACTGAAATCCCGCTTTTCGCAGTACTGTCTACACATGGTTAATATAGATTTTTCTCTGGGAGAAAAAACGCATTGAGATATGCTAGATGGTGAAAGTAAATATTATTGTGCGCAAAGCAGTGTGTGTGTGTGGGGGGGGGGGAATGAGGAAGAATGAAAGAGAGAAAAGAAGAGACTAAATGGTATGTCCAAGGACACTGAGGAAACCCATGTCACAGCTGGGAACTGAATTCACAGCTGTTCTGTTCCAGTTCAGCACTTTTTCTACAAGCAGCCTCCGTCAAGGGGCTTCATTTGTGGTCAAAATCCCAAAGAGGGAAAAGAAGAAACAAGGAAAGGAAATACTGCAGGAACTTTAACCCCACTATTGAGTACTCTTCCTGGTGGCCAGGTAGTTAAGCCTAGTCTTCAATAATGTATGACAGAAAGTAATGCAATTTAAATCCGGAGACGCAGACAGCAGGGTAGGGGAGATAGAGGTGAGTCCTGAAGCGCACAAGCCGAAGGAGACAACATTGTAGGGAAAAAAGCTGTGAGCCATAATAACAGCTTTTCTTAACAGAACTTAACTAGGTTAGAGTGACCTCTGAGAGGTGCCAGAATTTTAACAGCCAAATTCTAATGTGAAGGATTATGGATATTTCTGTATAAATTGCCCTTGTTTTACATAGACCATTTTGCTGAGCACAATGTTAATTTTGCAGCTCCGCTGGAGCAGCAGCTTATAAGAAGATAAACAGAAAATGATGCCTTTAACATCTGACGGATACCTTGGCTAAGAGGGATGATAAAACTATTTACATGAATACATTAAAGGCATGAAGGGTGCGCCAGCTTTTTAGCAGCACTGCTCGGAATGGGGTGGGGGAAGGCGGCAATAGATGGGAAAGGTCACATTTTCTTCGCTCTGCTTTTTACACAATCCACAGCGATAACTAAGAGAAGACTTTTCTTCTTTAGCTGCATGCTCTTTTCTGAATTTCCTTGCTTGTGTAATTCTGCAGCAGAACTGTTGAGTGAATTCCCAACCCAGGTGAAATTTGGGGTGTGATCCATAGTGCTGACAGAGCAGGAAAGGGGAAATTGAAGAGAGCTAAGGCTTAACCTTTTCTGGGAATATAAACTCAACTGCGCTGGAGTGGCTGAAACAGAAGGAGCTCATAACTCCCCATGTTTCCAGCCCCTGAATCTGTGGACTTCCTTACCTTTGCGTTTCATCCAGTCTTAGCAAAGGTGATGAGTGTAGAGAAAAGGGAGAAAGGGGCATCAGGATCATGACGTTCAAGCCAAGGTTAAGAACTCCCCCAAGCCAGATGCCAAGCCTGTGTCAGGACATGCGCTGCCTCCAGCTGTCCCTAGGCCAGTCCTGCATTGAGGGATGTACCCACTTCTTAAGGGACAGCAGATGGGATAGGAAGGGAAAATTGGAGTCTGAAAGCAATCAGTGACTTCCCAAAGCACCACCCTCAACCACTCTGCAGCCATATCTCAACAGACTTGGGATTCAGGCTGCGTCAGCTGTGGCATAGTGGCGAGTGAGCAAGCAGGGCAGCTGCTTGAGACCAAGCACTGGGATGTGAAGACAGAGAAAGGAAGAGGTGATCCTTTGTGCCTGGCGGGGTACATGTCCCTCTGCCTCTGTGGCCCAAGTGCTTACAAGCTCCAAGGTCACCCAGCCACAAACTTTCTCCTCAACTACTCAGCTCCACTTGGCCTAATTCCAGGTACTAACGACCTAAAAATGTGCGTATATAAGAATTAATCATAAGCAAAAAACTTTCAGTTTTCAACCATCTGTTTTCCCCTCTTTATATCTGCTTCACTTTATCTCCTTTTAAATGTGGAATAACTGACTAACATTCATTCCAATCCAAAGAAAAGGGATAGTACTGTGGTAAACACGCTTGAATAGCATCAATAGATTTTCCTGCCCAAGATGATAGAGCTCAATTCAGTGGCTGGCAGCAAGGTAATATTAGCTCAGGTACAATCCCTCAGAAGTCCACCTGGCCGCAGTCATAAATTGCTGCCTCCATTACAGCTTTGCCAATACCATTTCCATGCTGGCTGCACACCAGCTTTATTCTAGTATAACGCGCATTTCACAGGAGTGCAGCAGGAATGACAGAATGGGGTTAGGACGCTAGAAAAGCCACATTATTTTTTCATCCTACGAGTTGCAAAAGGAGGTAGAAAAGAGAGGGGCACAGACACCAAAGGCTCAGCTCTAGGCTCCTGCTGCAACTGAATGAAGAGAAAGAAAAACAGAAAAGGGCTGTACTCACTCATCCAATCTAAATGTAGGAAAGTTTTTCAGAGATTTCCCACTAGTCTTTCACTTATTATGCATCAAGGGCAGAGCTGTCTCCATTTTATTGCACTCTGTCATTCAGAACCGAGCTAATCATTGCTGCTGAGAATGGAGACAGCCAGTTGGGAATCCATCTTTTCAAGTGTCCCCATGTTGCTTACGTGCTTGCCACTGCCCTGACTTCAGCTGTGGCTGGTGACTTTGGAAAAACTGTCTTTGCACACAAAGATCTAAAGAATACAGTGAAAAAAGACAGGTATATATGACAAAGGAAACAAAGGGCAATTCTGCTGTCCTGAGCTTGAGTCAACGTATCTAGAAGCAACCTTAGCTCTGATCTCCTCAGCACAACTTTAGTAACAACGTGTAACGAGCTCAGGGCAGAGATTGCCAGGCCAAGGAGACCACCCAGTGCCGCAGAGCCCTGCAAGGACACAGGAGGTTGGGTTGGAAGCAGCACAGCCATCTTCACTTCCCCCAAGCCCAGTTCAGCAAGGTCTGCTCTCACCACCGCAGCTATTGAGACAGATCTGGGCTTAAATTTTATATGGAAAATTTTTCAGACTGCTAGAAAGTCACATGGGTTAGCGGTGACATCTTGGAAAATGTTGGGTCTAGAGCAGCCATCTCCTATCTTTTATCTAGCCAAGCAGCAATGTCAGAGGAGAGTCTGAAGCCATCATCCTCTCATCCTCACTTTTCCAGGCAAGGAATAAAGCCTCTTTTTAAAAATCCGCAGCTTTGTATTTCCAAAGAAATAAGAGAAAAATTACAGATGAGTTTCTTCAAGGGAAAGAGCACACCTTAGGATTTAATTCACAGGAGGATGTTATAATTGCACAGAGGTTGGTATTTGTGCCAGTCACTTGAGGGAGACAAAGAGCCACACTGAGTTTGCCTGGATTTCATATGGTCAGTCTTCAAGGTAGAAGAAAAAAGAACCATAAAAGCCTTATGGTCAGTGCAAGGTCTGGAAATATCTATTAGCTTCTAGAAGCAAAAAAACGAATAATGAGATGGTAAAATATACAGGGAAAGAGAGAATTAAACAGGACTTGTAAGATCTCATGAGGGAACTGGTCAGCACAGCCTCAGACAACGTGTTTTGTAGACAATGGCAAGGGTTGGGATAGTTTGCCTGAAAGGATCTAAACTCACCATAACATTTTGTGAGGGAAAGAAGGCCTGAGAACACAAAGGTCATTTCAATCAGCTCAGCATGATCAAACACTCTGATGCATCTGCTCATAACATCTGTGGTGTTTAAACATCTGCTCCAGAGTCAAAATATTGGGATACAGAAAATACCAATGGGCTGTGCACTAGAGAAACCACGAGTAATTTCCTTGGTGAGTGCTGTGATCAGATCTGTGTCATAAACCCAAGAGGAAATGGTAAAAAATGAATGCAATTTCAAAAAGATTGTAAGGATAATAGAGATTTTTCTCTGAGGAGAAAAGCTACAAAGATGATGGCTGTTGAATAGAAATCAGAAAGATGAATGAGATGATACAGCACAGGCGTGGTCATGAACATAAAATACCATATTTGGCACTTCTGCATTTTCACTGACATTTGAGAAAGCAGTTTGGGACAATCTGAACAATTAAAACAGAAATTGCTTAGAAGACCTATAAAGAAAACGCTTTTAAGTGTTTAAGCAAAAATAACCACTGGAACTCTGTGCTGTGTGATACAACTGAAGCAACTAGCTATCGGCTTCTGTAACCTAAAAAGGATATTTAATGCAAGTGGCACAAAACGCCATTTCTAGCACGAGGAATGCCAGAGCATTTTTATTTTATTGGCTCATATCGCTTTTTTTTGGCAAGTTTCCTTCCTTTCTTCATGAAGATGAAGCTTGATTTGTTCACTCACAGCCACACAACAGATCTTAGTGGAAAGTTTAATCTGAAATAGCTGAGCCACCTCTCAGCTCAGAGTTTTCCTCTGGAAACACCTCTCACATCCAAGACTACAGAGGGAGCTTCTCTCTTGCCAGTGACCAGCTTTGCCACCTCTCAGCTCAGAGTTTTCCTCTGGAAACACCTCTCACATCCAAGACTACAGAGGGAGCTTCTCTCTTGCCAGTGACCAGCTTTGCCATCTAAATTAGCTGGGTAACACCCTGTGCTGTGAATACTCCCAGAAAGAAGCAAACACATTTGAGGAACTTCATTCAGCCATTAAATTGGGATGTATCTACCTCTTTCTTTGGGGTCACAGATGAGATCAATTTACCATAAACCTCTAGGAATTCTGCAATATCAAGGCAGAGGGAGGTAAATGCTTCAGCTCTCTGTAGAAATTTCTGGTCTGTCTATCACTGCAGTTGCGAAGCACTTATGTGAACCAAAAATAGTTTAGCAGTTCAATAGAGCAAAACAGTCACTGTATCCATGCTGGACTGGACATGTGTGTGTTAGCTGCATCACTGACCATAATCATGTCCTTAGGTATAAGTGCAGTATTCATATGTTCTTCCAGCTGACATTTGAGTCATTAATAAAAATACAACTGAAATCTCAGTGCAGAATCCAGCTCAGTCTAATCCACTGAAGCTGAAGAAACGCTGTGAAAGTCCTTCTGATACTGTGCGCAGGAGCTGGATAAAACAGACCTGTACGTGAAAGGGTTACCGCCCAATTGCACTGTCCTCTCTGTTACTACAGGCAGGCAGTCCTTGAAATGATGACAAATTGGCTTGGAAATGCTCTGATGCACCTGGATGATTTTAGAAAAGTAAGGGCCTGGGGGATTCCCTTTGCAACTGAAATGGGAAATATATTTTTGTAAAAAACAGTCATGCTACTTTTCTTTTGTTTTCATCACTGAGATGTCTTTGGTGACAATGAAAGCAAAACATGCACAGTCCCCAGGAGAGCCAGTATCCCACAGGCAGGCAATAATCAAACTTGTCTCCTGACAGCTTAGTCACTGGCTTCAGTGCAGAACTGTAGCCAGTTTTCATCCTTTCCTTACCTACGCCAATCCCCTCATTACCTGTGGATGGACTTGACCTTGGTTTAGAACATTTTCCAATCATTTGGACAGTGAAATAAGCAGAGATATGCCATAGCCTTAAGAGTTTTCCCCATGGCTGGTTGGGACTAGCAACTAGCGAGGAAAGAGTAAGTAAATACTAAACCAGATGAAAAATTCCATGTCTCACTCTTAGACACTCTAAGGAAACATCCATTTCTTAGCTCTCACAGATCACCTTGTCCCTCAAGCAAATATAACATTTTCTTTCCTAACAGAGGCATGAGTTACTTTAGGGCAATACTGGGATCAATACCAGCAGACCTGGGACTTCTAATACAACATTCACCGTATGACCAGATTAGTAGCCGAGTACTCTGTCTAAATCAAGGAACAGCTCCTAAACTTAAAAGTTAAATATCCTTCTGCCCAGGTGATTCACAAGCAAAGAGCCAGCACTGGGTGTTTCAGAGTTACTTCAAACTTTATGAAGAGTAAACATCTGTTAACATTTGAATTCACTGGCTCTTATTTAGCCATATAAGACCAAACCACATTCCAATACAGAGCTGGTTTCCTCTCAGAAGCTGTTCCGCTCCCTCTCTCGACAGCTTTTCAAGTACTGTATTGAAAAAAAAACTGACCACGAAGTAGTATTAAATCCTGGGCTTGCCCCAACCCACATTATTGACTCGTTTCCACCTCTACTGCAGGAGTGCAAAACCTTCTCCTTTAGGACAATCACACTGAAGGAGGAGAGATTCCTCCTCTTCTTCAGGACAGACTCCTGAACATTTAAGAGGATTTATAATGATCCACTATGCACTTACCAGGAGATGGCTCAAGGAAGACAATAGAGACTCAGACTCCAATGAAGTCTCAAGGCAGAGCTCTGTTTTCAGCTACAAATTCTTCACATTTATGTTTTCTGCTTTATTCACATTGGACACAGCTTCAGAGACCACCACTCATTCTCCACCCCTTAGTGATAATTCACTGAGGAGCTTTGACAAATTTTTTTTTTTTAAAAAATTGCAGAATGGGAACAGCACAAAGTCAATTGTGACATGTGGTCCTTGGGAAGAGTTAGCAAGGAGCTGCCTGGAGAGGGTCTTTCAAGTTTGTTAAGTCTCTGAGCATAATGAGATACAGAAGAGAAGGATGGCGGTGCAAGGCCACAGGGCTCCCTACAATCCGCTGAGCTTGGGAGGAGGAATGGCATGTTCCTTTGCTGCCTTTATGGACACCTTTCCTCTGGTGGTGATAAAGCATGTGTCTGGAGCCCTACAGGGAGGTACTGTTTTCCCTCATAGTTTCACTTCCAGCCTCTGCCCCAGAGTATGACCAAACATGAAATACAATTTATCAAGAACAAGCTCCTTGGAATGATCATCCTTCTAGATCCCACCTATCTTCGCTCACTTGGACTCAATGCTTCCACACAGATGCCTTCACATAACTGGTGGAGCTGAATCTCTTCTCTGCTCCTGCAGCATCAAGTTAATAATGAACTGCACTCCCTCGCCAGGCAGAGTAACCACCTCAGAGACTCTAATCAAACATGTGAAAGCTCCAGAGGTTAAAACCAGGTGTATATAAAATATACTCAATATGCATTATTTCAGCCACCCCTGAAGCAAGGACTCCTTACACAGACCCCTCCCAGCCTGCCTGCAGGTTCTCCGTCTCCCCTGTTTGCCAGAGACAACAACAGAGGAACCTGTGTTCAGCTGTTCCCTCTGTGCAGAGATTAATTCATTGACAAGGCTCCTAGGAATGTGCCAGCTCATTAATTACCGTAAGAACTGTGTCAGCAAGAAGTAGGCAAGGTGACTGCTGAAAATGGTCAGAGAGAGCCATCTATTAGCGCTTGCTACCCTGGCCATTACATGCCAAAAACCAAACCAATAACACCTGGCAGACGTTTCTTAACTATGAAATATCACAAATTGCACAATTTACTAATATAAAGCACTCATGTAAATCAGTGTTGGGGGAGCAGACTACAAGGATATTGGCCCCACAAGCTAGTCAGTCCTGTTCCAAGGATGAAATTATTAGATTACTCCCTATGGGGACAATGGAGTCCTGAGAGTATGACGGGTCTTTGAGCAGTGGGAGGTGGCATGGAAAAATCCCAACAGCTTTGACGTGCCACCTCATCTGTGTTTCTATCTGGCTGGTGGGAGTGAATTCATCTTCGGTAGAAGCTGTCTCTTTTATTAACAGGCAGGGATGCCAGAAGGTTGTCCCATAAGAAACGCACTGGGACAGAAGGCAGAGAGAGACCAGGCTAAACAGACTGAGATCTCAGATGCAACGTCTCCTTACGCGAGCAAGTACTTGACTCACAACCCTGTGCTGTCTACAAAGGCTGAGAGATGGTCAGAGCCAGTCTCAGGTCTCACAGCTGGTAGCTCTGCCTGGTGCCTCCCTCAGAGAGGGAACGTGACCACCAGAAAGTCTCTGATTTGCTCTTAAAATTCATCATTCTTGTAATGCCAACGCTGGGATAATGCGCCTGGGATTAGACCTAGGAAATCCATCAAGGCCAATACTTAGTCACACTTAAGTGCTTTTATGCCACAGTTGCTATGAGGAGCGGCTTCAAAAACAGCCCCTTAAGAAGATCGGGAGGGCAGGGGGCCTCCCGACCGCTGTGCAGTTGAAGGCAGGGCTCTTCCCCAGACAGCCCATGCATTTTCAGCAAAGGGGCATTTGAATGTCAGGCAGTGGGAAGCAAAGTCTTGTCAATGCATCAAAGGTTTTGCTTCCCTTGGCTCAAGGGGAATTAAAGGAGTGGAGAGAATAAGCTGGAGAAACTTAAGGTTGTTTCAACTTGCACAGAGCTCAGAAGAGCTCTGGAGCAGCTGTAAGAACAAAAAGGAAGATCCAGGTTACAACTTCTCTCTTCTCATGCCTGCCGCCAGACTGGTGAATTTTGTACCCCAAGAGAAAAGTGCTAAGTTAAGAGCTATGACAGTATCTTGTCACACTCCCAATCATCTGCCCATAACCCTTTCCAATTACTGCGTAAATCATAGGGGGTGACCTTTCCTCGTGCCCCATAACCAGCCCACTTCCTTCCAGCCTTTTTATTTGATAGATTTTAATTTTATTTTTGCCCCTCTCCCTTTTCTTTGGCCGGCCTCACTGCAGGCCGTAGGGCTAGGAAACATTATTTTTATCATCTGATATAAAAGGGATATGACAGGCCTGTGCTGTAAAATGCCAAGTGTCAAACCATAAGGAATTCCACAAATAACCATTCGGATGTCCAAAGGGGGGAGGCAGGATATGGATGGCTCCCGACTGCGTGTCTGAGCCCACCAGCACTGCCGAGAGAGAAATGTGCCTCTGTCCAAGCTTGCGAGGTTTCCGGTGGAGACCCTTGTGCGTGTTGAGAACAAGACCTGCCGGAGGGCAGACAGGCAACGCCGCCACCCGAAACCTTTTTCAGAGCTCTTGCAGAGAACCGTTGCCTCTGGGTGACAGCATTAGCTGTATCACACACCTGGAGCAATTGCCTCGAAGAAATCGGCATTTGCTGATGGAAAGCACAAAATGAGTGACCTGGTTTCCCCTAAGGGATGTGTAGTGAGGTGTGGGAAGAAATTAGGAAAGGAAATCTGTGAGAGAATCCTCTGGCAGTGATGAGGCAGGAACAGGCTGGTGCTGAGCAGCTGGGGGAGGTTTGGTGCAGACCAGGGAGAAAGCAGAGATGTGCTGGAGAAAGCAGCCTGATGTGCTGGAGGAAAGAGGAGGAGCAGCCGCTCTCCGGGGAGAAGGGGAGACGGTGGGATAGGAGATTAAAGGGCGGGGGGGGGGAGGTAGAGGGGAAACAGAAATGGAGGCTAGCAATTCAGATAAAATGGATTAGGTCGGGATAAAGGCAGCTGGGAGGGAGTCAGAGAACATGAGATTACGAAGTGCATGGGGGAGCTGATCAGTGTTCAAGGGAAATGAGAAAGCAGGGTCGTCTGTATCCTGCTGATGGCTTTTAGAGGAGCAGAGTCTGAACAGTTTGAGAGGGGGGATGGCCACAAAGCAGAACAGACATGCATAAAACCCCCATAAAACCCCGAGAAAGGCAGGGGGACTGCCAGACCTCCTGAGTACCCACGGGGATCATCAGACAGCAAGTTTAGAAACAGCACTGTCTGAAAAGCGCAGGAGCTCAGTGACACCGTGAGACCCAGCTGCACCCAGGGCTGCCAGGCACTGCACATGTTCGTGGGTGATATTAAACGGGGTACAAAAACACTGTGCAGGAGTTTCTTACATTTCAGTCTCTGTTTAGCAACATGGTCCTGGGCCAGCTGGACTTAGATCCGAGCCAGCACAGCAGACAGAGAGAGCAAAATGAGAGAGACAGCTCCATCCCCAGGGACACGCCACCACCCTGAGGGGGGCTCTGAGTGGCCCCGGTACAAGACCGACTCCCCAGGGGCAGCCAAGCGCTGCGACTCCTTGCACGGGCCAGACGGTGCCATGACCCCGGTGTGCTAAATGTCACGTGGCCATTGCACCGCTTGTCATACGCTGGGAAAAAAAAGGTAATTGAGAGGTCTGAATTGTGCAGTGAGCAGATGACAGAGAAACAGAAAAAACTGTTGGCTCAGTTCCTTCATCTCTTTTCTGGGCTGGGAATCAACTCATATGCCAGTCTGGTCAGGCAAGAGTAACCACATTGCTGCGCCCCGGCTCCTTCCAGCCTACATCTCTGTTTGCTTTCCCCTGCCATACTTTAGCATTTGTTAACAGATTCTTGCACTGCAGGTCCTGTGAAATGGGCTGGAGCAGATCCTCACTCGGAGGGACCAGCTCCAGGACCATGGCCTTCACAGAGCAGTGAGTGGCGCTGCTGAATTCACCCCTTCATCGGGGATCTAGACTGCTTATGGACGGGCACGTTACTACACAGAGAGGGGAAAATGCCTCTAAATTGGGCAGTAGATAGTTTGACTGTAGGCCTGCTTACGAATGCACGCACTACCTCAGACACCAATGCCGCGACAGAAACAATCAGCCAAAAGCACGAGCGCAGATGGTGCTTAAGTCCTCCTAAAATGCTGAAGAAATACACATTTAACTACAACCTAAGTTAGATTAACTTCAGGTCTTTGGTGCTATGAAGACCATGGGTTATCCTGTTTGAGCTACTTTCTCTGCTAACTGCCCAACCGGGTGTGTATATAGTTAAATTACTTTATAAAAGAGTTCATGATTCTCGTGCTGCCGAGGAAATCTAAGGAAGAGAATAGCAGAGGCAAGCAGAAGCCAAAGCTGCAGACCAAGTAGTAACTCTCCTTATTCTTATCATAGCTACCCCCATTTTCTAAAGGCACTGCAGAAACAGTCCCATCTGACGGGGCCAGGCCAGTGCCCAGCCGCTGCTGCTCCGCACGCGGGTCACATCCCGGGAGCAGCAGCCTCTTCCCTCCCCGGCCCCTGAGCCCACAGTGTCCCACTGCTCAAACACAAGCACAGGAGCTTACTTTTCCCCCTTATTCCTGACAAACAAAAAGGGACAGGCTGGGAGGAAAAAGAGAAGAAAAAAGGGAGAAAAGATGAAGAAGAAGAACCTACTTTGAGCAATGGGGGTTAATCTGACTCAAAGCCTAAATCCATGTTAGCAGTTAATCCAGTTAGTAAGGCTTTCATTGGGAGCTTTGAGAAATCCTTTAACCTCTTGCTGTAAACTAGGAGCAGCTTAACAGCTCAATGTTCATGAGAAAAGCCTGTCAATAATGCTGCTAAGCAGGTATTTAGTAGGATTTAAGAAACAAGCATGTGACAACTCTTCTTTAATGAAATAATTGAGCTTCTCTCCAGGAACCAAGTGGTCACTATTTCCTTTAGTCTTGCCTGTGATCTGCTTTTCAAGATGCAAAAGAAGATGCAGTAATGGTCTCTGTCAACTTGGAAAGTATTCCTTCCCAGGGAAGGCACAGGAAAAAGCAGATTTTGCTAGTGGTTTTTCTAAATCTCATGGATTCTTTGTCCTGAGAGATCTTCTGTGGAGCAGACTGCAGTAGTCAAAAAATTAAATTAACTACCCTGCAATTTTTTTTTCCTTTCAGAGATGTCTATACTGTTCCAAGGAAAGCAAGCTGGCAAATAGTTTTATTGTTTAATGCTTTTTACCCCAGCCTGAGTCTAGCAGGATCAACAGTAAACAAAGTTTTTTTACCGTATCTCTGCAAAGTCGTTACATATTCACTCCACCTGCAGAGACTGGCTAAATATAAGCTACCTCTAGTCCAGAAACCATACCATCACACATAGCCCGGTGCTGCGTCCCGGTTCCTGGCAAAGGCAGAGTGCAAATATCTCTGGGGGACACTGACATACTGCAAGGTAAACTTCATCCCTGCCCTGGACAGATGAGACCTGGGGGACCAGAGGCAGGTGACAGTCCGGATTCACCAACTCTTGGCTTCTCCAGGTGCCTAGTTGGTAGAGGGTTCATGAGGATGCACAGCTGTCCTCTGAACTGTGCTTACTTATCCCTCTGACACCGGTCACTGAAATTCCATCAAAGAAGCTTTCAGACACAATTGCCTTAATTACCTGTGTGAGTTGCTAAAAATTCTCTGAAAGGTACGTGATCCAAAGTGGCAATACCCACTTTTTTATGTGGGAAGGCCTTTT
This sequence comes from Himantopus leucocephalus, assembly GCA_003993805.1. NCBI lineage: Eukaryota > Metazoa > Chordata > Aves > Charadriiformes > Recurvirostridae > Himantopus > Himantopus leucocephalus. The sequence continues at coordinate 13,711,141 of RSEF01000013.1, forward strand.
CAACCTGCGAAGCCCTCTGGGAACCAGACCTGCTGGGCAACAGGGCAAAGATCCCTCCGCCAGCATGGTGAAGAGCACCATCAATATGGAAGCTCCAGTAGGAATCAAGATTTTCTGCTGTGATATCCCATCCACCCCATTACTTCTGGAGAACAGGGCAGTTCTGAGCTATAGGGAAGCAGAGAGAGAAGGAAAGAGAGGGGATGTGCAAGTCAAAGGTGTGTGACACGCACAATGACTGAGGCACAAAAATCATGGCTTTTCTGAGCCTTCCCTTCTGTTTTACACCAGGAGATTCAGACAGGGGTAGCATTTCAACGAGACCCCTCTGCCTCTGGATTCTAGACAGAGACACTCCCATTTCCGTTCACTTTCATGGATAAAAGGTCATTTTGCCTTCTTTTCCCTCTCTATACTAAGGAGGAACATAGCATTACCTTTGATATTTGCCGTGTTCAGCCAGCGCGGGCTGAGAGGTCCATGCAACATTAATCCGGTTTTACCGCCGTGCACCCGGTGATGTTCAAAGGGAGGCAGATCATTGCCATTCTGGCTGTTACCTCTAATGCGCCAGAGCTAGGAGTGCAAGCAAGGTCTTTCAGAGGGAAACACTTTGCAGCAATCAGTGCCTGAATTCAGTCCTAAAGCAGGTTGAGCAAGCCAATGTGTAGGAAAATAAAGGAGAAAATAATTCCTCTTTAAGCACCCAAGTAGAATCTCAATAGCGCGCAGGTTTTGTGTCACTCGAAAGTATTTCCATTTCTGGTCCCTTTAGTATCTGACTTTTTCTGCTGATAAGAGCAAAAAATTTCCATGCACGCACACAGATACTAAACCACTTACAGAAGGATTGTCTTTATGGGAGTCCTACCTAATGAGACCATGATCCCTTGTGAATAACTCTGGTAGGCACAAGGACAGCACAAATACTAATTAACCTATAACACTGCCATTAAAGTCATGACATGAGTTAATGCACTGACTAGGATAGTTATTTTTCCTTTCATAAATTATGTTTTCCTATAGCTCAATTAGGTATTTTCAACCACAGTTCTTTCTCCAGTCCTTACACTGTGTCTTTTCCAAAAAGACAATCACAAACCCTTTTGGGGGGGCCGGGGGGAGAGATAACCTTTACAGTAGCAAATGAGTGCTAAAAGCAAGTGAGCTCCCACGCAGTTCAAATTCCAGCTCAGCCCTCGTTGGCCAGGTACGCTGGTGGAAATTAGACTTTTTATGCATCATGCAGAGCCATATTTTCACTGACAAATGTACTTCAAACAGATGCAATGTTAGCAGAGACTGGGGTACGGAGCAATCGGCTATCCTGTTTACTGCAAAATAACCTATTGTATCTCGCTTTGCTGGTACTGTGTTTTCACACTCTCATTTCGTATGAAACCAATACAAAAGACAAAGTGGATAAGGGTAATGTTTCTTAGATGATGGTCACAGCTGTATTGCAGCATCTGGATGCAGAACGTAAGGTTCAAGCTGAGGAATTTAACTTCATAAAAACAGCTGTATTAATCACAAATCAACTAAAGAGAAAAAAACAACCAAACCCTCAATTCCAGATAATTTTCACTACGATGCAGCCACCTCCAGCCTCCAACTTCCAGAGGGAACCACCACCTGATTTTCATCCTTCTCTACGATTCCCTCCCTTCCCAGCATCGAGACATTCGTGTCTTTTACAGCCCAGCACGCGTGCTGAGCCAGCCAGGACATGCAGAGCAGCATCTCATGGTCCACCNAGATGGTGCCTGCATCACCCCCGCCATGGCCGCTACGGACCACGCCGCGAGCAAGACAGGAATCTGCTGGGGTGCACACGGCGGATGAGGTGGGCGCTGCTCTCTGCTTTCCCACGCAGACCTCTGCTTGGCCGCGTCCCCGCACAGTTTGCACTCTTTAGTCAGTATTGCCCTGGGGGTTACCTCCAGCCATCTGTCCCACACACCATCTGAGCAGACCTTCTGCTAGCTCTGCCTCCCGAGGAGGAAGCTGAATATCGCCAGGCTCTCCGCCACTCACCTCAAAATAAATAAATAACAAGGGAGCGAGAAGAGCCGCCGCTGTTTTGTTCTGATACAGTCTGGCAAGGTCGGCACTGATGCGCTGCTTGGAAAGAGCCAGAAAAATGACAGGGTCCATCTAGCCTCAGAAAACCATCCCTGCCAGGGCTTTGCAGAGAGTGCTACTGGGAAGGAGTGAGGATGCTGCAAGGTGTTATCCCCATGGCAGCACCAGGCTGCAGAAAGGATAAACCAAGCCCGCTTGGAAAGCTGCATGGAACTTCAGAGAATCTCTTCTTAGAGTGGGTTGTGGTAAACATCAAGGCCAGGCTGGATGGAGCTTTGAGCAACCTCGTCTAGTGGAAGGTGTCCCTGCCCATGGCAGGGGGATTGGAACTAGATGATCTTTAAGGTCCCTTCCAACCTAAACCATTCTATAAACCCCCAGATTGTCTTCTCTCAGGTGGGGACATGCTCCAGTTTGGGGCCTTCTAATTCCTATCAGCCAAGAATGAAAAGCAGCTCTGCAGAGCAGGGAGAGCTGGGACACAACCTCCAGCTCTTCTCCCTCCCCATGGCCAAGGAGGAGATGCTAACCACAGCCCTGCTCCGGAGAGAGGAACAGGAGAGCAAGGAAAGAGGGAGGCAAGGGAAGAGCAGATGCAGAAAAGCACTGAGCTTAGGCAAGGCTGAAGACACCAGAGTGTGAGGGCAAACACGGGGCAGAGTCTAAGGCTAATTTCACGGTTATTAATGTGGATATCACAGGTGTGTGACACGGTGATGTTGCTCGGGTATCAGCACAATCACCCCACCATTGCACCAGGCCTCTGTAAACCCAGGCTTATGAACTCCCTAACACAGTTTTAGGCTCTCCAGTTGCCTTCAGGCACTGGGAGCACTTTCCTGGGCCTGCTTATAAAAAAACCTGTGTAGACACCCCTTAGAAACGGGTTATAGGAACCATCCCTCTGCTCACACCTCACAAACAGACAGCACTCCCCCACCCCAATCCCTTCCCATCCTCTTCTTCTCCACCTAAAGAAAAACAACTTGCAGAGCCTCAGACTGTGACTAACTGCTGAAATGACACTCACTGAAAGGGGGGGAATCATTTTACAGATTAGGCTGGGAAGATCTGCAGGGGACGGGCTCCGGGATGGGAAAGTTTTGCAGTAAAGCTATGCAAAAGAACAGACTGAGTCAGAGCCCCTCCACAATAGCATGGTCATGCTACTTAAATCGAGCTCCTTGGCCATTGTTAGCAATAACTGACCTTCCGTCTTGCAGTCATCTGATGGCTGTCAAGCTCACCAGCCACACTGCATGGCAGGGAAATGATGGTGGTGGAATTAATGGGACACTTCTCGTTTTGCTGCACAGCCTCCGTGCCTACCGCGATGGCCCCAGCAGCCAGTCCTTCCCCCGGCAGCTGAGAACTGCGGCTCTGGGGCACCATCAGGGGCAGGGGACAGCGGCTTAAAGTCAGATTGAAGCACGGGCGGGGGGGGCAATAAGGGAGGAATTGGGAGAACATCAGGTAACGCGAGGCCGCAGGCGGAGACGGATGGCCCAGAGTTTCCCTGCGTCAGGCTTTTGGTCCCAGCAGGTTAAGGTACAGCCGCCTTGACAGATGCAACCGTCCAGCTTGGAGGGATTCAAATTAAGGTCAAAAGGGATAAAGCAATCGTGAGCAAATGAATGCGTTGTTCCTGGCTCACAGTCATGCCCAGATGCACGTTCCTCATCATTTATGAGGATAATTAAAATGCATCATTTGTGTGTGTGTGCGCACATACATGCATACACACACACAATTTCCTTCTCTGGAAAGGAATACAACCTTCAGAACTATTTTTTTCACTGCCTCTGTAGCAGCTATCTGGATTTTAAGCTTGGGAAGAGGGGAAGGAAAATGAGAAGGGAAAGGGTACCCCCCTTTCTCTGTTTAACCTCGCCAGGAGAGGAAGGGAAAGCTGCTCGCAGCTTTTCAGTCCTGAGCAGGGATTGGGTGGCACACTGACTGTTTATGCAATTTTGCATTTGCAAAAAGCAGGGCCTTGTAGTGCCCGTGCCTGGAATTGCGCCCCGGAGGGGCAGGTTTGCCCCCTGTCTCCATCACTCAGCAGATTAATTAGCCATTACTCTCAGCTCTACAATGTAATCGCAGCCCAGATTTGCAGCAGCAAACTCTGAAGCCATCCCAGAGCACAATGCCAGCTGTGCCCAGCCCTTGTCCAACAACCATGAAGGTCCTACGTGCCAGGGCTTCCTTCCCTCCTCCTCCTCCTGGGCAGCACGGCTCGATGCTGTGACAGATTCTCTTTGCATCCTGCTATGTGCTCGCCATAGAAGCTGGTCAAACATCTGTGTCTAAAACCTGAGTCCCAGGAAACAATTTGTTTCAACATTGGCACCCAGAAGCATTGTCCAGACCTGGAAGGCAGCTGTGCTCAGTGCTCTGCAAGGGACAGGACTGGACTGCCCACCGTTGACAAAACTGTTTTGGCTCTGTGAGGCCACTGGACATTAACTGGACCCTATTCTTCAGTCTTCCAGCTGAAGCATAGAGTCTGTATACCTCCCACAGCGGGAGGTACCTTCTCCTAAGTTAGGCAGACATTTTGCCCTAGAACCAAGATGTGCCTGAAAGCAGAAGAAAATGTCTGAGCACTGCTCTGTGCATAAGGTTTATAAAAGCTATTTTGGCTGGCCTCTAATATCGTGTTAGTGCCTATCAGTGGATACACAAGCACACCAGGGAGAGGGCTGAATGCTTTTCGCTCATTGTAAATTTGAGATGCTTGGGAATTTGTTTACTCCTAGCTAGAAAACGCTAAGCCCATCAGTTATGTCCTCACTGTTCTCATCATGCCATCTAATTTACGCTGGCCTTCCAGCCGGAGCACTGCCCTAAATTGTCACAAACAGTCAGCTCTCCATTACGCGGCTCAGTGGAGTGAGGGGTAGAGACATCTGTGTGCACGGCCTCAGTGCTGCGGTGTTGCTCAGCACAGGATCCCCAGGCATCATTAGCCTGGACACTGCACTCCATCCTGGTTGACACTCCTGCAGCCCTGCTCTCCAGCTCATAAACCTTTCCAGAGTGCATGAAGCAGAGACAGCGCTGCAGTCCTCTGCTCACCTCTGGCATTACCTGCCTCTGCTAGTGCCACCGCCTCCACCCAGCGCTGGTCGGAGAGCTGCTGCCACCTCCATCTCAGACACGCCTGATGCTGCAGCTGCCCACTGAGCTGGCAGTGTCACTGGGGCTGCCGCAAAGCCCATGCTCATAACTCTAGCTGCACAAGGGCTGGCTCCATCCCTCTCCCTAACAGCCCCTCTACACTGCCTGGTTCTGCATCCTCTTTCCTGGGAACCAGGGTGAGGGACAAGCTGGGAGCTAGCAAAAGTCCCACAGGATTTAGTAATTCACTGTCTCACTGCTAAGTATCTGAATTACAGATTCTGCATTAGGGACTTGACCAAGATTTACCGTGAGCTGAGAGACAGGCATCTTCCAAGAAGCTTGGGGACCGTCACTACTTTGGTCTACTTCAGGATTTGGTCCTCAAGCAAAGTTGTCAGCAATTAGCACAGACATATTTTAGGTCTGTTTATAAATGTCTTGCAGCTGCACTGATCAGGAGCTGGGCACAAATAGCAAGCGACAGAAAACTGTTTGGGCTCTTTACTGCTGCAACTGGCTCTGGATAGAGTCAGACTTGTTTTTCCTTTTTCCAGCGGCTGATGGTGTCTTCAAATCTGTGGGCAGCAGGGGGAAAGGGATCATCCCTGACCTTTGAATACTCAAATTGCTCAGACATCCCAACAAACCCTGTCTGATGGTGGGATCAGCAGAAGCTGGCCAGAAGCCATCTCAGAGTTCAAGTGCTCATTAACTCATCAGTATTCACACAGGGTATTTGATCGGAACTAAGACTAATGTGGAGTTAAGATCTTCTTCAGAGACACCACAAAATAAAGAGCATGGTGACGTTTGTCTTCTGCCTTTCTACTAATGACCTTCTGCTAAACATCAGATGCCAGAATTGCCTGCCGAGGCCTCGGGTATTATCAGTAAGTCTTTCCACCATTTGCCCCATGACATATTTATCTCCAGCGGTAAATCAGCACAGCCAGCTGTACTGCCCCAAGCTTGGCTCTCCTTCCCCAGGCACAACGCCGTCCCTCAGGCACTGTCACCCACAGCGTGCTCCTTCCTCTCTGCTGCAATAGCAGATTAAATGCTTTGACACTGTCTTTGCAAAAGGACTGTAGCCCAAGATGCAAGTCTCAAAAGAAGAGGCAGAGGATATAGCCTAGGTGGTTACTACAGCATTAAAATGCCTAAAGAAGAAAAGGACGTATCCCTGCTGTGCACTCTGCACAGCTTCACCCCCTTGGCTTATTTCACTCTTCTCTCCTGCTCCAGCATCTCTCCATTTGCTGGTATGTGGGAGCAGGACCTGACTCACCAGCCCCCATCAGCTTCTCCTGCCATCCCCAGTGCGCCGTTGGCGCCGTGGCCGCAGCCGCGTTAGCTGAGCCATGCAAGGCCCCATCAGCATCTCCCGAACTGGTGCAGATGGACAAGCTGGCTTCAGCAATAAAGATAGTTTGAAACCATTAAAAAGCGGCGAGAGCAAAATGAAGCCCCCTGCAGTGCTACTGTCATTAGGAAAGCAGCAACACCAGCAAACAAACAGAAAAGCGCATTGCAATTTTTGCCAAGACGGCCCTAGTTGGGAAATGAGGTACATGCACGGTACAGCAGGACCCAGGCGCAAAGTAATCCGGGCTGCAACTTTAAAGTGGGTCTTTTAAGCAGTGTGGGATGCTTGATCCCACGGCTTACATTAGAAGTACGTAACAAAAGGGGCTATTTTCCTGTCCTCATTGTTAAAGGGTTGTGGAATCAGGACTGACTATTACAGGCAACTCTGCTTAAAGACATGGTTAACTGCTGCACTGAAGTAATAATCCTGCCGCTAAATCCAGAATTTAAATGCCTCAAGGGCTTAAGGGCTGTCAGCAGTTAGAATTCATTTCCAGAGGTTTTATTTAGTTGCAGCTGCAATTTTACCTGAGGGTGACAGTAAATTTGAGAAATACAGGACTAATAATTTAACAGAATTGTCTGCGGTATTTTTTTAAAGACACACAAACACACACACACAAGCTTGATGAAATGAGTTCTGCACATTGCACGCTTGCGGGTTTCATTTGAATGAAAATGATTAATGGGAACATAAAGAAAAAACACAGCACAGCAACAAAACAAATCAGCTCTGCCTCCTAAAGGTCAGAACAAATCTGCCTCCCGATTTGGAAATCATCTCCTAGGACAACATCAGGTATTTGCTTCTGCATCCACCTCTCACCTCTCCCAGCTGAGAGCTGCAGATTCCCAACACCCCAAGTAAGTGGATGGAGCAGTAGCTAAACACGCTCTCAGCCAGACACGCAGGACATGACCAGAAACAGTGATTTACACCACTGGCTCTCTAATTTCAGAGGACAACTTTTGCCTGTCTGTGTATCACCATTACTTGCAATAAATAAACTAAGAGATCTTTTACTCGGTACCTCAGTTCAGCTTGAAAGATGCTTTCCCTCGGGAAGAGATGGGGACTCAGTATAGCATCAATGTGGGATTTCCATCACCAGGAAGGTAAAACAACATAACAGCCTGTAGGGAGCTCTTCCCCCATTGCCTCAGTCCCAGGCATGAGCAGAGCACACAGCGCTCCTGTCCCTTTCCTGTGCTGCGTGGCATCACTTAGAGACTTAGGGACAACTCTCTGCAGAAGTTCCTATCTCTTAGCCAGGCCAAGCTGCTGTTTCAGGGAGGGCAATGAGTGGTCAGGGAGACTGGTTCCCAAGAAGGGAGTTAAGCTTCCCAGATGCGAGGCTGTCGTACAGAAAAACTCTACAGGATTTGAAATCACTGATATCTTCCCTCCCTCCCCGCCATTGTAATTGAGAAATATGTTCTTTTCTGCATTTATAATTGGGACGGAACAGATGGCAAAGGCTTTGTTTAATGAAATATGTCCATTCAATTAACCCACACCACCAGGGATTCGGCAATGCACAAGGAATCAGCGTCCCACCTCTGTAACAGATCCTCCTGCCCAAACCCGCACACCTGGGCGAGGACCGGGATGCTATGGGCAGGACTTGGAGACAGAGGTCGGACCTGCTGAACCTTGCTCAGCTGCCATTCCTGCTTCCCCAGAAGCTTTGTTTCTTTTCTTTCTTTTCTTTTTTTTCCTCTTGGGCTGATTGCCAGTTTCAGAGCTGTGTCCAGAGATTTTGGCCCCTGCGCTCACTCTTACCTTAACAGCACAGGTAAAGGGCAATATCTGATCTCCACAGTAATTACTAAAGGAAAGGCTTAGGGGTCCAGTAGACAGGGAGCGGGTACTGAAGGGAACCAGGTCCCGTTGCCAGCTCTGCCACCAAACTTTGGGGAGGGAAAGCCCATCCGTGCCTCAGTTTCCTCATCCGTGCTGATGAATAGCTCTTACTCTGTGAACACCCCGGCATGTGGTTCACTGACAGTTTGAAAATCGACCATCAACAAACCCAGCATCCTGAGGCAAAGCATGACATTTTAATTCAGGTCTTTGTCTGAAATAAAGTTTGGCTCCTTTAAAGGAAAGGAACAACATTCTGAAAAATTTTGAAACACACAAACAGAAACACACATTCATCTATGGGGGGAAAAAAAAATCCTTTTTTCTTTTCATCTAATTCCACCAATAGCATACTTACCATGAGAAAGAGAGCCAAAAGACACAAAGGCCTAGAATTAGATCAGGTGAATCTGGAGTAAGTATTTTTACTCAGGTAAATAGTTTATTTCTAACCCTGCTCCCAGCTTCCACTGGTGCAGGAGCAGAGGCTCTTCAGGGGTGTGACAGGAATAGCTTCAGCTGAAGAAAATTCATTAAATGCCAGCTGGACTTATTTTACCACTTTAAAACCCAGCCATTTCAGATTTTTATTCCAAAATGGTGAATTGGTATCTGCCAAAATCAATTACTTTGGTGTTCTGGGGGTTTGACTGTTTGGTTTTTTTTTTAAGTTAGTGAGGAAAGCAAAAAACCCCACAATCTTTGGGGGTTTTGGTTTGGTTTGGGTTTTTTCCTTTTTTTTTTTTTTTCTTTTCTTTTGCTTTTCATTCAGATCAGGAAGGAGAGAGAACACTCAGCTGCTTCCCATGCTCAGACGCAGTGCATTATTGATCTCTACAGCACAGTGAGGAAAACAAAATAAACAAAATGGGAAATACCTATTCTCTTCAACGATGCCTTTTTTTTTCTCTCCTCATTTTGCAGAAAACCCGAGTAGTTTATTGGTCCCTTTGGTTGTGAGGAAATACCTTTGGATAGCGATTCATTCAGAAATCGGATTTATTCAGCCAGAGGAGGAACACAGCCTGTGACACCTCCCAACAGGCACTGACAGCCCTGGCTGAAGTGTGACACACACGATGACATGTGACACAAAAACCGCCCCTGGGGAACGTGCCAGTCAATCCGCGCACGCATGAGGGAGCACCCAACGTGCTTTCTGACATCCAACAACCCCGGCAAACCCAGATCCCTCCAGTGCGCCCGTCCTCGACTGCAGCCGTCACTAACGCTCCTGCCACCGTGGGAAGGCAGCTCCCACAGCCTTACACAGCACCTGGCACCTCGCAGGTTCCCCAAACCACATCCTTCAAACATTACCATTTTGTCTCCTGTTACGACCCAGCTGGACTGTCTTCCTTCTCTTCTTACCCATTACAAGGGAGAGGGGTATCTCTTTTTACTTCCTTTGAGCTATTTTACGGTTTCATCTTATTACCACCCCTAAACCAGTCTCCCCCTGGTGGCATCACGTTTTCTGGCATTCGTGACTGTTCCCACACTGCCTTGAGCTGAGCTAAACACTTTCCAAGTGCAAAGCAGCATGACTGAAACTCCTGCTAGGCTTTCGTAATGAATATGAAGTTGCCAGACAGTAGAAATTCCTAACTTCACTCAATTCGCCACATCCACTTATCAACGCTAATCAGCCAAGACCACAAAAGTCTTCCAGTTTTGACTAGAATTACATTTTTTTTGACAACAAAACTATTACCATGAAAATATTAGTATATCATCATATACTCAGCATTTTATTAACAGAATGTGCTAACTCATGACTCAGACAAGATATCAGCTGCAGAAACGACCAGGTTGACTCATCTTTGTTCATGGCAGAAGTTCCAGAGACTCATCCTAGATCCTGCCGTGAATCGTTCAGGCCTGAGAGCAGCCCTGGATCTGAACTCTGAAGACACTGTGATCTAGCTCCAAATCTGCTGGTTTGGAGGGCACAGCTTGTCCCCTGGGATGTTTCAGCAGCTGAATCAAATCATTTGATGGTTTTGTACTATGCTCAACTGGGACGGCACAGGTTGACTGTGCTAACATAACTGCTGCCTGTGACTGTTGCAGCTGGCTAACAATAGGACTCGAGATAAAAGGATAATTTTGCAGCTCTGAAGTGAAGGCATGCTAGATAAAATACAATAAAAAAATTGAAGCCTTCGCAAAACACCAGATTCTAGGATCAAAGCTCTGCATCTGCTTGCCCATATCAAATCCCAAAGGCTGATGGCCAGGTAGAGATGCCTCTTTGCCCAGGGTGCTGGTCTTGGCCAGAGCGAAGGATCTGGTTCTGCATTTGTATCTCCTTCATAATAGCTCCACGTAAGAGATAGTTTCTGACAGCTTGACCACCTCTCACTCGCAAGTTGGCTGCCTTGTCATTGGCAGAGTCCTCAAGCAGATCCAGCTGCCCAGACAGAGCTGGCTCGTGCTTCGAAACATGGCAGGCAGCCAGAGCAGCAAAGAGACGTGCTGGCTTTTCCCTACACAATCCCTTAACAAGGAATCCTGATGTTCCTGGGCACAGCTATCATTCCCTGAGTATCTCACACCATCCGGCAGTTGCTCTGATTATCTCTGAGACTCCCCTTAGCAGAAAAACAAACAACCTTTTTTCTTCCTGTCTCTCTTGGGATGAGCACAAAAGAAAACATCATTAAACAGAAATTTGCTTGGACTGGAGAGGCAGGAAACTCCACGCCACTCTAATGGGGTGAATTCTGTCCTTGGTGTTTTAATATCTGGTCCTGTCAGGGTTTGTGCCTTTGCTTAAGCCATCCAAGCCAGGTGCATGCACCAGCTTCCATGCGGAGTAAGCCTTATTGAGGGCGCCTATCCATTTGGCTGTTAGAAATATCACCATTCTGTCTGTCCCAATTTCTTTTTGCTTTGACCCAGACGGTGAGCCCAGGCCACCTTCAGATGGTACCTTCTGCCCAGAGATATCTCACTTCCCCTTCTCTTAGGATGGCTGAGTTTCATAAAAGCTGCCTATGTGATTGCTCCCTAATCCCCACCAGGCACAATAAATGGATTAGCACAAGCAGTTTAACCCAGACATCTCTGCTAACCTTCCTCACCTGGAATGGGGTGGACAGGGAGCAATCACAGTTCAACACCATGAGCTGCTGAAGGTTTAACAAGCTACTGGGCCAGTAACCATTTCAGCCAACTGAGAAAGACCCAGACCTTTAGTCTCTGATATCCTCATCACTTTCCTGTCTCTGTGAATTCTGGTCCAGGACGGAGTTCAGGAAAAAATAAGCAGCAAAGACCAACTAATTTCAGCATCAAAATGGTGCTTTCAGCTTGCCACAGAGTCCGCAGTATCGAAACACAATTAAGTAGTTGCACATTGACAGACTCTCCTAATTGCTGCAAGGAGCAATTCAATTATGTTTTCGACACTGAAATGAGTCATTATCAGTCTATAGGAGAAAATTGTGTTTGTGGGGTCGTGTTTTTTATAGCATGTGCTATCTTCTTCCCAAAAGTTAGCTATTTTACTGCTGACAATATTCGTTTTGGATGGATTCTTCCCTTTAGGAACTAAATTGAGGCATTTCTACTTATAGGAACAATGTTCCACTGCAGATCAGAAAAGCCCAAAGCCATACTCTCCTATCTGGGTTATGAAAACAGAAATTTAAGTTCCCATCTGCCTTGTGAAATTCAACTGCTTCATAATCAGATTATAAGTAATCACACTTCTACTCTGACTTCATTGTAACTCTAGTCTAGATAGGACCCTAACCACAATTAGGTTAGTACCCCAGTTCTGACCAGTGACAGCTGGTTTTCAAGAAAGGAAGAAATGATTCCTGTTATGAAAGCAGCTGGGAAGAAAATTGGCAAAGATATTTTGAAGATATTCTGAATTACAGATGCTGGAAGAGCTAAAATACACAGAATATCCTAAGAATTGAAGCAACTTACTGAAATACTTAGAGTCAGGTTGGGTCTACGACTTGGGTGATGGAGGATGGTTAAGAGCTATAAGAACACTTGAACCTTTCTCACAGAGACCTTTTTATTTTATTGTTCCTACAGCAATTTGAAAGCAAGATGATTGCAGAGTGGTGAGATTCAGCAGCACCGAATAAGTCCTGTTTTGAGAGCTCTGGGTTAAACAGCACAGATTTAGATGTTCATGGCTGCACAGGAGTTCAGCAAAGATAACAGGTTGCAGTAGCCACTTGGTAATTGACCTATGGTGATTTAAAACCTTAATTTGCTTTCATGCTTCCTGATTTAAAGCAGTGTGTGCACTTGGGCATAACTGCCTTAAGAGGTCTGAGCAATATTTTAGCCTGGATTCCTCAGGAAACAGGGCTTAACAGAGCATACAGACTATCCCTCCTAATAACTCCTAAATGCATTGGCCATTTTCAGCCAAAGTTGTTGCAGGGCTCAGGGTCTCGATGCTTACAACATTCTCACAGATTTTGTGAAGAGCCAGACCCAAACTCCGCTCTCGCTTATTTGGAGAGCAGGCTGTTGGTTGAGCACTGTGGGCAGCTGTGACTTGGTCACAACATGTCCTTTCTCTTGTGGGGTGGACACATCAGAGGGGATACGAAGCAAGAAGAGGACAGCCGGGCTACTGTGGGGCTGGGTCCTAGATGCAAAAGGGAAAACATGGAAATCTAGGCTATGCTGGACCTGCTGCTTGTTGAATGTCCTGTTTTTAAATAGTGGTGTTATAGCCACGGCTTCGTGACATTCCCTTTACGTACAGCCACTGGCACAGGAACGAAGTGCCATTCTCTAGCAGAGAGACAAGAAAGTGGAGGGGTGAAGCGGATCTTCCCTGTGCTAGCCAGGTATAGCAGGAGGCACGGCACGCTGCAGAGCCCTGAGTGGCACCTACAGGCAGGTAACAAGGCTGCCGGCGTGATTTGTAGGCTCTGAACAGCAAAGCTGTCACTGAGCCCCAGTGAATCTTCCTCAGTCTGCACCTCTGCTGATTTATTGCATGTGTCAATAACAGAAGTGGGCTGGGGACCGGCTGTAAAGTTCAAAACCTGAATTGCCTGTGTGTTTGCACTCCCCTCCGCTTTCAGCACTCTAAGTTTCATCTTCAAGTGAGTTCGGGTTTTGGCTGGCTTTCAGGGGCAAAGGGCTGTCAGAAATGAGCCCCGTTGTTTTATCTGCATGGGGTGAATCAGAGGATGCTCATTTTCACAGACTGCACACTTAATGGCTGAGTTAAGTTAACAAGAGTTAAAAGTCAGCTTGGTCAAGCAAGCAGGGAAGAGCCAGAGTCAGAACGTCCAGCTTCCTGCTGCCCGTGGAATAACCACGTGCACCTTTGGTCCATAGATTCCTCGCTTCGAAAAAAGGGTCAGTCCCAGTGTGCTCCGGTCACAGGACAGTGGACATTTCAGAAAAGGGGTGCTGCATTTTCNACGGAATAATCACGTGCACCTTTGGCCCATAGCTTCCTCGCTTCGAAAAAAGGGTCAGTCCCAGTGTGCTCCAGTCACAGGACAGTGGACATTTCAGAAAAGGGGTGCTGCATTTTCATTATTGCTATTCCTAAATTAAAATTCAAGTGCTGATCAAAAACTCACTAAATTAAAAAAGAAAACTCTGTGGACTTCAGCAAAATATAATGTACCCCTCCTTACACTGCCCAACAAGGTCCCTGTCACAACGACACGTAGAGGGATTACAAGAAATGCCAAGAATGCTCCAGAACTGTTACATTTTCAAAACCAGCCTGTGTTATCTGCAAGCACAAGATACTGCGAAACCTGTGTCTGTCCCACTAGGGCCACAGTGCGTGGTGGCATGAAACCATCAAGACTGGCAGGACCCATCTTCTGGGCAGGGAGCCCAGGGCCACGAAGGGAAGCGCTAATAGTTAAAAAGGTGTCTGGAGCTTGAAGAAATAGATATTTTCCCAGGAATAAAACATGACTTTGAATAAATGTTTTATTCCATTGCACATAATGAATGGCATTGAATGTGATTTGGGGACCTGTCAGAGAGGGGAGCACAGACATAGTACATGCACTGAGACAGGATTAATGAGGTTGTTTAACTGAAACGCAGGGAATTGAGATCACTGTTAATTTTAATCCCCTTTCCTCTTTTCTCTGGCTTTTTTATTTTTTTTTTCTTTTTATGATAGCCTTCCTATGTGGCTGATAAAACAGGGCCATCAAAGTGTTTATTAGAAACTCTTGCAGGAACCAATCCATATGCAACTGCATGGAAGGTAAAGAAGCATCCACTGCTCAGCGTTTCCAGCAGATTTAGCATCAAGCTCAGCTTGTAGCCTAGCAAACAGCACTATTTGCTTCCAGAAGTAGTACTGGAAAGGAGTCACTAGGAAATAAATAAAGGACGGTGTTCTAACCCAACAGATGGTTGAAGTGGTCTGATCTGTGGCAACACCACTTCGCAGAGGAGCTTTTCATCATTCTCTGCGTATTGCTTAATAGGGGCTGTCAGGGGTATGGAAAACTCACTCTTGTGTGGATCAAAGCAGCTCTCACCCCGATGCTCACTAGACAACATACTGCACAGCTTGTACCCGCATGGGGGAATAAGGCCAGTGTCTGCCGCGTTATCTCTTTCTGGCTGTTAGAGCCATTTTTAGGAGGGGATTTGCTCCAATTGTTATTAAGTGCTTTAATAGGCAGACAGTATTCTTGTTGGTAGATTGGTTTCTTCCTTCAGGAGGAACACGCTCCTCTTTGCCAGCTAAATCTGCCCTCTGCGAGGCTCAGAGAGTCCAATGTGAGGAAAGCGGTATGTGGTTTCACCTGGTTTATTAAAGCTACTGCGAGGCTTGTCCTGGCAAAGGAGCATTATGGTGCTATTAAAAGAGCAGAATGGCAACAGGGCATCATCTCCAGCTAATTGTTTCATCAACTTGGAGAGCAACAACAACTGGCTAAATAAGGCGCTTCTTTTCTGCTTTGCAATTGCACTTTTCTGCCTGCCAAGAAAAGCTCTGACACTGAAGGCTTCTCAGGGCCTCTAGAAATGTTGCCTTTGGTTTTATTCCAGAAAGGCAAAAAGCAAAAGCGAGAGCTGCAAATCAGCAGAGGCGAAAACTCTAAGGAGATTTGCCCTCCTCCCACCCACGTGAAACCCACATCACCAGTAAGTATTGGCTAGAAGAAAAAGAATTAACCAAACTTGTTTGCTGCATCTGCATCAGAAAATGTTAATGCTCAGCTAAGGAAAAGACACTTGAGAGTTTCCTCAAATAAGTTTATGTTTTCAGTTGCTTTTGGAAAAACAATCAAGTTTGCGTATTTTTACCAAAATATTGAAAGTGCTTGACTCTTTCATATTACAAACTCAAAACTGAAGCTATTAAGCCAGTCCTATAATAAGATTTGAGAAGAAATAAAGGGCTATTTAGAACTAGTTATTGTTCTTCATAATGAACTGAACTTGCAAAAATTCTTTTATTTTCACCAGTTCCTGAGTTATCCAGGAATCAAACACGATGTAAGCACCTATTAGTTAAAGTACATGCTCACACGTGTTGATTTCCCTTGTCTCAAGCTCAGCTCATTTGCAATTTAAAGCATCAACAGTAAAACATTTCTGTGCTTAAAAGCCATATCTTTTCACCAGTAAAGCTCCTTCCTGAACACTCCTCCTTCTGTTCTGGCATGCCCATTTGTGGGTTGCCTTTAAACTTTGCGTCTAAATTTCTCCTTCCTTCTCCCCAAGCAGGTGACCAGAGAGTGAGCCAGGCCAAACGTCCCCGGGTGCCAAACTTGGCATCAGTGTTATTGGTCTGTTATCAACAGCAAAGGTTCACTAGATTATGCGGATGGCTTCAAATGTGTAATCTTAAATTTCTGGAGCAAGTCAGTCCATAAAGTTCACTGAAGGATCAAGGTGTCCTTGCCGGACGCAAGTGTGAATGAATAGGCTTTTCTCACTCCTGCAAAAAAGAAGGGAAGAGCTGGTGGGGAGAGAGACCAGGGCTAACTCTGAACTGGCCAGCCTGCTACCAGAAGCCCAGGGGACACTGGTAAGAACGGATGTCCCCAAGTGCTAGACACATCCTGCAGAGTGTGATTAGCGCCTGTATGCCGAGTCAAGCCCACCTGCCAGATTGACTATGTGCACGGGACAAGCCAGTCATGATGAGGAATTCCTCTGGTTCCAGTAGTGGTTGACAAGAAAAGGAATAAGATAGGAGCTGAAAAGCTGTGTGCAGTAACCTTTCCCTTTGTCAGAAATGTCAAAGCAATTCCTAACAGCTCACTTTAAAATGCATTTTACATCCTCTTTTTGACATCTTTCCCACCTCCCCAACATTGCCAGTAGATACAAATTCATCCTGACAGCCAGAAGAGGAAGGGAAAACAAGAAAGTAAATAAAAGAAAAACAAATCTCTAAACCCTTTCTAACCATCATAGAAGACAACAAGAGTTAGTATAATACACTTACTGGCAAGTCAAGAATGAACCACCTTCTCCTCACAAAAACCAGCACTAACCAGGCAGGAACAAGGTTACTTACTCTAGCAGGACCACATGATTATTGTCTTATTTCCCTTCTAAACACTGATAGCACTTTTTAACATAAGTATATCAGGTTCATTTTCTTATTTTTTTATTGCCTTTCTCCTCTCACAAACTTCCTCCCCTCCTTTTCCCTGTCATGTTGACCTACAGAACCCAACGTCTTTGCAGCAGGAAAGCTGTGCAGCTCTATTAATTGCTGCTGAACAAAGATGTGTATCACACAAAGACAAAAAAAAAAGAAAAATCTAAAAAAATCCACAATAAAGAGAAAAGGAAGAAGTTTTACTGACAAAACCCTCACATCTGCAATTTGTGACCTCATGGGTGGACTCCCTCTTACCTAAACTTACACCTCTTAAAAATTGGCTCTCTAGTCTCATTAGCCATCTGGGCTTCTGCTGTACTCAGCGAACAGAGAAAGGGCAAGTCAGGAGAATGATTCACCACACCTTCTTCAGAAAGCTATTTTGGGATGGACTAAATCACTCTTTGGAGATTAGACAATTAATATAGACTAAATGTCCAACTTCTACAGAGCTACAGGGTAAGATGTACTGCTGTCATGACACAAGAAAGGATAGGTCCAAAGACTAAGAGCTGATAATAGACATCAGTGACAATTACTTGGTTTGAAAACCTCTGGGAAGGAGCAGACCGAGGGAAAGAAAACACTTGTTCAAGGTCACAGAGAAGGTTACTAGAACTGCTCGTGTCTCCCGAGTGCATTCCAATGTCCTGAATAAAACATATTCATTTATCACGCAAGGAATAAGGTTTAGGAAACGACAGTCCAAATGCCACATGCAAAAAAAACCTCAGAATAAAAAGCATGACCTTACATTGGCGTGTGTTTAACTACAGTTTCATTTACGTGAGCAGAAGCACACCAGTTCCCCCAAGCTTCTGAAAGTATTAGTAGTAGGAAAACACAGTCTTGTGGATTTTCAGTAGCTGCTTGCATTAACGAAAACCCGAGGCGCAGGATGATATCAATGACCGCATTACCTAACCAAACCTAAAGTAAACACGCTGCAGTCTAACTAGAACTGGGGCAAAAGCGATAGGGAACAGGAGGACTTTGCACTGCACAAAATCAATACTGGCTCTGGACTAAGTGATGGGAAATACTTTGAGATAATACTACTGAGAGCAGCTGGACACCAATCCAGTGGCGTGGGACTTCCATACCTGAAACCAGTAGTGACCAGAACATGGGAAACAAACTTCATCTCTTCCACGTTCATCCCTGCTGCAGCCAAAAGGACACCACAGGAGATGTGAGGAACCTAAGGGACCTTCCAAGGACCTCTTGGAAAAAGAAGATCATGAAACATTTGGAGTGACTACATTATGAAAACCAAACAGCCCTGACCATGGACTTGCACATAAATTGCCAACTGCAGCTGTGCTCAAGACAGCAGTCAGTATTAAAGAATGCCTCTTGTAGTATCAGTGTCAAAAAAGCCCGCATAGACCTGAAGGATGTTTTTTATCCTTATACCACCACGTCCCTTTGGACTTTCTTTTAGCTGTAGCCACTTTCTGAGAACAAGAACTAACTTCCAGCTGAGTCGGAGCTTCCCCTCCTCCTCCTCCAAACACTTCATAACCGCAAACCTCAGCTCCGCTTACTTGTTTCCTGTGTTTACCCAACAGATCATGGCAAAAAGGGACAAGAGGAAGGAGTTTATAATAGGAAAATAATCAATACTGACATGCAATCACTGTCTGCGAGGCAATCATTAGTGGCTCAGCAGAGACCTCGGGCTTCTGTTTGCTCGGTGTGTGATTGCCTCCTGCAGAGAGCTAAGCTGCTAGGAAAGACTTCAGCAGGTGCCTTCTCCTCCTCCACTCCTCCTCCAGCCCAGGGAATTCAGTGTAAGTCAGGCAGCTAAATTACACCTCTGGGTTATTATCAGCAGTATTAATTACTGCATTCTCCCTAATTAGCCTCTCTTAGCACACTCAGTTGGTTTGCAGGAGCAATGCAAGGTTGGCAAACAGTTGCATTTAAAAATGATCGGGCCAGAGGCTCAACTGGTATAAAGCAGCACAGCAGGTCTATAGAAAGGTCAGTTGGTGCTGGTGGTGGAGCTTAGCCACTGTTTTATGAGGATGGGAGCTGAGTTGCAGCTAAGCTGACGTGCCCTGGCCAGCTGGCACGAATGGAGACAAAGAGGTTTGGGTCAGTTGTTCACTGGTCTACATCATGACCTCGTGCAAAGTGCTATTCCCCACCACAGCTCTAACGTGACTTTCCGACCTACATTAAAATGAACAACACAGTCTCATCATCCAGAGTCAGAACATCTCTTTTGTCTCCTGTTCCATCCTGCATGAACTGCAGGTAGACGATGGAAACCCAGGGAGGCTCTGATACGTTTCGGCTGTCTGTCCTGTTCTTGAAATAACCAGACCTCAGTGGACTCGCACTCAGATCACCGACATACGGAAAGTCACATTTGCAACATAAGATAACTCAGTTGTGCACTTCCCTTCCTTTGTTGTTCAAATCCCTCACTCTTCCCGGGCTGGCTCACCCCTTCTTGGATGCAACTTATGTCTGGGGTACACAACTCAACTCACCGGATTCAACCCATCTCAAATGTGGTTGACACGGATAACTGCTCACTGGCCTGACAGCCTGCTGCTGGAGCCTTGACAGATTGACTGCCCTGGGGGACTGCAAACCTACCCCATCGAAATGCACACACACACCCCATCATATAGATCTGTTCCTGAAAGAGCACTAGCTACTTCAGGTAAAGTGTATTAAAAAGAAAAAAGGAGCAAATTCTGTAATAAGGAGAACACCATCTTTCAGCATGATCCTTTATATGCACGTCCATGTCCCTCAAAACATGTCTCTCTCTTCTTCTCACTTGGTGCCTCTGAAAATCATGTTCAACTGGTCTTCTGTCCTGCAGAAGACGTGACATAAGAGATTTGCAGAGATAGACTCTGAAAATATCACCCAACTTTCTACCCAGAGCTGACTAAACGTCTATTAGTCTCCTCTTGCCAGCTATGGGATATGAAGTACTTTTTGCAAATATCACCAGACTCCTGTGCTCATCTGCCTCCAGAGTTCAGAGTTTAAATGAAGCTCTCAGAAAATATAGACCCAAGCAGGCAAGATATATTTGCCAGCGTATAGAGAGAAGCAATTGAAATCCCATTTTAACAAACTGTTCTCTAGCTCAGAGAGTGAAATCGTCTGGTGAAGGTCAATTCTAGCTCTATGGATACCATTTAAGTCCCTCTTAGGCCTGTAGCTGTCACAGAGGCCACACGCTTTTGGAAATGTTTATCCTGACAGAAGATCCCTGAGTTTTTTAGGAACAAATAGTATCTGCTGCATTTTTAATACATCCCCTACAAGACAACCATTACCACGGCAATATGAGTGACACCCTGATCTAGCACTCACTGAGTGGCCACCAAATAAGGTAAATCTGCCCATTTACCTGCTCCTGCAGGAATCCAAGGATGCCTGCAGATCCACAGCGCTGGAGGAGGAGAGGCAGAGATGTGCAGGTGGAGGGACAAACCCACAGGAGAGTGAGACAGTGCCTCAAACATCAAACTCTCTAGCCTTCCTCTGCGCATCTCACCATTTATTTCAGTCGCCATCTCCAGCATGAGCTGGTGACACCAGAGCCAGAATCGTGCTCCTTTCTGGAGGATATCAAGGGCTTTTCCTTCACTTTGCTTACTTGAATATAGTTCCAACCGTGTCGGGGCTGGATATACCCAGCAGAAAGCTGAGAGCAGCCGCGTCCATGAGAAAGAGTCAAGGCACAATTAGGGTGGGTCTACTACAGTGGTGAAGAAGCCATCTCTACGTGAATTCGTTAATGACAAAAAGAAATCTGCCCAACAATGCAGCAAAAAAAAGAAACTGGGACATATATAAAACCCCTCTCACCTTAGCCAGCAAACCTCGATCCTTGTAAACCCTTTCCATGGCTACGAGCTCTCTCTCAGAAAGTAGCACTGTCTTGTTTCACCAGCAGTTTTGCATCACGAAGGTGACCTTCTCCATGATGCTGCAAAATATTCAGGGCGTAAAATGCAATACATAGATTGGGGGCTGATTCCTACCTGCACTGGGCCATTTTAGGTAGGTCTGCAGCCCATTTCAGTCAAAGGTAATCTTTCCAGCAAGCTTTGGATCCAGCCTGGAGTAAATTAAAGCTCCCAGGGCCTCCTTAGTTTGGCTTTTTGTCTGGAGGAGAATGTGCAGGATGGTGTTTGTGCTGATGAATAGCTTGGCGTTATAGTAACAAGGTGCAGGAGATCCAAAACCCTGCTGCTGTTAATATACATGAGTCACCACTGCTGTGTGTGCCAAACATGCTTCCAAATGAAGCTGCAGTTTGCCCTTGGTTTTTTAGCTGGGCAAAGGCAAGTTTGCAGAACCAATTTTTTTCAGTGATTCAAGATATCGACATAGCAGAAATCTCTGTCTTGATCTGCTTACTGGCAAACATCGCACAAAGACGACTGTTGTGTGTTCGCATTTTATTAATAGTTTACAACTTGAATTTTTCTTCTCTTTTATTCCTGCTGATCTCACAGAAAACTATAAAAATATATAGAGAGGTGTCTGCCAAATAGATTTCTTGGAGGAAAGCAGAAAAGTGTGAATAATGGGTTCTGAAGTATGGATAATTAGCAGATCAAATAACCCCAAGGACTAGGGAATTTTTTCATAATCTGCAGATATTCGCCATTCCTGTTTTTCTAAAGGAGTTACGTGTACCCTCCAGGTACATTTTTTCTCCTAGTTCATATAATAAAAATAGAGGTGTCTACTGCGGGGGTAGAAGAGGTTATTTGTTTATTTAAACTTAATTTAATGCTTCTGACAGTGAGAAAATGACAGATCTGGCTGCCGTTAGGAGTCATATGGGCAGCTGCTGTACAAACTTCCTGACCATAGCACCTCTACCCTGACCTTTCCACTCCTACAAAAGGCTGCTGTTCAATTTAGGTCGGTAATGCCAAGCTAAAAAAGTTTGCCAATGTCAGCAGGATGGTCAGTGGGTAGCAGGCACACAGCGAAAATTGTGGACCCATTGCTCTCTGGGTGCAAATGGCTGCAGCTTTCCCTTAGAGTTCCAAGTCATATTTCAGTGGTTTTTTTTTTTTTTCAAAATATTACCTTACTTCTCATTACCTTGCTCTGCTTCTCAGTATATCCATAAATAAGGAATATGCAAACCTCCAGCGACACAAAATCAAAACAATTTGCTTCTCATCTGAAGCAGGGCAAGGCTAGAACACAGGGGAGGGTCCTTTCCTCCCCCCAGACAGCAGTTTATCGGCCACTAGAGTCGCTCATCACCAGCTCACAGCTGATATATGCTCTGAAAGGTGTGTGTGGCTTTGCCCATACGTTTTTGGAAATAAATGAATAGATAAAAGAATGGCTGCCCCACTGAGGTGTTCAGCTGCTGATTTGTGGGAGCAGTCAGGGAGTGATGCTTAAGAAATGGATAGGACTCTGTTGCAACCTAGGAGTTCACAAGAGCAGATTTTTGATAGCAGTTCCCTTATCAGTAGAGGGCCAAAACTCTGTATCCTACTAAGATCACAAGAAAAAATGATGCAACTCTTACTTATTATAAACAAACCTGATAAAGTGTTTAAAAGCTTGAGCTCTCCAAATCTTCTTCTTTTTTTCTAATGAAACACTGTCATCTTAGAGGCAAAATAAAAGTCTTCCCTTAGAGACAGCAATTTAATAGCAGGGACATTAATTAATTTCATCTCCACATCAATGCTCTGTTTTATTTAAACTCCCATCCTGCAGCCACTGGGGTGCTTGAGCATCTGCAAAGCCTGCGAGAGCCCTGGACTGCAGCCAAGGGGAGGTTTGGTGTAGGTGGCAGATGGCAGACTAATGTAGACATGACAGAACCAGCTCGAAGCTAGTTTGCTCGGGCAGCAGTAATGGTTTACCAAGAGCAACATGGTGCTTAGCCCAGGAAAAGCTGGATATTTTACAACCATTCATACTTAGCTCCGGCAATAGGATGAACATGGACCTTCGCTAGCAATAATGAAATTACAGCTATTACAAACAGGCTGTAAGTACTCAGATGCCATAAACCCATCTATTCATCTTTGTTGATGAAAATTTGCAATGGTGAATCACCAGAATGGTGGTTATATGTGTGAATGATGGTACTTTCCCTCCTTAGAAATCTCCTCACTGGACTACAATGGCAAACTCAATAAATGCACCCAACGTGCATGGCGCACCTAAACCCAGCAGCCAGAACTACAAAAGCAAGGTTTGACATGACCCAGAGACCTTGCTAAATCCTTAGCTACAGCCTGCTGAGGCCTGAAAAATATAATGCAATGTCAAGGAAAGTTTCAAGGAAAGATGTCATGAAGCGCTGTCAGGAAGATGTCTCTATCAGTAGCCCCATTGAACATCAAATTGATTTTTCATTACCCCATGAAATTAACCTATGTAAATATGTGCTAATGACCACTTCACCAGTAATTCATTTCATTCGCTTATCAAGCCACATGAAGACACAAGCAAGAACTGTTCAAAAAAGCACATCATTGGTGACCAGGCCCCTCCAGCCTGGAAGGAAGATGCAAGAAGCCAGTGGCAGAGTAGCACCACTGGTAGGACAGCCATCCTATACTTCTCTCTGCGAGCAGTTTCTGAAAGGTAAACTCAGCAGCTTGCTGATGCTACAACACTGAAAAAATTCTCCTGGCCATTCCAGCCACTGCTGTTGCTGTTAACCACCTTCGTATTGCTCTGACCTGTTAATCTTCGCAGTGGTGAAGCAGGGGTTCACGCACTGTGCCCATGCACTGCAACGTTGAAACGAGGACAGGCAAGTTCTTCTGCAGACAAGTCTGTTCTCCTCCCTAGTCCTCGCCAAGTAAGCGCGAGCAGATGGTATGTGAGGAAGAGGGCAGCAGCGACAGTGCTTATGAGGCAGCCTGGAGGGTTCCCAGAAATAGGACGCCATACTGGTTTGCCTTGACTTCACTCCGATCACACTGTTGATGCCTTACTGCTCCTGCTCCCACAGAGGGTAGGGACTGTGTATCTTAAGGTCCAGACTTCCCAGGACACAAACTGACCTGCTCTGAGTCTTCTAAAAAGGTGGATCTGTTGTATTAGCTCCTGTCCCTACTCTAAGGACACAGCCCCAGGCAGAATGAGGGTCAGGGCTGGGCAGTCTTAAGCCTGCTGTCACTTCAGCTTTCTTTTATCTGCTACCGGCCTGGACTCTGTGAATGAGACTGGACTCTTAAGTGTTATTCTGACCCCATGGAAAATCATATTTCAAAATCGCATATGGCACCAGAACTGGGTCTCCCCCAGTCTCCATGACATCCAAGCACTGGATGTCAAGCTCCAGGCTTCCCATCGGCCTGGATACAGCTCTGCCTGATGAGCAGCGTTGCAGTGAAGGGATTTTCTTCATTAATTACTCGGGTAGCAACAGAACTTGGGAAATACCAGCTTCAGGGAGGAACAGTTGGGAATGGAAAGCTAGGAACATGTAACAGCAGGGAAATAACCTCAAAAAAAGTGGCAAAAAGTATGAAAACTCAGGAGCTGCATTAAGACTCCAGCTGCCAAATAGTAGCACCAATGTGTTAGAACCCACCAGGATAAAAATCAAAAAGCTCACTGACCAGAGCAGGGCTTGACCCTTGACTTCCCTCCCTCCTTGGTGGTTTCCCCCAGGGAAGCCTCTGAGGAATCACTGCCGGCTGTGCTGGGAGCACCACACGTGGGGCAGAAGAGGGACTTAGGTGCCAACTTCGCCATCTATCATCCAGTGACACAGACACCAGCTCCTTTTCCTGCCTCCAAGGCTGCCAGGCTCCAGCTTTTGTGTCCAAAGGGGTTGTGTCCAAAGCCACTGTGCCCTAGTGAGGCACCCGCAACACCCGTCAATGAGCCCCACTATTACATATTGCCAGTTGCCTTCAAGAGCTCAGAACCCTCTTGATCTCCAGTGCCAAGTTCTTGGAGTTGTCACCTGCCTCTGCCTGTTGCTCATCAGTAAAACAGCAATAGTAGCAGCTTCTTGACTTTAGGTACTGCTATTGTTGTGGCAGATGCTCACCCTTCTGACAAGGGCTGGGTGCAGACTCAGCAAGACAAATCCCACCCTCAGAATTCTTTGCCATTAGAAAGTAAACTTAATTAGTCTACTGCACAGATGCACATGGAAAACATAACTTCTGGAGAGCTGAAACACCCACCCACACTCTCCGTGGAATCCTCCAGAAGGGCTGCAGCCCGCTGTCCCTACAAACACACATCGCAGACCACAGCCGTGTACTCCAGCGCCGCGCGCCATAGCATTTTTATGTTCTGTCAATAATTCTCTCCAGCAGCTCAGCAAGTCTGGCAAAGCCCAAGGCTATAGCCACCGGTTTTTATGAGCATAATAAGCAGAGTTTATTTCCACACCACGGACATAAACATTTCCAGGATCCCAGCCACGTACACAGGGCACCTGAGACACCAGCAGCTGTCTCCAGCTCCACTTGACCCCCTGAAAAAGGAGGCAGGGAAAATGCTATCCCAGCAGGCATTAATGCAGGTTAATTAAACCTAAACTGCTCGGCAGGGGCACAGCGAATTGAGAAGCGGTGCTTGTGCAGGCTGCCCAGTGCACCAATCCCACTGTGGCATCATCATTAATGGTTCTCACACAAGCCTCAGGGCTCATTTGTTTGACAAGAGCAAAGCAGTAATTTTACTGTTGAACACTTGCAAAAATGATGCCCTGACTGTTATCAAAAGTGACAGGCAAGTTATGTGAGCAGTTAACTGAAGGTTACTTTTTAGGGCCAAACCGCTGAATAGATCAGACGTCAATTAGTTCATGCGTGGAAGGAGGAGGGCAAAGAAAACATAAAGAGAAAAAGGAGGAAGGAGGAAAACAGAAGAGGGGGAAAAGAAATAGCAGTAAAGAGATGGACTTAATTGGTTTTCCTGAATGGGTGCTCTGAGGGATAGAAGGGGGAAGCCGCCTTCCCCGCGGAGCTCTGACCATGCCAGTTGGTTGGCAGCTGCTGCAGTTTAGGCAATACAGCTGGGACAGCAGGAACAAACTGAGGGGTCAGCACACGCAGGGGAAGCACCCTTCAGTCTGCACCTCCCACAAGGTTCGGGGGCTTTTGCTTTCCTCTACGTTCCTCAACTGAAAACCTCATGAGAAAACTTTCAAGGTGTGACAAATTGCTTCATTTACATCACGGACACTTGAAGAGGACCAAAATCATCCACAGAGTGAATGTACCTGGGCACCCTTCAATTCAAGATTTTTAAAAAAAAAAATACAGTCTCTTTGAGACTCAGGAAACTGCTTAAAGAAAAATGTTCAGTTTGACAGTTTCCCCAGTAAAAAAAAAAAAAAACAAACCAAAACTCATTAGTGACGTTAAACATCCCATTTCAATCACTCTAAATAAAAAAAAAATAGGTTTTTCACCATAAAATAACTTTCCTTTTGAAAATTATAGTTATACTGGGCTACAAAAGTGAAAGCTGGAAAAAAGATAAGAGTATAAAGCTGCAGTCAAAATGAAGCCTTTGTTTAAAAATAATGAAGCTTTCATTTGCTCTTATCCATAACAATACGGAATCATAACTTTCCTTCAGAAACACAAAAAAGTGGATGGACTCATCCCCCCCACTGAAACACCCTATCCATCCTGCTCCACCCGATGGCAAATGGGAGGAAAAGCAAGAAAATTGAACTCGCAACCTGCAGGCTGACTCATGACCGAGAGCTCGATGGAGCCTGCCCGGCTCAGACAGAGAAAGTCACGTCCCCACCACCTGCAGGGTGAGGAACCAGAGAAGTCTTGTCCCTGCCCTGTGTGCGTGCTACCAAAGGGTTCAGCTGCTAATAACTGTTACTGCTCCGGCTGTTAGCTGGAGACACTGCTCTGTTGGGCTTCTTTAAGATGGTGTAGCACGAGCCCAGTAGTTCTCTGAATTTTGTGGAGAATAAGATTGATGGGAGGGAAAAGGGGAATAGGATTCCCCAAGATTGAGACCTGGAAGAATTAAGCCTGTAGACAACAAATTAAATTCAAAGGTATAACTAGAGGTTTTCCTGCAGTTAATGGTTTTAGAAGCAATTTGGGTCACAGTTTTATAAATGCCTTCCTTTACGATTAACAGTAGGAGAAAGAAAAACAGACTGCTGGCTTCTCCGTCTCCCTCCCAGAGCCGCTGCCAACAGTGCAGGACATTCGGTCTCAGCTAAGCTTACCTAGATGGGGTGGCAGCCACTCGCCGCTGCCCTGCGGGTACCCCCAGGGACACCAAGCCTGAGCCCCAGCTCCCGCAGCCCTGCGCCAGGCACAGCCCCGAGCCATGTCCTGCCAGACCGCACCACGCTGGGGGAGGCACTGAGACGGCTCACTGGCAGCGAAATTAAAGCACGCTGTTATTTATTTCCAGATAAGTTCAATTCTGGACCTGTCAACCTTGACAGGACCATAAATACTTGCAGGGCTGTGCTTAGGCTGAGCGAGTCTCTTGGGTTTGGGATGGGAATATTGCAGTTGGGAGCTTATATGTCCAAATTCCCGCTCTCCCCATCCCTCCTCTTCACCCCACTCCCCACCTTTTCTGATCTTTATCATCCCAAGAAAGGTCAGCATTTTGCCTTACTGGTTTGCTCCGGGAGCACACCCTGGCTTGGTTGATACAAGCAGATTTGATGCAGGCAAGGACTAAACCTCACAGAGAGCTCCCGTTGGTTTTCTGATCACATCCCGGACTGGCTGTCAGGCTCCAAAGGCAACAGGATTTATTGCACTGAAAAGCAACAGCAGCAGCCGCCCGTGAGGAGCCTACGGAGCTTCATGCACAGGAATAAAAATTTCAGGGCCGCTTGGAGATATGAAATATTTCTTAATTACTTTCTGTTCCAGCACAGCTTGAGGATTTTGCTGCTGTTGTTGTTCTTGGGGCTTGTTTGGTAGTTTTGGCTTTTCTTTTTTTTTTTTTTTTTTNCAAAGCAGTATTAATGCCAGCTTCCTTGCTGCGTCTAATAAAGGACTAGCTATGGTTGTTCTCGGGGACTGGCTGCCCATGGAAGATGCTGGCACAGAGAGGGTGCCAGCCTCTGTCAGCATGGGATCATTTACCTCGTGCTGAAAGACATTAAAACCCCCTCCCCTGAGACATTTCTCCATAATGGCTTTGTGGAGAGGTGCATCATTGTAATGCTCATTTAAAAGAAGCCTGGACAAGTTCCTTCCATTGATCCCCTTCTAGCCCTGCCAGATCACGCATTTCACTAATGTCCCTGGTGCTCAGTAACATTTGTCCCTTGGGCTGTGATTCCCAAAGCACAATTTTCCCAATCACCCTTAAAACTTAAGCCTTGCTCCTCTCCTCTTCCTCCTGCTTAATCTCCGCCCCTCAAACAACCCTGATGTTTTTCACTGCTGAAGCCAACACCTAAGACACGAAAGGTCCAAGTAGGTGCTAAATTAAGTTTGTTTCTGGGCTCACTGGGTCCTGGGAGAGGAAAAGGGGAAGTGTCTGGGGGAAGCGAGAAAGCCCAGAGACTGAAACCGGTTCCTCCCACTGTTCCCACATCCTCAGACGCTGCATAAACACACGCAGCTCCAGCAGCCAGGACTGCGACAGCAAGAGGAAACTACCAGAGCTCTGGGAGCTGCACCTTATTCACAGCTTTCCTCTCTCAAAACCACTTGGAAAAGCTCCGGTTTTGCACCAGCCATCAATCAGTAAAAAGCCCCACAGCTGAACCGCTCAAGTGAACGGATGATCCTTTTGCAGTAGGGGTTTTGGTTAGAGGCATGCAGGTACCAGGCTACAAGGGGAATAAGGCTGTCTCCTCCTTGTCCCAGGGTCAAGGCCAGCTGGGATGTGGCCCCAGACAGACCAGAGGTGGCTGCATATCCCCATACTGAAAGTCTTCAGCATTCATACACCTCTCTTCGCTTCCCCCACCCTGCTGCAGGGCTCTCCGTAACACTGGCATGGAGCCTCTCCTGCACTCACAGAGGCCAGAGCTAAGGAGAAAGGAGCATATTGCTGTAGTGTGTCCCAGTTTAACCCCTCCCAGCAGTTCTCCTGGCTGGTCCTGGATTGTGCTTTGCAAATGCAAATGCAGGACCCCAAAACACAGAGCTAAAAGACTCCAGCTCCCCTCATTCTGTGCAGCTGAAGAAGAAAAGAAGAGGAGAATGACTTTTCATCACCTCTTCACATCCCTTTTTCTTCTACTTCACATGCGAACTGAGAACAAGGCAACACCAGCAGTTCAAAAGTCTCCCCACCCATGCCACCCTTGGTGCATCAGTTTTCAACCAGGGGAAATTGGTTCTGCATAAACCTAAAACCCTGGACCTGACCTTAGAGCAGTCAAGCCTCCAAAACACAGAAGTGGCGCGAGCAGGATTTCCTTCCCTCTTACCAGACCTGCTCACATCTTTGTTCCTAAAAATGACACATTTTCTTCCAGCATGCCAGGCTGGGGAGGGCAGCAGGGGCGGGCAGCTGGAGGAAAAGAGAATGACAGTTTTGCCAGGACAGCCCAATGACCGTGGTAGGTCATGTTTTTTAATCTTTTCTGGGTTAAACACAGGCAGTTGCGTCTTGTTATATTACATTATATAATATGATTTGCTGACATAGTTTGATAGGTTGAATCCAAGAACATGGTGACTCATGTAGGAAATTGGAAGCCTCTGTCTCCAGCATAGTGTTTCCGGAAGCTGGAGTGAATCAAATTGATTGTATTTATTTAGTTATTTTTGTTGTTTAGTAAATAAGTATTTATTTAGTTATTTTAGAAGTCTGTAAGGGAAACCTCCCCAGTTTTGAGTGGGGGAGGGAAGCTACAGGCTTGGGTGCAACAGATTCTCTAAAACAAAATATTTTTAGGAAATGTCCCAAAAATGGAACAAGAGGAGAAGGGAATGTCACCAAAGGCAGGTGTCAGGACTCCTGGGTTGCAGTCCCTGGCTCCAGCACTAACTTCAGAGAAAGGACAAGAGGTAATGGGCACAACCTTGAGCATAGGAAGTTCCATCTAAACATGAGGAGGAACTTCTTTCCTTTGATGGTGGCAGAGCAGTGGCACAGGCTGCCCAGAGAGGTGGGGGAGTCTCCCACTCTGGAGACATTCCAAACCCGCCTGGACGCCGTCCTGTGCAACTCCTGTAGGTGACCCTGCTCTGGCAGGGGGGTTGGACTAGGTGACCTCCAGAGGCCCCTTCCAACCCTGACCATGCTGGGATTCTGTGAAAGGCAGCTTTTCCCTGTGAAGCAGCCTGGCTGCCAAGGAGTTCCTTGCTTTGGGAGCTGAAAGCTTTTGACAAAAAGCCGGAGCTTTTCTGAAATCTTCCCCTCTAACATCTGGCCATCTCGGTTTGCCCAGGCATAAAGATCCACTTCACAGTAGCATTGTAAATCTTAATTAAGATCTGTAAACTATAGATGAAAGGATTATATGAGTACACCAGTATCAGTATCAGGTATAGCCCCTGAGAAGCACACACTTTCATGCTGTACCATGCACAGCGGCATTGAGAAATGTATGAATGTCACAGCATTATTGATTTGGTAGCTACTAAAAAGCTCCAGGATCCCTGGCAATAAAAGCATGATAATGAGAAGTAGCCAGGATAGCACTATTTCTGCAAACAGTATTTGCATTCACTGGGACTAGAGCATAAGCTGTATTTATCAACAGAGAAGCGAGGGCTGGTTTGAATGCAAAGGATTAGCCACGTACATTTTGCGGAAAGTGTGGCGGCTGCGATTTACCTTTTTAGCATTGGCTGCAAGGTAGCAGTAAAAAAGAGCAACTTACCCGAAAGTGAATGCTGCGAAGCAAAACCAAAAGCTAGCAGAAGAGAGTATAACTGCTATGTGGTTTGGGGGGATTAGGTTTTTTTGTTGGGTGAAGCCCTCAAATTCTCAATAGTTAAAATACCAAAACCTTGGTCTATTTATACCTAGGATGCGCAGGAGCACAACTTCATTACAAGGTGAAGGAAAAGCAGAATGTTAAATTGTCCTAATGAGTAGTTACTATTTAATGAAAAAGAAGATAAAGTATTGCTTTACGAAAGCCCAAAGTGTTGGAGATTTCTCTTGAGAGTGCGATATAATGTAATTAAGGCCAAGTGCAGTGATGGAAAGAGCTACCTCAATGATGTACGTTGTCTGATACTGCCCCCACACACATCCCCCCCTCTGGTCTCTGCGTAAATGAGGACGCAGCTCTAACAAGCTGCCTTCTACGATTTACCACAGCAGGGTATTTCCAAAAGCAGAATGAAGGACAGTTAGTAAACGCCATTTGCTCTCCTACCAAGAGAAAGGGGAAAGATGCTGCGGTGCTTTAACAGAGGCTGCGTGAAACAAATGGCTGCTTTGCTGCTGCAGGTCATTAGCATAGGTACAACTACAAATTTTGTTGTTCCCAACTGCTGCCGCTGCGGCACGGCTCTCACTCGTAAAGCAGAAATCCTGCCGCAACCATCCTTTGAACTCATGACCTTTGGGACAAAAGGCATCCTCGCGATGCACTGGGGACCCTGTGAAGCCTCACTTTCCACCTTTGCACTTGGTGACACACGGGCTGGAGCTGCATCCTCCACTTCTCCTGCCTGAGGTCCCACGTGCTGAGCCCCAGTGAGATGTTCAGTGCTCAGGCCCGGATGGACATGGGGCAGTTTGGTCTTACACTTCAAAGCTTGGAAATTCTATTTTGTCTTCATTTTTTTTTCCTCATTAAATGAGTTATTCTCTCTTCATTTATCTCTTTTCTGGATGAATCTACTCTAAAGGCTGCCACACGTTCCACATGGCAAGAAATAAAGGAAAACTTTTCACCTCCCAAAGATCCTGAATAAGTGATTGATTGAAGAGTAATGATTAGACTTCCTTTGGTAATGCTGTGAAGGCAGATAACTTTTGTATTGGAAGGAAAAAGAAAGGCAGAAGGCAAATTCCTCCAATGTTGCTTGCCTTGGAAAAGCTTGCAAATCCTGCTGGCAGAAAGTTTATAGTCCTCTGCAGAGATCCCAGCTGGGCGATTTTTTTCCTGTCTCTCAGACACAAATACCATGTAAATTCTCTTAAATTACTTGGTAACTAAGAAAGATATACTTGGCAAATACCCTATCACTACATAACACAGTAATTACATATTCTGCATCCAGGTACTAATTATATTACCTCTCGATTACTCAGTGATTACACTTTGAAGTAATTACCATGACACCTACGCACTCTAGGTGATAAAGTAGCAATAATCCTGCATCCATTCTAGGGGAAACTGGCTTCCCTATAAACAACTTCCCCCAACACTTTGTATAAAACCAGATCTGGAGATCTCCCAAGGAGCTGGGCTGTGAGACAGGGAACGTGCCCTTCCTCCCAGAACATTGGTGGCCCGCAGATCTTCCTCCATCGATCAACACTTGAAGACCGCTGAAAGCGAGACACTCCTTTAATGTCAAAGGGTGCCAAAAGTCACCAGGGCGAAAAGCACAGTGAGGAGTCAGGAGGCTTTGAAGACTAAAAAGAGGCGATACGGTGGCCCCAGAGAAGCAGAAGAGCAAGGCAGCCAGCAAGTGTTCACTGTGTGGCAGCACTGAGAGTGACAAACTAGCACCGACTAGACAAACTAGCAGCTCTACCTCAGAAGCAGTCAAGCTCCGTGACTCCAGCTTTACTGCTCCAAAACCAGAAGATTTTGCACCATGCTGCTAAGCCTGACATGCTCCCCAGGGTGACTGATGGCATCAGCTCACATATGTACCCAGGCATCAGACAACCAGAGTGCAGATGAATCCTTCACACAGGCACCCAAGGCTCAAAACGCTCATGCTTGCAAAGGCACTGCTTATCGTCCTCCCAGGATTCAAGTAACCAAATCATATTGTCAGTACGTGTTCAGTAAGTAATTTCTTCAAACGTGGTATTTGGCTAACACTGCTGAATAAATCAGAGAGGGAAAGGGAGGAAAGGCTTTTTTTAAAACAAAGACTACTGCCACCTACAGCTCTTTCTTGCGTTTCCCATCACCTCCTGAAAGCTCATTTCTGATCATATACATCATTCCAATTCTCCCTGCATCCCAGAAAGATGACCCTTTTTAATTGCAGCAAATGTTAGAGATTCACTTCTGCCAACCTTTTCAGACCAGTCCTGAAAGCTCAGAGGCAACCTGGGCAGCATTTTAAGAGCTCAGAGTTCTGGCACTGTCCCTTAACAACGCTTAAGCGGATGCTAATAGGTTAACATGTTAAATATTGCCTCCTTCTTGCCTGAACCAAATGAGAAATATTTCAATTACAGTATTCCCATGGAAGATCCCTACCCACTCCAGTTATTATAAGCCGGGCCGCAATCATCACATATCTGCCTGCTCTAAGCTAAGATCTCAGCTCTTCGGAGTTTTTGTTTTGTGATTGCACTGTGCCTGATCCAGGACAGGGGATCCTCTGGGAGATCACGATGCAAATAATAAATAAAGTCTCCAAGCTCCTCCCCACCCCATGCTAGAACAGTGCTCATCTCCAAACCCAAGGCACGATCTGAGCTCTTATTTTTCCCTAATTAAGCACAGGTCTTACCTACAGCTTGTTGAAATAGATGGGAATTTTCCACTGATTTCAGTGTATACAGGGTCCAGCCCCCAGAGTAATTTCCAGCTAAATAAAGTACTCAGGGAAATCACCATGAGAGTTTATTAATAAATCTTATGATGAGTTTATTGCATACTGTGGAGGGAGAGGGAAGGAAGAGAGAAACTGCATACTGTCTGAAAAAACATGCGCTTCCCCATTAAAAATACTCTTCCCTCAAGAGCATAATAATTATCAATGAGAACTGGCCAAGTGTGTGCTTCTTTGTGGAGCAAAATTATTTGCCACTCTGCAGAAAAAAACTGTTACTGGGCTTGCATTTCTGCACCTGATTACAGCTTTGGTCATCTGGCACCAGCACGCCTGGAGGACACGGCTCCAGGTAGACATGTCATAGAGTACCTCTCTCCAGCTGCAATCAGCCCCACATCTTGGGGGTTTGATTCCTCCCTCCTTTGCACCAGTGGAAACCAATGCTCTGCATGGATGATGATGCTATGATACCATTGTGACGCTATGATACCACCTCGCTTCTACTAGAAGCTGTGAAGGTAGATAATCAGGTCAGTTCAGCCCTCCTTGACTTGCCTTGCTCAAATGGCAGCATGTTGTTTATACGCCCTCTCCATACGTTAAAATAGATTGGGAATTTTCTGCTTCTGTGGTTTGGGTGAGACCGTTCCCGATTCAACAAAGGAAGTTGCCCGAGGCAATATATAATCCATATCTGGAATTTACAGAGGACGGTTCTCCATTATGGACTTTAAAAGGAAACAATTTTCACCCAGGAGTGTTTCAGGCTGGAATTCCGCTTAAGAGAAAAAAAAATAAAGCAAAGCAATCCTATCAGTAGAGATGCCCAGAGATATTGTCTTACAAGGGCTTAAATAAGAACATTATCCTCTTGCTTTGCTTACATCAAATGTAGTGTAAGTTCTGACCTCCTCCTTTGGCAAGACCTGGAGAGACTTGGCTGACTGAACCTGAGCAGGAGCTTCTTCCTGCCCCAAACTGCGCCGTGGGGAATGGTGAATACTGACATCTCCTCCTGCACTAGGGCTGACCTCAGCCAACACTCATCCTGCTGGGAAGCCTCATCACTTCCAGCAATGATCAGAGTTGAACGCAGACCGCGTTTTAACCTAGTGCGATACTCTCACTGAGATCTTCCCGCTCCCACATCATAATCCTCCAGCAAAAAGAAGAATGTCCTTAGGAAAGAAAATTTTGTCTTTGTGCACCCATCAGCAAGAAGGTGGCATTGCTTAAGCTGCTTGGTAACCCCTGTCTGGGTTCTGTCAAACCTGAAACTCCCTGGTCAGCTCCTCTTTAGCAAGCAAAAATGAACTGGAAGGATCCAGCATGTGCCTCTGCTAAATGGATGGCAAGCGGCTCCGTGCCTGGAACATGCAGTTTCACCCGTTGTGTCAAATGCATTTGGCCCTATTAACATTTTATCTGCGTGCCAGTGCAAGAGCAGGAGACTTGGCAACCAGTCAAGAATAATCTTTCCTGGCACGCAGCACCCTGCAGCCGCAACGGCGCTGATGAACTTGGGGACAGTTGATTGGCAGCAGGTATGAGATTGAAGATGGAGATATGGAAGATGGGATGGGGAGGAGGGAGCAGACAGGCCCAGGACTGGGAGCATGAGATTAAAAGATGTACACATGCAGGAGTACAGGTCTAAATTGTTCAATGCCAGAGGATCCTGAAGTCGTTTCCTTCAGTCACTGGCTTAGTCACTGGCTGTCTTCTGTTCCTTTTGTTTCCTTCTGAAAAGAGAAGGTATTAGCACTTATCTGCATGAGACGTCTGATCATTGGCCAGTGCTCACAGGGCACTGGGAGAGGAAAAATCTTCTCCCAGCAAAATAGCCCCCACCCACAAGAATCTCCTGAGTGCCTTAGTTCAGGAGAAATGGAAAACAGCAAGTGTAGATGAGACAGTGCAGATGCCATGGGTCAGTGCAGATGCCATGGGTCAGTGCAGATGTCATGCTCTATCTTGGACAAACTCAGTAACGAAAGGGAGGGATCGCTTGCACTTTACCATGAGATTTGGCATGGCCTTGTCAAAGGAATTTGATGGAAAAAAATGCCTCATCTTTCAACTGAACATCCACAAAACTTACTCTCAGAAAATTGTTTGGTATCTCAGAGTCAGAGTAACAGAAGGTGCAAGTGATCAAATTTGGGGAGCACTGGGTAAGCACCAGGAGTGAAAACAGGTTCCCATCCATCAGCTGATGAGTAGAGATTCAATTCCTGCATGGGCCAGAAGAACCAGTTAAAAATAACATGCATGCAGACATGCAGGATTCTACAGAACGTGTTTTCAGAGACTTGATTTGGGGCCTCTTACATAGCCAAACATGAAATTAAAATAGAAAATATACCATGAATGGTCTCCTGATGCATTCAAATACCCTAGTGCTGGACTGGGTGTGATTATTTAGAATAATTTCTATTCACATTAATTAATTGGAACACCTAGAATTAAAAAAAACAGCTCTGCACTTCTTAAATAGCTTACAGTATTACCAGCTAAGGCAAAAGGGAGGGATGAAGAAGGTAATGATTAAAAGCTATACTTTAATGAGATAGCTGTCCAAATTTTACAGAATTCATCAGGGATGGTGGTGAAGAACACCCAAATTAGAGCAGCAAAAAACACACTACAGAGCCAAAATGAGGTGAACCATCAGTGTCAGGCATGCAGACTGTCAGCCAGAACAGCCGCGTTGTCAGGCTGGGGGACAGCAGCAGTGTGATGACAGGAGGGTCAATAGCTGCCACCAGCCATGTGACTCCCTGAAGTCATTAGTGTAATAAGCATCACACCAGCAAATTGCAATAGAGGCCAGAATGTAGAAGGAGAAGAGGAAAAACAAAGGGAGCTTGGGAGAGCATCCTGATGAGGAGGAAGAGAGGAGTCCATATAACAAGGACAGCTGGAAGTCAAAGCACACATGGCCCACCGCAGCATTTTCCTACTGGAAGTAAGCTTTCTCATCTTGCCTGATTTCCTAAGGAAATGACAGTTACACAGCCACGCTCCATGTGTGTACATCTGCCTGCTCTACCCATTGCAACCCAGTTCTACCAGTGGCACAGTCTCAAAGACACGGGCATCCCGTGAGTTTTGCAAAAACAGGAAGACAGGGATGTTCTGGGAGTAGCTGGGCTGCAGTGAGGTTACTGAGCATGCAGCCCTCGGATATTGCTTATTAGTCTTCAGAGAAGCCACACAAGATGTTTGACTCCTGTGTTTGGTTGCTTGTGGAACACTCACTTTTCTTTACGATGATTTCTGTGAAGTTATGCTGCATCCCTGTGGCCTCATGCAGGGGATAAGAAACTCAACTAATATGCACCTTGGGAATCCTCAATAATATGAGGAGTCATAGCGTGCTGCAAACAGGGGACTTACTCAGCCATGGAAGTGTCAACATGTGAAGTTGAAGAAATTACCAGGTTCTCCCAAATGAGTTTTTCCTGGTGAATTAATAAGGTTCCAGCATAAGGGCAACAGAAAATGTCTGTCTTTAATTTCTTTTTCTCACTGATTTATTAACAGCATGGAAACGCAAGCATGGCACAACACTCAGGTCGACTCCCAAATCCCCATTCTTCTTATAAATCAGGGAAATTACGTTTTTTTTCTAACCCAGGGAGGTGTCAGAATCAGTTCCAGCATGTGAATATGTGGCCTGATCCCAACACCTTCAGAGCAAAGCCAGTACACTTAACACCTAAATTACCTTTGGTACCACACAAGGGAGCACATAGACAGACTCCACCAATCTGAATCCTCCTCTCAACACAGCTAATTCAACCCAAAACCTGCAAACCAAGTTCTTGAGAAAGGAAAATGTAGTTACTTACCCCACGCCTAAAAATCCTACTAGTAAAATGGATATATTTATCCTCCTGCAGAAACGGAGGAGTATCCCCTTGCCTGTTGTGCTTATCTCCTGTCTTGAAGCGCAACCAGCTTCTTAGCTGTGTACTTCAGCACGTAGGTCCCACATCAGCCATGCTGAGGTGGGAGGCATCTTTGAAAACACACTTAAGCCTGGTTTGCAATAGTCTCTCCTCAGCATGCCTTTTGGCTGCTTCTCCAGCCAGCTTTCCTCTCTGTTCACTTAATTGTCCTTGTCAGTTCTTCAGAATGCAACTCTGTCCCATCCAATGATTCCCCTGTCTAGGCTGACTTGGGGAGAAGGTCTGGAATAACAGCAAAAGACAAAAAGTTCCTCAAAGGGGGATGACGACAAGGAGCCAAATTCAGTTGGGCTGAAGCTTCTTTTCATACCCTACTAGTGTGTAATGAATCTGCATCTTCCCACTGCAACTGCAGGCCCATAAAGATCTAGTTCAGTGTTTCCCTTTTATTCACACTGATGATAATACAACTAATTGTAGTCTTCCTGCCCACTGAAAATTGAATGAAGAAGGAAATCTGCATACTGACTGAACATGCTGCCAGGGAGAATAATAAATGAAAATCAAAGGCCCGGTTTCCAGATGACTGTGTGCAAAAGAATCAGCTTTCATGAGAATTCACACTTTCAATCACCACTGGAAGTCTGCCGTTGATGGCATTTTTCTGGTGAAAATGATACAGCCATTTGATCTTCCTCAGAAGAAAATGTGTGATGTTCAAAACACAAAATCGTGCCCCTTTGCGAAGTACCCAGGCAACGAGGCCAGGAAGAACCCAGCTTTGGGTGCGTGAGTTCCGCATGCAGCATCCCTTGATATCAGCCCGATTTATGTGATGACTTCCTCAAAAAGAGCTAATTATGTAGATTGGGATTATTTATTTACACAGCCCTGTCACGTTTGGAATGAAACTGGAGCCCCCAATCTGCTCAAATTCCCTTGCACAGCTGATGTAGAGGTTCCCTGTCAGAACAGATAGAGCATGCGCCTGTCACACTGGCTCTCTCTGGAAGTGAAAGGACATTATTCAGGCATGAATCACTCGAATCGGGGCAGCGTCTGTCCCAGAAGCCTCCTCAGCTCCGAGCCAGTGTGCACCATTGCTGTCGGTCACGACAGCAGCAGCCACGGCAGTTTTATGGGTAGATTTGGAAGCACGGGTCCCTGCAGTCAGCCGCATGGACACGCTGGAGATGTATCGCGCCAGCCCATGGCAGGCTGACAGCAGCCTGGTGTTTGCCTGGTCTTTTAAGAGAAAAGCAGAATAAAGCAATACCGCAGCACAGATGCAGGTTTCATAATAAAGTAGCATGAACGATCCTTGTATCCCATTGCCACCTCCTAAAAGCAACATTACCAAATGCCCATGCTGGTTTTCCCATCTAGACTGGTTTCTGGAGTGTGTCTCTGCTAGTTTTTGTCAAGAGGGCACACGTATAACCTTTCCAAAAGTCCTCTGGTGCCACTTTTCTCATCTAATGACCTACGTCCTGCTGTGGGATGATTCAGAAGCAAACAGGACACTCTTCACTTTGCAAGCCTATAGAATTTCCCCATTAGCACATTTGCACCAGAGCTACCAATTCTCCCTACTTCTGAAGAGTCGGGGCTGAAGCAAGGAGGCAACTGAAGGTGAAGTTCCTGATACAACAAAATGCAATGCTTTTTTAAAGACATCTTGAATGGGAAAGGTGTTCTACAGCGTTACCTGAGTCACCTTTACACCTTTTCCATCCCTCCGCCCATCGTCCTGGGCCTGCTGGACAGAGCAGCTATCAGGCTGCTGTGATTTGTGCTGCTGCAAACCAGCTCTTTGTGATTTTGA
This sequence comes from Himantopus leucocephalus, assembly GCA_003993805.1. Taxonomy (NCBI): domain Eukaryota; kingdom Metazoa; phylum Chordata; class Aves; order Charadriiformes; family Recurvirostridae; genus Himantopus; species Himantopus leucocephalus. The sequence goes on from RSEF01000013.1 coordinate 13,750,523, forward strand.
CATTCAGATTTATTGGATTGCAGAGTGGCCTGGACATTCCCTTCCAGCTTTCTGCTCATTTATGCAAGAAGACATCTATTTAACTCTTTAGATCAGCTGTGTCTCCCCCTCACATTGCTGGAGCAGTGCCGAGGGGATGGAGCTGAGGCTACGGTCTGACCTTACATATTAAATACAAGTCATGTGAGTCAGTAAACCATTTGTCTCTACAGGGGGGCCCTGTACCTGCCAAAAAGGAGCAATTAAATGAGCGAGTGTCCAGAGAGCTACAGAGACAGAGGAAACTGTATATATTTGGAAGTGTTGGAGTAGTTTTCTTCACAAAGTATCCGACAGTTACATTCCTCGTTAGCTTTACTTCCCTCCCCATCAGCTCTCCCACCCAGTGAAGCAAAAGGGTGAAAAGCAGGGCCAGAGCAAGAGGGAAGCACCAGACTCCCAAGAGGGAGGAGGTGTTGATCTCACACACCACCTGCCTGCACTCGGGAGGGCAACTTCACCTTGGGAGCTGGGCTCCTGCGTCCACTCACTGACATTCTCTCCCCCATCCCCTCGGGTGTTTGCTGCCCGTGGGCACGCTTGCAGCCTGTTACTAATTTGGACTTGTCTCTCCAGTTCACTTCACTCATTTGCTGCGGGGGGAGATTAAAAAACAGAAGAAAAACAAACTTAGAAAGGAATATTTTTTTTACTTGGTGCTGGGCAGAGCTCAAGCAGGAGCGGGACATCCTCTGAACGTACATCTTTCTGGAACAAAAAGAATCACCTGTTCTCTTGCCATGTACAAACATGGGTGGGGAGAGGGGGACCACACTTTCTAATAGCTAAGAGTATTCTTTTGGCCTTAAGCCGAGCATCAGGGCTATAATTAGGGTCAGAAAAACAGCCAGTATTGGTAGCTATCTGTGGAGGACATGCTTCTATCCACCTGAGAAGGCAGAGCCTACTGGGCGCCCTTCCAGTTGTACTCCTTTTCCCCCTGAGGGCCTACTGTCTCCTCCATAAAATTCTCATCACGACAAATCTTGAGCAGCCTGTTGTGACAAGATCATTTCGAGTGCTGCGTGCCCTGGCGGTGCTCCGGGTCAGGGCTAACCCACCGCTGACTCCGGCTCGGATGCAGGAGAGCCTGCTCCTGCCTTGCTCCCATCCTCCCTGGGTGCATAAACATTTCATCTAACCATGGAAATGACAATACAAACTCTCCTTTCCTGAAAGGAGATGGGGCAAAAAAATAAAAGAGACAACCGCTACAAAACCTGTTCCTAAAATTAGCTTCTCTGAAGATGGAACCGCATAATTTCTGATGTTTCCTGGCAAACTCAGGGAATGATTTTCAATGAATGGGAAAAAAGGTGATTAATTTCTCCACCCCTTAAGCCCTTTAATTCACTATTTACCCCCTAAAAAATATTGTTTAGGAATTTGTGGTACTTTTCAATTCAACATTATACATAGATTTGTTTTTATTTTGGAACCAGAGGATGGGAACGTTATTAAAAATTAAATTTGGGTTAAAGCACCTAAAATAAAACAGCTTTTCATTTTGGGTGTAATCAAATATTTCAGATACTCCAAGCTGAGTATTTATGATGGGGTTTCACTGTCACCTCCAGAAAAATTCTGTTAACTTATCAGCATAAGATTCTCCTTGATTCTTCTCACACAAAACCAAAAATCCATCCTTTTTAACCAGTTCTTGTTAGATATTGTTTTCTTTTCCCACTTCCAGAGAATACAATGCTTAACTTGGAAGAGGCATGAATTTGTTGGTAGCACAGCAGCCTAGAGAACAGGCAAAGCTTTGAAACACTGATGGAGAAACAAGCCTTCAGGAAGACTTTCTGAGCTGATACTGCTACAAGCTGGTAGAAAAATAGTGAGCATGCAATGGAAAAAAACCCATAAAATAAAGGCAGAAATAAAAAAAAAAAAAAGGCAGGAAAAAAAAA